>BSBM01000298.1:3545000-4160000 GCA_027924585.1 Larix kaempferi
TTCCGGAAGGTAATCCGATTGTCTATGTTTCATCTTCTTGCGCCATATTCCAAAAAGTTGTGTAGGTAGCTCTAATATTGCTTTTTGACATTCAAATTTCTGTTTTTCCAGAAGTCCATTGCGACTAACGCGTCATGAGTGGCCAACGTTAGCTTGCACCAGCCCATATTGAATCCATAAAGTCAATATATGAGAGCCAAGTGTCCCAGGGAGGAATGATGGGCCATCAGATGTCATTTTAACTCATGCACACCAATATTTTAATGCTTTCAAGAGGGAAGGTAGTTGATATAGTTAATGACTTGGGGAAAGGAAGGTGTGGGTCTAAGTTTCCTTATGATAGAGTTGTGTCATTCACTCTGCAGAATTGGGAATGGGGATTTCTTATTGGGTAAGCGATCAGTTGCATTGATGTCATCCTTAAATTACCTATTAGTTGGGGATGGTGCAGTAGCCTGTCAGTTAGCTTATCAGTGAGTCTGTTAGTCATCCTATCACTGAGTCTGTCAGCCAATTAATCATTCATGTGATCAAGAACTTGGTCCTTCATGGGCGTATCTATCTCAAGTTTTCCTGATAGGAAGTCATAGATTTTGATTATTATTTACCCACCAATCCATTGACCAATCTATCCATTTTTTCTAAGGAGAAAGAGTCGACCCTTTCTTAAGAGGAAGACGAACCTGAGATGTGAAAGAATGGAGAGTAGACTTAAGATCTAGTTTGTGGTTATGACTATGAGTTAAAGAGGAAATGGAGTGTGCAACTACTATGTGTTATTTTGTGGGTGTAAGCAGCAGAGTGGTATCAATGTACCCAGCTGTAGTTGATCCCGAGCATCCTGAGTTGTGTCAAAGACCTGTTTGATAGAGTCTGCCCCAATAATTGTTTGAGTAATTCTTATCAGAGTGGTTAGAGGGTGGTGAAGCATCCCGAATCCTTATTTGCACCCCTAAGAATCCCTATATTCCTGGATGATCGATCTTGGAGATCCTCCTCCAAGAGGATCTCCAAGATCGATCAAAATGAAAGTCTTCAAAAGATGAAAAGAATCTTACAAACGTGTAGAGCTCTTTGAGAACTTTCCGACAACATTTGTTTCGCGTGAAATGACCTCCGGACGTGAAATTTATTGGGTTTTGAAACTTCGATAAAAGGTTATAAGAAGGCAAAAAAAAGGGGTAAAATGGTAAAAAAATGGACCAATGGTAGGGTGCCACGTGGTCAAGAAGGTGACTTGGTAGTGTTGAATTGGACCAATCAGAGACTGCCATGTGGCATCCCTATTGGAAGTTGTTTATACCATTTACTAAAAATATGGTGGTCGTGGGGATCGAACCCAAGACCTCTACCTTTTCCAAATCCTCCACGGAGTTCGTCTAACCATGATCCCCGCAGGTCGTTTCTTAACCATATGGGGAAGATATTTTATTTGAAGTTTGTGGATGTTTTCGGTGGAAAAAAAAGTGGGATCCAGGGCTTGACCCTCGACCCCGTGCCAACACTGAGGCCATATGTTATATGGTGGATTCAACACATCGATCAACTAACAATCTGTAGAGCCAACATAACAACGTGGAGCCAAGTCACAAGCGAACCGATAGAACCAACGTAACAAACAAGTTCCAACACACAATCCAAGTCATAAGCCAACACAACCACCATTGTGATGCCACCGTAGACCAAACCGCCCAACATTACATTGTTAATGCCAAAAGGGGAGAGGCCCGCGAGTTTGACCCCGAGGCCTCTTCCCCCAAAGAGTGGATCATTACCACTGGACCAAATCCCTACCACTAAATGGGATTTGGTGGAAATTGGTTAAGAATTTGAAGTGGAAAAAGGGGTCAAAAAGGGGGCACGTGGCCCTCCATTTTGTGCCCAAAAATGCCTATTTAAACCACGTTTGGAGCCATGAAAAACACACATAGAGCGTAATTTGCACATATCCCAAGACAAAGTATGAGCACAGATACCGAGGCATGTACATGACATTGATGGGAGCGATTCCCGAGGTGGTAAATTCATATAGTTGCGGGTAGATTTCATCTCGATTTGTGTGTCAGAGGAGGCCTCAGGAAAACATAGTCAAGTTTATACTCATTTTACTCCGAATTCGAGAGGCATGCAGTGGTGCAGTCTATTTCTGGGTTTGACTGACAGAACTTAGAAGTGTTTCCAGAAATCATGTATGTAAGCTTTTGAAGACTTAATAAGATCGGCCTTCTCATTGGAAGTGGCCCGAAGACGTAGCCCAAGAAGGGTGAACTCCGTTATCGTCTGTTGTCTACAAATTTTTGGTTCTCATACTTGTTTATTTGCTTATGTGTATGATTTAAGAATTTAAAATTCATCTTTTAAAGTCTTTTTATGAGAATTTATATGCAAATTTCACATGCAATTTTATGGTTAAAAATATCCTGAAAGTTTTTAAGATCAAGTTTGGTATCAGAGAAGCTTAACCATTGCATTGTGAGTTTGTTTATGTTAACAAGAGAAAGGCTTTGAAGAGGTGAAGGAGAGCTTGAAGAATTTTATCCAAATATTGGTTCAAGAAGAGGAAGAATGGCTTCGGAAAAAGGAGAAGATGGGACTTCTTTAATCCCATCTGAAGGAGACTTCATTAAAGCTTTCATGAAGATGCAAAGTATGGTGGAAGGTCTTTATCAATATCGGAAGAAGGGATAACAAGGTGGTTCTTCTCATGCTAAAGGTAAAGAAGAAGGAGGTGGTGAGGAACCTCCTAAAACTCATCCATCTTAACCATCTTTTCTGGATGGATCTTTACATTCCTCATGTGAAAAACAAAAAGTTGATTTCAATGTGCCTTAATTAAAGCTTGATATTAATTTCGACTTACCCGTTTATAATGGAGAACTTAATACTGAGAAATTGGATAATTGGATCCGTCAAATAGAGATTTATTGTAGGATTAAAAAGTTCATTTAAGATAGCTTAAAAATTTAGTTGGATTCTCTCTGACTTGGAGGGACCGCTCTCATATGGTTGGAGAGTAGAACTCAAAAAGAAACATCATTTCCTCTTGGCATGAGTTCACTTCAGCATTAAAGAAGCAATTCTATCCATTGGGATACATGCATCAAGCCATGATGGATTGGAAGAACTTGAGACAAGGTAAGGGACAAAGTCTGCAAGAGTACACACAAGAATTCAGAAAAAAAGAGATTTAATACTTGGTATACGTCTCTACACTCAATAAATCTTCTCAAGTTCATAGGTGAATTACATAGTTGTTTATGTCCACTACAACAAAATAGCCCTTTAGGGGCGGTTTTGGCTTGCGGGGGTCTTGTTAAAACCCCCCCTAAAAGTTTTTTCAGACCTTTGGAGGGGGTCTTTTAAAACCGCCCCTAAAAGTCATGGAAATTGGACTTTTGGGGGCAGTTTTTTAAAATCCACCCCCGAAAGTCCTGAAATTTGACTTTCGAGGGCGGTTTTTGGAAACCCCCCCTAAAAGCCCAATTCTCATAACTTTTGGGGGCCGTTTGTCAAAAGACCCCCTAAAAGTCATGAGAATTGAACTTTTGGAGGCGGTTTTTTTGGAACCCCCCCTTAAAAGTCATGAGAATTGAACTTTTGGAGGTGGTCATTTGAAACCACCTCCTAAAAGCCCAATTCTCATCACTTTTGGGGGCGGTTTGTTAAAACCCCCCTAAAAGTCATGAGAATTGAACTTTGGGAGGCGGTTTGTTTGTAACCCCCCTTAAAAGTCATGAGAATTGAACTTTTGGAGGCGGTGATTTGAAAACCCCCTCTAAAAGCCCAATTCTCATAACTTTTGGGGGCGATTTGTCAAAATCCACCCTAAAAGTCATGAGAATTGAACTTTTGGAGGCAATTGTTTGAAAATCCTCCCTAAAAGCTCAATTCTCACAACTTGTGGGGGCAATTTGTCAAAACCCCCATTAAAAGTCATGAGAATTGAACTTTTGGAGGCGGTTTGTTTGGAACCCCCCTTAAAACTCATGAGAATTGAACTTTGGAGGTGGTTTTTTGGCACCCCCTTAAAAGTCATGAGAATTGAGCTTTTGGAGGCGGTTTGTTGGAGCCCCCCCCCCCCCTAAATGTCATGAGAATTGAACTTTTGGAGGCAGGTTTTTGAAACCCCCCTTAAAAGGCATAAGAATTGAACTTTTGGAGCTAGTTTGTTGAACTCCCCCCTGAAATTCATGCAAATTTAAAATTTGGAGGCAATTGTTTAAAAACTCCCCTTAAAAGTCATGATAATTGAACATTTGGAGGCGGTTTTGTGAAACCCCCCTTAAAAGAAATGAGAATTGAACTTTTGGAGGCGGTTTATTGAAACCTCCCCTAAAAGTCATGTGAATTGAAATTTTCGAGGAATTTTTGTGAATACCCCCTAAAATTCATTTATGTACATGGGTTAGGTGTGTCATATGGGTTCAACAATGCATCTCATCAAAACATTGGAGCTAAGCACACACAAGCTATTGTAGTGTTAGGAAGGGTGTGCATCATCATTCAACACCATATCCCATTAGAGCTCTACAATTGAGGCAGTCATGCTAGGTTTTTCACATCAAAGATAGTTTTCACACTCCAACTTTCCATGATCCATGGTCAAAATACAAACTCGTGTGCCACAAAATTATCCTTTATGGCTAAAGGGCCATGTGTAGGGCCCTAATCACCACATGATTCCTACACAAGGAATATTTAGCTTGCAAGTGGGTATGGTGGCAATTTCAATATTTACAACATCATGAATGGTTCTTGAAGCATAATCCATGGTGTCCATGGTGTTAGATCCAAATCTAGTTTATAATGACTGGTATTTACCTCAAGGTCTTGTGACCTATGGGCATTTCTCTGTACCACCACATAGGCCATAGGCAAGGAATATTTAGCTTTTGAGTAACACATTGTCATTTTTTTAGTATTTTCATGTCGTGGATGGTTCTAGGAGCCTATGTTATGGTCTAGGGCCAAAATGTAGGTTCTTGGGCAATAAAACTTTATTTTGAGACTCATGGGCCATGCATAGGGACTTGAGTCATCATACATACCCTAGATAGGGAATATTTTGTTTATAGTCTAAGTTCTTGTGTTTATTTTTGCACTAATTTTGGTTTGATAAAATCCCATACAGTGATCATTCAAACCTTGATGTTAAAGTCTTTGATCTAAAACCTTGGTTATAAATAACCCAAGGTAAAAGTTTATTGTGTTAGTGTGTTGATTTGGTGTAGTAGGTATGTTAGTGATTGGGTTAGGGGGTAGTGGGTTAGGGTTAGAGGGACACTGGATTAAGGGGATATTTTCTACAATTTCATAATGTGGTAGGATTTGGGGAGTTTTTGGATTAGAAGCGAGGCACCTAAGGGATCAGTGGGTTAGTGGGAAAGGGGTTCTGGTTTTGTTGGTACTAGTGGTTAAGTGGTTTATAAGTTATCATGTTATTCGTTTGGGGCTAGATTCGAAGGTTAGGTACGAGGTGAGGGGGTTAGAGTTTGAAGCTTCCTAGGTGCACGAATTCATTGCATGGATCAAGTGTGCCAAGTGCATGAGTCATTTACATGGGTGGGTTGTGTTAGTTCAGTGTCTAATTAGTGGCATTATTTATGGTGGCCATTTCAATATTTGTAACACAAAGGATGGTTCTCGTGGCCTGGACTATGGCATGTGAACTAAATTTAGGGTCTAATGCCATATTAATTTTCCATGGGGTTGATGGTCCATGCATGTTAACCTAGATTACCGCATAAGAATATCTAGCCTACATGTGAGATCGTCATGATCATCTTGTCACCATCGTCGATGTCATTGTTGTTGTTGGTTTGTCCATGGTTATGTAAACCAATAAACCAACCATGGTTTAATATTTATAGGTTATGTAAACCAATAGTGGTTCTAATAACCTAAATAATGGTCCATGGTTAATAAATTTACTATATGATTCATGGTCCATGTGTAGGGCCCTACACATAATTACTTTACCTTACAAGCAAGATATTGTGGCCATTTCAATATTTGTAACATTGACGATGGTTCTCGTGGCCTATACCATGGCCTATAAACTAATTATAGGGCCTAATACCATATTAATTTGCTATGGGGTTGATGGTCCATGCATGTTAACCTAGACTACTACATATGACCTACATATGGAATATCTAGCCTATATGTAACAATTCCCTTTGTTGCTCTTGAGTGATGCTTATGGCCTTGCGACAAATCTCTAAAGACTGAATCTAATTTCAACTACAAGTAGGATATGTTGGTAATTTTTAGATCTGTAACACCAAAAATGAAAAATTTCCTGCCAATTTCAACATGCTAGTAATTTCATTCCATCACACTTTCTTCTCATTGTTTTCCCCTTTTTGTGAAGGGTGACTCAAGTCTCTGCCTTTGAATGATTGTAATAGTCCCAATAATTAAAGAAATGACATTGAAGAGATACTTCCTTCTTTTCAAGAAGAGGTGCAACAAGAAGAACACGGTATGCGCATTAATTATTAGATTTTAACTTTGTGATAACTTTAACTTTTTATATTAATCAATCCTTAACACCTTTATAATTCCTTCTTCTATAGATGATGCTCATGAACAATCATGCCTAGAAGATATTAACATAGAAGGGGATGATCCCTCTACACAAGCATCGGCTGAGATGGTCAAGACGAAGTGTAGAGGACCAACAAGATGTGCATACATTAATAACTTGGAGGCTCCACTTGAAATTGAAATTAATGAAAGGAACCAACCAGTTGGTCCAAACTCTGTGAAGCTATCGTCATTACTAGGTGTACTTGCTAGGGAGATAGTTTCAATCACATATTTTGATTGGCGGAAGGTTCCAATTCCACTAAAGGATGACTTGTGTCTTTGCACTATATGTACTTTGACATCTCCAAACGGAAACATTTTCTCTTCAATTTCACCAATTTTTGGTAAGTTAGCTACCTTTATATTACTATATACAAATAAAATATAATATTATGCATGATATGATAGTCATGTTCATGACCACTGGAACTTTAGTGCACTGGCATCTATGAAAAGGAAAACTTGCTAACCAGACCAGTGTCAATAACCGTTGATAATGATATCCTATTTATATTCTCATCATACAAGATTGTGTGATTTTGATTGCAGACAGAAAATTCTTCAAATCAATATCGTGGTATGTTCCATGCTATGTCAACTGTATTGTGTGAAGAAGGTCCAATAGCTTTATACAAAGGCTCGTTACCATCAGTGATTGGAGTGGTGAGTTTGAATATGCATTCTTCGTTTTATAGGTGGCCACATACCCTTTTTCTTCTTCTTGTTCCGGTGACTATTGTAGAGAGATCAAGATGAACATGAATCCATGTATTCATAGAGGACTTTTGGAATATTTGTTTTGATGGGAATAGTAGAGCATATTCTCCAGGGAATGTTTGCTATAGCATGACATGTATTCTTGAATCCCTAAGATTAATGTTTAGTTATTAAAATTTTGGATGCACACCAAAATTGATTAGGTGCTTGTTGTCCATTGTTGATGTTGCATATTTAAGGATTATAACAAAGGACAAACTGAAAATAGGTTTTAGAACTATAAAACTGCATTAGGAAAATGAAGAATATGTTATAACTTATGCACAAGAAAAATGAACCATGTGTTGGCCTAGTAGGTTGAATGACAATACGTCATTCATATAAGTTATTTCTTCACCATATATGGTTAATATTTTGTTCAAGTCATTTCAAAATATTAATACAATTTCTATAAGTGCAGGCTGTTAGATTTGTGGTTTAATGTTTTCACTTAAATTTGTTGCTACTAGATGTTCAAAGGCATAAATGTAGAAGCAAGACTACTTGAAGCTTTAGAAATCCAAATGGATAACTGGACCCATGTGCAATATTTGGATAACAGGAAACTCCCTTTATTGCAACAATTGCATGAGTATGGAAATGTGAGTAAAACTATCCAAAAAAGTCTGAATCAAGATGAGTTCCAAAATATAGTTCTCAAATCCATCGAAAACTGGAAGAAGGCTTACCTAGGC
The DNA here is from genome assembly GCA_027924585.1 of Larix kaempferi. Lineage (NCBI taxonomy): Eukaryota > Viridiplantae > Streptophyta > Pinopsida > Pinales > Pinaceae > Larix > Larix kaempferi. The sequence goes on from BSBM01000298.1 coordinate 3,553,043, forward strand.
CTATTTGCAGTAAGATTCAAAACAAATGTGTCCAGGAGCCCTTGTGAAGGGTTTTCCATAGTGGAAATTCCACCATAAGAGGATGTCCCAGAAACAAAAAATCCCCCCTCCTTCCTCGCACTAGAGAGAGAAGAGAACTCTTTCCCTCGAGATCAAAAAGAGGAGAAAAGAGGCATAAATCTGGCCTAGCCAATTCTAGAACAATGGGATCCAATTGATGAAACCCTAAAAAATGACCCTCCATGGCCAGGCAATTTGGATAATTCCCCCTCTCACACTCTGAAGAAGCATGTGAGTTTTAAATTAGGTCACTCCGCCAAAAAGAACAACTAGGCCATGCAAAAATACCTAGAAGATTCAGACTGCCCTGTCATTTTTGCTTCGAAGGTTCTTAGAGAGCCTCTATCCAATAGAAGCATCCCACAAGCATTCTACAAGAAAGTAGTGAGAATGGAATCCTATTTTTGAGGACTCCAAAAGTATTTAGACATTTTTTGTCCCTTTCTTATTGATTCTAAAGAGAGTCAACCCTAGCAAAACCAAGGTTATAATTTTGAATATTCCCAAAATAAGAGGTTTTACATACCTTCCTTACTTTTCAAGGATAAGATTTTAAAGTAGTCATCCCATGAACATGTTTGGAATTTTTTTTTATAGTCTCCACTTTTGCATGTGCCTTGCCACACAAAGTGTATGTTTCCTCACTGCTCTATAATGAAAGTGCTTCTCCCTCCCCTTTGATCAGGACATCAATTCTAACCACTTACTTGGCAACATTGTCACAGCCAAAGTTCTGGGGTCCAATATTCAGTTAGTTAGGTGGAAAAATCACTAATATTCATGATAACCAACTCTATCAAGCCATCAGTAATAACTTATAAGACAATACCCATTGCTCCTATTTGAAGGAAATTATGAATATACAGTGCAAGGTATGATTTTACAAAAGAAAGAAGCATGGCACTAGTTGAGAACTGTATATGATAAATAGGATGGAAATAAAAATTTCCAAGTCCAATGAGATTACAACCAAAAAATAAACTTGGGTGGAGCTGAGAACATAGTATATGAAATTGGAAACTTCAAACTATGAACAAGCAGAAATCTGATAAGCACTCTTATGAAATTGCAATGATACACAAAAATAATATGCCAAATAAGGAACCAAAATGATGCATGAATATATTCGAGCAAAAATGTATTGACAAGATTTCCATTCATCTTCTCACCTCAATGTGATCAAGGAAAAACCCAAGACAAAGTCTATGAGCAATTATTCCCTCCATTGGATATTTTTCTTGAGTTGGTTTGGGATTTCCTGGTGTAATATGACGTTGTAATTTTGCAGCGGGCCCTGAATTTTCAATTCTAGAGGAAAAAAGACCACGTTTTGTGTCTAATCTCCACAACTAGGCATCCACTAATTCTGCAAGAACAAGGGACCCCAAGTGAGGTGCATCTGAAACTAATCATGTCCATACAAACACCCATATTTCCATTGCTTCAGATGTTGAAATGTAAGTTAGACACAAACACGATAAATGTAGTAGGTGCGAAAAGCTTTCCATCTTCATCTTTGAATCAGTTCCCTAAAATACCAACAAATGTGTTTTAGGCTATAATGTCAGTGCATCTTGGTCAGTTGATGGATACGTTAATGACATGAGGCTGATCGTGGGTTAAATTCACATCAGGAAGGATGGTTATATTTATTTGCATGTCATCTACAACTTGCCTGTCATTTTGTTTCTACAGGATGCCAAGTGACAGTATTAAGGTGTAAGATGTAGTCTAAGGTTGCAGTATTTAGGAAGCCACGTGGCAGTATTGAGGTGTAAGATATAGTCTAAGAGCTCGATCGATCAGACAAAGAACTCATAAATCCCCCAAACACAGTATGATGATAAAGCTTTTCTAATCTCACACTTGTGACCAGTTCCAAAAGTCTGAGTGTGGGCATAGGTGTGTTTGTTGCACATTCAAACTCTGCATTCCAAAGATGGCTTATAAGGTGCAACTCGCACTTAAGTCTCTGTGAATTCAACATTTTGTGGGGTGAAAATCCTTTAACTTGATAATTTAGCAGGCTTCTGCTCTCTGGGACTAACCTTGCTCAAGGTTTGGTATGTTAAGTGCCTTTTGGCTTTGTGGTTAGTTTACTTGTGAGGCTGATTTGTGTCATACTAGTGTGCTGTAGCCTATATTTACTATTATATCCAACCCCAGTGGACTTTTCCTTTGTGGTTAGTTTACTTGTGAGATTGATGTGTGTCATACTGGTGTGCTGTATTTTATTATATCCAATCCCACTAGAGTAAGTTCCAAGTTCGTGAGTATTGTCAATATGCCACAATGATGTAAACTAACAATGTCACTAGGGTTATAAAGTTATAAACCACTCTACCACCAGTATTGAGGGGAATGTGTACTACTTAGAATCTGCCTTCCATGTGAAAGTACTTTTACATGGCAGGAGAAATATTGAAAAGTTCTATTCCAGTCTCTGGATGCTTGTTTGACTATTTATGTTTACTTAAGTTATTGACAAGTTAGGAAAAAGACATACGACATTCATCTACAAGTGGTATCAGAAGAGTGTATAAATGGACAACAAAGCTGTTTAAATTTGATGGTAACAGTGATTTAATTTATTGGTGGGTGTGTTTATTTCACATTCAAGTTCGTTGCATTCCAAATATGACTTATAAGGTGCAAACATGTACCAAAATATTTGTGAATTTAGAAGCAGATATTGTGGTCAAGTCCTTGGCTTGAGATATTAGCATTTTCACTTTCTGGTATTACCATATCTGAAGCCTGAAGGTTCTGCAGATTATGTGATATGGCATGCATAGATTTGTGCACAAGAGGAGACAAGCTAGATGGGTGCCTCATTTTTTAGGAAAATAGGTTATGTGTTGGGTCCATGTAGTGCAGGAAGGAACTCACCCAACAAGACTCTCAATTGTAGCATAGTGGCATAGGTTTAAGAACAAGTTCACATAGTCTTACACAAGTTAAGTTCTCTTCTACATCATGAAAATAAACAAGTTGAGGATGACACATCTATTGGCTTAGGAGGATTGTCGAGCCTAGAACAGGTCATTGAGACTCATCCATTGGCAGAGGGGTCACGTAAATCAACACATAATCAAGTCAAGAAAAGTAGCAGATGGAAAGGTGATTGTGGTATCTTTGTGATAATATTGAGGTGAGGGTGGTGACCTTGCCTTTGTTTAGAAATGTTGTGCCAAAAGACCAAATTGCATATGGAAGTGACTAGTTCTAAGCATGACGATGTGCATTCTCATGGGTTGGACACGGTGGTTGGACTAACCATCCAACTAGTTTAAGACGTGAGGGGCCAAATGTGCAAGTGCATGGCAGAATTGGCTAAGTACAAAAGAAATAGTAATTCAAGGGTATGCAACAATTAGACATTTTAGACATCCTTCTTGTGGAGGTTGAGTTGTTGTAGCAGTGAGAAATAGTTGCAATATCAGTGGGTTATGATCACAACAAGAGTTAGCAATCATGATATTGGATTTTGAGAAACATTGTGGGAAGACTTGGGAAAATTGCTTCACTCAAAGGAGGCACGGGTTGCACAAATGTTCCACCGAAGATAATGTCGAGTGGTTGGAGGAAACCACAAATGAGTGCATGAGTTTGGACATCAAACTTGGAATACAACGAGTTCTTATGGATGTTTCCAAGGACATCAATGACTTTTATGGGGGGGGGTGTTAGGACCTAGCCTTGAGAGGCTTTAGGAAACTTTGTTGCATGATCACCGTGGTGGTCACTTACCGACATAAATAGGAATAATGAGATGTTATGAGCTAAACAAGTCAGTTATGGGTGCCTTTCCCCCCTAGAAAGGCACTCCATGGATGTTAGGTTCCCTTGCATGAAGCCAAGGCGCACCTTAGGAAGTGGTAGCCCACATAGGTTGGATAAACTAAGAGGACTTGAAGGGAACTTGGAGAGAAATTGAAGGTTTCCATGGGAAACCTTGCCTATGTAAATGCGCGACATGTGATGTACGAAGTGACATGAGGAACCAATTGGCTTATAGACGATTTGGGCATGTTCGGTTAGAGGCACATTGCTTAGGTGGACCAAGTGGGTGCACTTGGTATCATCTTGTCGGAGGAACTTGTGATGAGCATGATGTGATGGAAGTATCTACCAAAGGCACCCTTACAATGTAGGTGAGATAGATGTGATGTGATGGGTACATTTGTCAGATAGGCTTGTGATGGGCATGATGTAATGGGTGCACTTGTTAAAGGTAGATTTAATGGATATGAATGTAACAGGAATGGACAAAACAAGCACATGTGTTGGGAACACTTGCAATGAGCATGGTCACGGTGGGCACACTTGCTCGGATAGGATTTCCTTAGGTGTGGAAACGATGGCTGCACTTCTGAGCACTTTGATATCAAATGCATTTGTGACTGTGATCGCATGGCAAAGTGGGCATGGCATCATGAAAGTTGGATGTCAGCAAGACAAGCTTTGTGGGTAGCATGCAGATGCTCAAGACCACTTTGTCTTAGAGGATCTTGCTAAGAGTTGGTAATACTCATATATATATATATATATATATATATATATATATATATATATGAGGAGTCTTTAAAGTTGCTAAGGCATCCATTCATTGAAGCATTGTGAAGTGAGTCACATAGTCCAAAGTGAGCTCTATGATTGTGGAAATTTATGGGTTATGCATAGTGAGGGTGAAAAATGGCAAGCTAGGTGAAAGACAATGCTATAAACAAGACTTGTAGGAGGCGGGCCTATGGTATCTTCAAGTGTTGGTTTGTATAATATTGTTGGGCATTGGTAGGATGGCTATTTACCTTGGCTTATTTGCAGAGTGGCATGCATGTGCCTTCCCTCCCTTGTTGTATGTTGTAAACATTCTTCACATTAATAAAGTGCAAGGCATCCACCTTGGATGCCTATCTATACATGTGCATGTTTATTGTGGTTTATATGATGGAATGAGTGATGTTTAATTCTATGTGATGCTTACTATTGGTTCATTCTTGAAATTGGCTAAGTGCATAATTGGTTGTGTTGGAAATTATTAAGCATATGTATTGATGGGATGTTTAAGGATGCGGTTGGATGCTTTCCTAACTATTAAATGAACTTGGTTGAGTATGACTTAGTTGGATTTGATGGTTTGTAGTCTAAAGAAAAGTTATGGGAGGACCTTAGGTGAGGAGGCATAGTCTAGTTGTAGTAGGCATGGGTTGGTTTAACCCCTGTGACCGAGGCAAGGCAGTGTCAGGTGCTAATGCAAAGTTGGGAAGTTTCCTAAGTTTGAAAGAAAAAAAATCGGTAATAGTATAGTTCCATGACACCATGGCTCTTGATGTGAAGCAAGAGGATGCAACGCTAGGATTCCAACCATGGATAAGACATGAAGAAGATAGTTAGTGCTTTTGGTGATATTCCAACCTTGTTCTTGTATGATGTATGAAGGTCGAGGAAAGGTCATAGAGTGTTATATGAGTAACCTTGATGGATGAGTGAGAGAGTCTTGATCTGAGTGTGATTCCTAGCTTAGAAAAAGACTTAGGTGATACGTCGCCCCAGCCGAACCCCAACAGTCCGGAGGAATCGAGATGGGGGAAGAGGGATTCGATCCCCTGACATCAGAGGGCATCGCTGATCATGAAACACGGGAGGCTCTGGAATCGCCGGGGCTTCGGACACAAACCCAGGCTTGTTTCGACGACCATATGACAAAGATTAAGCCCACGGAGGCCTTTCGGCAAGTTCAGATCTCCAAGCAAGAACAGGATGCGAATGAAAAAACCAAAGCCAGTCGGATTTCGGGGATCTAATGAGGCGAGAAGGTAGCAGTTCGAGCCTGACCAGTGTGAAGTAGGAGTGAAACGTATCGAATCTCACTGACGACACCAGAAACCCTCACGACACCACCAGAGGGCAGCTAAAACAACAAGAAAGCAAGTACCCAGATGAAACAACAACACCTACAATGATGCAGCAAATTCCAGCAGAGCATTACATGGAACAATCATACTCATACCCATACCAATACTCACAACCCTACTGGAAAATCTATGACCCTCACCCAGACCAAGCAATTCCATACTACATGCTCCCTACACACTCTGTGCCTCCGGCTGTTCATCTGACTGGGCAACCAACAGTCATGCCACTTCAGCAAATGGGACCCATTGCACCCATTACCACGCTTGCTATCTACAGTACCGAGATGCTCACGTCCAGGTCAGTAGTGCCATCTGGAGCGACAATTCAGATGACCCACAAAGTAGTTGCCACACAGGGCCCTCCTTACCCTACAAAACCAGTAGCAGCAGCAGCATCCAAGGTTCCAATGTACAGAACAAGATCAGTGGTGACAGACATGAGGACCATGATGAGGCCCAGTCAGCCCCCTCTTATACATATGCCTCCAGATCAATATGGTTACCAACAGGTAGTCTATGAAACAAATCCTGCTCCCCATGTTTATTACACTCAGAAGGCCGCAGTTATGATGCCTCAATATCAAGTTATGGCTCCTGTCACGGCAGATCTCTAGACTTCTTCCGAGGCAATTCCTGAGGTTCCAAAGTTAGCTAGAGTTTCTTAGTCTCTTTGAGTTTGAAGGTACCCGAAGTTGGCCAGAGTTTCTCAGTCTGTTTGAGTTTGAAGGTTATGCCTGTCTTTTTCTTTTATTCAATGAACTGCACTACAAACTTTCTTCAGCTAGATAGATGCTAGGTGTGAGACCTCCCCTAATAAACCAAGTTGCCTTGACTTCTTGGTTTCTTCGACTGTTATTAAATTATTAAGTTGTATGGTTTGCTTTTTTGAAGGGAGTGTGTCAGGATATCTTAATCTCTGTACTTTTAGATATATTTCAATAAAAAACTAAAACTGCAGCATATTTGTACATGAAAAGGTGACTCTCAGGAATCACTTCAGCCTTTCCATGCAGTCACTGTTTTTTTCACCAAGAAGAAGTGCTCTACAGCAGGGATCAAGATTGAAGGGCTGGTCTTAATTTCATATTGAAGGTTATATATTCATGCAGCCCTTCATTGATGAAGGGCTTTCAAAAAAACTCACATTTCAAATGACAGTGATAGATTAATTGCACACTTCATTAAAAAAATGTGCTAAAAAGATAATGCATTTCAATTAAATTTATGACACAATTTTTTTTTAAAATAAAACTTTTTTTTTTCACAGGAAAAAATACCAGTCTTTGTTATTCATATGAATCAAAAGACATATTATACATCAACCATCTTCATGACAGGAGGAAGTAACATTCCAGTTCAGCATATAGACAAATAGAAAGAAAAGTCTGCAAAGCTGCCAGTCAACAAAATAGAAACAAAGTCTGATTGTAGCAGACTTTTCTCATCATGAGAAGAATACATGAGCTCAAAACATTTAATAGGTTGTTATATTCTGAGCGCAACGAAATTTAGACTGTGAATAGATAACTAAGCTTATTTCTTCTTGCGAGAGTTTAAAAAGAACAAAGTATATAGTTTGCAAATGACGCAGAGGCAATGGCGAATCCACAAGGATTAAGGCCTTCATGGTATCTGCCCAAATACAATAACCCTCTGCAAGTTATGGAAAAATATTGAAATTTATTGGTTCTGAGTGAAATTGATCGTCATGAATCGGTAACCCTCGTCTGATCCCTAACCCATGCTTGGCCAAATTAATGATTTCATGACCAAAAATATTGATTTCCTGGGGTCTATGCCTAAAAGGTATCATTGTTCTCTAATAAAAAAAGTGTGTGTAAGTTCGTTTTCATATCTCCACCAATAGTTTGGTTGTTTTATCAACCCGAGGTAATGAGTGCAAATCTTGCTAACTCGGATCATTGAGTCTACAATTCGTTGTAAAAAACAAGAAAGTTTCTACTTCATATTGCCCCAACCTAGCAAACATTATAGATTTAAATCTACAGTGAGATCCAAAGCCTAAAAATATTAAATCTACAGTGAAATGCCAATTCAAAATTGAAGCTTTGACCAAAACACAACCTAAAATGCCACTGCAAGCCAATATTAAATCTACAATGAAATGTCACTTCAAACTTGAAACTTCAACCAAAACACAAATTCAAATGCCACTTCAGAATTCTCAATCAATGCATAATAACTTGACAGACAAAAACCATAAATCATTTGGTTTATAAACACAGGGGATGCATGCCTACCTCCATTTTTCATAAACTCATTACACATTCTCCCGAGAACCAAGTTCTGGAAACCACCGTCCGAGATATTCCTGGAAAATGTGAAGCTTAGAAACTCCTGGCCTGAAACATTTAAATCCCCCTTCCTATTGCACGCAAACTACTGCCCCTGGAATGCAGATAGAATAAAAGCACTCCACAACAAGAACAAGAAGGATTTAAAGAGTCGAATCTCCACTCTAAATAATTGCATACATAAATGCAAGAACAAAAGCTTCAAGACCCAAATCTCCACTCATAACAAGAAAAACAGTCCCATATAGTTCCACTCGAAACCAAAACATCAGTCTGTTGTAATTCAACACCCCCAAAACCCTGCACTCGGAACAATTCTAGGAATAAACACAAGAATGAAAGCTTTGCGGTGCTAACCCGAAGCTTCAAGACCCAAATACAGTCCAATTCGAAGATTAAATGCAAGGTTTAAAGGTTGAATGCTACCGAGTACCGACAATCTAGATTGATGCAAGGTTAAAATCCTTAAATGCAGATTAAATGCAGGTTCAAGCATGGTGGGTCGAGACTCGAGGCTTTTATCCTGGCCAGCCGTAACCTTAAACCCTGAACCTGGCATCCTAAAACAACAATTAATACCCCTTGCATTTTGTACCGCATTACAATTTACACTCAATTCAATTGACGTCACGATTCCACGAATATAACCATATTGGAGGCTTGGAGCCGTTTCGTTTTAATTACGCAGCAAGTCTGGAAGTGCCAGGTCGAGTGACTCGAGTCTCGATTCTGTCCAGACTCCAGACCAGAGTAAAGACTGACAGACTGGCAGCCTGGTCCTGTCACGGTGTCACCACTCACCCATAAAAAAAATTAATGACGGGCGATTTTAATGACAGCCCTTTAAATGTCATTTATATTTAAATAAATAATTTTTTTTAAAATGTCAAAAATTCGAAACCAAATTTTATATGACGGGGAAAATTGAGGCCCCCCTTCACTGACGGGCTAAGAGGCCTTTGACGGGCCCTGGCGGCCTCAATTTTGAACCCTGCTCTACAGTTTAAGTATAGTTTTATTGGGGAGATTTTCTTTATTTTATATGTAACCTTTAAAAAAAGTCTAGATAAAAAAGTTCCTATGTGGAAAATCTTTATTTTTATATTCTTAATAAATCTAGGTAAGAGGGGTCTATGCATGCGGTTGCAGGCTTTCTTCAAGTTCTGATGGAAGAAATGGTGAGATTCATATCACATGATTTTTCTATTTCAATTTCAGATTGAATTTTAAATGTTATCAAGTTTGTAAAGGAAGTTAATCATATAGAAAACATAACTTTTTAAAATTCTCTTTTTGCATAAATTTAGTAAGAATTTTTGCTGATGCAGGCTTTCTTTGAGTTTTAATGGATGAAAGGGTGAGATTCATATCACATGATTTTTTTATTTAAGTATGAAATTTAAATGTTATCAGTTTGTGGAGGAAGTTAATCATTTAGCAATCATAACTTTTTTTATGGTCATTTTTTTGATAAATTTAGTATGAATTTATTTGAGTATGAATTTTAAATGTTATCAGTTTGTAGAGGAAGTTAATCATATAGCAAACAGAACCTGAGGAAGTTAATCATGTAGCAAACATAACCTTTTTTTTCTGATAATTTTTTTGCATAAATTTAGTAAGAATTTTGATTGAATTTCAAAATTGTAGATTTAAATTGCGAAATTCTAAATATTAAGATGGAAAATAATAATGAATGACAAGAAATCCATATAATAATGAAAATTGTATAAAAACAGTTTTTCATCTTTGAAATGGATATTTTTCATTTTCATTTTTAAATTTCATCAAATTAACTGACAGAAAAATGCTTTACTATACATTTAGACGATTCAGTTTGTGCAAGCTTTGGACTTTTTGTTTTGGTCACTTTTTGTTGCAACGTAGGATTATTTAGATTGTAGAATGCACTTCTTTAAAAACAATGTGATGGCAAGGGTTTTTATAGGACAGTTGATGGTTTCTCATGCTAGTTTTAGGATTTTTCAAATTTGACATGTTATGGGATTTTAAAGCTTAAAAAGACAGATAATTTTGCAAAGCAGAAGTAATAGTAATTGATCTTGTACATCTACAAACATAGTAGGAGTATTTGTAAACTGAAAATAACAATACTTCTATGATGACAGAACAAAAAATAACGGTTCTTTTAATGAACATTTTTAAATGTCCAAAGATTGATTTGCAGTAGGGTAAAACTGTTTTAAAATACAAGAGAGAATAATGGAGGGTTGAGCAGTTTTTCCAGGTTTAATTTTCAAGGTGGTCTGCAGGAATTATTGGAATAAATACCCTTTATGCTTAAATGTAAGCTATCTAAACTCAACATTTAAGGAAAGGAAATTAATATTCTGCTATCCAGAAAGAAGTTGAAGCATTTCATAATATAAAAGATAAAAGTGACTTGGTATTTAAGTTTTAAAAAGGACCGGAAGTATCTTGCTAAAGTTTAAAATGCAGTGATGGTTTGGATCCTATTCAATAGTCATCATCCTGGCAGCAACAATAAATGTACTGCCCTACTTGTAATTATATGCATCTTTAATACCATGATAATCAAAATTGAATAGCCTCCTATGTTTGAATATATTATGACAATATATTGAATGGAGGTATTTACAAAATCATGTAGAGAAATATTGAAACAATATATGTCTGGAGGATAAATTCTGTAGCTAAAAGATGTCAGATCTTCAGTCGGAAATTATTCGAGTTGAGTAAAGCAAAGGCAGATAAAGGGAGAGAACAAATATGGCAAATAATTACTTTGCACCAGTGCATTGACTTTTGGATCAGATCCAATGATCATTATCCACCAAATTTGACGGGTGCTTATTGACAGCCAACACTTTTCTTCAGGTTCAGATATTAAAATCCACTGTTTAAAGAGGTTAATTTGAATATAATGGTTGCCAAGTTGAATCAAAAGTGTAGTTTTTGGTTGGATCAAATTAATTTAAAATGCGTTGTTGCCATATACTATACCACTAGGATTTAGGGGAATGGGTACTAGTTAAAATATGTCAATGACAATAATTTTTGGTGACAGGTAAAATGTTGGTAACTACAATTCCTGTCTCTAGATGCTTGTTTTTGACCATCAATATACCTCAGTGATTGATAAGTTAAAGAAAAGGCATCCAAGAACCGATTTGACAGTGATAATTATTTACAAGTGGTATTGGAAGAGTATAAATTGACAATAATGCTGTAGCCATCCAATTTGTTGGTCTACGAGAAGCTTGTTCATAGATTGGTTGAATCATTTGTCCAATTGTTTTTCTGCAGGTTGTTCATTTACTTGGGTTCTTTCTGTATGAGCTTCTAATATAATGCTCAAATTTGTGGTTTTGCTTTCAAGCATATTTATCATCAACTTGGGTAAGACTTGGGAAAAGCTGCATATTGCTGCAAGAATAATTGTTGCAATAGAGAACCCTCAAGATATAATTGTACAATCTGCAAGGCCATATGGTCAGCGAGCAGTTCTAAAATTTGCTCAATTTATTGGAGCTCATGCAATTGCTGGCAGGCACACTCCTGGAACATTTACAAATCAGCTTTAGACATCATTTTCCAAGCCTCGTCTTTTGATTCTTACTGACCCAAGGAATGATCATCAGGTAATGGGTTAAGTAATTGGTGATTTGAATGATTTAACTTTTAAGTCTATTACATGTTGCTTCATATTTTAAACTTTTTAAAGCTTCTATTCTCACAACCATCATTATGTTGCCTTGTAGCCTATAAGAGAAGCAACCCTCAGTAATATTCCAACCATTGCCTTTTGTGACACCGATTCTCCAATGAAACATGTTGACATCGGCATTCTTGCGAATAACAAGGGCAAGCACAGCATTCGTTGTATGTTTTGGATGTTGGCAAGGAGGGTCTTACAAATGCGGGGAACAATTGCCCCAGGTCGTAAATGGGATGTCATGGTAAAATCAAGTCCAGGCCAATGAATATATTTCATTTATGGTTTACAGATCATTGTACATGAACAATTTTATGACAGCTTGGTGCCTAAATTCATTTTTATTCTTTTTTTGCAGGTATACTTGTTCTTTTACAGGGAGCCAGACAAAGCCAAGGAAAGAGAAGAAGAGAAGGTTGCTCAAGCTGAATATGTTCCTACCTTTACCCTTGGAGCAGAGCAATGGCCTATAGAGGTTGCTGATGCCCAATGGGAATCTGAGGCTCCTGCAACTCCTGGTATTGTGCCTATAGTTGCTGGTGCTGATTGGATGGCTGCTCCCGGATAGTTTCTTTTTGTTTTTCAATGTGATTGTTATAATTTTCCAAGCCTGTCAAAGATTTTGGGGTTTTTAAATCTTTAAAAGCTAGTAGTTTCTTTTCTTTTGAATTTTAAATTTTTAAAACTTGAATCCTTAAAATTTGTGTTCTCTGCGCTGCACTTTTTTAGAAGCTGTTAGTTTTTTTTCCCTTTATTTCTAGGTTTTAAAATTCCAACTTTAATTAAAGGATGAGATTTCTGACATGTGAACTCTTCCCAATGTGTCTCTTAATTATAATTGTGTTAACAAGTTTGTGTTTTTGTGATCAGTTCCCAATAAGGAGCACATCTTTGTCGGTGTCTTGTAGACCAGGTGTTGATATCTCTGCTCCTCTTAATTCTTTTGGCCTCTTACAAAGACAAATCAGTGCCCTATCCACCATCTACAACCTTCAATAATTGACAAAAACCAAGGCTATAATCTTCAACTTGTCAAAGAGTGCTCTCTCCACATTTCATTTCTACTTCCAAAGGGATCACCATGGCCTATGTTCTACTTATAGGTCTAGTTCATGTGGCCATGTTTTAACATGCACAAGGCCTCCAATGACGACTTAACAAGAGATGTGGATTCCTTGCCATCCAATGCTTCCAAATATATGCTAGTATGTCTCGTCCAAGATGCACCTCTTGGATGCAATCTTCAAACCCATGGTCCTTTACAATCCAGAGATCTAGTGTCCAACTTTACTTCACAGTGATTGGGCTTGGCAATGAGAGAATCCAAACCTTCTTTCTAAGACACATCATCTAATGCAAAAGGAGTGTCTCCCACCACATTGTTCAAGTAGAGTTCAAATCCCATCCCTTTAGACTTGAGGTCATCTTCCATTTGGTATATTTCGTTCATAGAGTAGGATCTTTGGGGAATTAGTTTCTAGGAGGAATCAATATCCCTATTTTGCACTTTGTGCTTCTAAGGCCATCACCTCAACTACCCTCCTAGGTGTGCATACAATTGGGCTTTCAGGATTCTTAAATGTAATTGTAAATGTCTTATCGTCTAATAAGCAAGACTTGAATCAAGCGATTCATGAGGACACTTATAAAACCACCTGGATCCTACCTTCAAAGGGTCCAGACTTAAAGACGATTTTTTACCTAGAGCACTTTCTGAAGTTGAGGGATGACGTTATTGTCTTCCCTCCTTACACAACATTCATTGCATACATGCCCTCAAGATTTCCCTAGGTCATTTTTGGTGGGTCCTCATAGATATCCGGTTGAGACCGATCAACACCTTCAACATTGCAATGCAACTCTTTAGAAAAGAGGTTTGAGCATATATTATAGATCTCGATGTATACGAGTCATACCTCAAACGAAGGCCCTTAGAAGGATCTCCCAAAATTTTCAACTCCTATGAGGATTTGTGATACCAAAGCACAAGTCATACACCACGATACCAACAAGAAAATCAACTCAAATCAACCCCAAAGTCATGCTTCCCCCATCCAACATACTACTCACTAGGTTCAATGATGTAGCAAGGTTTCTAGCAAGATATTCTTCCTATTGGCTTGAGATATAAGGAGAGTAAAGCTCCCTCTTTCTTTTGCACCCCTCCTAGCCAACTCCCCCACCTTAGGTTCATATAGCCAAGCTACCAGAATATATCATCTGCCGATCCATCAGTCCTTTCACAAAGGTTAACAAATTAAAAAATAAGCCCACCTCTCAATCTCCTCACCTGTCCTTGGTGACACTAGCTCTAACAAGTTTAGACATCCTCCCTCTCTTTTACATTTTGAGCTTTCTTTAGCTAGACATCTAGCAGCTAATCTCTAACCAACTCTTAGATCCTCCTTTGAGTAGAGATTGAATTTACTCTTTTATTTCATTTGACCTACTTTTTGTGGTCTTTTGTTAGACATTGATAAAACTATTTTATCTTATCTTATCTATGGTTATTGATCTTGCAACTCTATTAAAATGATGCTGCAACAACAATTAGTGTTTTATTAGCACAACTTTACCTATGTTTGAATCATCAAATGCTAAATATCCCGATAGTGTGCTAAAGATGGGGTTATAATAAGTATGCCTAATACTCAACCTTACAGAGTTTATTTCATGTTTTAGTCAGTTTGTCTGCTGCACTTTTCCAATCATTCATATTTTTGATGTTCCAATGTTATGAAGAAAGGGAAAATAGAAACCGCACCTCTTTATGTTCCAACCATTTGTCTAGTTCTTGCAACTCCTTACCCATCTCATATTGTTAGAAAGAATGCTCAAGTTCTTTTTCTACCTCATCTTCTTCACCTTCCCTAGATTCCTCACCTGCAAGAAAGTAAAAATGTAAGAAGAAATGAGAAAAAAGGTAATAAATAATCTCAATTCTCAAACCTTGTGTGCTTTCGCCACTAGCTAAGAATCTAAAACAATCAAAACAATTAAATACTATCCTACCTCCAACATCAATAGCTTGCAAGTCTGCAATGTCTGTAAAAGCTTCATGAGACGACACAAATGTATTATTTTCTATATCAAGACGATCGACAAAAGTACTATATCTAGTAGCCCTAGAAGTTGAGAATTCATTGCAACTTGTAACCGTTGCACTTCATTTTCCAGCTCTTGTATTTTTGACAAGTAACCTTTTATCAAATCCACATCCTGCAGGAAAGGATTATAGAAATTAAGTTATAACTTCAACCATAAAGCTCCTAAAATTTCTGGGTTAGAAATTTAGACATGAGAAAGGCCTTTTCTTTTGAAAAGGTAAAATCATTTGCAAATTTCGGAACAAGCATTTTTCAGGGTCACACATCAATTCTTAGAGAAGAAAAGAATAGGACAATTAATTGTGGTTCAACCTACAATTATATCCTTTTCTTTAAAAGAATCAGTTTCTTGGTGCAGTTGATACATTAAGGGTCATTAATGTATGTTCTTGGTGTTTCTTGCTGTTATTTCTGTTTTTAGCATGTGATTGATTTTGTTGTTATGACATTTTAATACTTGTTGCATAAAGAAAACGAATTTGCTTTTCAAGTGGGTGACTTAGGTTTCACCAAAGATTGCAATTCATTTCAGGAAAACTGGTAAAAATATCAGATAAGCAGAAACCATATATGATTGTGAATCACAAACAATTCATTGAGAGCTGACAATAGGATGAATATAATCATATATTAAAATGATTTCAATGAAAAAAATACAAACCTGGGAATCATCATCATCATCAATATCTTTCCATGTTTTTCCATTACGTGATTGCTCCAGATTCAGACACAACTTGTCTTTCAGGATCTAGTACATTTTAAGCATAGAGAGAATAAACATGAGATCCATAAGAAATTAAACATGTAACATAACAAACACATATAGCCTTACAATAACCCCACAGTTTTGTTTAAATACATAACCCTATAGAAAGTTACTTGCCAAACAAATGACCGGGTTGTTTACACAGATGATACTGGGGAAATGAAATACAAGGTGGCTTTCAACCAAAAAAGAAACTCACAAGTGAGCAATTAAGAGAAAATGTGTCTAATGAGAAATCTGTGTTATTTACTTGCCATCAACATTTCCAATTAATTTGTAACATGAAAAGTTTCCCGTCAAATTACTAAATGGAAAATGCCCCAAATTGATTTTACAATTAAGAAACAAGCAAAGTCAATGAACCTGTGCATCCATCACACATTATTCTAAAAGTTGAGAGCTTTCATGACACTCTCAGAGCTCCTGTTAGAGCTCTGCATTGCTTGCTTCAAGCCAGGAGATTTTAATCTTTAGTACCTGCAATAACACAAAAAAATATTTAGCAGAACTCAACTATTTGCCTTTCCTCTGTGAAAGAAAATTCTTGTCCATGTCTTTTAGAGGATTTATATTACCTACAATTTATCAGATGAGACACCCCCGGCACGATAAAAAATAAGCTCAGCTTGTAAATATTCTAGTTGATTTCGCATTCTTTGCATCTCAACAACTGTTGGGTCACGGTTTATCTAGCAGAGAAAATGTCACTTATGAAAAACTATTTAATGGACACAAACAAAGTTTTAGCCAGGAGCATTTAGTAAACCCATAAATAAGTAGCTAACAAAAAAGAACTAGTCCTACTTACAATGGCCTTGTTTTGAATGTTTCGAGCTCGATTTGCATACTTTAGAGTATTGAGTGTTTCTTCAGCATTTGTGTCAGTAGGACTAACACAAGCTAACAAATATATGAATAAAATGAGATCTAATGTAGAAAGAGAAACCTACATTGAAATTGGCAAGATCATAAAGATAACTATTGGAATAGTTGAAAAGTGCAAAGCAAACAATGTGGTAATAAAGGAAACTAGGTCAATATTTATAATTATGCACAAACTTAGACAACTGAAGAACAAATGTAAAGCAAGATACACATTTTTTCAAATTAGACAGCTTCCTATATATATTAAGATAGTCTACCTTTATCTTGAAGTGTAACTATCATATCTGTTGGCAATTTCATCCTATGCCTAGAACCTAATCTGCTACAAGTCTCACTTTTTTACCACTACCTTCTAGGCTAGGTATTGTGCTATAAGCACTTTAGAAATGTGATTTCCATTCTCTCTTTTGAATAGAAGTTGTCATTTTTTCCTTGGAAAAATATTAAGGATAGTCACATAAGAAACACAACAATGTGCTTCACCAACATTTTGAACCAAAAGAGCATAACATACATGCTTCTAGTTCTAACAGATCCCTAAAACATTCAGAAACAGATGAGTACAATTTTTTCACTTCCCATATATCCCCAGAACATTTAGGATCCCAAACAGTCTTTATTTCAGTCGTCCAAAATCAGAATCACGAACCTTTATAGAACTGCAAACGCACATGATAAGATAGGGGAGAATACCTTCATAATATATCGAGCATAATCGTTAGTCTTAAAAGGAGATGGATGAATGAACTCTGGGGATGTCCTAGACATAACTTTGGGATCTAATATTAATTTGCATAAGTAGAATTTTAATTCACAATAGCTTATTGTTGCAGGCTTGATGCTAGATTATTCATTTTACATACTATTTAAAGATCAAATTTTACATTCTCAGCAAATTCTCCTTACCCAACCCATTTTGATTTGTCTGTGTGCATACAACATGAATGTAACCATATAAGCAAGTCCTCAAGTTAAATCTAGGACATTCAATTTCCTTGCCATGCAAACTTTTTACATACAATACACAATTAGGAACAGCCAAATCCATAACATCATGAAATGTAAGATCTTAACCCACCTGCTTCCTGAAAGAAACATGGGTTGGAGAAAAGTAGTGAAAATGGGAGGATTCTTGTTGAAGGGCAATGTTCCATAAAAATAAAATCTATTTTGCTTATTACAAGAGGCTAAGCTATGATAAAAAAGACAAGATAAACACCAGACATGACTAACTTACCAATCATCACAATTCTGCTGTTTCCTCCAAGAGAATCCTGGAAATTTACAAGAATTACCAGGAAGTTGAAAAATACTTTTAAAAATAAACATGAAATATACACTAATTTTAGGGTCAGCATCTCCAAAGATCCCTGATGAGGAGAATCCCCCAATATTTTATAATTTCCATGAATAGGATCTACCTATATATTTTATAATTTCCATGAACAGGATCTGCCTATATGAACATGAATGAAGAGTTACACACCAATAGCTTAATATATATGACAATGATGTGGCATAAGTCAACTTAATATATATTTATTTTGCAAAGAAAACCTCATGGATCTCCCCAATCCCCACCCCTAGCTCCTGGAATATCCAGATGGAAGGAAACTCAATTGCCAACCACAATAGCAGCTTGTAACCTAACAGGACTCAATTTGACTCGAACCTTAGAACTTGAGACCTCACAGCAAAGTCTTCCTTGAAACAGTCCTCTCAAACTAATTGAGCTAACCCACTGGGTTAAGTCGGCTTTATATATATTTATATATATATATATATATATATATATATATATATATATATATATATATATATATATGTTCAGTTTAAAATTATAAAAATAAATTTATTTATATATATCTCTACAACTGCCCAAACATAATGGGATTAATAATATTTCAGATAGTTAATTAAACAAAACTGCTACTACGTGTTCATAGACGGATTTGAATTCAGGGCATCGACAGCTTTGGAGGACATTTGGATTTGATAGACAGGAATCAGCAAGGTCATGGCTACCTTCTCATAACATTTTATTGAATCATATTGCATTGTATGGAGAGGTAAAATACAACTACTAGTAAAAAACAACTAGTTTAGATCCATCTTTACCCCAGTATAAGTACTGAATGAAGGTGAGTTCATTAACAATTTTATGATTTCTTGCATTTCCTTTCGTGTTCATTAGATTAGTATAATCTTGTAATGCTTTTATGGTTACGGTGTTTAGCAATTTTGAAGTATACCTTGTGGATCTAGTATATGATCAATGTTAATTATCTGTAAATGAGGGACTTAAATCCCTGTTTCTTTACCAACATAGATCCTATGTGAAATTACTTATGTAGATTTTTGTGGTTAGACATCTTTGGGGTCTCTTCAAACAGTTCCAAAAGTTAGAAGGAGTTCTAGGCTTACTATGGTAGATTTTTGTGCTTATCAATGTGTTTTGAAAAATAAATTGGATTTTAAGCATGGTTTTCTTTGGATATGATTGTCTTTTCTTAGAATTACAAATGATGCAATCTGGGTGTTCATATTCTCCTCTCCCCAATTTTGAAAGGGTTCTAGCTCAATGGAAGAGCGCCTGCTTTACAAGCAGGAGGTTGGGGATTCGATTCCTCTGTGCCCTATTGATATTGCAATATTAGTATTTTTAATAAAATATATTTTATTAAGATTTATTATGGCTATAGAGGGGGTTTTAAACCATCTTTGTATGTTGCTACGAGGGGGGTTATAAGACACCTTCATATGTCACTACGAGGGGGGTTCTAAGCCACCTTCATATGTCACTACAAGGGGGGTTCGAAATTGCCCTTGTATGTTACAACGAGGGGGGTTTAGAACCACCCTTGTACCTACGAGGGGGGTTTGTAATCGCCCCCAAAGGTTTGTAATAAGGAACTTTAGGGGGGGTTCCAAACCGCCCCTATAGGCTTCTACGAGGGGGGTTCAAAACCTCCCCTATAAGCCTCTATGAGAGGGGTTCTAAACTGCCCCTATACGCCTCTACAAGGGGGGTTCCAAACTGCCCCT
Organism: Larix kaempferi; assembly: GCA_027924585.1. Lineage (NCBI taxonomy): Eukaryota > Viridiplantae > Streptophyta > Pinopsida > Pinales > Pinaceae > Larix > Larix kaempferi. The sequence continues at coordinate 3,572,836 of BSBM01000298.1, forward strand.
ATAGGCCTCTACGAGGGGGGTTTGAAACTGCCCCTATAGGCCTCTATGAGGGGGGTTCCAAACCGCCCCTATAGGTTTGTATGAGGGGGTTTATGAGGGGGTTTGACAACCACCCTCGTAGGTCTCTATGAAGGGGGTTCAAAACCGCCCCTGTAGGTCTCTATGAAGGGGTCTACAAGGGGGGTTTAAAACTGCCTCCGTAGACCTCTACGAGGGGGGTCACAAACTGCCCCCAAAAGTCACTTGACTTTTGGGGGCGGTTCCAATCTCGTCAAAAACCGCCCTTAAAGGGAAAAACTTTTAACATCGGTGCCTTTAGGGGCGGTTTTGCCAAAACTGCCCCCAAAGCCAAAACCCCCCCCATAGGTCACTTTTGGGGGCGGAAGACAACCCCCCCTAAAGGCCAAAAAAGTAGTAGTGGTCATATGATACTTATGTTTAATCCAACTAACCTTGATGAGGTATGCATTCAAGCAAATCATATGGAGTCAAAGGGGAAGAATACAAATGAAATTTTTTCAAAGAAACCTTACAAACCCGATGGAAACGAATTCAAAGTTAAGGGGAAAGTTAAGCATGCAACTACAATGAATAAAGAGGGAGATAAACCTACATGCCCACATTTCTAGAAAAAGGGTCATGATGCATGGATTACCTCTCTCAGGATCCTTTGGAGACCTTTTCCTTGTTAAGTAGCTTGGGGTCGAGGAGGCTGCTCCTGTTGCATATGTTGTGTAGTTATTGCATAGTTGTCCTTTATGTTTTCACTATTCTATTCTATGGTATGTAAGCTCTAGCGTTTCTATGCAAGGCTCCTATCTAGGACATCCAGGCACTGCGCTTGCCTAGGAGAGGGCTAGAATTTTCCATTTGTTGGCTCAACGTGTCTGCGTGGCCCTATTTCTCGTCTAATGAAGGCCCTTCACTTTTTATATTAATTTTGTTGAGATATTGTAACTTCTAAGAATATTATATTTGTACTTTATTTTTTCGGAGATGTTTCATTCCTCCGTGAAGATCTTATTGTATATCTGGAGATGTTTATTCCTCCGTCGGAATGTGGTAACTTGGGTTATTAGACTTCCCTAGTGGGGTCATCCTAGAGTTAGTTGTAATGGGGTGTTTAACCCAGTGGTTAAAGTTGGGGCTGACCTAGTTAGTGTAAAAGTCAAGTCGGAGTTGTGTATAAATAGAGGAGGTGTGTTCCTCATTTAACACACATTCACTTACTTGTGATTAGCACATAGGTGAGAGAGACATCTACTATGGAGGAGAAGGAGATCATGTTTGTGGATTACATCTTTGTATTTGCTGGTCATCTATATTGAGGAAGATTTGCTGGGTTTTCTACCCCATGAGGGTTTCCCAGGATAAATCTGGGTCTCTTGTGTTTATGCTGTGCTTGTTGTTCTTTCAGTGATCTTGTATATTCTATTGTTGTGAAATGAAATGTAATGCTGCTATTTTATGTTTTAGCATATTGAATCTTAACATGGTATCAGAGCTAGCCTGAAGGAAGGCAATGTATGGCACTTACGACACTTGCTTCACTTGCGACAATTTGAAGGTTAGGGTTTTGTATAGCAAAAACCAGTCATCGTGGTACTTTCGCTATAAATCCATTTTGGATAATGTTCAACATATAAAAACTTTACAGGTAGTATATAACATCCCCCTGTACCTTGTGTCCAAAGGACAACCTCAGATTCATTTTACTTTGTGAGTTATGATCAGTACAAGTTAGGGTTTCTGCCTCTTCCAGATCTCAGTCATAAACAGGTGACCTAGGCCAAAAGGTCACAACTTGGGCTAGGAAGCTCCAAATGAAATTTCATAAAATGTGACAAGTAGAGAATGGAATGTAGTTTCTCAGTTAGGGGTTTTAGAGGCCGAAGTTGAACCAGTGACACGTGGCATGCCGTACAAGTTTGCTCTCCTATTTTATCCCATAAACAAATCATGTTGCGACACTTGACATAACTCTCTCTCAGAGAATCCAATTGAGGTCAGACCTATGGGATTGGAAAGATGACAGGTCAGGCTATCAAAGGATGAAGTTTCAGACCTTGCAGATCCGAATTTTCAGAGATGCACCAGAAACAATATGGCACATCTGATACAATGTTGGAGACACCTGATACAACATTGGAAGCTTTGATAATGGATTTGTAATCCATTCATATTGATCCTCCATCAAAATGTTGTGGGAGGAAGGAGATTGAAGATTAGGGTTTCCAAGTAATAAGAAACCCTAGCAAAATTGGGAGACTCATAGGGCAACGATGAAGTAGGTTTAAATGGCGTTGATATCCTATCATCCTAGCACCATGAACATACATAAGATGTTTACAAGTGATCTACTTGGATGGTTATGGTTTTACCCTTATAGAGAAAACTACTCGACAGGTATGACTTGAGAAGACACAGGTATGTTTTGAAATATGATTCTTGATTAAGTTCATAATATGTTTGTCTTCATGTTATTGAGGTTAGTACAATTATGATTGTTTGATAATGAATGCATATGAGTGATAGAAGACATTCATTGATTAGGTTTATGACACTTATGATTGTACTAATGCACCTGTGGTGTTGTATGAGGATGATGTTGTCTGCTAACAAGATGCAGGTACATCAAGAAAGACAAATCAAGTTCTATGACCATGATGACATGGATACAAAGACTCATCCATAGTATTTGACCACATAGAAGCTCTACTTACGAGGTATGTATGACTTTGTTCTACTATGCTTAACCTATGAGATATGCAGGTTCTAGCACAAGGTCTCTAAATCATTGAATAGAACAAATAAGATATTGTTTGGGTATGTTAAGACATAACCAAGCTTGATAATCCAGGTACGTTTTCCTACATCAAGTTAGAATCCTACTTTGTTAGGATCTTAGGTAAGTATACCTATGTATGAAATGATCATGACCATACATACTTAAGATTATTTAGAATCATAATGTTTTGATAGTATTGAGACTATACTAATGAATGTATGATTATGAGGATGACACTAGTATGCATAGTGGTCTAGGAGGGATAAGAAGTTCAAAGACATATAGAGATCAAGTAGGTGGCAACCATAAAAGATAAGTATTTGAGTTGTTATTTGAATCTCTGAAATAGTAAATGATATTGCTTGTAGTAGTTGTATGCATTCCTAGAATATATCATGTTGAGTGTAAACAGTCATATAGCATTGAACAGTATACTACTAATATGCATATGATTGGTAAGTTGGACAAACATTCCATTGTTGCTTGTCTAGAATGAAACCTCTTTGTTGACATGTTGAGAGCTGTGCATGCTCTCAATAGTATGTTTTGGTAGAGATGGAAGGCATCTAGATAGCCACTGTATGCATACAGGATATGGAAAAGCGTTGTGCCAAAGTATTGGTCAAGATAGTTGCATAACTATGTGAATCATATCTGTATGCATAATAGATTATCATGTCAACATGATTTGATGATTATAAAGTATTACTAATCATGTAATTAACTTTGATTTGTAGGAAAGATCATGAATAATGATGAACACCGAACAAGTGATGGATGTTCAACAAGAAGATTTACAAATCAAACATACTATAGAAGGCTCGTGGCTAGAAGATTCTCTTAGAAAGAGAAAGAGGATCATGTCGAGATGTTTATGGCTAGATAAGACCATTCTCTTAATGGTGTAATTGAAGAAGAAGTGTGAATCGAGAAAACTCCCAGAATTCAATTGAAGAAAGCTCTGTACGGGTACCCAGGATCGATAGTCATTTTATGAGCTTAATGATCATCATGGGTGATGTGGATTTCAACCTTTGATACAAGGTTGAAGATGGTGTACATATTCAGATGACATTCTTCTCTTAGATGGATGCAAGAAGGAACTCACCACAGCGTTCGAATGATCTTGAGGCTCATATCAGTAGACCCATCTAACAGGAGATGGCACGGATAGATATGCAGAAGATCACTCAATGCAGAATGTGAATGATGTCTAGTTACAGAGGGAGAATTGATAGCTTCTTGACAAGCTTGGGATTTACCAAAAGTAAAGCTGATCCTAACCTTTACCTTAAGGTTATGGATGATACTATTGTATGTGGATGATCTCTTTATAACAAGGAATGAGAAACATATCATGGAAAGCAAGAAGAAGCTAGCTACAGAATTTCAGATGAAAGATCTCGGATTGATGCACTACTTCCTAGGTTTGGAAGTATGGAAAGGCTCAGAAGGAATCTTTCTCAACCAGGGAAAGTATGCCATGGAAATCTTGAGAACATTTGATATGTTGGAATGTACAACCATGGCCACTCTCACGGGTTCCGACTTGAAGCTATTAGCTGATAACTCATCAGAGTTAGTGGATGTAACTCTGTACAGACAGATTATTGGGTCATTGATGTATCTGACGAACACTAGGCCAGATATATGCTTTGCTGTGAACACCTTGAGTCAGTATCTAGTGGAACCTAGACGTGTTCACTTAATAGCTGTAAAGCATGTGATGAGGTACTTGAAGGGTATGATAGACTTTGGTCTATATTATCTTGGAGATCATGATTTCAGATTGTATGGCTATACAGATGCTGATTGGGCTGGAAGTGTATCAGACAAGAAAAGCACATCGGGTGGATGTTATTGTCTGGGATCTTCCATAATCTCATGGTTTAGCAGGAAGCAATTTAGTGTGGCTCTCAGCATAGCTGAAATGGAATATATAGCTGCTTGCTCTGCTAGTTGTGAAGCGATATGGCTTCGAAAGTTGTTATCAGGATTGTTTGACTTGGAGATGGAATCCACTGTGATCCTGTGTGACAACTAGAGTTGTATCAAGATGACAAAGAATCCAGTGTTCCATGATAAGTCAAAGCACATAGAGATCTGATATTTCTATATATGGGATATGGTGTAGAAAGGAGCTATGAAGCTCGAGTATGTGAGCACTGACGAACAAGTTGCTGATGTATTGACCAAACCTCTGTCTCGAGTAAAGTTTGAGTATTTTTGAGACAAGCTTGGTGTAGTTCAGAAAGACCCTCCTCAAAAGGGGGAGTGATATGGTCGCTAATGATGAGATTTCCTGTATCGATGGTAAGGTCGATGATGTGGATACTTGTATCGATGTTGAGGATACTGTATCAGTCATGTGGATACTGTATTGATGAGGATACTGTATCATTGATGTGGATACTGTATTGATGAGGATACTGTATCGTTGATGTGCATACTTGTATTGATGATGAGGTTACCTGTTTCGACGATGAGGTCGATGATGAGGTTGTCGGTTACGACGATGAGGTCAATGCATGGTCCTTAGACTTTATCTAAGTGGACGAGGAGGGATTGTATCATCCCCGAACTTCGGTACCTGAATTGATCCGTAGAAATATGTCTCCGAGAAGTGGTCCCTAGTGGACGAGAGGGATTGTATCATCCCCGGACTTCGGTCCCTGAATTGATCCGTAGACATATGTCTTTGAGAAGTGGTCCCTAGTGGACGAGAGGGATTGTATCATCCCCGGACTTTGGTCCCTGAATTGATCCGTAGACTCTTGTCTTCGAGCAAGATGTTGGTGAATGATGTAATGTGCACTCCTGGACTACTCAGCAGTGGGTGATCATTCATGAAACCCATAATGATGTAATGTTTGCTCCTGGATTAGCAGGTGATCATTCATAGGTTGTAAATCCTAGATTTGATCTAGGTCACACCCTAGTTGAAATAGTACTAGCTCTATGGTTGACTAGAATGATGTAATGTGCACTCCTGGACTGCTCAGTGTAGTAGCAAGTGATCATTCGCAGGTCCTGTAATGATGTAATGTTCACTCCTGGACTACTCAGTGCAGCAGTAGGTGATCATTCACAGGTGGTAAAATCCTAGATTTAATCTAGGTCACATCTAGTATGAAAAAGGACTGGAACTATGGTCGGGATTGCATTGTCCCTAGACATGAGAGGTGTCTTAAAGTGATAAAGATTGATCATCCTGTAACTAGATCGGGATTGCATCGTCCCTAGACATGAGAGGCGTCTTAAAGTGAGAAGGATTGATCATCCTGTAAGCATATCGAGACTGCATCGTCCTTGAATGTTTAGTTCAAAATGTACGTGATAGGACTGCATCGTCCGTGAACGTTTGGTTCAAAATGCATGTGATAGGACTGCATCGTCCCTGAACATTTGGTTCAAAATGTACGTGATAGGACTGCATCGTCCCTGAACGTTTGGTTCAAAATGTACGTGATAGGACTGCATCGTCCCTGAACGGTTGGTTCAAAATGCATGTGATAGGATTGTATCATCCTTGGACTTATGTCCTAAAGAGAGCGGGATTGATTATTCTATAATTGGATCATGTGTGTTGCAGGGTATGTTGCTATGATTTTGTTGATCGGTAGATCTAAACAATGAGGCCGTTGATCGAGAGATCCAGATGATGATGTTGATCGGTAGATACAGATGATGAGGCTGTTGATCGAGAGATCCAAATGATGATGTTGATCAGTAGATCCAGACGATGAGGTTGTTGATCGAGAGATCCAGATGATTATGTTGATCGGTAGATCCAGACGATGAGGTGGTTTATCGAGAGATCCATATGATGATGTTGATCGGTAGATCCATATGTTGATGCTGTTGATCAAGAAAATCAAGATGATGATGCTGTTGATCGAGAGGATCCAGATGACGATGCTGTTGATCGAGATGATGATGTTGTTGTAGCTGTTCGAGTGCTGCAGAAGATGAAGATCCAGTATTGAAGATCTTGAAGATCTTCTAGTGACTGTTTGTGTTACTGATGATGTATTAAGAAAGCTTCCAATGATTTATAGATGTATCATGTATCATGTAGTTGATGACTCCTTGCTCCTGCAGATGTTTTTATAATATCCTTTTCGTTAAGGGGGAGTGTTGAGATATTGTAACTTCTAAGAATATTATATTTGTACTTTATTTTTTCGGAGTTGTTTGATTCCTCCGTGAAGACCTTATTGTATATCCGGAGATGTTTATTCCTCCGTCGGAATGTGGTAACTTGGGTTATTAGACTTCCCTAGTGGGGTCATCCCAGAGTCAGTTGTAATGGGGTGTTTAACCCAGTGGTTAAAGTTGGGGCTGACCTAGTTAGTGTAAAAGTCAAGTTAGAGTTGTGTATAAATAGAGGAGGTGTGTTCCTCATTTAATAAACATTCACTTACTTGTGATTAGCACATAGGTGAGAGAGAGATCTGCTATGGAGGAGAAGGAGATCATGTTTGTGGATTACATCTTTGTATTTGCTGGTCATCTATATTGAGGAAGCTTTGCTGGGTTTTCTACCCCATGAGGGTTTCCCGGGATAAATCTGTGTCTCTTGTGTTTATGCTGTGCTTGTTGTTCTTTCAGTGGTCTTGTATATGCTATTGTTGTGAAATGCAATGTAATGCTGTTATTTTATGTTTTAGCATATTGAATCTTAACAAATTTCAACGTTTCTATATCTATCTTTGACATTTTCTATGAATTTAAACCTCCTCTATATCTACCTTTGACATTTTCTATGAACTTCAACATTTCTATATCTACATCTTGTAGATCAAAGTTCATAAACCAAGTGCATTTATAAGAATAATTGCAATAATATTTGTAATTAAAATAATAACAACAATAAGATTTTAATTAGGATTGTTTTGAAATTATATGTCCTATAATTGTAAGGAATTAATTGGAATGGTTAAGAGAGATATTGCTTTAACCTCCACTAAAATTAAAATATCACAACGCTTGTAGTTTCTTCCCTTTCACAACATCTAGGAGGTGTAATAATACAACTGAATTTCACACATCTATCTAGGAGGTGTGATAATACAACTAGATTTCACAACTGGATTTAGGCCAGAAGTGTGTGTTCCTGGGGCATGTGTCTCCCTGCCCGCTGACATGCCCAGCCCAACCAACTTCATTTACCAAATAATCCTTTCACAATATGCATTACCCAATGCAACCACTTCTCACACCATGTGATTGACCAATCCCAAGAAGACGAAAGAAAGTGATTGGGCACTCGGTAATGAAACCCTAGGAAATAATAACATTAATTTTCCACTCAACATGCATTGGTGTTGTGAGCACATATATAAAACATAATTTTAGTTTTGTGATTTTCTTTTTCATTATATTTTAATTGAGTTTATATTAATTAGTGTATAAACAATTTTAGTTTTGTGATTTTGTTTTTCATTGTATTTTAATTTAGTTTATATTAATTAGTATATAAACTTAAAATATACAACATGAGACTCGATACACAATGTTATTAATTTTGTATTTATATTCATTATTATATTATTTATTTGTGTTATTTATTATTAATTAAAAATAACAAAATATTAATATAATGTTACTTTTAAATTAAATTAAAATTTTATATTACTTATTAAATTAAATATTATACAAGCATTAGTAACTATATGATACATCTTTTGTATTTTATATTTGTACTATGTGACATATTTCTTGTTACAGGCATAGTATCATTGTAATGCATTGATTTCTTATTACTTCTTTTTACCTTTATTAGTTTGCATTTCAGTGTTGTATTTTAATCAAAGTTTTCAGTTTTCAATATTTCACGTGGTGATGACGAAATGCTCCCTTTCTTGAAAGGGAATTGAATTAACATTTAATTCAAGATATTGTATTTGTCAAATTGTGTATATGACTCCAATGCGCCACCCTCCACTGTCTTTGATTCCAATGCACCACCTTTGTTACCATCTATGCATCACCTTTATCACCTTCATTCCTCTATGTGCAACGCTTAACAAACTCCCTCCCTGTTTTCCATTGTTTTAGTGCCGAGAAACTTAGTAAGGTAGATCCAGACTGAACAAGGAAGAACAGGCTGTGCTACTTCAACTACTGGCTCCATGTAGCCATTAAATCTCATTGGACTAGCTATGGAACTCAAGTTGTATCTACATTTGGTGTTGCAGTCTATATTGCCCATAATTCCTCTTACAACCTACAACAATATATTCCTTGTGTACGAGTAAAAGTAATATATTCCAAGCTTTGTTTTTTTTTCTTTACTAGGGGAATCGACAACTGGGAAGGGGCTGGTACTCGCATGACGCAAGGTCCAAGGATCCAATCCCGTCCACTACCACTATACCCCTAGGCGCACCCACACAGGCCGCAAGAATGGGGCATGGGTAAGTCGAGGTGATTTGAACTCGTGACCTCCATTTACAACATTTCCTTCATAACAAGCGAATTGTCGATTGAGCTATACCCCTGCGAGCATTCCAAGCTTGAATTTTCATTGTGCCATCAATATTCTATTCTTCCAATAAGCTTATATTTAAAAAAAAAAAATTGTATCATATATGGTAGCTTCTTGGCATAGTATTAAAATCAAATCGTGCAAATCATTCTTGCCTTATTGTTATCTTCTACATAAAACATTGCTAGAGTAAGGAAGTTTCCAAATTGATTTTTTTTATGAACAACTCATTTACTTGACTTGGATGCCATTAAAGTGAACTTTTGATCTTGTTCTCTTTGCACAAAACCAAATTAACAAGTCATACTATCTATGATTGTCAAAACTCACAAGGCAATTAACATGCAAGAGATTCCCAAAAGTTGCAATTTCTACCTGTTAACATGATTTTTAGATAGATAACAATCAAGGTATGCTAATGTCAAGTATAATGTGTAAATAACAAGCTTGTACTCCTCGCTAACATGCTAGCATAGAACATAAGTTTGAGCAACATTTATACATATAATGTCAACATTAACATGGAACAATGTGGAGTAAAATGGAAATTGAAAGCCTATTATCATGATTAATGATCACACACCCATCTTCCCACAACTAATCCAAAGATTTCAATGGCTCCATACTTGCCAGCTCTTCTAACTCGGACATCCCATCAACATTTGTCATCACCACCGAGTCCACCTCCTCGTACAAATTGTGTTTGTGTAAACCGAAGATGACAAAAGCTTAAAGAGACTGGTAACCTTTTAGATTCAAGCACAACAAACTAACCAAAAACACAATTACAGTTCAGATGGAGAAAGCAAAAGGAACAAAAGAAAACATTTTGGAGTGAGAACTAGCGGCCCAACGAGAAAGCACAAACAAAAATGAAAATAACATTTCAGAGGGAGAAAGGAGAAATGAGAAATGAAAATAGCATTTTGGAGGGAGAATTGGCGGCCCAACAAACAAATAGAACTGAAAATTGGGGAAACGTAAACACCAGATGTCTACAACTGCAAACCGGAATTTAGACGAAACTTAACAGCTTCTCATGGTATACTGAAATCTAAAGAAAAGGGAGGACACAATATGTAAAACAATCCATGCAAATATTTGTCAGATGATTACTTCCATAGTCAATTAAAAGCACACCAAGCTGGAAAATTACGAATGGAGCTTTGTAATTTTGTATTAAAATTCAAGTCTTATGATAGATTACACTCATTATGAATGAAATATATCAAAAGAATTGAGTAATCCAATATTGCAACCGGTGATTCATTAAGCATGTAGAATGAAAAAATCAATAAAGTAACCAAGAAATTGACTAAGAGAGCACATGTTTTCCTATTTACACTTTGGAGTCCATTCCCAATTGGTAGGAAATGAATGTTCTAACGATTGGTTATTTCAACAATGCTATTGGTTATTCCCAATGTTTCCATACTTCTTTCCCATGCATTTAGAATGGACCATCTACAGCCTTGCCACATTTTCATTTTCGGTTTCAAATTTTCAGGGTTTCCCTTCATCATGCTTTTGACCATTTTCCCAAAGTCCCTAACCCAATGGTTTTCCACTGAAATTTGGTTGACCTGTCTGAATCTAATGGCTCGCCTACTTAAAAAAAAAAAATCCAGCTATTAGATAGAGTTAGTTAATAGACAAACCATAGCTTTTGGCTATGAACAAAATTGGGTGGCTATGCACAGTAACTCCAAGGATTATGCATTTTCTTAATGATCTAAAATATGTTGGCTACAATAAAACCCCAGAATTAAGCGGTCAATACTGAGAGGATAATATCCAATGTGTCTTCATCTTCTCGCTTTATTTTCTCTCTCTCAGAAAAAATTTCAATGCCTAGAGAAGCAACACAATATTCACCAGGGTCTGTCTCAATGATTAACAAAAATCTTAGCCAAGTAGGAACGCAGATGAATAAAAAATTTGTTGGTTATCAGCTACATGGGACTTCATATGCAAAGGTATTTAAAGCATTCAATGCTTTAGGGTTTTGTTTTGGGACGCATGCCGACGTGACACATGCGCCACCGCATCAGTTGTTAGCAGCATCATTTTTTCACTTTGCCGACTTTACCCTAACCACTGCGACATGGTCGGCCCAAAAGCATGAGTCGCAGCGACCAATTGGTGCATCAAGAATTCAATGCGGTGAAAGGGACGGGCGACGTTGTTCAAAAGGGGGGCGACCAGACGGTGGAACGCTTAGTGAGAAAGGTCGGTGATATTATCATAAAAAATGCGAAATGGTCGGCGATGGGTGAATTAAAACCTACGACCCTGCTCGGCAAGAAAGAACAAAATCCGGCAAAAATACACTGAAGGTCGTGAAATTGATCGGTGAAAGATAAACATAATATTGCGACCAGTTTCGGCGAAAAACTAAACTGAAAGTTGTGAACCGAGTCGGTGATATTATCATAAAAAACAGAAAATGGTCGGCATCAGATGAATTAAAACATGTGACCCTGCTCACCAAGAAAGAACAAAATCTGATGAAAATACGCCGAAGATCGCGAAATTGTTCTGCAAAAGATAAACATAATCTTGCGACCACTTTCGATGAAAAAAAACAGAAAGTTTTAAAACGGGTCAAAAGAAAAGATCAGAAACCTGCGACTACCAAAAGCTAAAAATTAAATAAATTCTTCATGTGTTTGTTGAACATTTTACAGCTTGGAGACAAAAATGATTAGGGAAATCCTCCCCAAGGCTTTATTCCTTCGAATCTCCATGTGGGGCTGGGTGTTTCCATTCCCTTTGTGTCTTCTTTGTAGAGATGAAGTTTTGAGCACCACTCTTCTCCAACAAATGGAAAATCAGCTCCCACTCAACTCCGTTACTGGGAAAATGTAATAAACTACTCCAAAATGTTACCTCTAATCAAGTCTCAAGTTGAATATTAAGAGAAAAAGCCCTCAAATCAAACTCCAAGCTTAGACGAAATGTCCATAAATAAAACCCCTGGAAGCAAACTCCATCAATGTCTGCCAGAAGTGTTAGATCGGACCACCATCAAGCTGATTTTGTGCCTATTCAGGAGGGACGTCACCTTTGCCACCATTATCTCAAAATGTTTATACCTTCATAAAACTTTATCGACTATAGATGATGACTTTTGATAAAAAAAATTAAAGTCAATATTATATTGTTTTATACCCAATAGTTCTATGAAAGAGTTGGCATTTTCCATTTGGAGTTCCTTTTGCCCCTCCAGGGGAAAATGCTAGTTTTTATATACTATAATACTTATAATAGATATCTCATTCTTTTAATATATAAAAAAATAAAACTTACAATATATAAAGTACCCTGCACAAATTCAACGACACAATTTTCAAATATACCTCTATGGTCCACTTAATGAAAAACATGCATATTATTTATTATACCGAAGGCATTCTTTCTGAGGGTGAGTTTATGGGCACAATTTTCAACTCATCATCCCTCTATCAAATACAAATTCTACACGTGTAAAAATCCTTGTCATGCTTCAGTGGTGGGCGTGCTTGTCATGCTTTAGCTAGATGAAACGATGAAGAGAAAGGTCGGTGGGATGGCTGAACCAGAGACCAGTGGGGACCGTGGTGAAAATATATTTTTCACATTATAAAATATAGTTTAAGTGACTCATAACAAGAGTTTAAAACCTATCTATTTGGAGCTTTTATTTTGCATCACTAAGGAAATAAAAGATGGCTCTATTTTGGAGATTATGATTTCAATTGGAATGTTGACATTCTCTAGGACCTTGCAATTGATGTCTCTCATACTCGATGGTGTATAGTGCATGTTTATATGCCTAAGAACCGGAAAAAGTTTTGCTTGTTGTGTTCAAAGCAAAAAGCTTCTTTGTAATGGGACACAAGATAAGTTGAAGCAGCAAAACCCCTTGACCAGCATCGGAAACAAAACATTATTGATACACATTTGAATATGTGTGTTGAAAGTTTCTTCTTTTGAGAGAGCATGTTGGGGTGAAGCAAACAACATAGAAAATGTAGATACTCAAACTCATATTGTTATAGTTGCATTGTAACTATATGTTTCTTGAAATGATCTGAAATGCTTTAAACATGGCATTCATTTCAAAGTAAACATGGCATTCATTTCAAATTATTATCGGTTTTAGACTTAATCATGTGGTTTCATAATTTAATGCAGGTACATAACTCATAATGGTGGGAACTTCAAGAAAAATTTACATCCTAAACCCATAGAGCTATTGAGGTCACCTTGGTTAATTGAATTGCCTGTGTTTTAGATCAACACCAAGAGATTCAGGGCATGGACATACTAGTGAAGTTTTTCTTTAATTCTCACGTGACTTTGTTTGTTGTAATGATGTTATTACATGCAGCTTACTCGATTCTGTGAAATTGGAGTTTATCCTGACATGCCCTATCTATCCGGTAAGTTCAAAATTTGCTACCATTTTTAGTTGTAAGTCTTCATTGATAACAAGTACCTGCAATTCCAAGGCGCTGATCCACAGTTTACATTTCTTATCTGGAAGGGTTAAGAGAGTGACATGTAGTAAGCTAAAGCACTAGAATAAATTTTCTTCTTTTCTGTAATTAGATTAAAATTAGGGACACATATGGTGTTGTGTTTAATTTCATATTTTATACATTGAGGTGGTTCTACTTATTTATACTGGCAGTTACAATGGTTTTATGCATTCATTCCATTGGGAAAGTTTGTGTACTGGGTTTTATGCATTCATTCCAATGGGAAAAGATTGTGTATTGGTGCGACGTGTTTATAAGTTAGGTTTGCCATTTTTAGGGTGTGACACTATCAATAAGGAACAAAAATTCAAGGTTCATTCTGCTTCGCACTCGGATTTTGTCTCGCGTTTGGATTCTTGCCATCAACCCTCTCGCTTAGTTTATTTTGAAATGTGACTTCTTTGCATATCACTCCACACAGAGACAATCTTTTTATGGAAGCGCTCGAATGTGTAGAGAGTTTTGCAAAACGTATGCATCCTACTATGAAAATTCATTCCGACCTTATTGAATGCCATGTTTTCTACTGGTCTTGGTGAAAGCCCTTGGTCAAATAACTTCTAGGTAAATTACCTAAATTACGCAAAGAAAGAACCTTGTATTTTCATTTCTGATGGTATGGTTCAAACTTAAAATCTAAAATAATAATAATGAATGACCGAGGAGTTGAAATTGTTGTGTAAATTGTTAACTAATTGAAAACTATCGAAGTGAAGGATTATGATTCCTCTATTTGTTTTGTTTTTCCCTCTAGTTTTTTAATATTAGGCAAAATATTTAACAAGGAATTTGATCCACTGAATTTTTTTGTAATTATCTGTCTCTATTTGTTTTGTTTTTCCCTCTATTTTTTTAATATTAGGAAAAATATTTAACAAGGAATTTGATCCACTAAATTTTTTTAATTATCTATCTCAAAATGATCTTTGAAATAGTCTTCTTCTTATTTGCATTTGGATAAAGAAGTCTGAAGCAAATCTAAAATTTAGCTTTCCAATTCTACGTTGCCTAAGGAGAGAATGTTGTTTTAAAATGTATCATCTATGTAGTAATCCCTATAGGATTTAACTTTATAAGTCTTTTAAATAAAGGAATATGATCCATCAATCGTGTACAACATTATTCCTTAAATACAGGGCATTTTCCATTGTCCATAACAAATGACCTATATCTTATAGAAGCTCCACATATATAATCTGTATAATGTGTAGAGAAAGATGTGTATATTCCCCTTTGAGGATTGACCACCATTGAGTTCTCCACCCTTTCACCTTGAAGTCTGCACCCTCCAACTGTCACGTTTATTCCCATTTGGGGTTTTCTCCTCTGTGTTTCATGTGTTTTCTCCTTTGTAATGTCGGGGATGATTGAAGAAATTGGGGCCGAGAGAACAGCTATAAATATTTCTCCTATCATAGATCAATACACAATAGACTCATACCTTGTTAGCCTAAGAGTCAAGACCATATTTAGTGCATCAATTCATCCTCCTAGAAACATGATATGGCAAAGGGATTTGTTATTTGCATCTCACACAACCTCATTACCATGCAATGAGTAAAACAAATACAAATAAAAAGGAAATTTTAGTGTTCCTTAATTTCTATGCCCTACTGAGACATGCCTACAAAGGCATGTTTATGGGCATTGGTGGTTATACAAGAGAATCTAGGATGGTTGTAGTGAGGAGCAGAGAAGTTTACCTCAATTCTTATGGCCATCTATTCTTCTTGAACACTGATGTTCCTAATAGATTCTAGCTAGGAACGTTGAGGTTGAACAAGTATGATAGATCTACTTCCTATACTTCGGATCAAGTTGTGGGATACACATTTTATCATTTTCTTCACCAAGATGAAGATGAAAAAGTGGTTTAACATATAGTACACTTGGATTCTTTTTGTGATATTGAAGGCCCATCCATATTTAGTTGTATTAGGTAGAGAACATGAATAACATCTATAGACATTTGGGTTGTACCATTCAGCAAATCTAGACCTTGTTTTTGTGCCCAAAATGATTATCTCATTGAAAAATCACGATGTTAACAAGAGTATCCAAAAATGGTATCCCTTAAACGAAAGTGTTGTATCCATCTAATGTAAAATGTATTATATGAGCTCATTGTTTTTCCCCAGGATATTCATAGGAAATGTAGTTTTCTTGATGATGGAAACATTGCCTCGAAGGGAATCTAATTTATCAGGACACATGATATGGACACTGAGATGTATCAAGGGTGGATATAGATATGCCATTTAATTAAACAATAACTTTTGGATACATAATGGCTAACCATGACATATATAAAAATAGGTACTAAACATGTGCAATTTTTTTTTTTAGAGTGTGATACTAATTCTAAATTAGATTTCATGGAGAAGTAGGGTTGTCAACAAAATCTTAAAGAACCTCCAATAGTTATTTTATACATGTGCAAATTTACTTTTTTAGAGTGTGATACTAATTCTAAATTAGACTTCATGGAGGAGCAGAGTTGTCAACAAAATCTTACACAAAAACACTGTGCAGTTTTCGTCGTCCCTCCCTCCAACCAATATTTGCCATGCGTCACCCTCTTTCTCCTGTCAATCATAATGCATGGAGAAGCAGAGTTGTCATGAGAGAGTTCTTACATGACCCTACTTGGATGCAGTTTATTGTCACTTTGAATATTATTACCTATGAATTTTATAGATCTAGATTGAATCACATACAGATCCATGCTCTATCCACTTTGGAATTAGATGCATAAAGGATCCAATGCATATCTAAGGATCCACCATCCTTAAAATGTCTTAGATTCACAGTTCTACAAAATTGTTAGAGCAGAGAAAGTCCTAGTCATTTTGATATGTGATTTTCAACGTGACTTAGACACACCCTTTGTGTTTAGAAAAGTTATAAAGGCATGTTGATTTAGAGTGAAATCCAAATATATCTATGGATTATGTGGAAATATATCAAGATTCTTTATGTTTGATGTTGAAGGATTTCTACAAATGTCTTGCGCTAACCTGTTGTGCTTTCATTGATGGCTTGACCAAGTTATAGTCTTTGCTTGTATTTTTTATTTTAATAAAATATAGCAATGACATTCAGTGCCAACAATTACATTCAATGTTATGCACTTTTGGACTAGAAGTCATTGCATTTAACTACTATGCACTTGCAAATGAAATTGGGATTACATTTTGAGAGACAAGTGCCAAAACATCACAAATTTTGAGGATGCATTCGTGGCTATGGCTACTAAGATTAAAAATAGATATGTTTTTCCTCATTAATAAGCCTTTATCCATTTTTGTTATGATGCATACATGGCTGTTGCTGCTAAGAAAAAGCACGTTTGGTTCTCATCAATAGTATTTAATCCTTCATTCATTCCATATCATTTTTGTTATGATGCATTTATGATTGTGGCTGCTAAGATTAAAAACAGATTTGGTTCTCATCAATAATATAACCCTTCATTCATCCCTTTATCCATTTTTTTTACGATGCATTCATGACTGTGGCTGAGATTTAAAACATGTATGCTTTTCATCATTAGTATAACCCGATTTAAAACATGTATGCTTTTCATCATTAGTATAACCCTTTATCCATTTTTGTTGTGGAATGACGTGTTTACTTTTTTTTTATGCAAGGGAACTTCCTTTCACATATAAATGGTAAAGGTTATTTTTAGGAATGTGTTGGTTGTCAAGGAAATGATGAAAGATTATCTTCTGCTATAACTATTGTTAATAACGTTTTTCCTCGAAGAATATATATTAGATTAAAAGTTGTAAAAACATTTAGTTTTTGTATACAACTTATACCAAAACATATTAAAAAATTCAAGTACAATCCCGAAAACATAAATAATTAAGAGCAATGATACCAATAATTAATAGCCAGGATATCATTTTTATCAAATATCTATAGCTTTAAATTTTAATTATTGTCTAAAGTTTTCCTACTAAAGTTTTAATGAAGCTAGTGATCCCACTAAAACTTCATACCTTGTGTGTGAGAGATAAACTCCATTAACCAATTAACAAAATAAAAAAAATTACAAATGAACCCAAAAATTTATTAGTTCATATCAATGTCTAAATCCATACCATTGGAAAACTTTAGTCCGTGCACTTTTTGGGAGTTTTTTTTCCAACACTTTTTCAATTTTAGTTTCCTTTTTAAACGATTTCAGGCTCTTAACAACAACCTTTGGCATATTATTTAACCTTTTGTGGGCAATTGCTAGTTTATAATTTATAAAAGATTTGCACCGCGACTGATTTAACATTTGATGTATGAATACGACTATAAAGATACCTTGATAAGGGAGTAATAACCCAGATGCCCCACGGTTGAACTGTGTTAATTACGTCGAAGATGTCCGACAAATTAATTCCACGTGGCTTGATAGGCGTCGGTCAATTCAGTTTTTTTATTCAGACATTCCGCGTAGCTGTTTCCTTGCCAGGTCGTCCGGCCGATTTGCTAGGGTTCTAGATCTCGGGAGGCCAAGTGTTGGAATCCGAGGGAAGCAGAATGAGCCCGGCACAGAGCTAAGTGGCCGTCGTACTTCTCCAACCCAATGGCGGGGCAGCCAACCAATCCATTCTTCTGGTGCGGCAGCGCATCAATGATCAACCGGATGTAAGGTACTTTATAACTAGCATCAAATTATCTGTTTTTTTTGTTATAAGTTATATATATAGTTTCTGAAAATCCCTGATATTTTGTTTATTTGTTTGTTTTAATGGTTTGGATTTTTGCGATTCTTCTTCAGAAAATTTTGGTACTGGTTGGTGTTGTTGGTCTACGGAAATTGTGGGCAGGTTTTAATTTTTGTCTTTTTTTTGGTTGAGTTAAAATCTGGGTTGTTTAGTTTTCTTGTTTTTGTTGCAAATGTGTATATTTATTTTGAAAGCTTGGACAACTAAAGCACATGGTTACAGTGGTAGAGCTGCCCACCAGCCAGTGGCAGAGATGGTTTTCGATCCCCGCTGTATAAGTTGATTTAATGAACATCACAAGTTAATTAAATAGACATGGGTGTCTTTCCATGTCGTGTGCTACATCTAATATATAAATCTTGATGTCCTTTTACAAGTTAGTTGCATCAAGAGTAGAATTTTGGTGTCTTTCTTGCATGAAGAGTAGAATTTTGGTGTCCTTTTACAAGTTAGTTGCAGCTGTAAAGCAGAGTATGGTGAGTATGGTGTAGATGTAATATAACATTATTAAAAATTAACTAAAAAAAATTAACAAAATCTATGTTGGTTCATAAAATAAGATAATTAAAATCAACATAGTTTCATCTTAAAGTGTAATTTTTTTTTTAAATTTACATATTAAAAAATTGAATCCCTCTCCATACTTAGTAAATTTAGTTTTAAATCTAAATTTAAAATAAATCTATACGGATAAATATCCAATATAATTTTTTTTTATGAAATTGCTACCATCCTTGAAAGGTTTCTAACCTGTTCATAACATACGGAATGTGAAGAACGCAAATTTGGGACCCTAAAAGGGATGCGCCACGATTTATGGAAAGAATGCAGATTTGGGAACCATTTTTTATATCCACGACAAGGAATGCAGCTTTGCGGCCTTTTTAACGACGTGCTGTGAATTTTACTGGGCATCAACAGGACGTTGTGCTCCTTCTGCCAATCTGTGCGATTTCCATTGGATTGGAATTAGGGAGCTGTGTGCGGGTGCTGGTGAATAACTAAATTTACTGAGTGGATCCAATAACACAGTGCAAAATTGCAGGTCTACTCTGCTCATGTTAGATATCCGAATTCGGCATAAATATTCTCAGTTTAAAATGCGTAGTTGGGTGGATGGCAGAATGTGAATGCTTTTTACTAAAGCTAAATATTAAATATTATAGGATTTGATGAGTATATGAATTGATTTTCTTGGGTAGGTTAAGAGAAGATGAAGGTTATTTCATTGTGTAAGATTGATGCTCTTATATGCATTGAGTTGATTTTTTTGGGTAGATTAAGGGGAGATGAAGGTTATTTCATTGTGTAAGATTGATGTTCTTATATGGGTTGGCTTGATTTTCTTAGGTAGATTAAGGGAAGATGAAGGTTATTTCAATGTGTAAGATTGGTGCTTTTATATGCGTTTACCGTTGTTTGGCATTTTCTCTTCTCATATTTCTGTGCAATTGCTAAATACAATAATACAATATATGTATTTGATTAATAATTTAATAATAACATATATAAATAAAAAATTATAGTGATATACCGCTGTTTCACCATACAATTTTATGGGATTTGTAACAATTATGTTTAGAAATGTGAACTATTATTGGAGGTCTTCATGAAAGCATTTTATCTACCAATTTCAACATTTGTGCACCCCTTTTAGTGGTTACCCTTTCCCTTCACTAAATGTTCTTCGTTTATCTTAAACTTTAGGTTTGAAGGAGGAAAATTTGGCATGACTTTGACAGGTTAATATTTTGAATTTAAAATTAAAAGTATAAATGTGATGACCATTAAGGATTCCAAAAAAAATCGTATTTTCGTGAAAATGGAAATTGCATCTTTCTTTCCGGTGCGATGGCACATTCTGTCCATATTGAAAAAGGGTCATACACAAAATAGCTATCTGAAGTAAACTTGTAAAAGTTTACTGTTACAATCTAGCTACTAGAAGCTAATTGAAACTGTGGCTGGAAATAGAAGAAAACAATATATGACTCAGATTCCATATATATTTTTAAAGCCATTGTTTCTATTATCTTTTCATGGGATAAACTGACCATAACTCTCAGGAGACAAGCTGTTGTCTGAAACTTGTGAAAGAAAAGCATTTTACTTCATAAATTTTGGAAGTTCTAAATGTATCTTTTAACTTTTATCTAAAATTTACAGGCATATATTTTAGAAAATTGATCAGCTATTTAATTTGGAAATTCCATACAGGTTAAAGGTTTATATGTACAAAATTTGCAGTTATATCTGGTAGAAATTTTACTCAGCTATTTTATCTGAAAACATATTCTACACTTCCAAACATTTAACCTATATAATAGATATATTTAATATGTATTTATAAATATTTCTAAACATATATTTATTGGATCCGTATAAGTTAAGTAACCTTTCTTCTTAAAAGAATAACAAGATAAAAAGCCTACCTGTACAGATTTCAGAACTTTTGCATTAAATACTCTGCAGCTCAATACTTAACTTTAGCCTCTACATATACTTTGTATATGTTCGATCCAACCTGATCTATCTACCTATACTTTGTACATGTTCGATCCAACCTGATCTATTTAGTGGAAGTAAATTTGGTATTATATATAGACTTTTGATATTAATGAAAGTTTATTTTATGGTACAGAAGCGATGGGTTGTAGGAGCTGATGGATGAATCCACATGTATCACTGGAAAGAAGTAGACGCGTGGTAAATTGGAAAATCACATTACGAGACTCTGACATATTCTAACACGACATGTGTGGCAGCGCCCGATCCGTGCTTCGGCATTTTCGCTGAATCTCCATTGTCATAAACCATTTTGTGGTACTCACAGACTTCAACACCTTCCTCAGCGATCTCTATAGTCGTCCCATTTCTTGTATACAACACATACTTCCAGCCATCTAACTACACGCCTGCGCACCATCATTTCATTGTTTCTGTTTATCCATCAATTTTTTCCAATTTCAATGGCAGAGCTAACATCCGCCTCTCATGACCACGATGACTTTGCTTCCTCCTCCACCGCCTCTTGTTCTACGTCGACTTCTTATGTCCACTATGATATATTGATTAACCACTGTGGTGTAGACCCAGATGCCTGCACCTTCGCCACCAAGCTCTACAGGCAACTTATTTCCCGTCAATTGAAAGTTTTTCTCCACAAGCTGGAATACATGTTTGAAGAGGAGGTTACTTCTCAAATGGAAACTGCTTTTTCACTCGCCTCTATTCAGATCGCCATTTTCTCGCCAAACTATCCTCAATGGAAATGGTGCCTGGATGCGCTCGTCCGTATGACAAAGCCGGGGCTTACCATTCTCCCTGTATTTTACAAGGTCAAGCCTTTCCAAGTCATGCGGACTGGTATGGATAAATCATGGACCCTATGCTCAATGGCTCCACGACCATGAGGGGAAAGAACGATACGACTCGCAGACCGTTCAGAATTGGAGAGACGTTCTGTCCCATGTTTCAGAAATAAGCGGTTTCGAGCTGGAGGAGGGTAATGGGTGAGCATCTCCCACTATTCGAATCCGTAATAGCTTTCATTTTGATGGATTGATAGTGTTTCTCATCACATGACTAACATATATAGACGTTTCTCGCTGCTTATTTAATACTTAGGGACGAGGAGGAGCTCTTGCGCGAAGTCGTGAAAAGTGTGTTCAAAGACTTTCTTTGCCTCCGTTACCATGTTTTCCTAAATCATCGGGGGCCGGACACGAAGATTACCTTGGCGAGCCAGGTCTACGATCGCCTTACTTCCCGTGGATTGCGAGTGTTTCTGGACAAGCCGGAATTGGTGGAGGGAGTCAAGATTGATTGTCAAATAGAGGTCGCGATTCAGTTCGCTTTAATCCATATCGCCATATTTTCTCCCAACTATGCGCAATCCAGTTGGTGCCTTAATGAGCTCTACCTGATGATCAAGTCCGGGGCGATCATTATTCCTGTTTTTATAATGTCAAGTCTTCCGTTCTCGATGGAGAGTACGCTGAAGCCCTGGTAGACCACGAAAATAAAGGGCGATTCAACTCGGACAATATTCAGAGATGGAGAAACGCTCTTTCCGAGGTCGCAAAAATAAAATGCTTCTTCGAAATGGATGGGTAAGGCTCTCTCTCTATTCGTCTTAGTTTTCAATTGATTTTATTTTATTGATATTCGTCTTAGTTTTCAATTTATTTTATTTTATTGATATGTACATGACACTTGCCTAGGCGTTTCTTACTCGTTATTTTATGAATTTCTTTGTTAAATGACTCTTCAGGAACAAGGAGAATGTTTTGGATGAGATTGTGCAAAAGTGTTCTGAAGGAAAATGTTCTAAAAAGCTCCGAAGTCGTGGACGAAAGTGATCCGGAGGGTTATTTTGGGTTGGCAGAAAAATTGAAAGATTTTGAAAAGGCGATGCTATTGCAGCACGAGGAGGAGCGTGTGGAGACCAAGGTTGTGGGAGTTGTGGGTGCAACCGGAGTTGGAAAAACAGCGCTGGCCGATCTATTCTTCATACGCAAGAGAAAATACCACAAGGAATATGCGTTTTTATCTTGTGACAAGGAAAAAGGAGTTACAATCTCTAGAAATCATTTGCAAATTGATGTCATCGAACCATTGAAGCATACTCCCAATCAATGCATAATGCTTCTTAAACAGCATCTCTTATCTTGTCACGCTCTCATAATACTAGATGATGCACACCAAACAGCATGACTTCTTGAAAATTCAGTCTGTCCTTGACCCAAAGAGCTTGATTTTGGTAACCCCTAGTGACAAGAATCTCCTTAAAAGATCAGGCATAGTAGATTCGTTAATTTATTATCTAGCCGGGCTTAGTAGAGCACACTCCGAAAAACTCTTCTGCTTATATGCCTTCTGTCAGCCACATCCACAACCGTTATTTGCAGATCTAGTAGATAAGTATTTAACGGCCTGCGATGGATTGCCACTATCGTTGAAAGCGTTTGGGGGCTTCTCTGTGATGAAGACATATCTTTGTGGACAAAGCGATTGAATGAACTTGACAACTGTAAACTACCTCGCGAGATATGTCATAGATTTATAAGAATAAGTTACGACTCACTAAATTAAGAGGAACAACAAATATTCTTAGATATTGCTTGCTTCTTCACAGGAGAAGACAGAGATAAGGCGACAAGAATATGGGGTCTGATGGGAGTTTCAAGTCTAGAGAACAAGTGCCTTGTAGAGGTGGACCATCAAAATAAGATAAGATGCATAATCACCTTAGGGATTTCGGAAGAAATATCGCTAAGGGATTAATTCCACGTCGGCTTTGGCATCAGATGACCAACAACATTCATGATTTGTTCGAGCAATCGTCATCTGTAAGTGCTTCGGCAATACTTCAAACTTTTGTCATCAGTTTAATATCGTTGTAGTTTTGTTTATTAGTGTTTAATATCTTTATAGTTTTGTTTATTCGTAAAGAGAGGCAAATCTTGTGTTTATTCGTAAGAAAAGTGCATCTCCGTATTTTATATTTTTTCACGAATGAACAGCGATTATCCCAAATTCGCGGAATTACGATGATTCGTCACCGAATGACATATTACAAACGGAGTCGTCATGTGATGTTCCATGGTCCTAAGAATTTGAAATTTGTTGCAGCTCAAGATGGTTATGTAGAAGACATACTGAGGAGGGCGGGATCACCAGGTCTCATATGGCTACACTGGTATAAGTGCCCCTACTCTTATCTGCCTTCCTGGATTCCCATGGAGAATTTACGCGTTGTAGAAGTGGCCGGGACCACATTAGAAGAATTGTGGCGACCAGAATCTGAGGTAAATATCTTGGTCCCCCTCTCAATGTTTCCAAAGTCCATAGGTCAACTGAAGTACCTTGAAAAGATTGTAGTGCATTATTTCGATGGACCGACCACAACCATTGAGAACTTTGCCAGAAGAACTTTGTCATCTACTCTCCTTGAAATACTTAGCGTTGAGAAGTTTTTCAAGAATGACGTCGCTTCCCGATTCCTTCGGAGAGTTAACAAACCTTCAATATATCGATTTGGAAGGTGCTTCTAGTCTGCACATGCTTCCAAATTCAATAGGGAAATTATCTCTATTGAAGCATCTACGTTTGAAAGATTGCCTTGATATAAAAGAGCTGCCAGGTGTGGAACATTGGACTTCTTTGGAGAGGTTGGATGTTAGCGGATGCGAGAAGCTCCATAGCATACCAGGATTGGGGCAGCTCGCAAAGCTGCAAACACTAAATGTTAGTGGATGCCGTGATATACAAGAGCTGCCAGGTGTGGAACATTTGAGTGCTTTGCGAACACTAAATGTTAGTGGATGCCGTGATATACAAGAGCTGCCAGGTGTGGAACATTTGAGTTCTTTGAAGTGGTTGGATGTTAGCGGATGCGAGAAGCTCCATAGCATACCAGGATTGGGGCTGCTCGCAA
The DNA here is from genome assembly GCA_027924585.1 of Larix kaempferi. Lineage (NCBI taxonomy): Eukaryota > Viridiplantae > Streptophyta > Pinopsida > Pinales > Pinaceae > Larix > Larix kaempferi. The sequence continues at coordinate 3,597,803 of BSBM01000298.1, forward strand.
AGCTGCAAGCACTAAATGTTAGTGGATGCCGTCATATACAAGAGATGCCAGGTGTGGAACATTTGACTTCTTTGGAGAGGTTGGATGTTAGCGGATGCGAGAAGCTGCAGAGCTTACCAAGATTGGGACAGCTCACAAAGCTCCGAACACTAAATGTGCAAGAATGCCGCGAGATACAAGAGCTGTCTGGTGTGGAATATTTGACTTCTTTGGAGACGTTGAGTGTTAGGCAATGTACAAGGGTTAGGGCAGCTCACAAAGCTCCAGACACTAAATGTTCGTGGATGCAGCAATATACGAGAGCTGCCAGCTATGGAACATGTGACTGCTTTGGAGACGTTGGATGTTAGGGGATGCGAGAAGCTGCAGAGCATACCAGAGTTGGGGCAGCTCACGAAGCTCCGACTTCTATATGTTGAAAAGGTCCGAGAGTTCCCAGCTGTGCAAGAATGCCGCGTGATACAAGAGCTGCCTAGTGTGGAACATGTGACTTGTTTGGAGACGTTGGATGTTAGTGGATGTGGGAAGCTCCAGTGCATACCAGGGTTGGGGCATTGTGCTATTCTTTGAGAGGCATGAAGAGACATGGCGAGTCTAATGGACAAAGCCAAATAGTTCATAGTAGAAAAGATTGTCCATATAAAAAATCCAAACACATCCAAATACATAGGTAAAACATTGTGGAATTAGTCACTTTAGAGAGCGTGTTGTTGACATAACAAATCCTTACATTCCTGGCTTACCAATCGGCGAAATTTCTTAGGGACACTAAAGCGCAAATACGTACTTTCTTAGTCATTTTTTTGTTATTTTTTTTTTCTTTCCAATCTATATGCTTAATAAATCATCCAATGAATCTTCTAGGTTAGGCGATATATTCCATTCATAATGACCTAATAACTATTTATAGTGGAATTAATGATGTTGATATTTTACCAAGTTCTAAATTGTTGACAAATCAATCCAAACATCCAACATTCTCCTCCTCTATCAATAGGATCCATCATACGAGAATTTTGAAATTTAAAAGCTCCATAAGTAATTTTGCTTGGCGCAGCTGGTGGTTGCATATAGTTTTAAATCTCTACTTATCTGTCATCATTGTTTAACTTTATATTTATTAACTCATGAAGTCTATATAGTGTTATATTGTTTTCACAAGTAAACAAAGGCAAAAAAAAAATGATATTTATTAACTCAGGACGTTCATACAATGTTATTACATTGTTTTTTATAAATAAATAAAGATTGATGGTCTTCTATTTATATATAGATTACAGTGTTTTTTATAAATAAATAAAGAATATAGATTACACTGTTTTTTATAAATAAATAAAGATTGGTGGTCTTCTATTTATATACAGATTTCATGTCTAAGATGAGAGATTTAACATTTAAGTATACAAAGTCAGAGGCAATCAACATACCTTATCAATGTTGAATATGCAATCATGGTAAGTGGTGTTTTTCCTTTTTTGTTAGAATGAAAGAAGTGAACATAATTGACAACATGTGGTTGTATAAGTATAGAGCATCATTAAATTAACATAGCATTGTTTAATGGTAGATTGGATTAATGTTTAATGTATTGAAATGAATATGAAATGAGGTAGTGATGGTTTTATGCAACTTATGGGTATCAGATACTTCAAGGCATGGGGTTGATGGTTGTGTCAGCCACCAAGTTTGAATTTGCTTAGTAGAAGCCCCTTTTTGGTGCTAGTTCAAATGTGCTATTATATTAATCATATGACAACGAAAGCATGCCAAATATTTTTATAGATTTGTAATGTTTCATATTTTGACATTTAATAATTAAAACTCTAATACATGAATTAGCTTAGCATTTTTATTTGGCTCAGCTAGATTGGTTAAGATTGTTGTTATATGAACATATGGACACCCTATGTGTGGATAATAAATGGAATTTATCTTTTGATTTTATTAATGGTAATGAATATGTTATTTTATTTGAACATGCGAATTGAATGTGGAAAATCGATGTGGATGTCAATTTAGTTGTAATTTGGATATAGAACAAGCACAAAATATGCTACAAAGGAATGTATATGATTATTCAAATGTCATTTTAGTGATATAGATTATCACATGAAGGAGTTGGATATGTTTATACATAAAATTTATAATAGTGAATTAACCCACATGTTGATTGGCTACAAGATAGACTAATTGGTAAGTGCCAAGAGGCATGAGATGTTCACAACATCAATAAGATAATAATGTGATATCCATTTTTTTTATGATTTAATTGTGAATTCCAATATTTTTATGAGTTTTGGGTGAGTATGAGCCTTTTCAGGAACCATAGCTGGCCCAAAGTGGTTGTTTGATGATGAGACTCTTAAAATAGTGATTACACAATACAATTGATGAAGGGTGTTGACCCTAGTGATATGAAGGGGGTGGAGGAATTTCCCACTGTTTATCCTCTGAAACCTAGAGTCGTGGGTGGACTATGCTGGGAAGACTCCCTTAGACATGTGATGGCAATTGTCGGTTGCCTACTAGGCAAGCTTGGTCAATGTAGTCGACACTTCCACTTACAATCCTATATGTGGTTAGGGGTGTTCCCATGAAGATGTGAAACACTTTTTAGCAAGTGAAGTGTGCGAATATGGTAAAAAATGAGATCAATTAAGCTCATGTTAAGCCCTCAATTGAGCTATTTTGAAACTCTCGATCAAACTCTCGAGCTTGATCAAGGGTTATTCAAACCCTCGATCAAGATCATGAGCTCGATCGAGGTTTAATGCTAGATCGACCTTTTTTGTCTGATGAAAATTTGAAAACAAAAGTCCACTAGATGTCCTTACAATTACAATGATGTCCTTTAATGTACATTTCAACACTTACTCCAATTCTTTGCAATAGTGGTCAATTAAAGTCTTTCATGTGATAATTAAAGCTGTATATGACAAATACAAAATTGGAAACTATGAATTATATGAACATAGGAATAAATTATAAAAGATTAAATTTATAAAATATCATTGAATTCAATGATTGCATCTTGAGATTAATACATGTTTATTAAATGAATAAAGTTATATATATTTCCTTACAAATTTATGAATGACATTACAAGTTTAGGAATAAATGACTTTGGCATGGAATTGTTACTTTGCAATTTGGGATAAATGTTAGTGGGAAATTAAATCATATGCATAAATGTGAAACATAAATCCTAGACTCCTATGTTATGGTTCATAAGTTTTGATGGACTTAAAACTCTTCTATGTACAAATTCATGGTTAAATAAGTTTTTTTCCCTTAAAAAAAAATCATTATATTCATCAAATAGAATATACATTGTTCCTTTCTTTAAAAAAAAGAAGCTAGTCAAGCATCAAGCTTTTGTAAACAAATATATCTAGTAAAGTCTACATATTAATATTATAATATTTTAGATTAGAACCTAAAAGATAAAGCGTTGATTCATGACCATCCATAAGTTTAGTTTGAACCATCGATCCTAGCTCTAGAGAATGAGTGTCCTTTGAAAATTCATCATCTTTTCGATTTAATTCTATGAAAATATGAATAATGGATTTCCAATTCAATCTAATCTAAAAGATGAAGCATTGATTTCATGACCATCCATAAGTTTAATTTGAACCATCGATCCTAGCTCCAAAGAAAGAGTGTCCTTTGATAATTCATCATCTTTTCGATTTAGTTCTCTGAAAATATGAATAATGGATATCCAATTGAACAGATTCAATAGTCTTCGGGTTTCTTGCTTGACGATTTCAAGCTGTTGGAAATATCATAATTAATGAGCTGATAGCGTATCTGATATGCGTCGGCTTTGTCAGAAGTCAGTCGGTCATTTTTTCAGTCTACAATGTCAGACAGTCAGTCGGTTTGTAGCCAATCAGGCTCACAGCAAGTTAGTATTTAAGTAGCGGCATTTGTATTCCGCAAGATCAGATCTTCTTAGGTAGAATTTATTACAGTCTTTAATGGAACCCTGTAGCTTCCAAGTGAAGCGATCTTGAGTCGGTAATAATGAAACTCTATAAATGAAAATCATTCAGAAAAGCTCAGATAGAGATGTAGAGATGAAGGGATAGAGTGAGAGGAATGAAGAGAGTTGTGTAAGGATCCCGAGCTCTGTAAGAGAAGAAGAAAACCCGTGTAGTGTATGAAGAGCCCAAGCTCTGTAAGAAGTGAAAGTTTGAAGTAAATCTCATCTCTCTGTAAGTGCGGCAAAGTTACTCAGTTTTACTGCAGCAATATATAAGTTATTAAGTTTTATGTATTCATTCTCAATAATGTTTGTTTATGCATGCGGCACATCAATTTCATATTGACCTATGTAAATGTTGTTTACATTTACGCGCAGTAAAAGAAATCAAGATTCCTAAGTATTTCACGGTGGTGAATGCCCTAGTTTAACGCGCAGTAACTTCTACATATATTTCGGTTCTTATGTTTTAGCATGAAGTTCATTTATACAAAGTTTGTTTAAGTTTGGGTTATGCGCAGTTAGATAGGTATACAAAGTTAACCGAGCAGTTAATCTTTGTAAAACTTAAAAGGAGTGTGAAAAATTAATTTCCATGCGCATTTATGCAAACATTCAACTGCGCAGTAGAAAGTTGAATTGCGCAATTAATCTCCGCGCAGTAGAAAGCTAATCTACGTGCAGTAAATAGGTGAAGGTGAATCGCGCAGTTAATATTAGCGCAATTAAGTTGTGAAGTAAAGTGGTAGAAAAATTAAAGCAAAGTATTTGTTAGGAACAACGCATCCCCTTAACAAAAGAAAAGAAATATTCATCATCTGCGTAGTTAAATTTTATTTACTGCGTGGTGCCCCTTTTCTCTTAATCTGGTATCAGAGCTCGGTTTACAGAAAGTAGAAATTGTAATTACAAAAGGGAAAAGTGATTAAGAATGGCTTCCACTTCGGGTAATTTGCACACCCCAAAATTTTTTGGTAAAAATTATGAATATTGGTCTCTAACTATGAAGGCTTTGTTTAGAGGTCAAGATGTATGGGAAATAGTCCATAATGGTTATGCAGAACCAGCAGATGCAGCAGCATACAACAATCTCACACAAGCTGAGAAGGATGTCCTAAGAGAATAGAGGAAGAAAGATGGAAAGGCATTGTTCCACAAACATCAAGCAACAATGCCTTTCCTTGAATCTATACTCCCAAGAGTAGCCGCAGCGCAATCAGCTAAGGAAGCGTGAGACACACTGGAAACTTCCTATCAAGGCTTGTAAAAGGTAAACACTACCAAACTTCAAATTCTTAGAACAAATTTTGAATCTCTACCAATTAAAAGTATAGAGTCAGTAGACTCATTCTATACTCTTGTAATTGGTCTAGATAATCAAATAAAGTCTCATGGAGAAACTTTAGCTAACTAAAGAGTTGTTGAAAAAGTTCTTAGAGTTCTTCCAAAGAAATTTGAATCTTTAGTTGTGACCTTGGAGGAAAACAAAGATTTGTCCACATTTACTATTGATGAGTTGCAAGCCTCATTACTCAATCATGAACATAGAATCAACGGTTCAGGTACATCGCTGGAAAGTGCATTCGCAACATAGTCATCCATAAGTCATGGAACAGGCAGAGGAAGATCAAACTCTAGAGGCAGAGGACAAAATTCGTTTAGAGGAGATCGCAACAGCAGCCCTGCACAAGTCTCTAGTAGAGGTCAGAATTAGACCCCCAATCAGCCAAGTGGACAAAGGTATGATAAATCAAAAATTCAATGTCATTACTGTAAGAGGTTTGGACACTTTGCATATGAATGTAGGAAGAAGCAGTATGACCAAGGAAAGCAAGGTGAAGCTTAGTTAAGCAACAACAACACTCCGAACAGCTCGCTGTTCTTAGCATGCGCATCTCCACTGGAATGCAATACTGTCCAAGAAAGCCCAAATGGCATATGGTATTTAGACTTAGGCTGTAGCAATCATATGACTGGTAATATAAATCTATTTTCTAGTCTAGATAAATCAGTTCAAACTAATGTCACACTTGGAAACGATTTTCAAGTCACTGTTTTGGGAAAGGGTACTGTTGATATTCTAACCAAATAGGGGGAGCATAAATATATGTCTGATGTTTATTATTTTCAAGGTTTGAAGCATAATTTGATGAGCACTGGACAACTGATGGAAAAAGGTTATAGAATCCATATGATAAGAAAGCGTTGTCTAATCAAAGACAAATATCCGAGCAATCAATTGATAGCCGAAGTGCAGATGACAAGAAATCGCTTGTTTCCTTCGAGGATAAGACCCATCATAAGATGAAAGACAACTCAAGTTATTCATGAAAGACATAATGAAAATTTTGGATCTGCGTTCAAAGCAGAAAGCAAAGAAGTAGAAATTCATTGCGCAGAAGAAGAAAATGACAGCGCAATGCAAGCTGCGTTTCAAAAAGAAATAAGGGATGAATCCTGGTTATGGCATTTCAGATTTGGACATCTGAATTTTGGTGGGCTAAAGCCACTGCACATGAAGGACATGGTGAAAGGATTGCCACTAATTAAAAAGCTATAGAGAATTTGTGAAGGTTGTATTTTTGGAAACAACACAGAGAGACTTTTCCAGTCGGAAAGTCATACAGAGCTCGCAAACCACTTGAAATTGTGCATTCTGATATTTGTGGACCGATGAAAACACCGTCCATGGGAGGATGCACTTATCTTCTCACATTTATTGATGATTTCACAAGAAAAACATGGTTCTATTTTCTTAAACATAAATCTGATGCATTTGGTTGTTTTCAGCAGTTCAAGGCACTCATGGAGAAGCAGAGTGGTTACAACATCAAGATATTGAGAATAGATAGAGGTGGTGAGTATGTCTCAAATTATTTCTTAAACTTCTGCAAAAATCATGGCATACAGAAACAATTCACTGCGCGGTATACACCGCAGCAGAATGGTATCGCAGAGAGGAAAAACAAAACCATCATGGAAATGGCGCGCAGTATGTTGGCAGTCACGCATCTGTCAAATGAATACTAGGCTGAAGCTGTGGCAACTGCTGTATACATCATAAATCGATGTCCGACGAAGAGCGTGAAGAACAAAGTTCCATGGGAAGCATGGATAGGTATGAAACATAGTGTTTCACATTTAAAAAAATTTGGTTGTGTAGCATACACTCATTTTCTAGATGAGTTGAGAAGAAAATTAGACAATAAAGGACAGAAATGCATTTTTATTGGATATTCTGAAGACACAAAAGCATACAAGTTGTATGATCCTGTTGCAAGGAAAGTTATTATCAGTCGCGATGTTCAGTTTGTGGAAAATGAAGCATGGGATGGAACTGTAGAGAAGAATGTGAAAATCGTGTCACATATTGAACATGATGACAGCGCAGAAGATGTGGTTGAGACACCGCAGGTAAATCAGAACTGTGCATCACCATCTACTCCAAGGATTGTGCAGCATGTCCCAGCACAAGCAACTCTGACACAAGGCGCAGCTCAAGCTACTCCATCAAGCACACCAAGTGCGCAGCAAACTCCATCCAGCAGTTCGTGCAGTTCGACACCCGGCAACTCCACCAAAAACAAGAAGTCTGTGCGAGATATAAGAGACTGGTACACCTAATTCATTCTTATGTTTTGCATTATTTTCTCAAGTTAATGATCCTCTAACATTTGAAGAAGCAATTGAAGAGAAAGTTTGGGCACAAGCCATGGATGAAGAAATGGAATGCATTGAGAAGAATCAAACATGGGAACTAGTTGATGTTCCTAAGGACAAAGATGTGATAAGCGTCAAATGGATTTATAAGACCAAGCAAGATGCTGATGGAAATGTGCAGAAGCACAAGGAAAGATTGGTAGCAAGAGGATTCACACAGCAGCCCGACATAGACTTCAATGAAACTTTTGCACCTGTAGCACGAATGGACACTATCATAACAGTTTTGGCCATCGCAACACAAAAGAAATGGCCTGTCTATCAAATGGATGTTAAGTCCGCATTCCTAAATGGTTATTTGGAGGAAGAAGTATATGTAGAGCAGCCACAAGGCTGCGAAGTTCCAAGACAAGGACACAGAGTATACAGATTGAAAAAGGAATTGTATGGTTTGAAGCAAGCTCCTAGAGCTTGGTACAGTCGCATTGACTCATACCTCATTCAGAATGGATTTCACAGAAGTGAATGTGAGACAACGTTGTACACAAAAATCAGCAAGCAAGGTGATAAGCTAATTGTCTTCCTATATGTAGATGATTTAATATTTACTGGTGATTTTGGCATAGAAGAATTCAGAACAGTCATGGAAATTGAATTTGAAATGACTAATTTGGGTCTTATGAAGTATTTTCTGAGCATTGAAGTCCAACAGACTGAAAATGGGATATTTATATATCAGTCAAAGTATGCAAGTGATGTCTTGAACAGATTTAAGATGTTAAACTGCAAGATAGCTCCAACACCAATAATAACAGGTTTGAAATTGAGCAAGAATGATGATGGATCCAATGTAGATCCTACACTGTTTAAAAGGCTTGTTGGAAGCCTTATGTATCTTACAGCAACAAGGCCAGATATCATGTATGGAGTCAGCTTAATCTCAAGATTCATGGAGTCACCAAAAGAATCTCATTGAGAAGCAGGTAAAAGAATTCTGAGGTATGTAAGTGGAACAAAAGACTTTGGTATTTTGTATTCCACCTCAGAAAATTTCAAACTCATTGGATACACTGACAGTGACAATGGAGGTAGCATAGATGACATAAAAAGCACATCTGGGAATACATTTCATGTAGGAACAGGTGTTGTATCATGGGCTTCAAAGAAACAACCCATAGTAACTCTTTCTTCAGCAGAAGCAGAGAATGTCACAACTACAAGCGCTGCATGTCAAGCAGTTTGGATGCGGAGGATGTTAAGTGACCTATGGCAGAACCATCAAGAACCCACAGTCATCTACGCAATGAACTTTCTCATGAACATAGCATGTTTCAGCTCTGAAATATTTACAAGTTCTACGCAATGAACTTTGTCATGAACAAACCATGTTTCATCTCTGAAATATTTTGTAATATTTTACTTTTGTTTGATGATCCCCATCTTCTCATAATTAAGGGGGAGTGTTGGAAATATCATAATTAATGAGCTGATAGCGTATCTAATATGCGTCGGCTCTGTTAGAAGTCAGTCAGTCTACAATGTTAGATAGTCAACCGGTTTGTAGCCAATCCGGCTCATGGCAAGTTAGTATTTAAGCAGCCACATTTGTATTCCGCAAGATCAAATCTTCTTAGGTAGAATTTATTATAGTCTTTAATGGAACCCTATAGCTTCCAAGTGAAGCGATCTTGAGTCGGTGATAATGAAACTCTATAAATGAAAATCATTCACAGAATATTAGATAGAGATGTAGAGATGAAGAGATAGAGTGAGAGGAGTGAAGAGAGTTGTGTAAGGATCCCAAGCTCTGTAAGAGAAGAAAAAACCCGTGAAGTGTATGAAGAGCCCAAGCTCTATGTAATAAGTGAAAGTTTGAAGTAAATCTCATATCTCTGTAAGTGCGGCAAAGTTACTCAGTTTTACTGCAGCAATATATAAGTTCTTAAGTTTTATGTATTCATTCTCAAGAATGTTTGTTTATGCATGTTGTTGGGCTTCGATCTACAATGCAGATCGAACCTTAAATTTATATATCAATCCGGGTCTGTAAGCTTAGAGGCATATCCAAGTTTTAGGACCTAGAGCTAGACTTGTTCAGTTAACCTAATTTTCTGTGAATTGAACCTACTGTCTAATGAGAAGTACTGCAACTTTTAAAGATACAAAAAAATCCTTTTACAAAGATAGCTTCATCTGTTCTTTAAATGCACAGCAATCTATTTAGGAAAGTAATTTAACAATGAAAGAACTGATATAATGAGAGCAATTTAACAATGATTATAACCCTAACAATCCACTAATGCATGAACAATTAATCATTAAATTCCCTTACAGGACATTGTTCGTAATTGATAGTTGTTCAAAACACTTCCTCTTCAGGTGAGCAGCAATATATGACATGTCAAGATCACAGTCAGAACCGTTCCTTTAACATTTAACAGAGTATAAGGCAGAGCTCGTAGAAATGTAAGTGGTACACAGCATTAACGAAATCATGGCTTGAACTATTTAAATGAAAACAGACCAATAATAAAATCAATTGAAAACTAACTAAATTCGTTCTACAACGATATGCTAGCTGCTACAGAATTAACACATACCAATGGTTCGATCTAAATCGCATGCATCAATTAAATCGTTGCAAACAGATAAATCGCATACACTAGCAATGTAACGGTGTGAGAACTCAACAATGGGGGCCCTCCAGTGCCTTGTTCCACACACAGTCGTAGGTTTACAGAACTGAGAGTCTAATTGTATTCACCATAAAATCGATTACACAGTAAAACCACGCAGTTCAGAAGCAGTCTGCGTTCTTCCCAAAAGCGTGATTATCAATCCAATGTTTTGTGAAATATTTATACAAATTCAAAAGAAAACTGGAAATGCTATAATCTTGCAAACTAATTAATGAACATAGCCATCGAGATCCTCATGCAGAATCGTGAAACTCAACAGAATCCAAACTGCCCTGCTTTTGTGCTGAGTGGTAGCACAGGTGGTCATCTTTGACCGACTTTGACTTGCCATCTGTAAGGGCCACATCATCTGTTCATTGGAAATTCGTCCATCCTTGGACATTGAGGATCTTTCCTCCATCTTCCAGTTAATGCCTAGCTGTCCTGCAAGTGCTCAACTTTGGAGATATTACGGGAAGTTAGAACATCCTGTAATTTTTAAAAAAAAACCTAGTTTAAATGCTCTAAAAACCTCAAAATTCAATTTGTTAACAAGCGATGACATTAATACCTTTTTAAACAAGTCTGTGATGAACTACAAGCTTTATAGATTGGTATGAGGGTTTAATGGAGGAAAATGGAGGAAAATGGATGACAAAAGGAGGTCAAAATGGTGCCCAACACATGCCCTGCATCAATTTCATATTGACCTATGTAAATGTTGTTTATATTTACGCGCAGTAAAAGAAATCAAGATTCCTAAGTATTTCACGGTGGTGAATACCCTAGTTTAACGCGCAGTAACTTCTACATAAACTTCTACAAATATTTTGGTTCTTATGTTTTAGCATGAAGTTCATTTATACAAAATTTGTTTAAGTTTGGGTTATGGGCAGTTAGATAGGTATACAAATTTAACCACGCAGTTCATCTTTGTAAAAGTTAAAAGGAGTGTGAAAAAGTAATTTGCATGAAGTGCGCAGTCCATACAAAGTCAAGTTCCTCAAAGTTAGAGAAGTGAGCATTTATGCAAACAATCAACTGCGCAAAAGAAAGTTGAATTGCGTAGTTAATCTCCGCGTAGTAAATAGATGAAGGTGAATCACCTAGTTAATCTCCGGGCAATTAAGTTGTGAAGTAAAGTGGAAGAAAAATTAAAGAAAAGTATTTGCTAGGAACAATGCAGTCCCTTAGCAAAAGAAAATAAATATTCATCATCTTGGCAGTTAAATTTTATTTACTGCGCGGTGCCCCTTTTCCCTTGACAAGCCTCATATTTTCCAAATTTGTCTTTGCATTTTCCCAATCCACCACTACTATAGAGTCTCACATGATTTGAAGCTTTTTAATGCCCAAGTTGCAGTCCAAATGTAAGAGCATAACGAGAGCAGAGTGTTTATACCTCTTCCCATGGCATAGGATGAGATTGGTTGAGATATAATACTGCTCCAATTTCGCATTGAGGTGGCTTGCCTTGGCAAGCGCCATCGAAAAATACCTAGGAGTTGTTGAAACCGACCTGCGGCGTGTCTAGACATCTCAAATTTTTTTATTTGAAATCAATGATATGTTTTGTTGTCATTTTTGAGATTAAGGATGCTAAAACTTATGTCCAGGAATTACTTATATTACGAGCCCATCAAATGTGATGAACCCATACTCTCAAGAAATCTCTATATTTTGTTATTGAATTATCCATGCTCTATAGCTTTACATTTTCTTATAGAGTGGGCTTGTTCCAGTCCATTTGGGGTTGTAAGGATGATTTTAATTCCTTCCATATAGTTGAAGAGAAATGACAAGATATGAAGATATGATCGACAGTTTCTTCAGAAGATTTGCATAGAATGCAGCAGGAGGGACCAATCCAGCCTTGCTTGAGGCCACTATACCAAGTTAATAATTTTTTGGAAAGAGATAGCCATATTGCTAGCTTGCATTTAGTGGCGCTAGATGAGTCCAAACATTTTTCCACCACCATTTAGGTTTGGTTTGAGGGAGATTTGCTATGACATTTCGGTAACCAAGTTTTACTGTGGAACCACCCGTCGGGCTCTTAGTGACCAGATTAAGGAGTCAACCTCATTGTTGTTCAGATGAACATGGTTTTTGCATAACATGGATACAAAAGAGTCCCATTCTTCTGCTAAGGGGGATGAGAGTTTGAGATCTACAACCGATTTCTATCCAATTCTCCCCCAATCCTAAATACCGTGTGCTTTTGTACCAACTAAATGGATGATGTTGTGGGTTGACAAGACTTGAATTAGGGAGTCAAACAGTCGAATATCATCATCTTTACCTACCCAAGAGTCACCATTGAGGCAATTCAATTTTCCATTACATGGCTTCGATGCGGCCTAGGGTTCAATTTGGGCAAAAGCATTGACCATTGCTTTCCAACCCATTGAACCATTATGGGCTGATTTGCTTGGTGTTTTCAACCATTTTTCCATAGTGTTCCCGCACCAATATTTGGATCGCAAGGCTCGACCCGAGAGAGATGAGTTGTGGGTAATCCTCCATACGATGCGTGCTTCTGGTGATTGGCCAAAGATAACCAAATATTTTAAGCCCAAACCTCTGAGAAGTTTTGGGTTGGACAGAGATGACTATTTTGCTAGAGCAATTCCTTCTTGGCACCATCCACCTGACCATAAATATCATGAGTAAATTTGTCTTATTTTGTAGAGGATTCGTTTAGGGATCTAAGAGATTGCCACCATCCAGAAGATAGGAACGCTTTCTAAGACCGATTTTATTAAAACAAGCTGCCCGCTGCGAGAAAGGAGACGATTCACCCATATTGAAATCCTCGCTTCGATTTTTTCAAAATCCATAACGAATGCTTTAGAAGGGAAGGGAAATAAAGATGAAACTTAGATATTTCAATCCTTCATCTAATGCTTTAGAAGGGAAGGGAAATAAAGATCGCACCAGCCTTAACCCTTCCAGAGTAAGATTATTAGTAATAAGACAGGATTTGTTGATGTTTATGACCATACCTGTGGCTTCACTGAATAAGTTAAGAATAAAGTGTAGGGATCTGAAAAGAATATGTCGTCAACGAATAATAGATGTGAGACGAATTTCGTTGGGAAATATTCAATCTTGTGAGTTGTCTGCGATTTTATGCATCCTGAATTAGAATACTTAGGGCATCCGCGATCAGAACAAGAGGATCGGAGATAGGGGGCATCCTTGCATGATGCCTTAGGATGCCTTCAAAAAATTGGAAGGAGATGCATTTATAAGAAAAACATAAGAAATGGATACGATGCATCCCATGATCCAATTCATTGATGGAATATCCATGCCCAATTGTAACAGCAACAATCAAATATAAGTCCAGTTGACTCTATCGAAAGCATTTGTCAGAGTGGAGAACTTCTTCCGCAAGAGAAACTGCATCGTCTATCTGACAGTTTTGAAGAAATTCAAATTGTTCTTCTGAAATGATGGAGCTTAAAATTGGATTTAATCTTTGAGCAATATGTTTTGCCACTAGTTTATATATTACGTTGCAACATGTAGTATCAAACCTTTTAGGGATCAGCGAGATGAAGGTAGATTTTAGAGCCCCTGGCATTTTTCTAGAGCCTTTTGATTCCTGGGCGACGAGGAGGATGTCTTTTTTTAAGAATCATAAAATCCCAAATAAAATTCCACAGTTTGACTATCGAGACCTAGACATTTACCTTTCTTCATGGAGCCCATAACACACCGTATTTCTTCCTCTGAGATATCCTTTCCCAATTTCTCGTTCATGGATGTGGTGAAAGAACGACCAATTTTTGAGATTACCTGGAGAATTTGGTCGATAGGAGCTCCTTGTGGTTCTTTGAGAAGATTGCTAAAATGTTTTACTCCTTCATTTGTCGAAACAACGTTGGAGCTGGCTAATACTCCTTCCTTAGTACGAACTTCCCATACGGTGTTTGCATTTTTACGCGCATTGGCAAATTGATGGAAAAATGAGTATTATTATCACCCTCTTTAATCCAAGTTTCTCGACTTTTGAGTCACCATGTAATTTCTTCCTGGTTGAGGAGGTCATGTCTGAGCGATTCCATATTGTGAAGCACTGAGAGTTCAGAGTCCAAAAATATGTCGGATGAATTATTGTCGTATATTGCTTTCATTGATGCTTCAACCCGTTTCAAGCAATGTTGAGATTTTTCCTTGAAGGATTTTAACTAGTTCCTTATGAATTTTTTAACCAAGACTGTATGGGCATCCATTCAGCTTCTATCATTTCTTTGAAACCAGGCTCAGAGAGCCAGATTAGGTCGTATTTTGGAGGCAGCGTAAGCTTTGGATCCCCCTTTTTTTAATTTTAAGGTAGACTGGGAGATGATCTGAAATGCCTCCGGAATCAACCAAGGATTTGCATAGATAGAAGGCAAGGAAAGAATCCAAGACCGGGAAACAGTCAATCCTTTTGGAGACCGCACCGTCATTCCTGTGAAATTTTCTCCAGGTAGAGTGAGATTTGGCAACTCAATATCAACTAAATTGTGGCTCGCAAACAATGGATTTGAAATAGCCCCCAATGGTTCTACCTTGGACTTCCACTCCGTACTTCTCTTAATAACAGAAAATGTCGCCTACCCAAATTTTGAGACTATTTATTTTAATGCAAAAACATTATATTAAATTATAATTACAAAGTTATGTAATTATGACCAAATATTGGTAAAGGATCTTGGGCTAATATAATGTCACCTACCCAGATTTTAAGACTATCTATTTTATTGCAAAAACATTATATTAAATTATAATTACAAAGTTTTGAAATTATGACCAAATATTGGTCAAGGATGATTGTAATGACTGATTATTATTATTTAATAAATTAAAACAGGAGACAAACACCCAAGGAAACTATTAAATGAGTGTTCATTGACCCACTAGGAGGAATGGAAGCTGTTATAAGGCATAGGACAGATATCAGTATTTGCACTCCACCACTAGTTGTTGGTTATGGGACAACTACCCCTAAATTTGTGGCATTATCCCCCAAGTGGGTGGAAAAGAGATGATGGCTCATTAATGACCAGGTTAACCACTAAAAGGCCTAGGCAGCCTAGATAAGGCAATTCGAATTGAGCAGGCAGCTCTACATTATTTTCTACAGAAATAATTCCTCAAGTGTATCAGGTGATCACTGAGAGATTTGAATAGGGAAGCTAAGTGGAAGTGCATTGTGAGGCTGCTGAAATATTCTGAGTAAATAACCAGAGGTGTTGGTGCAGGTCTCTTTGACTGCTAAGTCTATATGACTGGATGAACTACTTTGCTGCTGCAAGTGGATTGACCTAAAACTTCTACAGATTCTTCTTCCTAGTGGTTTAGTGAACAGGCTCGGGGGTCCTAAGGCAAGTAATTTGGTTGTCTTCAGGAATAGGTTGGGTTCAACAGGTTCCTTGGGTTGTTTGTTTCCCTACATTCACCAAGTTCTACTATTCTGTCCTATTCATTTTCAGTTATGTGTTTCTGCACTTGTAAGTTTAGTATCTACAGTTAATAGCATGCAAAAGTAAATATTTTATTTTCTGACCTAAGCATGACTTTGTATAATGTTGGTTATGTAAGGGGGATGATTGATTAACTATATTCTCTATATTTTTCCCCATGCTGTCTTCTCCATAGTACTCTAGTATAGAGAAGGAGAAATTAAGATGGATGATTTGATAGGCTTATTGCCAAATAATTGAAGAGACTAATACTATTAGCTTTCACATACTGGCATAATTAAATATTATCTTTCTGTATAAAAACCTAGGTTTACACTTAAGTTATTTATTTCTTTCCATGTTCTCATATACACTACATTATACTATCATTTCATTCAAAGTCAATAAAAGTATCATAAGTTTATATCATTCCTTCATCAAGATTCAAGAATTATAAGCAAATACGAATTTTAAAAAAAACCTAACATTTTCATTATTTTTCAAACTAACTAGTTATGTCCCACATTTTGCAGAAATAGAATATCTTAGGTCTTATTTTCAAGAATATAGCTAATACTTTCATCACAGTATTCTAACATTGTTTTATTTTATTTTTGTTCTGTAGTAGTCTTTTAAAAATAGCTGTAATATCAATTAGAATTTCTATGGTTTCTTTTTAATGCTATACTTTTATATAATTACATAGCATTTTTACATTTAAAACTCTCCATGTATTCCATAATTTCATGGTAAGAATATCTTTCATGAATCTGTATGTTTTATCATAATCTTGAAAACCTAGATACTAAATTCCTCTTTAACATTTATCATTTTACAACAGAAGATACAAGGTTGAACTTCCAACTGTTTTGAAGTTGCAGACATCTACAGTATTCACCTTTTGGACCAAACATTTAAAATGTAAACATCAATTCTTTACACCGGTCTTCCAAAACGCAATCCTAAAGTTCAACTATTATATTACGATAGTTCATGACAAACTCAGTCAAGAGTATTATTTATCAATCGTTTTATTTATGAAGTTATGGTTCAGAACCAAAGACAAATATATTGTTAGACTAAAACATCATCATCAGATAGAAAAATCATTTCCATATCGTAAACTTTTCTGTAAACAAAAACCACTTAAATACATGAAGCTAGGATTATCATTCCATGTTCAATTTCTTAAAAATTCCAAAATCACAACCTGAACCAAATAGGTTAGGGTTTCGACTTTTCAAAACAAATTACTGAGTTTGGCTCTCGGCCATCACAAAAACAATGAGCACTAACATCCTATTAACACATAACTTGTTTTCAATACAATTTATAAAACCATAAACCAAACCCTCGATTTTTATCCTGAAGTTGAAAGTGAAAGACCTGGTAACAAGTGTTACTTTTCAAAAAACAGTAAAACTGTAGATTGCACTATTTTGAGTAGATTGAACAATCCATTGCAACAGCGACCACATCTCCGAGAAAACCGAAGGGATTCAACCATCTCAACACAACAAACAGTGGCTAGGAGAACCCATAAGGGAACCACCGAAACTTACCACTATACGTCGTACATCCCACTCTTATGAAGCATCGAAGCTATTATGTGATAGCACCTGCCACACATATGAAGTGGGTTAAACATTATCACCAAAACTAAACAATTTAATGGCGAATGCAACTTTACAAAAAGTATAGTTAATACATCACCTTGATAACTGAAATTGAAGACCTGCAACTTTCTTCCACATTTCTCGCAGCATCCAACATGAGGAAGGAGTCCTCTTAAAACTAACCTCGAAGAGGAACAACCCTACAACCGGCGTAGCTTTTCTTAAAAACTTACAACTACCAAAACAATGCAACAAGTATCCAAACCAGAGCTCAGCTCTTAAGTAACAAACTCGTGACTATAATTCGTCCAGTATTCACGAGATTCAAACCTTGGGCGAATTTCTCAAGATATTAACAACCCTAAGCCTTCACGGGCCGGTCGGTCTCTCTCAGAAACCACTCTCAAACACAATGAATGCTAAGAGAACTAATAGCAGCGTAACATAGTGGAGATTAGGGTTAGCTCACAAATTCTAAGAGCATCTCCAAATCAACGATGGAGATCTTACATCGAAAATCCAAATCAACTACTGCATTTAAAACTCTTCAATACACTTGCCAACACGCATTCCAGCTCAGAGAACATGAGACCCAGGATTGGCACAACTCAGCATCGTAATAGTATTATGTGAACTATTTCATGTGACCTTCAACCACAAGGGCATCCACCTAAGACTCCCACTACACTTGGTAGGTGAACAACTTAAATGTCGAAGACCGTTTCGATAGTCTGCCAGTTCGATCGTATCAATACATTCATTACCCCGTCATATCACCTGTCAGTGCCAAGATTTTAGGGTTAGTTCAGTGCATTTCCAAAGCTTGGTCGCCAAATGTTTCTTTTATATATGTTAGTTTAAAAACTTAGAATTGCATCATTTATTCCTTTGTTTATTTAAAGTCAATATTCATTAATAAGATACATTTCCATTATTTGATCCTCCAATGCATGATTTGTATCTATAGTATATTGTTTTCTCAAAAGACCAAGGTTACATAACATATTTCAAGGTATAGGTATTAAATCAGAAAGGTCTAATCCTTTAGTGTGACAAATTCATAGCATAATTATCATAAATATGATGGTAATAATATAGAAAACATTTCTATTTATTTTAATTTTCATACATTATAAATTGAGAGATGTATAAAATAAGATAGTTAGGATTTCAAGTTGATCCACGTATATTAAATAACATTTGACTCATAGTCTATAATATAGAATATTATATAAACAATCATGATTTTTTTAACCACTCTTGCAAATTGGAGAATTTAGGACAGAGATCCATACCCTCTTTAGTTCTCATGCTTGGAAGTACTTAGAGTTGCTTTAAGAATTGATAGCTGAAAAACATATTTAGAATTACTTGTAACATTTGGATCGACACAATACTCTTACCTATGTATCTACATAAGGAAACAGGTTCAAAATGCTTTAGCAAACATAGCTAAGTAAACCTCGGGGTACCCTCAGGACCCCTTTCATCATCAAAAGAAGAACAGCAGTTAATTCTTGTAAACAATTTTAATTGACATAACATTGACGTAAGTATTATAAAATATAACTAAATTGCAAATAACATCTTAGTGAAGACTTGTCGTCATCATAATTATTTATTAGTTAAAAGAATTTAGCATTTATTTTATGTTCTGCATTAGCAATTTCAATTTTTTTTTTTTTTGTGAATTTTATGGGATGTTACATGTGGTATCAGAGCTCATGTTCAAACTCTCGGCCTGAAAAGGTCTAAAGAACACACAACAAAAAAATTATGACAGCAGAAACTTTACTAATTCAATTTAAATTATTTTTGTTATACAGAAATTTGTTTTCTAAGCTACAGGTATGGAAGGATCAGCTGAACATATGGAGAACAGATTTCGACCGAACAGTCATACAAATAATAGCACGGGATAGCATTATGAAGAAGAAGTTCATGGTGAATTGAATGACATTTCATCAGAATTGTTACATGCCTTTCAGGAGTTGAAGGCAGAAATAAGATCTATTAAACAAGATAATGAGAGAATTATGAAGGCACAAGAAGAACTGAACCAAGCATTGTTCGATCAGTGCCCAACTAATGAACATGATAGAGAGATTGAAAATACCTCCAATATTGGAGACTTACCTCATCGAGACAAGGGTAAGAAAGTGAAAAATGATGATGTGAATAGTAATTCAACATCATCAGAAGCTGCCAATGAAAAACGCAAAAAGAAACATAATTATTCCAGTGATAGCAGTGAAGAAGATTACAAACCCAAAAGAAAAAGCCACAAACAGTATGAACAGATTTCTGGGGAGTTCAAGAAAATCAAACCCCCAACTTTCAATAGTGAAACTGAGAAAGGAGAGACAGTTGAAGCATGGATGTCCGGTATGAAGAAATACTTTCAAATCTATGATTATTTAGAATCATTAAAGGCAAAGATGGCCATATACAACTTGATCGATAAGGTGGATATTTGGTGGTAGGACATCAAAAGAGTGAAGGGCATCAAGGACAAATATGTAAATTGGAGCACTTTTAAACGTTGCTTCAAGAAGAAGTTCTTATCTAAACAATATTATGAAAAAAAAATACAAGGAATTTTATGATTTAAAATTGGGAACCATGAACATGAAAGAGCTGAACAACAAATTTCTGAATTTGCTAAGGTATGTGCCATATCTTGTGGAAGAAAAACCAAAAATTCAGAGATATTTGAGTTTCCTACCTTTCAACATCAAGGACAGAATAGAATATGACAATCCAAAGACCTTAGAAGAAGCCATGAGGAAAGCAACTTTCTGCTATGATACAAACCGGAAAAGAGAAGGAATATCTAACTGGAAAAATCATAAACCCAACAATTTTGAGCTGAAGAAGAAAAATTTTAGGTTCAGTGGAAATTCTAGTTTTCAAAAGAAAAAATTTCCAAATCGAAATTTCCAAGCAAACAATCCCAGAAATAATCGGCAGCAGAATTTTACAACTCCTAGAAATACACCTAATGTTACCAGAACTAATGACCAAAGGGCACCTATAAAGTGTTTTGAGTGCCAAGGTCCTCATTATGCTTCAGAATGTCCCAAAAGGAAGCAGACAGCCAATAATATTCACTCCATACAAGCTGAACCTACTGTGGGAGACTTGGCAAGAGACATGCCCAGAATTAATGCAAATCTAGACAACATGCAAGCTGAGCATCAAGTCTCTATGGTAAAGATTGAAGGTATGCTACAAAACCATCCAGCTTCTATTTTGATTGATCCAGGTGCTAACGTGAGTTATATATCTCCTGATATTATAGAAAATTTTAATTTGAAAATAGAAAAATTTAATAAATCCTGGTTAGTTAGACTAGCAACAGGAACAAAAACAAATGTGTCTGATTTTGTTGAAAGTTGTGTTTTATCTATGAATCAGTTAAAGACACAAACCAAGTTGAATGTTTTACCTTTAGGATCCTATGACATTTTAATTGGAATGGACTGGTTAGAATCACATCATATTATTTTGAATTGTTATGAGAAAATTTTTACCTGTCTAAATGATAAAGGAGAAACAGTAGAAGTAAAGGGTATTCCTAGAAAGACGTCACTTAGACAGATTTCAGCTATGCAAGTAAAAAGAGCAGTTAGAAAAGGATGTAAGATGTTCGCAGTAAATGTAGTACATGAGGAGTCAATCACAAAAGAAGACAAACTGAAATTAGAAAATGTACATGTCCTAAAAGAATTCCAGGATGTTTTTCCAGAATAGATCCCAGGCTTACCCCAAAAGAGAGATCTAGATTTTACTATTGAACTGATATCGGGTGCGATATCAAACTCCAAAGCTCCATATATAATGAATATACTAGAATTAAATGAGTTGAAATCACAGTTGAAGGAACTGATTGATAAAAACTATATAAGACCCAACGTGTCTCCTTAGGGAGCACCTGTTATTTTTGTTAAGAAGAAGGATGGCACTTTAAGACTTTGTATAGATTATCGCCAACTGAATAAGATGACAATCAAGAATCAATATTCGTTGCCCCGCATAGACAATCTATTTGATTAGCTGCGTGGAGCAATGATATTTTCAAAGATTGATTTAATGTCAGGATATCATCAAGTTCGTGTGAAGGATGAGGATATTTTTAAAACAGCCTTTAGAACTCGATATGGACATTATGAGTTCGTAGTCATTCCATTTGGGTTGACTAATGCCCCGGTAGTATTTATGTGCTTAATGAACAATATTCTGCACAAATATTTGGATAAGTTCGCCATTGTGTTCATAGATGACATCCTAGTATATTCTAAAAGTAAGGAAGAACATGACGAACATCTGCATATTATTTTACAAGTTCTGAGAGATCATCAATTATATGCTAAGTTTAGTAACTGTGACTTTCACAAGGATAAGATTCAGTATTTAGGTCACATAATCTCTAAGGAAGGAATTTCGGTTGACCTCAATAAGATAAAAGCCATTAATGAATGGCCGGTTCCTAAATATGTGACGGGTGTTCAATCATTTATGGGGATTACAGGATATTATAGAAAATTCATAGAAGGTTTTTGAAAGATTGCAAACCCCATAACCTTCTTACAGAAGAAAGGAAAGAAGTTTGTATGGGATCAAAAGTGTGCAGACGGTTTTAAGAAGTTGAAGGAATTACTAACTACGACACCTATTCTAAGAATTGCAAATCCTAGTAAAGATTTTATAGTATGCACCGACGCATGTAATGATGGACTAGGTGGAGTCCTAACACAAGAAGGACATGTTGTTTCATATGAGTCTAGAAAGCTGAAAAATACATGAGAAAAATTATTCTACTTATGATCTAGAATTATTACAAGTAATACATGCCCTGAAAATGTGGCGTCACCATCTTATTGGAAAAAAATTTACTTTGATGACAGATAACATGGGGCTGAAGTATTTACTAGATCAGACAAATTTGAATGCTACACAGGCTAGATGGCTAACCTTTCTAAGTGAATATGATTTTGAAATTCAACATATAAAGGGTAAAGAGAACAAGGTTGCTAATTCTTTAAGTCATAATGCAAGGTTAAATTTTATTTCAGCCATCAGCACATACACAACAGATTTGGAAAATCAGTTTTTTGAAGGGCTTAAAACAGATGAAGAATAAATAAAATTGCATGAAAAGACAGCAGAAAATAATTCTAAAATTTTATGGCAGATTTCAAGTTAAAAGAAAATGGCTTGTTGCTGTACAAAAATAGATTATATGTGCCCAATGTACCAAAGATAAAAATTCTGATTTTAGATGAGATGCACAAAATTCATTATTCTGGCCATCCAGGTTATCAGAAAACCATCACTATGTTACGGAAAGAGTATTATTGGCCTAGAATGAAGGATGAAGTAGCAGAATATATAGCTAAATGCTTTGACTATCAAAAGGTAAAAGTTGAACATCAGCATCCGGCTGGACTATTACAGCCATTACCTATACCTAGCTGGAAATGGGAGATCATAAGCATATATTTTGTTACCGGACTACCCAAGAATCAGAAACAAAATGATTCCATCATGGTAGTAGTGGATAAACTCATCAAGGCAGCACATTTTATACCAATAAAAACTACTCACAAGGCTCCATACATTGCATATTTTTTATGAAACAGATTTTTCGATTACATGGAATACCAAAAGTGATAGTTTCACACCATGATTCTAAGTTTACTGGAAACTTCTGGAGATCTTTGTTTAAAGGGTTGAATACAACCTTAAACTTCAGCACAGCATTTCATCCACAAATGGATGGACAGACAGAAAGAGTGAATCAAATATTGGAAGACATGCTAAGGATGTGTGTTAAGGACCATCCTGGTATGTGGGAGGACTATTTGCATTTAACAGAATTTGCATATAACAACCATTATCATGCATCAACTAGGCTTAGCCCTTTTGAAATTCTTTATGGTGGGAAATGCAATACACCAGTTTCTTGGAATGATCCAGTTAATAGAGTTATTCTAGGACCTGAATTGTTGAAAGAAATAGAACTAACTATGCAACAAGTACAAAGAAATCTTAAAGCTGCCCAAGATAGGCAGAAAATTCAAGCAGATCTTAAAAGGACTCATAAAGAGTTCCAGGTGGGTGAACATGTTTTCATTAAGGTAAGACCAAAGAAGAGTTCATTAAAACTGGGAATCTGTGCCAAGCTAGCGCCCAGGTATTATGGTCCTTTCGAAATTTTGTCAAGGGTTGGACCCGTGGCATATCAACTAGCTTTGCCACCAAATCTAAAAATACACAATGTTTTCATATTTCAGTTTAAAAGAAATATGTGCATGATGCTACTCATGTTATAAATTGGAATGATGTACAGGTGGAATAAGACGGCGATTTTCAAGTGGAACCGGACTGTATCCTCGAAAAGAGGGAAACTCTACTCTGGAATCGCACCATTGGGCAGGTAAAGGTGCAATGGAAGCACCTTAGCCTAGAAGAGGCAACTTGGGATTTGGAGAGTAGTATGTGGGAAGCATACCCAACTCTATTTCAGGAACACTCAGAGAGTGAATAAACAACATCGAAGACGATGTTGAGACTTAAGGGGGGGTGTATGTCACCTACCCAAATTTTGAGACTATTTATTTTATTGCAAAAACATTATATTAAATTATAATTACAAATTTTTATAATTATGACCAAATATTGGTCAAGGATGATTGTAATGACTGATTATTATTATTTAATAAATTAAAACATGAGACAAACACCCAAGGGAACTGTTAAATGAGTGTTCACTGGCCCACTAGGAGGAATGGAAGCTATCAGAAGACATGGGACAGATGTTAGCATTTACACTCCACCACTAGCTGTTGGTTATGGGACAACTAACCCTAAATTTGTGGCAATATCCCCCAGGTGGGTGGAAGAGAGGTGATGTCTCATTAATGACCATGTTAACACTAAAAGGCCTAGGCAGCCTAGATAAGGCAATTTGAATTGAGCAGGAAACTCTACATTATTTTCTGCAGAAATAATTCCTCAAATGTATCAGGTGATCACTGAGAGATTCGAATAGGGAGGCTAAGTGGAAGTGCATTGTGAGGCTGCTGAAATATTCTGAGGAAATAACCAGAGGTGCTGGTGCAGGTCTCTTTGACTGCTAAGTCTATATGACTGGATGAACTACTTTGCTGCTGCAAGTGGATTGACCTAAAGCTTCTACAGATTCTTCTTCCTAGTGTTTCAGTGAACAAGCTCGAGGGTCCTAAGGAAAGTAATTTGGTTGTCTTCAGGAATAGGTTGGGTGGAACAGGATCCTTGGGTTGTTTGTTTCCCTACATTCACCAGGTTCTACTATTCTAACTTGTTCATTTTCAGTTATGTGTTTATGCACTTGTAAGTTTAATATCTACAGTTCATAGCATGCAAAAGTAAATATTTTCTTTTATGACCTAAGCATGACTTTGTATAATGTTGGTTATGTAAGGGGATGATTGATTAAATATCTTCTCTATATTTTTCCCCATGTTGTCTTCTGCATAGTACTCTAGTATAGAGAATGAGAAATTAAGATAGATGATTTGATAGGCTTATTGCCAAATAGTTGAAGAGACTAATGTTGTTATCTTTCACATACTGTCAGAATTAAATATTACCTTTCTGTATAAAAACCTAGGTTTACACTTAAGTTATTTATTTCTTTACAGGTTCTCATATACACTGCATTATACTATAATTTCATTCAAAGTCAATAAAAGTATCATAAGTTCATATCATTCCTTCATCAAGATTCAAGAATTATAAGCAAATACGAATTTAAAAAAAAACTAACATTTTCATTATTTTTCAAACTAACCATTTATGTCCCACATTTTGCAGAAATAAAATATCTTAGGTCTTATTTTCAAGAATATAGCAAATACTTTCATCATCGTATTCTAACATTGTTTTATTTTATTTTTGTTTTGTAGTAGTCTTTTAAAAATAGCTGTAATATCAATTAGAATTTCTAAGATTTCTTTTTAATGCTATAGTTTTATATAATTACATAGCATTTTTACATTTAAAACTCTCCATGTATTCCAGAATTTCATGGTAATAATATATTTCATGAATCCGTATGGTTTATCATAATCTTGAAAACCTAGATACTAAATTTCTCTTTAACATTTATCATTTTACAACATAAGATACAAGGTTGAACTTCCAACTATTTTAAAGTTGCAGACATCTACAGTATTCACCTTTTGGACCAAACATTTAAAATGTAAACATCAATTCTTTACACCAGACTTCCAAAACGCAGTCCTAAAGTTCAACTATTTTATTACGATAGTTCATGACAAACTCAGTCAAGAGTATTATTTATCAATTGTTTTATTTATGAACTTATGGTTCAGAACCAAAGACAAATATATTGTTAGACTAAGACATCATCATTAGACAGAAAAATCATTGCCATATCATAAACTTTTCTGTAAACAAAAACCACTTAAATATACGAAGCTAGGATTATCATTCCATGTTCAACTTCTTTAAAATTCCAAAATCACAACCTGAACCAAATAGGTTAGGGTTTCAACTTTTCAAAACAAATTACTGAGTTTGGCTCTCGGCCATCACAAAAATGATGAGCACTGACAGTCTATTAACACATAACTTGTTTTCAATACAATTTATAAAACCATAGACCAAACACTAGTAGATTTGAACCCAGAATCCGATGAGGAAATCCGACGACCTCCGACGAAAAGGACTGTCTCGTCGAATTTTTCTTTTAAAATTACAATTTTTGGTTTGTTTTTGTAAATTTCGTGAAGTGTCCGTCGAATATCCAACGATTCTGTGAATATCCGACGAGGCACCTAGGATATCCGACGGCTCTGTGGATATCCGACGACTATGTGGATATCCGAAATCCTGGGCTGTCGGATAACCATGACATTTGAAACCTGAGGCAGTCAAATATCCGATGGACATTTCCCAACAGTAACTAGGATAGATTCGTCGGATATCTGACATGTCTTTGACTTTTTGACTTTTAAAATCTATAAATATCTAAACATTCCGACATGTTTTCCATACCAGCGACAGTTTGTGGAAGTTTTTTTTTGTTCGCCGGACTATTTTTCATTATTTCCATTGTTTTTGTGATTCAAGCGAGCGAAGTACTGTGGAGCTTCATTTTCTAAGATTGATAATCTTCATCCAAGCTCTTTATGAGAAAATGTCAACTAGCAATATTCCTGATCCAGATGAACAAAATCGATAATTGCTTGCTAGATTGTGGGAAGGAGTTGAAAGAAGAGGTGATGGGAAATGCTATTGTCCATGTAGTCAATGCAGGGACTTTAAGAGGAGAAGAATTTTGATCACAACAGCTAGAAAACATTGTAGGTAGCATGGGCACACTGAGGGGGGACATGAATACCATCCATTTGTAAGTTTTGCATTATATATGTTTTTATTTTGATTGCTTTTGTAAATTTATGTATTATTTTAATATTTCTTATATTAATTTATATTAAGTTATGTATCATTATTTATTTGTTCGTTAGTCATGAGACTAACCCACTCACTGGGGAAAGCACTTAACTCTCTAGATTTGTGACACTTTCGATCATGATAATAGAAATAATGACTATGTTGGCCTCTTGTAATTTCTCTTATATTTTCTCTATATAAACCATAACATCATTTATTTTATTTTTGAGTAGCTTTGCTCAGTAATTGGGTCAATTATTATGTCTCTTGGATAGTTTGGATGCACCTCTTTGACTAACAGTACAATTGGTCGTTGTTCTTTTCATCCAAACAGTAAAAAATTTGTTAAATTTTTAATGTGTGACATAAACGTTTACATTTTTCGTTTGAAATTTTTATATTAACTTTTATCTATTGATTGTTTCATGTAATTATAAAGGAAAGACATCCTGCGGCATATCGTCCGGATCAGCAAGTGCTTCCAGAACAAGTACCGAAGGAACATGGAGCTATGAATATTAATGGAGAACAAGTTAATGATCACATTGAAGAAGATGATCATACTGATAACATAGTTGAAGATGATGTTACAAATACTTTGATCCATGATTCATTTAATGTTGGAATGGATGATGATGATCATGAAAATGATGAACATTTTGATGATATTCATGATATACCTCTTCTTGACAAGGCATACGAACCCCTTTATGAGGGCTGCAAGACGAATCTTCTCTCTGCTATATTGTTGGTAATGAACTTGAAGGTTATGAATGGTCTTTCAAACATATTAGTCACACGGATGTTAAGGTATGTAATATATTCCATCACAAAATATATATGATTGTGTATTTTATTGTTAATTCATATATAAGTCAAATTATTATTGATGAAATTTGTTTCATTAATATTATTTCTATATTATATTAACTAGATTTTTATTTTTATTTGTTGTAGCATGATAGGTGAATATTTGTTACCACCGTCAAATATTTTACCTCACACATATCGAGATTTATCTGCCATCATGAAAGAAATTGGAATGCAGTATGAAGAAATTCATGCATGCCCCGATGATCATGTTCTGTATTACAATTAGCATGAATTTGCAACAGAATGTCCTGAATGTCATATCACTAGATATCGCACAAATCAAGTAACTAAAAAGGCGCCTCGCAAGGTTCTACGATATATTCCCATTATTCCATGTTTGCAACGACTGTTCAGGTGAAAAAACATAACATAGTTTATGGATTACCATGCATGGAATAGAAGTCAAGACGACATTATTCGGATTCCTGCAGATGGGTCTGCATTTAGAGATATGGAGGGAAAATGGCCTCACTTTAAAGAAGAACCTCGTAATCTTAGGATTTCTTTGACAGCAGATGGTGTCAATCCTTTTGCCGAGATGAGATATATTTACTCGGTGTGGCCTATTTTTGTTATCAACAACAACATTCCTCCATGTTTGACAATAAAGAGGGAGCACATAATGTTGTCGATGATTATTCCAGGTACAAACACTGCATATATATATATATATATATATATATATATATATATATATATATATATATATATATATATATATATATATAATGTTTTTGTATTGTGCAATATGGTTTCATATATATAATTTAAATGGTACGTCTCATAATTATATTTTTTATATGTTCAAATCAATCAGGTAAGTACCAAGTCAAAGATATGAATGTATATATCGAACCTCTTATTGACAAGTTACTGAATTTATGGAATGGAATCACTATGTATGATGTATCTACACCAATACGACAAAGGCAATTTCAATTCCATGCAATGCTTGTATGGACAATACATGATGCCCCAGGGTTAACCCATTTTTGTGGTATGTAATTATAAGTTCCACTTTATTTGCATTTAATTTTACCTTGAACTACTAGTTAATATACTACACACACATTTTTTTCTAAATAATCCAGTCATTTTGTATATAATATTTATAATTGATATAGATATTCCATCTCTTTATGTAGGTCTTCAGACAAAGGGAAAATTTGCATGTCCAGTTTGTGGTCCTAAGATCAAATCTCATCGTTCAAAAAGCTTAGGAAACGAGGTGTTTGATGAGTATAGGCACTTCCTCTCTAAGAATCACCGGTATCGAACTACCGAAAAACATTTGTT
Organism: Larix kaempferi; assembly: GCA_027924585.1. Classification (NCBI taxonomy): domain Eukaryota; kingdom Viridiplantae; phylum Streptophyta; class Pinopsida; order Pinales; family Pinaceae; genus Larix; species Larix kaempferi. Next base: position 3,626,832 of record BSBM01000298.1, read on the forward strand.
CAATGGCAAGCAAGAGACTGCATTAAAACCGTAGAGAATGACACCTCGCCTATGGAAGTTGCAATATAATAGAAATCGTCAAGGTACGTATAATGAATCATCGTATATGTTATGTTATATTGTATTTTTTTATATTGTGTGTTGTTTACTGTAATTGACATTGATTTATGTAATTTCATGATTAGCGTTCATGTACTGATCATGAAGGCATTAATGGGATTCCACGAGGAATGAAAAGTTATCCTATACAATTTAGTAGGTTGCCCTACTATGAGCACCTACAAATTGCTCATCTATTTGATACAATGCATATCGAAAAGAATGTGACCGAAACATTATGGCGAATATTGGATGGAAGGAGTGACAAAGAAAAAATTGTCAAAATTTGCAAAGACATTCAAGATAGCAACCATGCAATGAAAGACGTCATTCAATTTCATAGCAACAAAGAAAAAATTAATATCAACTCACTTCCATGGATGTTAATGGACCAGCAAAGTAATGTTGTAAAAGAAGTTATTTGAAAAATTAAATTTCCCACCGGATTTTGAGTGAACATGAAGAATATCATAACAAAGAAAGGTGATTTCGTGGGGGTGAAAACTCACGATTGGCATGTCTTCATGAAGGTAATTATTATGGTATGGATTTTTTTTATTTTTTTTCCTACTCCAGTGAATATGGTTGGTATATTTTTTGTTTGTCTACTCTTTGTTGATAAAATGAAATGATTTGTATATTATTGTTACAGTATGTTCTACCTCTCTCTATCCCGGACAACTTCGACGACAATGTCAAGCAAATAATATATAGTCTCAGGAAATACATGAGGTAAGTGGTGATTTTTTCCATGCACTTAGTGTTTGTTCAATTCAACATAGAACTTATATTTGATTTTCGTTCTCTAATTCATGTTACATAATATAATTTTTTTTTCCTTTAATCTCTTGATTTGGTTGTCATGTCACTTGTAGATGGTTGTCATCTAAAGAATTCCATAAAGAAGACATAAAGTATTGGAGGAGAGAAATTCCTCATCTCATGTGTGAAATGTAGAAGCATCTACCTTCGGCATTTTTCAATGCATAGGAACACTACCTCATACACCAAGTTGAGGAGATTGAACTGTGTGGCCCTGCAAACTCAAGGTCCATGTGGATGGTTGAGAGGCACTTGAAATTTATGAAGGGTTTGGTCAGACAACGAGCATATGCTAAGGGTTCTATGATGGAGGGATATATGGTATACCAAAACATGTTGTATATTAGTGAATATCTTCCTAAATTAGCGTCAAAGCTCAATTTACGTCGCATTTGTGATCTAGAATCCAATAAAAATTTCGAAGGGGAGTACCCCAGGAGGAAAGGTAGATTGAGGAAGGTGAAAGGTAATATAACACATTTGACTGGTGATTTTTATGTATATATAACATCATTCATATTCTATCTTTAATCTTAATTGACTATACATTTGTATTGAATTTTAATTTTATTTTCATCATGAAACAGTTGGTCGAGAGTGGGATGCAATTCATTTATACATCGCAAACAATCTTGACTAGATGAAGGTATGGATCAAACGATGTGAATAATCTGGTCATGGAATATCATGGGAAGGTGTGGCTTCATTGGTTAAAGCTACACATCGCAATGGAGACACCAATCTAACACAAAGGGAAATCGATTTAGCAAGAGGTTTAAAAGATAAGCAGGTAAGCATATTAATCAACCACACTATTTTTTTTTTGTAAAAAATATTGTCGTTGTACATCACGCTGATTTTTATCATTGTATGGCATTATAAAAATGCACTAGTTAATCATAAATATTGGATCATTATGTAATCTTTTCCTGTACTATGGCTTGTTGTAGGTAAAACACCATAAGGCTATGAGATGCAATGGATGTAGATATCGCACCAAAAAGTTGGATGAAACGAAGAAAACATCTGATTGTCAGATATCTGCAGTCTTTGAGGTGACTAGTGTTTCTTCTAGAAGTGACAGACATCCAAAACTCTCTGAAAATCGATACTATGGGTATCTGGAAGACATTCTTCATTGTGAGTTTAACTCCTTCAAGGTATTTCTATTCGTTGTCAAATGGTACAGGTGTCGATTGAATGAATGTGATCCCAATAAAACAAACAATAATTGAGCATGATAATGGATTTACCATGGTAAATACAAGGTTTTTTGAGCCAGGAACGAAGCCCTATGTTCTTCCAACCCAATGTGAATAGGTATTTTACTCTGAGGTTCCAGGTAGAGCGGGTTGGTCATTTGCTGTGAGACACGATCCAAGGGGAAGGCTGGTAGAGTATAACGTAGATGAAGGTAATGAAGACATTCTCGAAGAAGAAGATGCCATAGAAGATGATCATGATCAACATGAGTTAGATGATCATGTTCCTAAAGAAGATGTCGAAGAAATTATTGAATCAGATGATGTATCAGACATTAATAATGTCCATGAAGATGATATCGATGATGACATGACGATCGTAACTGACATCGACGACGAGGATGATATGGCCAATCCTTACAATGTTGAATCTGGATCATCGGATGATAGTACAGACGATGACTCAGATGAAGAAGATGATGAAGACCATTGAAGTTTACAAGGTATGCAGTAATAATAAATTAACTATTTCTTAGTGAGTTTCCATTTTCCAATATGATATAATTAGAAACATTGCTTGTTATGTATTATGTCAAAAAACACATTTAAAGTTTTTGTACATAGATATTTTTGTCCGGTTATGGGGAATTGAGAGTGATGTGAGGGGGGGGCATAAGATCTTCCACCTTCACGTGGTTGGCCCTGTTTAGTAGATAATATTAAATTATTCTCGAAACAGAGAGAATCTTAGTAAGGAAATGCACAATTATCAAGACTCAAACATAATCATCATCATCATTGTCATCATCGTCATCATTGTCATCATCATCATCATCATCATCATCATCATCATCGTCATCATCATCGTCATCTTCATCATCGTCATCTTCATCATCGTCGTCTTCATCACTGTCATCATCATCATCATCATCTTCATCATCATTGTCATCATCATCATCATCATCGATCGTCGTCATCATCATCGTCATCTTCATCATCGTCATCTTCGTCATCGTCATCTTCATCATCGTCATCATCATCACCGTCATCTTCATCTTCATATTCATCGTCATCATCGTCATCATCATCGTCATCATCAATCGTCATCATCATCATCGTCATCTTCATCATCGCCATCTTCATCATCATCATCATCATTGTCATCTTCATCGTCATCGTCATCATCATCATCATCGTCGTCATCATCGTTCGTCTTCATCATCATCGTCATCTTCATCATCGTCATCTTCATCATCATCCTCATCATCATCATCTTTTTCATCGTCATCGTCATCATTATCGTCATCATCGATTGTCGTCGTCATCATCGTCATCTTCATCATCATCATCTTCGTCATCGTCATCTTCATCATCATCATCTTCATCATCGCCATCTTCACCATCGTCATCTTCATCATCGTCATCATCATCGTCGTCATCTTCATATTCATCATCATCATCGTCATCATCATCGTCATCATTGATCGTCGTCATCATCATTGTCATCTTCATCATCGTCATTTTCATCATCGCCATCTTCATCATCGTCATCATCATCATCATCGTCATCTTCATCATCGGTAAGCAAGGATTTCACTCCTATCTCAAATACAAATAATTTTGGTGAAGTGAATTATCAAGACTCAAACATAATCATCATCATCATCATCATCATCGTCATCGTCTCATCATCATCATCATCGATTGTTGTCATCATCGTCGTCATCTTCATCATCGTCATCTTCATCATCGTTTTCTTCATCATCGTCGTCATCATCATTGTCATCTTCATCTTCATCATCGTCGTCATCATTGTCATCATCGATTGTCGTCATCATCATCGTCATCTTCATCATCGTCATCTTCATCATCGTCATCTTCATCATCATCATCATCATCATTGTCATCTTCATCGTCATCGTCATCATCATCATCATCATCGTCATCATCAATCGTCGTCATCATCATCGTCATATTCATCATAGTCATCTTCATCATCGCCATCTTCATCATCGTCATCTTCATCATCGTCGTCTTCATCATTGGTAAGCAAGGATTTCACTCCTATCTCAAATACAAATCATTTTGGTGAAGTGAATTATCTCTTCACCTCGAGACGCTGGGAAGCAACTCCACTGGCGAACCCATATAGGGACTCCACTAGGTATTTTAAAATCAAAGAAGCACAATGAGTTCATATGTTTTCCTCTCATTTTCTAAAGCCTTAAATTAGTTAAACCAAGTAGTCTAAAATTTAAGATAGACTAGATAATTAAGAGAGGCTCATGATGAGTGGGAATCACCATTGCGGTATGAGGATGACATGGAATATAATTATGGGTATGAACCTAAATCTCAAAAAAAATACAATACCCATGATTTTTCTCATCAGTCTAATGTGGACTCTTCTGAAGTAATTGCCCAAGATCCCTTCGAATATCATTCATTTTATGATTGTCCAATGTACTCATCCTGCCATAGATGCCTTCGTTTCTACAGCGTTGGGCCGATTTTTGATATTAAATTAGATTATTGCTTTTATAATCGTGGATTTTAAATTGATTACTGGTATATTCCATGCCGATTCAAAATCATGGGTGGAAGTAAATAAAATGGAAATGCCAAAGCGCACATCGGGTTAATATTTTTTGAAAGGAAAATAAAGTGTGTTATTGAAATTAGTGGGCAGCATTACTACTACTCTAATCCTTTCATGATTGTAGAGTCAGAAGAGAATATTAACCCATCCTAAACATAAGGAACATAAAAGGGTTACAACCTCCCCATATTGTGTTGGGAAGTTTTAAATTGCCATGCACACAAAGTCTCAATTCCGTGACATCTAACAAAGTGAAGAAGGCTAAATATTTTAAATTTTGACCTTCAAAATGAAACTCTAGCTGGAATTGCAAATTTCGATTGTTATGATCATTGATTTTAACACCTGAATTGATTCAACAACCTAAACTACTCATACTCCAAATCTATTTTTCAATATTACTAATTGATATTTACAATTTCATCAATCCAAAATGACTTTATCCAATTTTAGGAAAAACAAATACCGATTTCCTCTCTTTCATTTTAAGTGACCAAAGCACAATTAATAGATATATTTATTCCAATAACTGAAACAATCACAATGAAAAATAAATCAAGGGATCGAAAATACTAGTGAAAATATCCAATTTGCCTCTTAAAAATATCAACGAACTTAATGTTGGTGTTTTTCTTATGGTTTGACAAACCAAGTTGAATGAGATAGACTTTAACAATTCCTTTAGATTGATATCCACCGTTTCTCATGATTGCTTAATCGTGTTTTTTGTATTTTCAAATCTACGTGATTACTTTCCGTTGAATAGTTTCAGTTTCCATTGAATATTAGTATATCACTTTTGATCATAGAGTGAAGATAACAACTTTGTATCAAATCCATGTAAGAAATGTCAATGAGTGATAATGAAACAAAAATTATGTTTCTTAATTATAAGAGAGAACACCAAAAACTATCCACTTCCATGAAAGAGAAATGCTTCGAGGGAAGAAAAGAATGTGCAATATAATATTATTACAACATTTGAACAAAATTCCCCAGTGAGATACTAGGGGCTATTTTATCTATAAATTCTCTGTAAAATAAGTTGAACACGTGGATAGGATGTTAAATATGGAGGAGACATTAGAAACACACCTGTTAAAGAAAAATGGGAGCTTGCAATAAAAAATAGGAGCCAGTGGCAAGCTCAACACCCACATCCAAGATGGAAGCTGGTCCATTTGCACAACAACTTAAATAGCGAACTCAAATAGATGATGAAGAGAATGTTGAGCGTAACTTAATGTGGTAATATGACCATCTATTATCTTGCTATGGATGCCTTTTTAAAACTGAATATGTCGATGATGGACTCATGTCACACTCGATTGCGGAGTGGAAGTTTAGTTCTACCAATCTAGCCGTTCTCACCACTGTGACCAAAACATGATAGAGGGGAAGTTAGGCTATATCGAAAATATACAAGAGATCATGCAAGTGGTCTCATCTTTCCAATGTGTCATTTTTGGTGCAAGTGGCGGGATACCTTCCCCCATAGTAACATAAATGAAGATCATGGTATTGCGATAATATGTATCAACTATGGAAGGACGTGGGATGAAACTAAGTGCGCTTTTTCTCGAAGTACAACAACCAACTAATTTTTCTCAAGGGATGTGTTGGCTAGGCATTCGTGGTTCCTACTAGGACATCACCCTAGACCAAAATCAAGGATGTGGTCTTTCAAGGACTAACCTATACTAAATTATATCAATAGATAAACAACCTCTACTAAGATGTAAGCTTATATACTAACCTATTAACCCCTACTAACCTATACTAACCTATTAACGTCCTATAACCTATACTAACCTATACTAAATTATATCAATATATAATCAATGTCCTACACTAACCTATTAACCTATACTAACCTATTAACCCCTAACCCCGCCTAATACCTCAACTCTCCAACCATTAAATGCATAAACCATTAAACACAAAACCCCTAATATTCCTGTCACTGATCGATAATCTCGTCACTCTGTTCGATAGCGTGTTTCTGCATTTTTTGGAGGGAAAACTCCACCTCCTCCACATCTATTTCAGACTTGCGGTCTAGTTTGTGTGACGGGAAACATAGTTCGAAGGGTAGTGATGAACTAACAATCTAATTCAGTGATCGATAGGTGGTTTCTCCATTTTGTCGAGGGAAAATCCCACCTCCGCCACATATGTTTCAGACCTGTGGTTTGGTTTGTAATGTGGCTCCATTTTTGGCAGGCATCTCAACTTCGATTTGGACTTAACCAAAATTAAGCGACGATGCAAGGGTTTCCGTTGCACAAGCACAAGCAGGATCAAGAGCAGGGGTTTCGATTGCAAAATCAGGAGCAGGAGAAGGATTAGTCTTTGAAATGTCTTCAGTATGTGGCTACATTTCATCTTGAACACTCCTACACTTTAATTTTGTTCAACCCATTAGCATAGAAACCTAGTCGGAGGTAGGATCCAAGAGTGAGATACACTTCCGTTCAACTTGTGAGCAGAGTAACATGGTGAGTAATGAGGCCAAAATTGTTTCTCATTGAAGCAAATATTTCTTCATTCAAGCAATTTAGGGTTTTTTTAATTTGTTTTCATCTCCATGAACCTTCCTCTTTCCTAAAGCTTTGATGCCTACTCTATTCATGGATGAGGAGTGTGTTTGTAGTTTTTTGTTTGGTGCCCTTCAGGGTTTTTGTAACTCCATTTCGAATTGGGGCTAGTCGTGGGCAGTGAGATATTGTAATGGGTTTGACCCATAATGGGAATGTAATTTGTATGAGTAGTTTGGTAGTTGTTTATGGCGTGTTTAATGTAATGAAGTATGCCCATTCTGGGAGCTTATGACTTGGTCGTGGCCATGAATGGTTGTAACCCTGTTTGTAATTAATCGAAGGTTTTGACTTACCTCTGTTTTGGTATTCGCTTATTGTGTTGATCTAAGTGATGGATTGGGTATTGTATAAATTGTTTAAATGGTTGCAATCTGGAACATGTTGAAATGCATATCTTTCATTTGGGTTATGTGTATCAATTCGTAGATAATACAAATGCTCTACTTGTAATTCGCCACCTGTAGGTGACAAAAATGACTCTGCGTGTAAATTGATGGTTTGGAAAATGAATTGGGGTTTCGCTGTGTGTAAATACTAGCTCTGTTTCTATTTAAACATGAGTTTTTATACTCTGCTAAGCGATTGGGTGAGAATCGACCCTGTCGCTATACGTTATTGGAAAGAGTCTTTAGTTTAAACGATTATGTGTTAGCTTGATGAAGCGATCTTGTAGCTATTTGTTTTGGACTCTCGGTGCAAGTATTTATTTGTTTGGCTAAGAGATTCGAACCTATAGCTAAAATGTTTGGAAAACGATTCTATATTATGAGTTTTGACTTTGATGAAGCAATTGTGTAACTTAACGTTTTTGGTCCTGGGCGCAAGTATTTTCTATTTGAGAAGTCATCGAAAACACACGATGTGTGTTTCGACTTTGGAGTTTTGGTCTGTAAAGCTGGTCATTTTATTTATTTAGTGTTTCTCCTTCGGTGAGATTCGATCTCCGTGTTATTACATTTTGAAATAGAATGTATTTGTTAAATAAAAAGAGTTGGGTAAGCCCTAGCTGGCAAATCGCATTGGTTTAAATGTTTTAGCATTTGCACAGAGGTTTGGTAGGAACAATCCTATTGTAGCTTTTGTTTAGATGTTTGTTTGGTTACACCTCTACATGATTCAATCCTGGGTCTATGAACTACTTTTTTTTTTTTTGGCTGAGTTGTTTGGTTCAACAATTAGACAAAAAATAAGCTCCTAAAGAGATCATCTTCTTGACAGGTCAGCACTTCACTGACACTAGATACACACCTAGATGCACACTCTAGATTTGAGATTCCCTTTCCTAGGAAAAACTACCCAAGTCATGCAGTTAAAATGCACTAATCCTGACTCAAAATTAACTAAATTAAGGTCTTACTAAAACATATTGTCTCGATATCCAAATTTGCTAAAAATGAAATTGTCCCTAAAATAGGAACTTCTGAAAAATAGAAAACACGTGATGAACAGAGTCTTTCAACATCTTGTACAATGCCCAGTGACAAAGGTCAATTTGGCATCAATTGGTCATGCCAAAGATCCTGCCAACAAGAGGCATTGTTTAACGACTAATGTCAATTTGCTTGGCAATACCCTTACATTAAAACATCATATTGATTGATTGGATCTTTGTAGGGGTCCTTTTAGAGCTACAACTAGACATCAGGCATAGATGGAAAATAAATTTAAGAGGGATCTAGAATAGTTATTTTGTCCATATGGAAAATGTTAATACCTTGTGTCCCAGACTCCCAATCTGAAGTTTCTAAATTATGTTGTCGATTGTGCCTTCCCAATATTCAAGAATCAATTTTCCTTTGGAATTGCTTTCTAGAATGGCCAACAATCTACTTGGCAATGATGGATATCCCTGCCAGTTTGCATGGCACATGCTCTAGATGATACACAGTGCATATAAAAGGTTATAAGAATATACAGATGGCATTACTTCCTGTTAAGAAAAGTTATATGGCATAATGTGAAGACAATAAAAGATGGTTTGATCGACGCTAGTAGTATTCACTAAAATTTTATGGTCTCACGTGATACACATTAATGGATTCATTCATGTGATCTAGCAGCTTTTGGGTGGTTGTGTTCTTAAATTAAAAATATAATCTTGTTCTGCCTAAAAAAGTAGTTTGTTAGTAGTGACCCGTTTCAGTGGGTATTGTAATCAACGAAGCTGATATAATGGGGAAAACTCAGTAAGTTTAAACATGCGAGTTTATTTTTGGTTAATTAGGTACAAGCTGGGAGGTGGGCAGGTTTAGGCTCTTATGTTAACTTGTTAATATTTCATTTATTGAATAACTAAACATACTAATACTGACAATAAGATATTCATCAATAGAAATGGATAGTACATTACATATTTTCAACCTTTAGGGCCTGAAAAGTGTTATAAGATTCACCAACCAGAATTTTTTTTGAAAAATGGTTGGGTAGAAAAATTTCACAAAGATCATGACATGAAGAAGAATTTAGTTAGTTGGTGGTAGAGGTAAATAGGTTCATATCTAGGAAAGATGGTATGCATTTTATTAAAAAATTGATGTTTCCATATATATGTCATGGCTATTATGTGTAGGTTGTATGGACAACAAGAGACTACACTTACCTCAATGCACTTGGGTTCCTATTATTTATATTGTAGTTACATCAATTGTAGTTTTTAATTGGGAACCTATCTTGTCTTTTTCCATGCATAAATCTATAGAGAGTGCCTAGAGTGATAATCCTGAACTCTTCCCTACTTTCTACATGGCCTCTAATCTTTTAGATATAATTTGTGCAAGCAATTATTTTTCTAAAAGTTCGATGGAGTTGGAATCTAGGGTGTAACCCAGTTCATGGATGGAGAATTAAATAAGGAGAATGGTTGTGAACCCCTTACATTCCAACACATAAAACTAAAAAAAATTTCCTTTTACGGGTTTGTTCCAAAAAGTGTCATCCATCATTACCACTAGTCAATACCCAACAAAAAAATAGACCACATATGTTTTCAGAAGAGTAGAAGAACAATCTCAAACTCTACTAAAGCACCAGGGAGCTTATTGCTCCATATACCCATTGGACTTAGCCCAATTCTGCATTTACCCATATCTATTTTTTTTTTATGTTGTACATGCTAGCACTAGTAGATTTGAACCCAAAATCTGACAACCTCCGACGAAAAGGACTGTGTCGTTGAATTTTTTTTCAAAATTACAATTTTTTATTACTGCTCAACTAGGCTGCCACAATTTGTAAATCTATGTTTTGGATGCTTGCTTGGTGTGTTTTAATGCATATTACAAGTCTAATATTACAAATTACAATAAGAATTTATTGTAGTTTGGATGTTTTTTTATCTTTAGCGTTCACACTTTGTATAAGGATTCCCCCATGCGGTTAGTAATCACTTTGGAGGAAGAGGAGTTGTAGGGCTCCAGTTGTGGTTATTATTTTTTTATTAAGCTCATGAACATTTATATGCAGTTTATTGTTTCTACTATCACTATTTTTTTGTGATGAATGATTGAAGAATGTTATAAGTGTTCCTAGAGAATTATGAACATGTATATATACAATTCCTTATATTTATTATCACTTTGTTTTATGTGATGAATTCATTTGCATGACTTGATTATATCTAAATCTCTCCTTGAGGTCCCATGAATGAACTTGAACACTTGCTGCAGTCATTTAATTTGAAAGAGTAGTTATAGTTTGAAAGAACTCTCTCCTTACCTTAGCTAGCATTCATTGAAAGGAAAGGCTTATTTGATTCATATGCATTTGCATGGTTTGAGTTAGTCATCACACCACGAGTTGCACTTCCATCACCCGACTGAGTAATACAACCATTAAAATTTAACTCGTTAACTCAACACACTTTAACCTCGCTTGAGGATAAAAAGAATTTGGTAGTTAGGTAGGACACCGGGGATAGGCATCCAAATAATTTCCCCTTGTCAATTTCATCTGAGACATAGATGTTGTCCTCTAGGGCAATAAAATCCTCTAGTATTTATTGACACAGTCATCGACCAGTTTGTGGAGAGGTCCTCCCGTTTTTTCGGGGGCAAGCCGAGAGGACAGGTTCCGGATGGACTTTGTGGAATGCCACACTCCACTTAGCGCTTAAGGACATCTATTCATTGTCTTCCTTGTACTCTACTGTATAGGTGATACAGGGGTTATAAGACAAAAGTGCCATTTTCATCTTCGATGTGTCATGAACGAGGTAGCTTAGTGACTTTTCTTCTAGGGCTCTTTTACCCAGGATCCTCTCGATAGAGGGATATCCTTAAAATTCGGTCTCTCACTTCGTATTGTTCGACTTGGATTTCATCACCTTGCGAAGGCTAAGATTTTTCGAGGTCTCCAGCTCCTAGTTAGGAAGTTTGCTTGATATTTCACCTTTTTAGAGTGTCTTTTTCTTTTTAGTGCTGCTTGTTGGCATTCTGGCCACTTTTTTTTCAGCTCGCTTACTGTGACACCGGTCCCAGTATAGTTTTTTGAGCTTGTTTTTTTGGCCTATGGGCCTTGTATTTTCCTAGCTCCCCTTCTGCACGCTCGGTTGCTTTAGGGTTTTTGAGTTCTTACACGGTCAGTTGCCAATTATCTGATGATGTGTGATGTCCTCTTCTCCTGGGTCTTCGAGATGGTTGAGATAGATGGTCTTCTCAAGGTACCAAACACACCTTGATGGAGCCACTAATGCTTGACCTTAGGAGTATTCTAGAGGACCAAGTGATCACATCATTCGTGTGGACTTTTCTGTTTACTATGATGATGGTCTTTCAGGTTATATGGAACAATGGTACATTTGAGAGAGAAATGATTGATTGTACCGCACCTTGGTTGATTGTCTTATGGTCCTTCCATTTTGTTGATAATATTTTTGTGGTACCTTGCATTTTACCTTTTCAGCCTTTTACTAATCTTGGGATATCTTTTGATTTGTACCACCTTTTATGTTTCTGGTCTTGTGGATACTACTGTAGTTTGTCCACATTTGAGGTACACCCCCTTTGTCCAAGTTGTTATGAGTCTTTATACACATTTCGTACCACCCTCCAGACCTTAGTTAGGACGATTGCTTGCTATCATACCTTTTGGTGGTCCTATTTGAGTTGCAAGAGGTAGTTACAAGGAGCTATTGCATATACGAGGTAGTTACAAGGAGCTGTTGCATATAAGAGGTAGTTACAAGGAGCTATTGCATATATTTGACATTATGTGACCTTCCATCTCTTTGGCATGTCAAATAACAAGTAGTTACAAGGAGCTATTGCAATATATATTTGACCTTATTTGTACCTCACACCTTTTGGGTCTTTTACTAATCTTCAGTTATCTTTTGATTTGTACCGCCTTTTAGGTTTTTGGTCTTATGAGTATAACTATGGTATTTTGTCCACATTTTAGGTACTACACCCCCTTAGTCCCAAGGGTTATGAGTCTAATTTATACCCACTCTTTTCTTTTTTAATTGTACCTTACTGGTTGGTTTTTTTACCCTTTGGTTGGTCCTTGTACCTTACTGGGGGCCATGAGTCTCTTTGGCCTCAGTCTATTGGCTGTCAGCTCATCTTTATTGTGATTGTACTAAGCCTTTTGACTTTCATTGACTTTATTTGATTGACCGTACCATAGCCCAGTCATCTCTCTCTCTCTGGTTTGTACTAACCCTATAATAGGGTCACTTGGTTCCTAGAGTTGACTGGCCTCTAAGAGGCACAGTCATTTCTGAAAGTAACTCTTCTGAGTATATTACAGGAAACGTCTACACCCAAGTAATCAAATATGTGTTGGTTATAATACTTAAGTAATCAAATTGTTGGTAATCAAACATGCGGTAAATAATTTGAATTAAGTAGTTCATACTTGTCCTGTCATACAAAATTGTTGGTGATCAAATTATATTTGTTGTTAAAGAATTTTAAGAGTGGTGGAACTCCTCGATTGAACTTGTGAGGAAAATTATCTTGGAGAATAATTGTCCTAACAGAAAACTGAGTAGAACTATGACTTTATTTGTTGAACCATGACTTTATCATAGGAACAGATTGCTCCAGTCTTCCATCTATGCTAGACAACAAAATAAAATTTGCAACAGCAAAAGGAAAGTTAGCAATATGGAAAGCATTGTTTTGATGTTATAACTGTACTGTTCATGAGCACATTTATGGCAAAGAAAAAAGCATTCTTGACTTTTTAACAAGAGAATATTTGACACAGAAATATGTTGTTAATTTTTAACAAGTGAGCTTGAAGCAAGCTAGCCTGAAACAAGCAAGCCTGGTGCAAGCGAGCCTGAGACAAGTGAGCGTAGAAGGTCAAAGCGGAATCTAGTGGGGCAATAACCCACAAGTAAACATGGAAATATCTGCTTGGACCGAAGGAAAACATCAGATCTATAAAATTAATGATGATATGATGTGGTTGGATTATATGCAAGACCGGAAACCTAGGTGGGAGTTGAGACATACTGAAGTATTAGATGCTAACTTACAGGGATCTGATGCTTTTATTAGACTAGTGCCAGAACTCAGAAGAATGCCTATGGGATCCAGTATTGTACCAGAGATGATTTAGAACAACTCCCTGAGAAAAGCAGTTGATGCAAGCAATTGGTTAACAAACCTCTACCATGATCTTACCTTAATCTCGACAGAGGTCTCTACACATCACCCCGGGCTACAACTAGACCAACAATACTACTGTATTAACCGGATATGTTCTTTGGAAGCATGGCCACATCAAGATGCTAGTCTCCTGTTTCCAAGTACTACACATGCTTATGAAAAATATAAAAAATTATGGTGGAAATTCTTGAGAAAAGAAAATACAGATAGAACATATTATACCATGCTAAAGTTTGGAATTCAAATTCCACAAATCTATCAGGATCCTGCATTCTACGTCCCCGATTGGTTGAGAGACTGGTGGCAGTCATTCGGCATCAACCTGACATCATTATCACCAGTTGTTATTTATAATCTAAAACGGGGAGTTGGAGAATCTCTCGAATAGGTCAAAGATATTTTGCAAACAACAATTACTGAGGATCAAATCCTTGGGTACTACATTAAATATAAAGAAAATGGCTTGTCAAAACCCACATAGACATCCACATGCATCATAATAGACACGTGGTCCTGAGGTCTATTTATTCAAAGGCATGGTGCACTAAATCCAACGTCTACCGAGAAATATATGGTCCCCCATACTCCGATGATTTGTAAATATCTCAAAAGTACTCGGCTATGAGTGGGGCCTGTCCATTCAAATTGTTATGAAGATTGAAAAGAAATTCTTTGTAACTATGTCATGATAATATAAAGAAAGCCCTACTTTTCTCAATGTCAATATGATTGAAAATCTATGTTATGCAATAAATACCCTAAGTCAAGATTACAAGTAGTTGTCTAAAGGCAGCATTAGTTGTGAGTATGACTGAAAGCTACCATTTTTCAAAAAAGCTAACATGTTTACAATTCCATTTTTTTTTTATTCAACTACTTTCAATCATCTAAGAAGACCATGCTTGAATAACTTTGTACAAGTTCCACAAAATTATATAAAATATTGTTTTTGAAGATTTGTGAACACTTATTAACCACCTAAAAGATCATACTTTTGAATATAAACTATTTATTTTATACTGTTATTGCTGAATATTAATATGTTACTAAATGTGACTGAACTTCAATTACCGAGGTGATGAACCCAAACTGATGGGATGAGAGAGACTTTAGGGCCATGACGACAAAGCTGATAGTTGGATGGTTTGATATGGGAGTCAAGACCCAAAGTAGCAATAAAAGAAATCTCATAATTGCGTGAATTTCTACTCATAAAAAAGATAAAGTGATCGTCTTCCTCATCGCTTTAATGCCTACATGTTGAGAAAGGGAATGAGGATCAAGTAACATTATAAAAGGTGCTACACGTCACCTTTTAAGAGGCAATATGCCTTGCATTCGTATCTAAACTTTTTTCCCATGGTGCAAGTAGAACCAAACAGGTATTTGTCAGATATTTCTTCCTCGAGCGAGGGGAGTTTAGGAAGGCTAGAGCAAAGTGAGACATCCAGTAGGTCTAGAAGAGTTGTATCAACTAGATGTCAAAAGACCAGAAGAAAATTCCATAAGCGCAATGAAGAATTTGACTGTCAAGGGGGGTCATGTTCCTATGGTGATGAGACAAAAGACGACATTGAGGTACATACATTTAGTGAAACAATGGGTACCCAAGGATCTTCCTCAACCGAACAAATATTTTTCTGTGAACAAGAGGATATATCGAATTGCACCATCGTCAATACATGGTTTCAGGTTTTTTTCCATGGATGGCATAAGGGTCCCTTATGGCACATGTATAGAATTGATGGAGTATGTTGGAGCCTGTTACAGCTACACAAATTGGATGCTCCTGGTCCGATTTATAAAAAGTATGCGTAGTTATGGATTGTCAGCAAACTATTTACAGTTGAAAGACGAAAATCAAAATAAAGGAGCAACGTTGTACATGGACGGAAGGCCAAAGGCCACAGGGAATATTGCGGGGTTTATAAATAGCACACAGTCTACAGTTAAGCAACCCAACTACGAATTTGAGGGACGTGAAGGAAACCCTATTTTTGTAGTTTCCATTAAATCAATATCTGCAGGGGAAGAGTTGCTTATTAATTACAATTTGAACTAAGTAGATACAAAAAAGGTTACTATGGGAGTGGTACGTCTAACATTTTACACTACCTTTTATTAATGAATTTAACATATTAAGGATTTTTTTCATTAGTTTATTTCGTTAAAATTTTACATATTTACTTCGCAGGCTAGTGATTGGGATAAAACCCCGACAACAGATGGTCGAAGGAGTACATCTTCCTCGAGGGATCAGGTATACATCTTTGTAATAGTACAAGTATAATAAGAAAAAACATTTTTTTTCCTTTGTTTTTCCATTATTAGTATACTGGTTTTGTTTCTATAATGTTATGTAATTATTTCGTTTACGTAATTTTCTCTATGTTTTTTATGCAGTCCGGTTCTGCAAGGGTCACAACACCCTCGATGCAACAGGTATACATCTTTGTGATAGTAAAAATATAATACGTAATAATAGTTTTTAATCGACGTGTTTTTCATGATCGGTATTGGATTCGTTTACTAGGTGGCTTTCACTATGTTTTTGGTTTAGGTATTTGTAAGGGGCAGCTCCCAGATATTAGCAGATCGGGGCAAGTCACCTATTACCATCGATCCGATGAGTGGATCACGATCCTCTAGGTTGCAGGTATAATCCATTGGAATTGTACCAATATAATACGTAGCATAATGTTCATTTTCTTATGTGTTTTTAGTGTGTATACTGGTTTCGTTGTGATAATGTTTTCTACTTCATTTTGGCAGGGGCCCAATGATCGGGGCAAGTCCATAGCTGTGGACCAGACGACCCCATAATCCAAGCACCAAGTAAACCTAGTTGTAATTTTAGGAATCTATCATGAGAGATATGTTTTGTTAATATAATTTTAGGAACCTATCATGATAGAACTCAGTAGTGTTTTATTAATTTTTTGTTGCAGCCCAGTGAATCGTTGTTTGAAATAGCATCGCAAGAACATTCAATAGATCCTGAAGTGGCTGAGATGGTTAGAGAAACCGAGAAAATTGGTGAAGCCGCAAACCCGTTTAAGATTATTGACAAAATGTTGGCAAAATATAGTGCGAAAATCGTTTCTCTACTACTCCAGGATCCGCAGACAAGCGACATTATGAAAAGGATTCAAGTGTTGGAATGGAAATCTGAATCCTTGGAAGTAAGTTGAGGAATCTTGATTCATAAAATAATTAATTTAAAACTTTATAATTTTCTCTTTTATATGATAGTACTGAACGTATAAGACATGGTTTGTATTTACAGAATTATCAGAAAACACACAATAGTGGTCAAGGCAGTGTTGGCCCCAGCGAGGCTCATGGAGAGACATGGCATCATGAGAAAACGACTCCACGAGCATCAACTCCTTCGCCAGTGTTGTCGACTGAACAGTCGGAAACACGTTATGATACACCACGGACCCCATTTGTGAGCGCACCGGACGCTAGTGACCGACGCACACCGGATCGTCCAGAAGACCTGGTCGACCCCTTAGAATCCTGGTAATATTGATATCGACCAAGCTGCATTTCCAGGATCTACCCGTGTCACTAGCACAGGAATAATGGAGGCACAATTTTTGGTCGACCAAGATCTCGTCCCAATAAAGATAGATAAGATCCCAGGTAATTAATATATGTTGATCAAGCTAGTGTTTAAAATTTCATTGTAATATATAGATAAAACGTTTATTTTCAAGTAATTATGATCATGACATGATCGTTTTGCAGGAAATGATGTTTTCTATAAACAAATGAATGATGCGTCCTTGGAGATCTTTTGGCCCACCGTCCGAACAAGGTGGGATAGACAACCGAAAGCTTTAAAAGATGAACTCATTAATCGGTTGGTTTTCCTATTCGGCGACAAGACCTTCAATCATGCAAAGGTCCTAAAAAAGGCTGGACAACATATGAAGGTTGTCCAAGACCAATATAGGACCCACCTTGAAAAAAACCATAGGTATGAGCTGTTGAGATATTGTAACTTCAAAAAATATTATAATTGTACTTTATTATTTCGGAGATGTTTCATTCCTCCGTAAAGATCTTATTGTATATCCAGAGATGTTTATTCCTCCGTCGGAATGTGGTAAATCGGGTTATTAGACTTCCCTAGTGGAGGTCGGCCCTGTATGTGTTATGTGGGTCAAAGGGTTATTAGACCACCCTAGAGGGGTCATCCCAGTCAGTTGTAGTGGGGTATTTAACCCATTGGTTAAATACGAGCCTACATGTACTTGTGTAAAAGATATGTCAGAGTAGTGTATAAATAGAGGAGGTGTATTCCTCATTTGATACACTCACACACTTGAGAGAGGCGCACTTGTGGAGGAGAGGTATGCTATGTTGGAGGAGGATATCATGTCTTTGGTTTGCATCTTTGTATATTGCTGTTCATCTATATTGAGGAAGCTTTACTGGGTTTTCTACCCCATGAGGGTTTCCCAGGATAAATCTGTGTCTCTTGTGTTTATGCTATGCTTGTTGTTTCTTCAGTGATCCTGTATATGCTATTATTGTGAAATGGAATGTAATACTGCTATTTTCTGTCTTAGCATATTAAATCTTAACATGGTATCAGAGCTAAACTGAAGGAAGGCAAGGTATCGCACTTACGACACTTGCTTTACTTACGACAATTTGAAGGTTAGGGTTTTATATAGAAAAAACCAGTCATCGTGGAACTTTCGCTATAAATCCATTTTGGCAAAGTTTCAGGATCTGAAACCTTTACAGGTCGTAGATAACATCTCCAGGTATCTTTTGTCCAAAGGGCACCCTCATATTCGTTGTACTTTGTAAGTTATGATCAGTACAAGTTAGGATTTCTACCTCTTCCAGATCTCAGTCAAAATTAGGTGACCTATGCAAAAGGGTCATAACTTGCGCTAGGAAGCTCCAAATGAAATTTTGTAAAAATTGACAGGTAGTACATAGACTTTACTATCTCAGGAAACTTTTTTAGAGGCCGAAGCTGAACCAGTGACATTTGGCACACCGTACAAGTTCACTCTCCTGCTTTATCCCATAAACAGGTCACGTTACGACACTTGGCATAAATCTCTCTCAGAGAGTCCAATTGAGGTCACTCCTATCAGGATGGAAAGATAACAGAGCTAGCTATCTTAGAAAAAGTTTTCAGAGGCCTAAGTTCAAATAGTGACACATGGCACGCCGTACAAGTTCACTCTCCTGTATTATCCCATAAACAGGTCACGTTGCGACACTTGGCATAACTCTCTCTCAGAAAATCCAATTGAGGTCAGACCTGTCAGAATGGAAAGATGACAGGTCAGGCTATTGTAGAAAAAGTTTTCAGACCCTGTGGAGTGAAACTTTTAGAGTTATAGCAGAAACAATCAGGTACATATTTCTATCAAAACAGAATTATTTTTGGAGCACCTTTATTCATGGCTTCCGGAATTTAGGGTTTTGGAGAAAGTTAGAATTTTTGGAATCGGAGTCCATGGCTGAATGCTACTCAGGAAAATCAAAATTTAGAGACCAAGATCGAACTTTTGGTTGGGTAGAAGACCGGGCTTCATCAAACCCTAGTTCGGGTTCCTGTCCAGAAGATCCAGAAGTTTCGAAGGCAATTTTGAGGGGTCAAAATTTTGGAGATTTCAAAATTGAAGAATGCTAGTTTGATCAGCTCAGCAAGACACATTCTTCCATCCATTCAGAAGTGTGAAAGTCAAAGATTGAATTTTTAGGGTTTCTCTAGCAAACCCTAATCAAGCTCCAGATCAAGTTTCAGGGGGAGTTGAGGCTAAGGCCTTACATAAGAAGACTACAAAAAGTCTCGACAGGTATGACTTAAGGAGGTTCAGGTATGCCTTGAAATCTGATTCTTGATTAAGTTCATAATGTGTTTGTCTTCATGTTATTTATTAGTACAATCTTGATTAATGTTATTAATTGTCTTATCACCCTAGTAACAATATGAATGCATGTGAATGATCGAAGACATTCATTGATTAGGGCTATATGATTGTACTTATGCATTATGGTGTTGTGTGAGGTTGATGTTGTCTGCTAACAAGAGACAGGTACATCACAAAAGACAAATCAAGTTCCATGACCATGACAACATGAAGACAAAGACTCATGAGGTATGTATGACTTTGTTATATTATGTTTAACCTATGAGACATGCAGGTTCTAGCTCAGGATCTCTAAATCATTGAAGAGATTGTTTAGGTATGTTGTACATAACTAAGCAGGTATACTAATCCAGGTATGTTTTCCTATGTCATGTTAGAATCTTACCTTGTGTAAGTATACTTGATATGATTGGTTAGTAATCAAGGGTTTATGCATATTATGTCTCTTATCTTGGTTGATGATTTAACTAACTAGATCAAACAAGAATATGCATGAGTAAAAGAAGACTTCCTTGAAACCCTGAATACTAATGATCATGACTGTACATATTCAAGATTATTTAGAATTAGAATGTTTTGATAATATTGAGAATATACTAATGAATGTATGTTTGTGTATGAGATCATGAGGATGACACTAGTGTACACTTGAGCATGCACAGTGGTACAGAATGAATAGAAGTTCAGAAGACATACAGAAGATCAAGCGGGAGGCAACCACACAAACATAAAAGATAAGTATTTGAGTTGTTATTAGAAATAGTAAATGATATTGCTTGTATGCATATTTGTATTCCTAGAATATATCATGCTGAGTGTAAACATTCATAAAGCATTGAACAGTATACTACTAATATGCATATGATTGGTAAGTTGGACAAACATTCCATTGTTGCTTGTCTAGAATGAAACCTCTTTGCTGACATGCTGAGAGCTGTGCACACTCTCGATAGTATGTTTTGGTAGAGATGGAAGGCATCTAGATAGCCACTATATGCATACAAGATATGGGAAAGTGTTGTGCCAAAGTATTGGTCAAAATAGTTGCATAACTATGTAAATGATATCTGTATGCATAATAGGTTATCATGTCAATATGATTTGATGATTATGAAGTATTACTAATCATGTACTTAATTTTGATTTGTAGGAAAGATCATGATGAATGATGAACTCTGAACAAGCGATGGATGTTCAACAAAAGATTTACAAATCAAACACACTATAGAAAGCTTGTGGTTAAGAGATTCTCTTAGAAAGAGGAAGAGAATCATGATGAGATGTTTTGCTCCAAGGGACTAGATAAGACCATTCTCTTAATAATGTAATCAGGTTCTGTATGGGTACCCAGGATCTGTAGTCAATTGATGAGCTTAATGATCATCATGGGTGATGTGGATCTCAACCTTTGCTACAAGGTTGAATATGGGTTCTATACACATATGACATGGATGCAAGAAGGAACTCACCACAGAGTTCGAATGATTTTGAGGCTCATATTAGTAGACCCATCTGACGAGAGATGGCGCATATAGATATGCAAAAGATCACTCAATGCTGAGTGTGAATAATGGACAATTGACAGCTTCATGACAAAGCTTGGGATTTACCAGAAGTAAAGCCGTTCCTAACCTTTACCTTAAGGTTGTGGATGATGAACCTATCATACCATTATTGTATGACGATGATCTCTTTCTGACAAGGAATGAGAAACAGGTCATGAAAATGGCTGCATAAATGAAAATGAAAGATCTCGGATTAATGCACTACTTCTTAGGTCTAGAAGTATGGCAAGATCCAAAAGGAATCTTTTAAATCAAGGTAAGTATGCTGTGAAGTTTCTAAAAAGATTTGATATGTTGGAGTATAAAGCCATGGCCACTCCCATGGACTCCAACTTGAAGTTATTAGTTAATGACTCATCGTATTTAGTGGACCTAACCCTATATAGACAAATCATTGGGTCATTGATGTATTTAATAAATACTAGGCCAGATATATGCTTTGCTGTAAATACCCTAAGTCAGTATCTAGTAGAACCTAGAAAGGTGCACTTAATATCTACAAAGCATGTAGTGAGGTACCTAAAAGGTACATTAGATTTTTGGTCTATATTATCTTGGAGGTCATGAACTCCGTTTACATGGTTACTCAGATTCTGATTGGGCAGGAAGTGTCTCGGACAGAAAGAGTACATCAAGTGGATGTTATAGTCTTGAATCTGTCATGATCTCATGGTTCATCAAGAAACAATCTAGTGTGGCTCTCAGTACTGCTGAAGCAGAATCTATGGCTGTCTGCTCTGCCAGCTGTGAAGCAGTGTGGCTTCAGAAGCTATTATATGGAGTGTTTGACTTAGAAATGGATCCCACTGTGATTATGTGTGACAATCAAAGCTGCATTAAGATGACTGAAAATCCTGTGTTCCACGATAAGTCAAAACACATAGATATCCGATACTTCTATATATGAGATATGGTGCAAAGAGGAGCTATCAAGCTCGTATATATAAGCACTGAGGATCAGATTGCTGATATCTTGACTAAACCTCTGTCTCGAGTGAAGTTTGAATACTTTCGAGACAAGCTTGGTATAGTTCAAAAGAACTCTCCTCGAAAGGGGGAGTAGCATAGTATCTGATAACAAGTCTGTCTCATCAATGATGAGGTTACCTATTTACTGCACTTAGTTACTTAGAATTATTTAGATTTAGGAATCTTATTTTTTTTCTTTTGATGATAGATGTATACATGCTTTTGATGATAGATGCATACATGCTTTTGATGTTAGATATACATGCTTTTGATGATAGATGTATACATGCTTTTGATGATAGATGTTATGCATGAGGATACATGTTTTGTTATACATGTTTTGATGATGAGGATACATGTTTTGCTATACATGTTTTGATGATGAGGATACATGATTGACACATGTCTTGATGAAGTTCTTGGTGAACATGTGAGGGGATTGGATCATCCTTGGACTTCAGTCCGAAAGAAGAGCCGTAGACGTATGTCTTCGAGAATGAAGTTCTTGGTGAACATGTGAGGGGATTGGATCATCCCTAGACTTCAGTCCGAAAGAAGAGCCGTAGACGTATGTCTTCGAGAATGAAGTTCTTGGTGAACATGTGAGGGGATTGGATCATCCCTGGACTTCAGTCCGAAAGAAGAGCCGTAGACGTATGTCTTCGAGAATGAAGTTCTTGGTGAACATGTGAGGGGATTGGATCATCCCTGGACTTCAGTCCGAAAGAAGAGCCGTAGACGTATGTCTTCAAGAATGAAGTTCTTGGTGAACATGTGAGGGGATTGGATCATCCCTGGACTTCAGTCCGAAAGAAGAGCCGTAGACGTATGTCTTCGAGAATGAAGTTCTTGGTGAACATGTGAGGGGATTGGATCATCCCTGGACTTTGGTCTGAAAGAAGAGCCGTAGACGTATGTCTTCGAGAATGAAGTCCTCGGTGGACGGTTGAGGATTAAGTCATCCTTGGACGTAGTCTTAAATGTACGATTAAGGATTAATTCATCCTTGGACGTAGTCCTAAATGTATGGTTGAGGATTAAGTCATCCTTGGACGTAGTCCTAAATGTACGGTGGAGGATTAGGTCATCCTTGGATGTGGTCCTAAATGTACGGTTGAGGATTAAGTCATCCTTGGACGTAGTCCTAAATGTACGGTGGAGGATTAAGTCATCCTTGGACGTAGTCCTAAATGTACGGTGGAGGATTAATTCATCCTTGGACGTAGTCCTAAATGTACGGTGGAGGATTAAGTCATCCTTGGACGTAGTCCTAAATGTACGGTGGAGGATTAAGTCATCCTTGGACGTGGTCCTAAATGTACGGTGGAGGATTAAGTCATCCTTGGACGTGGTCCTAAATGTACGGTGGAGGATTAAGTCATCCTTGGACGTGGTCCTAAATGTACGGTGGAGGATTAAGTCATCCTTGGATGTAGTCCTAAATGTACGGTGGAGGATTAAGTTATCCTTAGACGTGGTCCTAAATGTAAGGTGGAGGATTAAGTCATCCTTGGACGTAGTCCTAAATGTATGGTGGAGGATTAAGTCATCCTTGGATGTAGTCCTAAATGTACGGTTGAGGATTAAGTCATCCTTGGACATGGTCCTAAATGTACGGTAAGGATTGGATCATCCTTGGACTTTGGTCCTGTGAACTGAGCCGTAGACATGAGGTCTCCGAGAATTGATAGGACTGGATCGTCCTTGGACTTCAGTTCAAAAGGTACAGGACTGGATCGTCCCTGGACTTCGGTTCAAAAGGTACATGACAGGACTGGATCGTCCCTAGACTTCGATTCAAAAGGTACATGACAGGACTGGATCATCCCTGGACTTCGGTTCAAAAGATACATGACAGGATTACATCATCCTTGGACATAGGTCCTAAAGGGAACTGGATTGATCATGTGATGACGATGCTGTTGATCGTGTAATGATGATGCTGATGAGGATGATGTGATGATGCTGATGATCGTGTGATGATGATGCTGATGATCGTGTGATGACGATGTTGATGATCGTGTGATGACGATGCTGACGATCGTGAGGATTCATATATTGATGTAGCTATTTGAGTGCTGCAGAAGATAAAGACTCAGTACTGAAGATGTTGATGTTCCAATATTGAAGATGTTCCAGTAACTGGTTGAGTTACTGATGATGTTGAGAAAGCTTCCAATGATTTATAGATGTATCATGTATGATGTTGATGACTCCTTGCTCGTGCAGATGCTGTTATAATATCCTTCTCGTTAAGGGGGAGTGTTGAGATATTGTAACTTCAAAGAATATTATAATTGTACTTTATTATTCTGGAGATGTTTCATTCCTCCGTAAATATCTTATTGTATATCCGGAGATGTTTATTCCTCCGTCGGAATGTGGTAAATCGGGTTATTAGACTTCCCTAGTGGAGGTCGGCCCTATATGTGTTATGTGGGTCAAAGGGTTATTAGACCACCCTAGAGGGGTTGGCCCAGTCAGTTGTAGTGAGGTATTTAACCCATTGGTTAAATACGAGCCTACATGTACTTGTGTAAAAGATATGTCAGAGTAGTGTATAAATAGAGGAGGTGTATTCCTCATTTGATACACTCACACACTTGAGAGAGGCGCACTTGTGGAGGAGAGGTCTGCTATGGTGGAGGAGGAGATCATGTATTTGGTTTGCATCTTTGTATATTACTGGTCATCTATATTGAGGAAGCTTTACTGGGTTTTCTACCCCATGAGGGTTTCCCAGGATAAATCTGTGTCTCTTGTGTTTATGCTATGCTTGTTGTTTCTTCAGTGATCCTGTATATGCTATTATTGTGAAATGGAATGTAATGCTGCTATTTTTTGTCTTAGCATATTAAATTTTAACATGAGCGCCCTCCAATGATTCTAGCAATGGAGTGGAAATCTCTAGTGGATGATGGAAAGGAGAGGTCCACGAGAAAAGAAGGAAAGATAACACCAGGCACAAGGAGGTATGCAATACTTTCCATAATGTAATTCAAAACCTTTTTATTATTGATTTCTATATCGAAATTGGAACATCTAACATATTTCAACACTTGCATATGCTGCCAGACATGTCAAAGGCCACAAAGGCAATATTGGAAAGAATAGGATAGCACAAGCTTGGGCCTGGTGGTTATTCCAATTTGGTGGCACGGATTGTAAGTTTAGTAAAACCAATAATGCATTCAAATAATAATTTGCAAATTGTTTTTTCTTCTATTACACCGTAAAATGTTAATTAACAAAGTTATGCAAATATGGAGGCTAAAAAATTCAATGAAGTGGCCACTGAAGAAGACAAGAATCTTGGCTTCCATAAAGGCTTTGGAGCTGTTGTTGAACACCGAAAAAGCTTGTCTGGGCAAGCACAATCTTCTGGTACAAATCCATCTGGTGATCAAGTAAATAAAATCTATATACTTTAACGAAGATTTATTACTTGTGCAGTCTATTCGTTATTAATACTTGACGAAAAATATTGACTCTATTACGAGCAGGAAAGCAATGATCCCCCTGATGTCGAGGAGGGCCAACAACAAATCGAAGATCTTGCTTTTAATCGTGGTAATGAATTTATTCATATGCTACAATTTTATGTAAAGCATTGCAAATGGTGAACATTAATTGTAGTTCACCATATTTCAACTACAGAGCATGTAGAGGGTGAAACTGTACAGGTTGAGCCTGGAGAAGAACATGAACAATGAGATGTGGCCACGTCAGGGAAAAAAACAGCTTTGTAATTTTTTTTTAAATGAAATACTTGTCATTACATTACCAAATTAGAACGATGTAACATTTTCAAATTGTTGCAGCAAATATGGACCCCTTGCCTCAAAATCTAGGTCTAGCACAACACTCTAGGATGCAGACACCACCACAGGCGCCTGATGAAGA
Source organism: Larix kaempferi (assembly GCA_027924585.1). Lineage (NCBI taxonomy): Eukaryota > Viridiplantae > Streptophyta > Pinopsida > Pinales > Pinaceae > Larix > Larix kaempferi. The sequence continues at coordinate 3,653,117 of BSBM01000298.1, forward strand.
ACAAAGAACTGGAGAAGAAAGTCCAGATGTAGATGCTCCTCTTAGACATTATTTACCACAAAAGAGAAGAAAAACTTATAAAAAGAAGCCGTGACTGGAAAAATTTCATCTAATTATTTTTTATAACAATATATCATCCATTATTTTTGGCCTAATGAATGAATGAATGGTTTAATGGTTTAATGATTCAGTGTAGTAAACTGTTACCTTTATTGAATGTCAGTTTTTATTGAATGAATGTGTTGACTGAATGAATGAATGGTTTATTGAATATTATTTTTTATTGTACGAATGTGTTGACTGAATGAAACAATGGTTTAATGAATGTTAGCCTTTATTGAATGAATGGTAGATGAAATTTCATGATGAAATATGGATGAATTTGCACGTAATTGTTTTTTTCAAGTACATGCATTGGGTATGGGGAATTGAGAGTGATGTGAGGGGGGGGGGGCATAAGAGCTTCCACCTTCACGTGGTTGGCCTTGTTCAGTAGAGAATATTAAATTATTCTCGAAACAGAGAGGAGCTTAATGAAATGCTACGATGCTGGCTTTCTACAACCCACTCGCGTGTCATCTAAATTTTGACAATTTCAAGGAGCTTGTTGTGATGTTTGGTTGCTCCTCATAACCAATTTCGAGTTTCCACAACTTCAAAGGCTGAGTAAATCATGCACTGGAATCAATACCTGAAACCTTCTCTTCAATTTCCTTGGAATCAATATCCTTAACCTCACATTAAACCCTTCCAAAATGGTATATTTACCATTGAAGCCTGGCTTTTGAAGCATGATATTTGCAACTAATCTAGCATACACCAACAACAATTAGAAACATGTTGCGTGTTGTCAATGTTCATCATTTTTAGGGCTGCAACTTAACTGAGGAGATTCGAACCTATGACCTATGTCTAGTCCCAAGGCTACCACCTTCAAGCTTGAAGTGCAGCTGACAATGGGAGACCACCTTCAAGCAGCTTGAGACCACCTTCTGTGCCCGCCGTCTGAGGAGTGTTTCAAGTGGTCTAGAGTTTCATCTTGACAATGGTGACTATTGCAACTCAATACCATTGGCAACACTCCTTTGATAGCGGGCGTGGGTCATATTGAGTTGAAAAACTAATTCAGGAAAAACGCAGTGAATTTGAGATCGTTGCATAGTGAAATGCATGCAGAATGAATGAAGAGTACTGGATGTCGAGAGAAATGGTTGTGGGACTACGTATGAGAGGAAATGGCAATGGGAATTGATTGATAAGGTCAGGCTTGAAGGTGGTAGCCTTGGGAATAGACATAGGTTGCAGGTTCGAATCTCCACAGTTCAGTTCATACCCGGTTCTTCTTTCGATGCAAATTATAGATTTTGTTTATTTTCCTTTGTCAACTTTACGTATCCCTTTAAATTTTTCTTTATTTTCCTTTTTTAACATTATGTATCCCCTTGTGATAATCGGAATTGTTAATATCGAGTAACTCGAGAATGAACGCAAAGAAGATTTCCATGGAAATCTGTTCCATCCAAACCTATCAAGTGTACTTTTAGGTCAAAAATATTCTTCTAACCGGAGAGTAATTGGAGAAAATGAAGTAAAAATATTCTTCTTAGAAGCAAATGTAACAAAGCCCTGAAAGAAGTTCGCGTAACATAGTGGTTTGTGATTGCAGGAATCCTTCAATTTATAGGGTTAAAATGGCAATAGAGCTGCCATAGTTCGGAGACGACAAAATTGCTGACCTAAAAGTGCACTTGATAGGTTTGGAATATGGAATATATTACCGTTGAAATCCTCTTTATGTTCATTCTAGAGTTTTGAGAAACCAGAGATATATTACTGATCTTGATATTGTGTCTTGTAAATTATCCTTGTACCTTGCCATCTTCATCAACATTTTGTTGTTGGTTTTTTCATGCTAAAATGCTCCCCCTCAGTTTTTATTGAAAGAATGTGTTGACTGAATGAATGAATGGTTTATTGAATGCTATCTGTTAGATTTTCAGAATTTACTTCAATCTGATCTAGGATCTTAACTGAGAGAACAACATGTACAGCAAATCTACAGCATATCAATCATGGACACAATAATGCAAGCACACAAGAGACACAGAGTTTACTTGGGGAAAACCATAAAGGTGAAAAACCCCAATAACTTCCTCAGAAATAGATAGAGCAATGATACAACCAGAATACAAGAGATAGTCTTCTCCTAGTAGCAGAGCCTCCTCCTCCACAAGTGCGCCACTCTCCCAAGTGTGAGTGAGAGAATAGAATATGTAAAATGAGAGAGACACACTCTATATTTATACACTAACTTGACTTGACCTTTACTCAACTAGATCGGCCTCAACTTAACCACTTTACATAATGCTGACTGGGCCGACCCCCACTAGGGTGGTATAATAACCCTTTGACCCACATGGCCGACCCCCAATAGGGTGGTCTAATAACCCTTTGACCCACATGACTTATACAGGGCCGACCCCAACAAGGTGGTCTAATAACCCATCAAGTATAAGTTACGACACTTATACTATAAATGACGACACTTCCATATAGAGGAATAATAACATCTCTATAGGAATACAACCACTTCCGTATAGAGGAATAATAACATCTCTATAGGAATACAATATACATATATGTGAAATACATTCCGAAGTTACATATACATCAACACTCCCTCTTAACTAGGAAGGTATTTCTCGACACAGGTCTTCTAACACAAGTCATCTTCTCTGGATCATCGTCATCGAGTCATCATCATTGTCACTGCTACTATCTCAATCAATCTCTGAATATACTCATCATAGGAAGTTCTACAGAGCCAGTCCTTTTTCATACTGGATGTAGGCCCACCACCTGCAGGTCTTCATCATCTGTGCGAACGATCTGATAGAGGTGGCCTCTCAGGACTAATTTTATGTGCGGATGCAATACCGGAAAGAGTATCCTAGGAACATTTATGTGCCTAAGCACGACCGGAAAGATCTCCCAGGACTGATTACATGCATCTCCTCCACAATACCATTAAAGAGCATCCCAGGAACATTTATGTGCCGCAGCACGACCGGAAAGATCTCTAAAGAGCATCCGAGGACTTATTACGAGCATACAGCTCAACCTCTCAGATCTCCAGGACTGATTACATGTGGATAGACAAAACATTTAAAGAGCATCCTAGGAGCATTTATGTGTCGCAGCACAACCGGCAAGATCTCTAAAGAGCATCCCAGGACTAATTACAAGCACACAACTCAACCTCTCGGATCTCCTGGACTGATTACATGTCTCCGTAGTAATACCTCATCCCAGGACTGATTACAAGCACACAGCTCAACCTATCAGATATCTGAGGACTGATTACATACTACATAGCAATACCGGAAAGAGTACCCTAGGAACATTTATGTGCCGCAGCACGACCGGCAACATCTCCCAGGACTGATTACATGCTATTTGCACAACTTGCCACATATAATCTCTGACCTCCAAGTATCAATATGATACTCATGATCCAACGGATCATCATCACACAAGGCATCATCCTGATGCCCATGATCATACTGATCATCATCACCGTACCATCCTGGTACATATCATCTGGAGCAACATCCTGAAGCTCATCATCATGATCAACCTGATCATACAATGCATCCACCTGATGCATACCAAGTATCTACCTGATACATATCATCATACATGATCCATCTGATCATACAGTGTATCCACCTGATACAAATACAAATACATGATACATATCCACATACATGATCTACCTGATCATACAATGTATCCACCTGATACATATACAGATACATGGTCCAAGCATCCAACATGATGCATATATAAATACATACAAATGATCCAACCGATCATATCTAGCATCCAACATGATGCATATACAAATACATACAAATGATCCAATCGATCATATCCAGCATCCAACATGATGCGTACATACATATAAATGACCCAACTAATCATATCCAGCATCAACACGATGCGTACATACATACAAATATAAATGATCCAACTGATCATATCCAGCATCAACATGATGCATATACAGAGCAATAACTGGAGCATCGTCCTCATGCTCATCATCCAGCGCTTACATCCATATCCATGTGAAGGATCCTCCTTCCAACATGCTTGGAATGGCTTCAGCAAATGTGTCCATCACTTCTTCCTCGAAGCGTCGTCGATCTGAAGAACACCAAGCCTCTCCCTGAAGTATTCAAACTTTACCCTGGCTAGTGGCTTTGTCAGCACATTTGCAATCTGCTCGTCCGTCGCAACATACAGGAGCTTCACAGCTCCTCTCTGCACCATATACCTGATATAGTGATATTTGATCTCTATGTGTTTTGACCTGTCATGAAACACTGGGTTCTCAGACAGCTTCACATAGCTCTAGTTATCACAAAAGATACCAGTAGCATCCAGTGGGAGATCAAATAACTCAGACAGTAGCTTCCATAGACATACTGCCTCACAACTAGTTGAACAAGCTGCAACATACTCTGCCTCAGCTGTACTCAGTCCTACGCAGGACTGCTTCCTGCTAAATCAAGAGATCACACATGATCCCATACTGAAGCAACACCCAGATGTGTTCTTCCTATCTGCAGCACTGCCAGCCCAATCTGAATCAACATAACCCTGCAGGTTAAACTTTTGATTCACATCATACTTTAGCCCATAATCAACCGCACCCTTCAGGTACCTCAGAATATGCTTTACAGCAACTAGGTGAACATCTCTCGGATCCGTCAGGAACTGGCTCAATGTGTTCACCGCAAAGCAAATATCCGGTCTCATGTTCGTCAGGTACATAGAGGACCCAATCATCTAATGATACATCATGACATCAACCGGATCAGATGAAGCATCACACAGAAGCTTCAGGTTCGATGCCATAGCCTCGCACTCCATCATCCCGAACCTCTTCAGGATCTCTACTGCATACTTCCCTTGTCCAAGGAAGATTCCATCTGCACTCTGCCACTCCTCCATACCAAGAAAGTAGTGCATCATACCCAAGTTCTTCATCTCTAACTTGGCAGCAAGCTTTCGCTGTGTGTCGGCAATCAATCTATCCTCACCTGTAACAAATAGGTCATCCACATACAAAAGTAGTATCACTGGATTTCCTTCCTCAACCTTGTAGTAAAGGTTGGAATCCACTTTACTCTTGGTAAAGCCCAAACTAGATAGAAAGCTGTCTACCATACCAAGTTCTGCACATATATGACTCCCTATCATGTGTCTTTGAACCAAGTGGCTTCTCCACATACACTTCTTCTTCAACTACACCATTCAAGAAAGCAGTCTTGACATCCATTTGGTGTATTTTCCATTTCATCACTTTTATACTTCTCTATGCTACCATCTACAGCATGCTTGATCTGATAGATCCATATGGAAGTCATAACAAACTTCCCTTCAGGTCTTGGGACTACATCCCAAACATCATTCTTCATGATCGACGGATCATGGCATTCTTCCATTACTTCATCCCAGATCCTAGGAACTTCAATATCTTCAATAGATATCTTTGTTGCGGGAACAAATGTTGTAGTCCTTCTTTTGTAGGTGATGGTATATGATCTTTCCTACAAAACAAGTTAAATTGCATGGTTAGAAACATCTCATAGTTTTTAGAACAAATTCTTACACATAAATAAATATGTCATACAGTCATGCAATTATCTTAGCCAATGCTTCAATACAACATTTATCCATATTCCGTAACTTTATAGATGCCTTCCAATCTCTACCAGAACATTGTTAAGAGTGTGCACAACTTTCAACATGTCAGCAAAGAGGTTTCATTCTAGATAAGTAGCAATGGAATGTTGTATAGTGCCATAGGCCACTTACCCATGTATATTAGTAGTATATTGTTCATCAATGCAACTATTCTAATATGCATAATACACAACCTAATTCTAGGAACATAAGCATATACATCATTGAATAACATTATGTAAGAAATGACAATTCAAATACTTATCTTTGTTTGGTTTCTCGGTGGACTCCCTCTGAATCTTTGCAACTCCATTCTGATGCGGATTGTGAGAAGTGGTCAACTCCCTCTGAATATCTGCATCCTTGCAGAAACTACTGAAGTGTGCTCCTTTGCTTTCTTGCAGGAACAACTGGAGTGTGCTCCCTCTTGATCTTTGCTTCCTGGATTACCTGTCCTTGAACTTACATCCATCCTTAATCACTATGCATGCTTATTAGTATCATCATTGTGTTATCCTTGAGGTCTCATACATAATCACACATTTATTAGTATAATCTTAATACTATCAAAACACAATAGTATTAAACATGTATAGTCATGATCATTCACAGATAATAAACATTAGTATTCAAGGTTTCAAAGAAGTCTTCTTTTACTCATGCATATTCTTATTTGATCATAGGACTCTTCTCATTAGTTAAATCATCAATGCATAAACCCGTGATTACTCAAACCTATACCTTCATGATTCTTCTGGTTAGTCATATCATCAATTATGGTAAGAAACATAATATGCATACAGCCATGACTATTCAAACCTATGACTTCATGAATAATCATTATCAACAACATAACAGTATAAGATCCTAACACAAGGTAGGATTCTAGCTTGATATAGGAAAAACATACCTAGATTAGCATGCTAGCTAGTTATGTCTAACATACCCGCATAATGTCTTCTGGTTCTCTTCAGTGACTTGTGCTAGTAACCTGCATGTCTCATAGGTTAACCATTATAAGACCAAGTTATACATACCTAGAAAGTAGATCTTCTATGTGATCCATGACAATGGATGATTCTTTGTCTTCATGTCACCATGATCATATGTTCTTGAAGTAGAACATGATTTGTCTTTCTTGGTGTACCTTTTATGTTAGCGAACAACATAAACCTCATACAACATCACAATGCATTAGTACATTCATAAGTGTCAAAACCTTAATCAATGAATATCTTCTATTAAGGTGATACGACAAGTCTAGTAATTAATCAAGATTGTACTGTAATGATATGAAGACAAACATATGATAAACTTAACCATGAAACATACCTGTAAGTCATACCTATCAAGATTGCTTGTAATCTTCTTATGGAATGCCTTAGCCTCATCTCCCTCTGAGATAGGAACTTCTTCACTTATGCAAGTGACCAATCCATCTTCTTCTAGGATTAACCCAATCCACTTGATTTGGAAGAACTGGACCTGGAGTTGGATTAGGGTTTGTCAAAGAAACCCCAAAAATTCAAACTTTGAATTTCAAACTTCCGAAAGGATAGAAGTATGTACCTTGATGAGCTGATCAAGTTGGTATATTCAGAATTTGAAAACTGCAAAGTTTCACCCCTCGAAATTGCCTTTTAGATTTCTGAATTCACTAAGGAGGACCTTGAATTAGGGTTTGAGTTTCCCTGAGCTTCACCCAACCAAAATATTTGATTCAAAGCTCTAAGCTTCGATTTTTTTGAGGAGCTTCCAGCCGTGGTCACAGATTTCCAAAATTCCAATTTTTGCAGAAGCCCTAATTTTCCATCTTTCCGATCAAAGTCCCGAACTAGGGTTTGATCAAGCCCGGTCTTCTACAAACCAAAAATTCTAATCTTGGTCTCTAAATTTCTATTTTGATGGGTAGCATCCAGCCATGGTCTCCGATTACAAAAATTCCAACTTTCTCTGAAGCCCTAAATTCCGGAATCCATGAATGAAGGTACTCAAAAATAATTTTGTTTCGACAGAAATATGTACCTGATTGTTTCTGGTGTAACTTTGAACTTTTTGATCTAAAGGGTTTGAAAAATTTTCCTAAGATATCCCGACCTGTTATCTTTCCATCCCGATAGGTATGACCTCAATTGGATTCTCTGAGAGAGAGTTATGCCAAGTGTCACAACGTGACCTGTTTATGGGATAATACAGGAGAGCGAACTTGTACGACGTGCCACGTGTCACTGGTTCAACTTTGGCCTCTGAAATATTTTCCTGAGATAGCTCGACCTATCATATCTCCATCCCGATAGGTCTGACCTCAATTGGATTCTCTGAGAGAGAGTTATGCCAAGTGTCGCAACGTGACCTATTTATGGGATAATACAGGAGAGCAAACTTGTATGGCATGACACATGTCACTGGTTCAACTTCAGCCTCTGAAACATTTTTCTGAGATATTACAATCTGTGTACTACCTGTCACTTTTTACGAAATTTCATTTGGATCTTCCTAGCCCAAGTTATGACCTTTTTCCCAAGGTCACCTGATTTTGACTCAGATCTGGAAGAGGCAGAAACCCTATATTGTATAAATCATAAATCACAAAGTACAACGAATTAGAGGTTTTCCTTTGGACACAAGGTACATGGGGATCTGATATTCAACCTGTAAAAGTTTTAGATCCTAAAACTTCTCCAAAATGGATTTATAGCGAAAGTGCTACGATGACTAGTTTTTGCTATATCAAGCCCTAGCATCGTAAGTGCAACAAGTGTCATACATGCCATATCATGCCTTCTTTCAGGCTAGCTCCGATACCATGTTAGATTTTCAGAATTTACTTCAATATGATCTAGGATCTTAATTGAGAGAACAACATGTACAGCAAATCTACAGCATATCAATCATGGACACAATAATGCAAGCACATAAGAGACACAGAGTTTACTTGGGGAAAACCATAAAGGTGAAAAACCCCAATAACTTCCTCAGAGATAGATAGAGCAATGATACAACCAGAATACAAGAGATAGTCTTCTCCTAGCAGCAGAGCCTCCTCCTCCACAAGTGTGCCACTCTCCCAAGTGTGAGTGAGAGAATAGAATGTGTAAAATGAGAGAGACACACTCTCTATTTATACACTAACTTGACTTGACCTTTACTCAACTAGGTCGGCCTCAACTTAACCACTTAACATAATGTTGACTGGGCCGACCCCCACTAGGGTGGTCTAATAACCCTTTGACCCACATGGCCGACCCCCAATAGGGTGGTCTAATAACCCTTTGACCCACATGACTTATACAGGGCCGACCCCAACAAGGTGGTCTAATAACCCATCAAGTATAAGTTATGACACTTACAATATAAATGACGACACTTCCATATAGAGGAATAATAACATCTCTATAGGAATACAACCACTTCTGTATAGAGGAATAATAACATCTCTATAGGAATACAATATACATATAGGTGAAATACATTCTGAAGTTACATATACATCAACATTATATTTTATTGTATGAATGTGTTGACTGAATGAAACAATGGTTTAATGAATGTTAGCCTTTATTGAATGAATGGTAGATTAAATTTCATGATGAAATATGGATGAATTTGCACGTAATTGTTTTTTTCAAGTACATGCATTGGGTATGGGGAATTGAGAGTGATGTGAGGGGGGGAAGGGGCATAAGAGCTTCCACCTTCATGTGGTTGGTCCTGTTCAGTAGAGAATATTAAATTATTCTCGAAACAGAGAGAAACTCAATGAATTGCTACGATGTTGGCTTTCTACAACCCACTCGCCTGTCATCTAAATTTTGACAATTTTAAGGAGCTTGTTGTGATGTTTGGTTGCTCCTCATAACCAATTTCGAGTTTCCATAACTTCAAAGGCTGTGTAAATGATGCACTGGAATCAATACCTAAAACCTTCTCTTAAATTTCCTTGGAATCAATATCCTTAACCTCACATTAAACCCTTCCAAAATGGTATATTTACCATTGAAGCGTGACTTCTGAAGCATGATATTTGCAACTAATCTAGCATACACCAAAAATTCATAAAAGGTAAGCATGCATCATCATTCGATACTCCCTCAAATCTCTCTCTCTCTATCATTTTTTTTTAATCGTGCTTACTGCCTATCCGTCCTCCCTCTTCTACAACATTACCATTTTCAATCAACAAACTCCACAAATTCTTGGACTTCTCAAACATCTCCTCATTTTGTTTTTTTTTTACTTCAAAAACTCCTATATTGCAATCATATTCAACACAATGTTGCTCTACTTCATATCCACTGATATATGTTGCTCTACTTCAATACAACTGATATATTTTCAACTTCACCTGCAATGATATCAGCACACTACACATTATGGGAATAAGACATTCACATTTTATTGTTCCATAGTTAAGAAAAGCATCTAGGAGTGGGCTATTGAAGCAAAATAAAGGAAGTAGAAAATCCTCTGGTAGCCATAGTAGCCACATAGTCCATGTTAACTCCATGGTGAATGCTAATTTCTTTGTATTTTCATTTCATAACCAAGAAGAAAAGTGTAGAGAATAGGCCTCACCTTCAAGTTGGGTTTTCCTAGGGTACAACTTGTGTTCATCATGTGGATGGTGGGTAATTGCTTGACTATTTCCATTCTAGTTTCAATTTATTTAGTATTTCATGCATTAAGGCTAGGACCAATTAAATGCAAAGATCTAAGTTAATACGCCATTTAATAAGGGATTTTTCATAATATAGTCTAGTTACCAAATATCAATGTTTTTTTTTAAATTTCCTACTGTTCTCGGCTATTCAACCCCTCTCCCTAACAAATTCGACGTCTTTGTCATAGCATCGACGGTCGAAGTCGTCGATAAAGTGTCAGGCTCCGACGTCTTCTGATGTCGGAGCTATGACAAAGACGTCGGATTTGTTAGGGAGAGGGGTCGAATAACCGATGGACACAACAAGGATATCCTACGACTTTTCCATAGCTCCGACGGCAAAAGACGTCAGAGCTCAGCCATCTTGCAGCCTTTGTCAAGTCGAACAGTGGTCGGATAACCGATGTCCACAATAAGAAAAATAGACGGCTTTGTTGAATCTTCGACGGCAAAAGACGTCGGAGCTTATCCATTTCGCACCCTTTCTCAAGTCGAACAGTGATCGGATAACCGACGTCAACGACAAGAAAAACCGATGGCTTTGCTGAAGCTTCGACGGCAAGAGACATCAAAGCTCATCCATTTGAAAAATTGAGGGGCGTCGGATATCCGACCTATGTGTGAGTCGGTCAACCGATGACGTCCAAGACATCGGATTTCATCCAAATTTAGACCAACATTTAAAAAAACTGGGGTTTTCGGATAGTCGACCACAAGATGTAGAAAATTTGACTTTTTGGTCGTCATATTTTGGGTCAAAAAAACTTAGTGAAACCCTCAATTTCTATCCTGAAGTTGAAAGTGAAAGACCTAGTAACAAGTATTACTTTTCAACAAACAATAAAACTATAGATTGCATTGTTTTGAGTAGATTGAACAATCCATTGCAACAACGACCACATCTCCGAGAAAACCTAAGGGCTTCGACCATCTCAACACAACAAACAATGGCTAGGAGAACCCATAAGGGAACCACTGAAAATTACCATTATGCATTGTACATCCCACTCTTCTGAAGCATCGAAGCTATTATGTGACAACACCTACCACACATACGAAGGGGGTTAAACATTATCATCAAAACTAAACAATTTAATGGTGAATGCAACTTTACAAAAATTACAGTTAATACATCTTGATAACTGAAATCGAAGACCTGAAACTTTCTTCCACATTTCTCGCAGCATCCAACATGAGGAAGGAGTCCTCTTAAAACTAACCTCGAAGAGGAACAACCCTACAACCATCATAGCTTTTCTTAAAAACTTACAACTACCAAAATAATGCAGCAAGTATCCAAACCAGAGCTCGGCTCTTAAGTAGCAAACTCGTGACTATAATTCATCCAGTATTCACGAGGTTCGCACCTCAGGCGAATTTCTCAACCTGTTAACAACCCTAAGCCTTCGCGGGTCAGTCAGGGTCTCTCAGAAACCACTCTCGAAAACAATGAATGCTAAGAGAACTAACATCAATGTAACATAGTGGAGATTAGGGTTAGCTCACAACTTCTGAGAGAATCTCCAAATCAATGATGGAGATCTTACATCGAAAATCCAAATCAACTACTGCATTTAAAACTCTTCAATACACTTGCCAACACGCATTCCAGCTCAGAGAACATGAGAACTAGGATTGGCACAGCTTAGCGTCGTAATAGTATTATGTGAACTATTTCACGTGACCTTCAGCCACGAGGGCATCCACCTAAGTCTCCCACTACACTTGGTAGGTGAACAACTTAAATGTCGAAGACCGTTTCAATAGTCTGCCAGTTCGATCATATCATTACATTCATTACCCCATCATATCACCTATCAGTGCCAAGATTTTAAGGTTATATCATGTAGTTCATTGCATTTCCAAAGCTTGGTTGCCAAATGTTTCTTTTATATATGTCAATTTAAAAACTTAGAATTGCATCATTTATTCCATTGTTTATTTAAAGTCGATATTCATTCATAAGATACATTTCCATTATTTAATCCTCCAATGCATGATTTGTATCTATAGTATATTGTTTTCTCAAAATACCAAGGTTATATAACATATTACAAGGTATAGGTATTAAATCAAAAAGGTCTAATCCTTTACTGTGACAAATTCATAACATAATTATCATAAATATGATGGTAATAATGTAGAAAACATTTCTATTTATTTTAATTTTCATACATTATAAATTGAGAGATGTATAATATAAGATAGTTAGGATTTCAAGTCGATCCACGTATATTAAATAACATTTGACTCATAGTCTATAATATAGAATATTATATAAACAATCACGATTTTTTTAACCACTCTTGCAAATTGGAGAATTTAGGACAGAGATCCATACCCTCTTTAGTTCTCATGCTTGGAAGTACTTAGAGTTACTTTAAGAATTGATGGCTAGCTGAAAAACATATTTAGAATTACTTATAACATTTGAATCGACACAATACTCTTACCTGTGTATCTGCACAAGGAAACATGTTCAAAATGCTTTAGCTAACATAGCTAAGTAAGCCTCGGGGTACCCTCAGGACCCCTTTCATCATCAAAAGAAGAACAACAGTTAGTTCTTGTAAACAATTCTAATTGACATAACATTGACATAAGTATTATAAAATATAGCTGAATTGCAAATAACATCTTAGTGAAGACTTGTCGTCATCATAATTATTTATTAGTTAAAAGAATTTAGCATTTATTTTATGTTCCGCATTATCAATTTCAATTTTTTTTTATTTTGTGAATTTTACAGGATGTTACATATAAGCTGCCTATTATTCAGAATACCAGAGGCCTCCAAGGAATCTCATAATTCTTTTTTATTTATATAAGGGTCGTATACATTTATAATATGAAGAGTTGTATTCAATTCTTTAGATTCAACACCAAGACAAATAGAAAAGTTTAGAAAGGAAGAGTTTACAACCTTTATTCAAGGGCTCCAGGTCAAGACTAAACCTCCTGAAAGACCTTCCGCATCCAGAGTGGAAAATGCTAGCCTTTCATCCATGGATCCATAATTTCCCACACTTTCTGACCTGTAGACATAGTTTCTTGTATTAGGATAATGTCTGTATCTATGACTTAAAAGAGAATTTTGAGGGCTTGGTTCTTGGGGGCGCCCCCTACCCCTGGCATTGAAGGATAAGAGAATCATGGGAATCCCTTCATTTTTATGCTCCAATGTAATATCCTAGGTTTTTGTCACCCCTTTGATGAGATGTGAAAGACTTAAGTGTTTTTTTTTGTTATGTTGGGTGATTTCCATACTAAACTCAAGGATGAATCTTCTTAACTTCTTTTTTTTTCAACTGCTTTAGAATCTTTTTTTGGCCAATGAAAATCATGAGCATGTGATCGACCCCTCTAAGAAGGCGGAATTTGATCAAGTTGATGCACTCTTTGACGATGTTTATTTAAGGCATCAATTGACGATGTTTATTTAAGGCATCAAGAGTAGTAACTACATATTTATTCTTGCACTTATCACTCATACGATAATGGAGTGGATGTAATCCCGGTAGTTTTATTATTTTGTAATATGCCTCTTCCTCTCCCGGATCCATAAAACACTATTAGAAAAATAACAAAAAAAAAATCATAAAAATCTTAACCACATAGAATAAATAAATAAAATAAGATGAAAAACATATAAACTCTTTCGAAAATTAAGTTTAAAGTAAATTATTATTATTAAAATAATAATTGCCACCAATATTACACTAATTTAAACCATTAAAAAGTGATGAGAGCCATGAAAGTTATTATCAATATGCAAACTTTTATTAAAAATTCCATAAATGATTTGCATTCTTATTAACATTGTATTTCAAAACAAATTTAAGTGGAATACATTTTATATAAATTTATCCATCATTATAATTGATAATATCTATTTGAGATGGTTGTGTATATATATTTTTTACATTTTTGTGGGCATTGCTAAAATGAGGTAATATCCATTTCCACTGTGAGATAATGTCCATTTTCATTTTGAATTCAAATACTAGATAATGTCCATTTTCATTTAAATTCAAATACAATTTAACACCCATTTCCATTTTGAATTATCCATTTGATATTAAATATTTATTTTCAATTATTCGATTTCAATGACCTTGAATTATCCATGGAATGTTAGATATTACTTTTGAATTGTTCAATGACTATTAGATATCTCTAAAGGATTTGTTGACTTGCAATATATACTATTAGATACTTTTGATATATACTTTTACAATTCAAGTGTTGTTTTGGTAGGCCTAACATGGAAGGAATTTGACATAAATTCTTATGCAAGCATGGATTCTAAATTTGGTCTTTTAGCTATCTAGATATTGGCTCAATTTGTTGTTTATTGATTTTAGAACCTTTCATCCCACAAATTTAATAGAAAGAAAGGAAGGTAAAACCAAACAAGCATTGTCGAAAGGCTATGCCTTCTAGATAAATATCCAGAGGCCGTCTTCACAAATACATGCCACATGGGCTAAAGAATCAAATCATTTCCTAAATACAGAGTCCCAATCCTCTTTTAGTTTAAAGAGGAAAGAAAATAAGCCACTTCCAAACATTTAATTACCAACCTTTCTTTTTAAATTGGGAACATATTACTTTTAGATACAATTAAGTACCTAACACTTTAAAGTTGATCCAATCTCTTATGAATTTCTTTATTGCAACATGTTCTACATGCATTGCCTTTCTTTTCGAAATATATGTTTACATCGTCATGGAGAGGACATTCTCCATTCCCATGACAAAATTAGATTAAAAATCCCTTCCTTTCATATTTATCATTTTTTACAATTTCCTAAACTCTACACATAGTGAATCAAAATTCATTGTTAGACCTTTAATCACTATATTTGATAAGGCGAGGATCCTCTCCTTCTACAAGAAACTATAGAAAAAATAACCAATTCATATTAAGGCTTCTTGTTCATAATATGTTATGTAAAATCAAATTTGTGAGTTGATTTTTAATCACTTTATAATTTAACAAGTAACCCTCATGAATTATTAATATTTTCAAACAATATTGTTGAAATATAACAATACATATTTTAATATATCATATAAGTCTATATTTAATTGTCCTTAAATCATTGTTTATTCTATTTTGGTTTAACTAAGCTATGTTGTGTATGCACATATGATTTATCATCTTAAATTCTTAAATAAGATTATGATTTTACTTCTCTCTCCCTTAATCCCTTAATCTTATAGACCTAAACGATGAATCATTAAATTTGAACCATATTGTGTACTAAAAAACAAGTCAATCTAATATTTTGTTAAGCATTAAACACAACCATATCATCATGTATATATCAAATGTGTTATTTTGCTTACCTTAAATATGATAGAACATTGTTTTAACATCTTTCTTCATTATCTTTTTATGATTTCTACCATGGTAGGTGATTACAATCATGTGTATCGGCTATTGTTTATATTAGGGGAGGCAGTTCCAATTATGTGTTACGTTTAAATATATATTATAATAAACTTGTAATAAGTAAAGATGGATATATATATATATAAACTTGCAATATTTAAACATGATGTATCAAATGGTTAAATGAATATTACATCTATCTAGGTTTTATTGACATATTAAATGGTTTACTTTACTGCTCATGTTCATTTACGTTTTGAATTATTTAAATAGAAAATAACTTGCTGTGATTTATTTGACTGTGTCCATATTCTGCTGAAAGCACTATTCAATTCTGAAATTACTCTTTAAAATATGAGTCATGGTGCTTTAAGAACCTAATTTACATTCAATTAAATTTACGTTAAACCTCACTCAATGATTAGGAAAAGTTTACATTCAATTAATACAGATTCACCTCATATAATTACATTTTCACATATAATACTCTATCTAACCAAAAAATATTGGGTTTTATGGGGTCGGAAGGCTATCACTGGGTTCGGGAATCAGAAATATCATAATGTTTTAAATACAGGTCACACTTCTCCAATTCCATCCCGGTTGTCACCTTCGTTGCTGCTCCCATTAAGTCCAACCTTGGTAGAGTAGCTATTGATATAGCAATTTCTAGTCCTCATCTCTCATGTGTTTCATCCAATTTAGGTAGAGCACAAATTTATTTGAAATTAATATATCTCATAGGAACAGAACTAATGCTCAACATAGCGAACTATATAGGACCCCCAGCCACCAATCCTTAACAATTGATATAATGGAAATGACGAAGCTGCCCTCTATCCATTTATCTATATAGAGTTGGAGTAAAACCAACATTGACTATGAGGAAAGCTTCCTTACAACCCGCTATATTATCTTACTACCCACATCAGCATTTAGTACTACTAGAATTACGCTTTCACATATAATACTCTATCTAACCAAAAAAGATTGGGTTTTACGGGGCCGGAAGTCTATTACTGGGTTCAGGAACTCACTTTTTTAAGTAGGGCGTTAGCTGATTTCATGCAAGGTTGTTCCTTAAAGATCCAAGGGGGGCAACAATAACTCATTTCTGCAGATAAGGTAAAATTTAAAGTCTATCGGGCACCTGAAAACTAGTTTTGTATTATTTTCTTGATTTATCTATCCCCACCCAACTGGTCGGGTCGATCTAGAAAAAAGTTTTTAAATGAGATTATATATATATATAACCCTAGTTTATGGGGGTCGGAGATAATATATCCACCGGGGCATTGAACTCGATTTGTATTAAGCCAAATTGTTGATTTAATCCATGTCAGGTGTGATTCCATCCAACATAAAGTATATAAAGTAGACGGGTAAATATTCTGGGAAAGGTTTTAAGTGCCCAGGCAAGCCCCTTATTTCTGCAATAGAGTCACAAAGTGCTACAACGACCCTACTTCCTTCTAGATGGCCTTAGACGATGTCTTGCTTTACTCAATATTCTTGAATTAAGAAGCATAATTGCTAAATAATACAATTACAATGCAGAGACAATAAGCAATTAAATGGAATTATCTTTGTAATTTTAACAGGAAAAATAAATAAATTTTATATTCTAAATTTTAATCCTCCCTAGCATATCTACGAATTGTATATCTAAGTTTGTTTCAACATAAAATACTCACATACAGACGTTGAACCTTTCTGATGAAGAATGTGTTGAATAAGTCTGTAACATACTGGTTGATCTAAAGTCTATAACTTGCTTGAAACCCTGCGTCTCTTCTCCTCCTTCCTTCGACTGCTTCTCTTGACGCTCTGATTGTTAGTGAAAGAGAATGTCTGTAATACTGAGGAGGCAAAAGCCAGGTAGGTGACAGCATTGAATTCTTTGCACTGGTGGTCATTGAATTGCTAACCGCGTGGATTTGCAAGGATCTGGTCGAAAATGGAAACAGGTTGAGTGTGACACTCGGTCGTGCATCTAGAGCCTTGTGCCATGGCATGCATGGAGCACCCGGGCATGGCACAAGGCTCTAGGTGCATGATGGAGCCATGGCATGCATGGAGCAGCATGGCATGGCATCACATGGGAGCATGGTGGGAAATCTGGCATGCTATGATGGAGATTTTTCTAACACCGAAATTTATACAGAATCAAGCCCACCTACACGTGCACACCCTACAATAAGAGTCTTAACTACTTTGTTGCAAGGTGGATATTGCTTGTCGACTTTAAGGGTTTTGTCAGAGCACCTTCAACATGGCATAAGTAGATCGATGACCCCTTTTTCAAAATAAGTACAACTAATAAAGGAAGTACCTTCATTCATCCCTCTCTTTATAAACATATGGAGTGGATACCTCATGAAAGCAATGTCTAGAAATGTGCGTTAATAGTTAAAATCGACTCATAGTTAACCTTGCAAGCCTAATACAACCTTCAAAAGCCTTTACATATCATCTGAGAGGAGAGTTTAAGGGATACACTATAGACTGCTTCATAGAAGGTAATCATCGAAATAATACATGAGTAGTTATTTAAGCAAAGGATTGATGATGAAGCATACTCAAACTTTCCTGTAATCCATACTTCAATTACACATGCGCCCAACAAAAATAACCTGTGGAAGTTTGACAAAAGACAATGTATTAGCTAGAAGCTGAGCAAGCATTGCAACAATACCAGGATTAAGATCTTCTCTAAGAAACTAATTCAAAGAATAAGGTTCGTGAACCTAGATTTATTCAAGGATTAAAATTATAACATTACCCCCAAGTATTGTTTTTAACTAGTGTCATCGAAGCTTTAAGTGTATTATTATAAATAAATAAAATTGGGACATTTCAATTGGTATCAGAGCATCGTTCAACACTTAAGGGCCTATGGGCTTATCGCAAGAAAATTCATGCAGATATTTAACTAACAAACCATTTGTTTATCGTCTTTGTTTCACATCAGATAAGACCAAAGGTACGCTCCCTCAACAAGCACAACTAGGTCTGTTGAACAATTTTGGAAGTCAAAATTCAATATCATCATAGTTATTTAACCAAACTATAAATACAGCCCAAAACCGAGTAGAACTTAAAAGATCTAAGGAATATTTAGCACGACAAGAGGAACTCACCGATCAAATACAAAAACCAAGACAATGTCGGAATTAAGGGACTTATCACCATGATTAATGAGCAGACTGTAGTCATCATACCAAAAGAGGAGGAGATGCATATTGGGAACGATAGTGAACAGAGGAATCCAACACCTTCTGAGTTAATAAGAGTTGTGTAGAGCTTAAGAGATGAAGTGCAAAGCTACAAGGATGAAAATTACAAGGACAGATAAGAACAATAACAAATGAATGTTATAATATTGTAGACCTTATCTGAAATAAAACACAGTTAGCAAAATGCTCATAGTACAAGTAAACGGGAAAGGAGAGTTGATCAAGAAGAAGTTAGGAAACGGAAATCGAAGAAAGAAATAGACTCTACCTCATAATCTAGCTCATCTATAGAGAAGAAGAGTTGCACTGGTGATGATACAACTAAATCCTCATCCTCCTTTCTGAATAAAAAAAGGCATAAGGGGAAAGAATTGCAGGGAGAGTACAAGAAGATTAAAGCCCCAAAGTTTGAAGGAGAATTAGATTCTGGGTAAAAGGATGAAGAATGGCTTTTGGAGATGAGTAAATACTTCAACGTACATGATTTTCCCATCAAGGTAAAAGCATGATTGACTATCTACCATTTGACTGGTAAAGCTGCACATTGGTGGCGAGACCTAAAATTTACAAAGAATTTCAAAAAATGAAGAGTATCATGGAAGGAATTTAAAATGTTGTTCTACGATAAATATATGTCAGAGCGTTTCTTTGACAAGAAAATCAAAGAATTTCATGAACTCAAGATGGGGTCCATGACAATGGACACCCTAATAAATAGATTTATGGAACTATTGCATTATGTTCCATATATTAGAGATGAAAAATTCAAGATACAACCATTTTTGAGCTTCCTACCACCTTATTTTTGTGAAAATTTTGAATTTGATGCACCAAAGACATTGGATGATGCCTTGTTTAAAGCTAGATTTAGTTATGAACATACCCAGCATAGGACGGAAAATCTGAAAAGAAGCAGAGAGCGACAAAAATGGAAAGCAGAGAATAGGAAAAAGGGGTTCATACCCTCATCCTTTCAAAGACCTACAGTAAATTTCTCAAAATTTGCAAGGACTAAAACACGGTCCAACCAACTAGCCCAAAGAAAAAATATACCAGCTACCTATGCTAAGAATAAATCAACAATGCCAACATCTATTAAATGTTAGGGATGTCAAGGCCTGCATCTATTTAGAGACTGTCCACAAAAAAAATCAGAAAATTTTGAATAATTTGCGATCGGACGTGACAATTGAAGATATACCAAAAACACCAAGAATCTGCACAGCCCTAAAGGGACGTGAAGTTGATCATCAATCCACAGTAGTGGAAATAGAAGGTAATATTTCTACACAAGTTGTTTCTATATTAATAGACCCAGGAGCCTGTCGTAGCTATATCTCCCCAAATATAGTAGACAAGTGTAAACTAAACAAAATTAAGCATA
Organism: Larix kaempferi; assembly: GCA_027924585.1. Taxonomy (NCBI): domain Eukaryota; kingdom Viridiplantae; phylum Streptophyta; class Pinopsida; order Pinales; family Pinaceae; genus Larix; species Larix kaempferi. Next base: position 3,673,546 of record BSBM01000298.1, read on the forward strand.
AAATACCATGGTTGGTGCAGCTAGCAATTGGAGCAAAAAGAAAAGTCTCAGAGATAATCCTGAATTGTCAAATAGGTTTAAATGGGATGAAAACAAGTGCATATTTGAATGTTTTACCTTTAGGAGCTTATGATGTGTTAATTGGTATGGACTGGCTAGAGAAACATCACGTTGTATTGGACTGTTTAAACAAAAATTTCACATGCATTAATGATGAAGGAAAATAGTGTACAGTACAAGGGATTCCTAAAGGAATTTCCATTAGACATATTTCTTCCATGCATGCTAAAAGAAGAGTTAGAAAAGGATGTAAAATATACGCCGTCAACATACAATTATACAAGGTAGAAGGTGAGCAGAAACTATAAGATTTTCTGATATTAAAAGAATATAGAGATGTTCTTCCTGAAGAAATTCTTGGTATACCTCCTAAGCAGGAACTTGATTTTTCAATAGAACTTGTACTAAGGGAAGTACCAGCATCTAAGGAATATTATCATATGAGTCCACCTGAATTAGTAGAGTTGAAATTGCAACTTCAAGAATTGATTTAGAAAGGGTATATAAGTCCTAGTGTGTCCGCTTGGGATGCACCAATTTTATTTGTTAAAAAAAAGGATGGTACAATGCACATCTGTACTGATTACCGACATTTAAACAAATTGATGATAAATAACAAACACCCTTTTCCTGGAATAGATGATTTATTCGACCACGCACGGGATATCAAGATCTTTTCTAAGATCGATTTAAGATATATATACCATCAGGTGAGGATTCGAGAAGAAGACATCAATAAGGCTGCATTTAGAACCAGATATGGCCACTACGAATTCGTGGTGATGCCATTTGGATTAACTAATGCTCCAACCACATTTATGTGCATGATGAACAACATTTTTAGTAAATACCTGGATAAATTTGTATTGGTGTTTATCGATTATATACTTATCTATTCTAAAAGCAAAGAAGAACATGATGCACATTTGAAGATTGTCTTAGAAATACTACATGAACAATAGTTGTATGTTAAGTTTAGTAAATGTGACTTTTATAAAAGACAAATTCAATATTCTTGCCATGTAATCTTAGAAAAAGGGATAGCAATAGACCCCGAAAAAATCAAGGCTATTATGGAATGGAAAATTCCTACAAGTGTATCAGAAATATGATCTTTTATGGGGTTAGCAGGATACTATCGCAAATTCATCAAGGATTTTTCAAAAATAGCCTACCCTATAACCTCTTTGCAAAAAAAGAATGTGAAATTTGTGTGGACTGAAAATTGTGGAAACAACTTTCAACAATTAAAACAACTATTAACAACACATGTATTGAAAATAGCTGGTTTGGATAATGAATTTACAGTCTACACAGATGCATGTAACAAAGGGCTTGGAGGGGTCCTTATGCAAGAGAACCACGTTATTTGCTACGAGTCATGAAAACTTAAGGAACATGAGAAAAATTGTCTCACACATGATCTAGAATTGGATGCCATAATCCATGCTTTAAAAATGTGGTGGCACTACCTAATGGGAAAAATTTGTATACCCAGAACCGACAACCTGGGATTAAAATATGTTTTTGAACAACCAAATCTAAACGCCAGACAAGCTAGGTGGCTAGCTTTTCTTAGTGAATATAATTTTGAAACTAAGTACATTAAAGGAAAAGAAAATAGAGTGGTCGATGCCCTAATTTGAAAACTACATGCACTCTATGAAGTAATAATCAGTTAGACAAGTTCATATTTGTAGAACGGAATTAGAACAACAATCAAAGATGACAACTTTTATGCAGAAATCCAGAAAAAATGCAAGAAAATGAACTAGGGAAGCAACACTAAGATTTTAGAATTGATGACATTAGGATTTTGTGGTTTAAAAATAGACTTTATGTGCCTAAAAAGGAAAAAATTAGAATGAAAATATTGGAAGAGTTTCACAGGCCCCCTCATTCAGGACACCCCGAGTACCAAAAAATGATTTCAGTTGTAAGGAAAAATTACTTTTGTCCCAAACTAAAATATGATATAGCTCTTTTTATTGAAAAATGTCAAGAGTGCCAAATGGTCAAAACGGAACATCAGCATCCTGTTGGGATTACAACCTCTACCCATTCCAGTGGAAATGGGAGGTGATAAGCATGGATTTTATCACCGGACTACCCAAAAGCAGAAGACAAAATGATGTGATTTTTTTGGTTGTGTATAAAATTTAAGGCATCACACTTTATCCCTATTAAGTCAACTTACAACGCAATTCATATAGTAGAAATTTTCCTAAAGGAGATCTTCAGATTGCATAGCATACCAAAGACTATCATATCCGATAGGGATATCAAGTTTATTGGAAATTTTTGGCAGGCTCTTTTTATAGGATTAAACACCCAACTAAATTTCAGTACAACATACCACCCACAGAATAATGGAACAACTAAGTGCACAAATCAAATTGTGGAGGATATGCTCAGGATGTATGTAATGCATAACCCAGCCTATTGGGAGTATTATATACATTTAGCTAAATTCGCCTTCAACAATAGTCAACAAACGTCAGCTAAGATTCCCCCCTTTGAGATATTGTATGGCAGAAAATGCCGCACACAGGTGACTTGGTATAGCCCAATGGATAGGTTAATTCTAGGACAAGAATTATTAAAGGAACTTGGGAAGATTGTGAAAATGGTACAACAACATTTAATGGAGGCCCAAGATAGGCATAAAAATTATGCAGAATGATAAACATAAGGGATAAAGAACACTAGGTTGGGGAGCATGTTTTTCTAAAAGTAAAGGCCAAGAAAAGATCCCTAAGTTTGGGAATGTGCAACAAATTGGCTCTCGGATATTGTGTTCCTTTCAAAATTCTAGCAAGGAAGGGACCTGTAGCCTATGAACTTGCCCTACCATCCCATGTTAGAATACATAATGTTTTTCATGTATCTTTACTTTAGAAGAATGTATATGATCCTAAACATATTATGGATTGGAATCTGTTGTTGGTAGCACTAGAAGGGGAATTCTTGGCATAACCCCTTCAAATTTTGGACCGGGGAGAAATACAGCTCCGGAAGAAGACTACAACTCAACTAAAAATACAATGGCAACATTACAGCCCTGCGGAGACTACCTGGGAAAGAGAGGAAGACATGAAAGAAAAATATCCCTTCTTGTTTCATAATTCTTAATGACATACATTAACACCGGGATGGTGTTGTTTTAAGATGGGCGGGATGTAATATCCCAGGTTTTTGTCACCCCTTTGATACTATGTGAAAGAGTTAAGTGTTTTGTTTTGTTCTATTTATTTTTAAGGGTGATGTTGAGCTAAAAATATCTGGAGCATCAACCATGTGAACTTGAATTATTATGTTTATACTTGATGTTGAGTCGGGAGAACTCTCATCGAGGATCAATAAATATCATGTTGTTTCAGTTATTTATCCTTTCTAACTGAGTTAGAGACAACCACTCGAAAAGATACCAAGAACATTAGGGAAGGATGATCTCATTAATAATAAAATAAGAATATTGCAAAAAAAAGAATCCACGGGAGACTTGTCTTTTCTTCCTTTTCTTTGTTTAAATGAAATGGTACAGATACACAAACATGCTACTTGGTTTGGAGGTGCGAGTTGTTGAGGTGACAAGAAAGGATTAGAACTGGATAGATACTTTCATTTAACGCAAGGCGGATCTTCCGTGAGCTGGTTAGTATTGAAAATGAGAAACAGACTCATAAATACAAAGTCGGTGCAAACCAGGATTAAGGCAACAAACACTAAATCAGGACAAATTACAAGAAGTGATCGGATGACACCGCTTTAACAACGGATTGGAAAAAGTGGAAAAGTGCAGATAAAAGTCGGATCTCACAAAATGAACCAATAGACAAGTGGATTTTAAATGATACAGGAGGGGTATATGTTCGATGTCTATGGTCTAGCCTTGTTGAAGAGAGAGCGATATTACCAAAGTAATGTGTTAAAAGAATTTTCTCACTGGTTTCCTATCAACAACTAGAGAAATCAACAGACGTAGATTTTGATTCATATTGGAATACGCAGAGATTAAGGTACAGAGTTTAAGTTTCATTCGCATTCGATTATGTACACAAAGATTATAGTGAACTGTACCGATTTTAAAAATTATAAGAAGGAAAGCTCGAGTCCATCATCTCTATCACAGAATAGCACAGTTATCAACCACTTGCTATCTAAAGATCCGATCAGGATCTAGGCAGGCAGTCTCGATAATGTTGGGAGTCATGCATGAAGTTACTTTTAGGATATCTAATATTCAACTCAAAGTTTTAATGAAAGGTAACAGCCCACGGGAATATTGATCTAAGAATATAAAAGAGGGGGAAACACTACGACAGGAAAATAAGAAAAAAAATACACTGTCATGGCATCCCAGAAGGGAGAGAATTAGAAGAATAAATCATCGTGTCATGTCCAAAAGGATAAGAGGGAGAGACAGGCCCAAGAGGTGGGGAGAGAATGAATAAGAAGGCCTATAAATACTGAGGCCGGAATTAAAAAAAAATGTATGAAGAAAACTCCACCGGAAACTTTGGGGTTTTAAGCGGAAGATTAAGACCTGGAGCCATTTAAGGGAGTGGAACTTTGATAACCAGATCATAGAAGGAGGGGTCTTGACCCATTGAGGTATATTTTCCGATATTAGGTAATTTGCAATATTCTTTTTTATTATTATTGCCACCCGTTGAGGATCATGGTGGCAATAATAATAAAAAAGATTATTGCAAAAATAAGAATATTTCAAGAACTTCTCCAAATTTTATCCAGAAACCCTATTTTAGAAGACTTATAACTTTCTCCTCAAACATGCTTATGGATAAATGAGACAATGAATAGATAGCCACTTCAACAAGCTATATCATAGTATGATGGTGCATGCATTTTTCTCAAACCATGAATTATGGCGAGCATTCTCTTGTAGCAGTTTTGACTACTTTTTCCATAGTCAATTTCCAAAGTTTCACAAACTTGCCAAACTTTTCAAGAATGATGTCATATTTCAACACTGACTTAATGATTGCACCAGAACACCACCGTGTCTCTTTCCAGCTTCATCACACATGCCACATCATCATCCATGCCACATCATCACTTGTAGGTCCGTTTTGGAAACTAGGGTTTTGCTCAATAAGGGAGTGTGCAATTTTTGCACATAGGGTCAACTTTGCAAAATCATCGCCCGAGGACTTATGGCTAGCATTCCCAGCTGGAACCTTCCTATACACACTTGCAGGACTCCCCGAAACCCGATTTTTTTGCACAGTTGGTATTCTATGGCCCCGGTAGGTATCCAACAAGTGTCCCTAAAGGCCTTTTGGATGCGAGCTGGAATGCAACATAGAATGATGTTATTGCCACCATGACTAGGTTATTTGTGAACCAAGAATAGGTCTCGAGTTGTACCAAGTGTAAGTAAGGAAACCAAGGGGTACATTCCCTAAGTGACACTTCTTAGGCTCAATCCCCATGAAAAATATGTAGAATCCACAAAGCATTCTCATTCTTGGGGATTCTTTAATGGGTATTGAGTCTTCAATAGCGTGGATGGGTCTTGAGCCGTTTACAATAGTTTAGATAGTGATGGTGACAACATGGGTAGGAAGAGCACGGTGGTGATTTTCATGGTGGAATGGTGATGGTGACAACGACCATGGGGATAGTGATAATGAGCATGGAGATGTTGATGGTGATAGTGAGCATGAAAATGGGTATGAGGATGCAGATATTATGGTTTACTTAGATGGGAGAAAAAAACAAAGAAAACAAATCCATGATGGAACTTGTGCAATTTATCAAGTTGTACCAAGTCTATGCAATTTATCAATCTATCAAGCTATCAATGTCTGGCTGCAATAGTCAAAATATTAATGTCAATACTCAATGAGACCACGAAACAAAATCATAGCATACATGTACACCACATACCTATAACATAGTACACAATAAAACATGCAAACCACATACCAGATTACCTACCTATGGTCATTCGACTAGACCATCAGGATCACCTCGAATACCAAGGTTTTCCTTTAACCTCGCGTACTCGGAGTAAGGAAATAAGTATCATGCCTTTGATGAGTTCTTCCTTGGCATTGTTTGCAACTGGAGGTTTGTGCCAATAACTATGTTTGTATAATGGTATACAATCTCACATGGTCTATAATCTTCATATGTATACCCTTTTCTATTTGTTGAGTGGGAAACCTAGTTCAAATATTCTCCCTTTATAACCATTGAACCAATCAGAAAATCATTGGCCTTAGAGTCCCTCAATGGGACATTTAGTTTTTGATTCCCATCTAAGCAACGTGCCAGCCAATAGTCGGTGTGCCATGCATTGCGTCTCTGGGAAACCACTACGTATATGTGCCTTGGAGAAAATATAGTTCCAACGTTTCAGTCAACTAATTAGACACAACTAGTTGTCAAAAATATCAAAAATATACATAGCTAGTGGACGTGTTCACTTTTTGGTTAGGAAATGTGTATGGCCCTACCGTCTCAGGTCAGAAAGAAGATTTCTGGAATTCCTTAGACTCTCAGCGGGAAGGGAAGATGAATATTCCTTGCATTATTGCAGGGGATTTTAATGAAACAATCTCAGCTGATGAGAGAAGAGGTGGCTCCAAAGTGAGGGATCCCTTTAGTGGAACGCTAGAAGATATTCAAACTTCTTGGAATTTGACAGATATCAAACCAAAAAAGGGAAGTTCACCTGGAATAACAAGCATTCAGGGCCGAGTCATATTGTAGCAAGGCTTGATAGGCTCTTGGTGAGTTCTTCCTTTCTTAATAAGCTCTCCATTTTGGATTCAAAAATTTTGGTCACGACTATCTCTGATCATAGGTGCCTTTTTTTCATGGCTTTGGGAAATATTGGACCTTGGTCCCATCCCCTTCAGATTCAATCTGATATGGTTGAAATCTAAAGGTTGTTTGGATGGGATGAAAGAGCCTTGGAACCATTTTGTTATCGGCTCCCCAGGATTTATATGGGAGTCAAAGCTAAGAAGTGTCAATTCGACCTTAAAGAAGTGGGTAGTGGAAAACTATAAAGACCCAGGGTTGGAAAAAAAAGAAGTGCAAGCTAAATTGGAGCAGCTGCAAGAAAATATGGAGGAGACTCCAATCAATGAAGAAATTCTGACAAAAGAAAAAGAACTGGATAGGAGAATCCAAGGAATTACCAGAAAAGAAGAAGAGGAATGGTGCATGCATTCTAGAAGCCTTTGGCTAAAGGGAGGAGACAGGAACACAATTTTTTTTCATAATCAGTGCAAAGAGAGGCAGGGGAAAAACACTATTCTAGAGCTGAAAAAAGATAACGAAGAAAAAATAACTAACTAGAAAGATATTAAAAAAGAGATTAGGGATTTCTTTGAAAATATCTATAATGAGGAAGAAGAGGTTCCCAAGCATGAAATGGAGCAAATGTGTGAGGATATACCCCTCCTCATTTCAGAAGAAGATAATGTATCTCTATGTGGACATATATCTAAGGAGGAAGCTTGAAAAGTTGTTTGGTCCCTTCATTCAGACAATGCTCCCTACCCAGATGGATTCTCGATCTACTTCTACAGGAAATGCTATCCCTTTATCAAGAAAGACCTCATCAAAATGCTAAATTGCACAAGAAGTAGAGATTGAATAGGAGGAGCCACCAACTCCTCCTTCATTGCTCTTGTTCCCAAAGAAAAGAATCCCACTGCAATAAGAATATTTCGTCCCATCTCTCTTTGCAATTCATCATATAATATTTTGACTAAAATTATGTCAAATAGGATTAAAAGGCACCTCCTGAAGTTAATATCAACAAATCAAGGCGGATTCATCTTAGGTAGGCAAATTTATGATAACATCTTGTTGGTTCAATAGGCAATCCGTTCCAGTGAAAAGAGAAAAGAGGTAGGTATGGCAATTAAACTCGACTTAGCTAATGCCTTTGATAGAGTTAGACATGACTTCATATACTTGATACTTGAAAATTTTGGGTTTTCTGGCAATTTTATAAGATGTATCAAATCTTGTATTGGATCCCCTCAGATCACACCACTTGTGAATGGGAGGCCTATTTCCCTTTTAAGCATCTCTAGGGGACTATGTCAAGGTTTTCCTATGTCTCCTTTCCTCTACATCCTTGTGGAGGACTCCCTTAGCAGGAGACTCAATAGATTAATAATGGAAGGAAACATTCCTAGATTAACTCTAGTTAGAGGAGTTCAACCAATAAACCATTCCCAGTTCACAGACAGTGCGATCCTTCTAGGATGTGCTTTAGCGCAAATAGCTAGAAGGTTCAAAAGCACCTTAGATCTCTATCTTTGGGCCTCAGGAAGACAAGCTAATGTTGGAAAAAGGAGCTTATATAGTTGGAATTGTAAACCAAATATTCTAATATATTTAGCAGTTGCTCTTGAGTTTAAGGTAAATATCGATTGGGCCTCATTCAAATACTTGGGAGTTCCTATCACTAGGAACAGATCCAACTCCTCCTCTTGGACCTCTATTATTCAGAAAAATAAAAAAATAAGATACAGTCCTGGGAAATGTGGTGGTTAAATAAGATACAGTCCTATTTTTATAAGTGCAATGCTCCTTTCTCCAAAGAATGTAATGAATAACAGTATTGAGATACCAAAATTCCTTTGGAAAGGAGGGAGAACCCAAAGCAAAAAATTCCACTTAGTGAATTGGAATACAGTTAAGGAGGTTAAAGGGAAAGGGGGGCTTGGTATTAGAGAACCCAATAAAATGAATAAATCTATGGGAGCCAAACAAATCTGGAGGATGATATATGGAAAGAAGGAATGGTGGAAAGAAGTGCTTAGGAAGAAATATGTGAGAAGGAAGTTTGGACCACCCGCTGGTAGGAAAAGGCACCAATATATGGGAATTATGCAAAACATATGTTGGTCTAATTAGAGATAACCTGTAGTGGATTCCTGTAAATGGAAAAATAATAAAAATTTGGGAAAATAATATTCTTGGCTCCCCTCCTCTAGAGTCTTTTCCAGATTTAGTAGGAATACGCGAATGGATGCAGAATTTTGGTTATCATAGTCTGAAGGATATCTCTGTCTGGAAGAGCTCTGGTGCCTGGACTGGATGGCTTGCTTTGGATCCTCCCAATCAGCTACAACAAGAATACTCCTCCCTACAATCGCTTCTTCATGGGAAAGCTCCCATCCATCTTTGCATCAAAGAAACAAAGGATGGGGTTGTACTGGCTACTATTCGGTCAAGGAAGGATATAGCACATTGGAAAACAACAATAGAAGCCCCTTCTCAAAGCTTTGGTCATAGGTATGGAACTCCGATTGCATCCTAAAGATCAAATTTTCCTTTTGGTTGTTAGCTAATAATAAGATCCTTAGAGCTGATAATCTTCTTAAGCGAGGGATAGAGGGCCCCTCACGTTGTGTTTTATGCAAAGGCGCCTCATAAAATATTCAACATCTATTTTTAGAATGTGACTTTTCTACCAAAGTTTGGGGGAAAGTTGTGTGGATTCTTTGTGAAAACTTCACAATCCCTGGGCAGGTTATTGAGATGATTGATAAATGGAGAAGCTTTTATCTGGGTTCCATCCAAAAGAAACCTACCCTTTTAAGAATCTGGAAAAAAATCCCTATGAATATCTACTAGCAGTTTTGGTTAGAAAGAAACAAAATCATCTTTGAGGACAAAAAGACTGACCATAATAGAGCTTCTTACATAGCGATAAACTTGATAGATGAAAACCTTAACTCCAAAGGAATCTCCCTTCCTAGCTCAGAATCTCTATCCATGAAGGAATCCATATGGTGTCAAGATTTTGTGCAGATGAGCTCTCTTCAGTCCAAAACCAAGGAGGTCATCTCATAATGGGAAATAAGAAAGAATAGTAAAGAATTCAAGCAATGGTGGGAGTCACAGCATTGCCACGCTTGGTTTTTTTATGGGGATTCCAAAGTAAATCCAAGGGAGGTAGGTGCAAGTGGGATCATTTTAGATCTCGGAGGAAAAATAGTTAACTCATTTTCTTGGGAATTGGGGAAAAAATAAAACAATGAAGCAGAATGGTTATCTCTTCTTCATGGCATGGAAATCACATCAAATTTAAAGATTGACAATCTGATGGTTTTTGGAGACTCCAGACAAGTCATCCAAAATATGAGAAATGGATATGAAAAAGGGGCCCATCTATGTAAAAGGATTTACAACAGAATTGTCATTCTAAACAATCCTCCTGGGGTATCCTTCCTCCATGTCCTAAGAGAAAACAAAAAATGGAGGGCAAATTAAATTCAGAGGTATAGGCGAAGAACAAATTAAATGCAAAAGGAAGATTAACAATGACATGTGTTTTCCCATGGGGCGTAGAATAGACAGTGAATGGGTGTACTGTTAAGGCACTCCTTATGTTAGGTCACCAGTTCAAAACTCCTTGGGTACTAGCTTACAAAAAAAAACAATGACACATGTTCACCGCCAAACACCCACTCTAGAAATCAAGAGTGGTGTCGTTGCACAGTCATCCAATCAAAAACTATTTTTCAAAATTCAGTTTAATACCAAAAATTGAAAACTTGACATAGACAACAATTCCAAAAATCATATTGTTGCATGGACGAACTAATGCATCCCAAGCGATGATTATATGTCAAGGACATAATAAACAAACTAATATCAATAAGGAAAAGTTCAATTGAGATAGATTTGTTCACTTAATGTGAGCTAAGCAAAAGAAAAATTAGACGTTCATATCTCTGCAACGAGGGAACACCACACACCCCCTCTCTCCCGCTCCTAAAGGTTGCTTCCGTTGGAAGCTTGCTCCCAAAATCCTCCCAATTTGGGACCACGCTCTCGAGGCGTTTCCAAGACGCTCCCTACCTCTCCTATACCAAAAGCTCATATACTAGGTTGATCATTTGATGACAATGTTTTCTGTAGCTAATTCAACATCCTACATGTTTTTTAGATATAAATCCATCAAAATATATTAAAATATATACTATATAAAAAACACACATAAAACAGGAGCTTTTGAAAATTTCGCTTTTTGCTTTGCTCCCACTCCTCGCTCCCAACAACATAGGTTCAGATGATATCAACGTGGCATGGCATGAAAATTTTGAAAGCGATATCCGACTAAGATATCAAAAGTGAATCCATTCACAACTTGAGGGGCTATGGGCTTATTTTAATTGCGCTAACTCAAACCTAGGCCTCTACTAACGATGTTTAGCTAGACTAAGTGGCAGAAAACCTAGGCTCCAACCATATTTAATTGAGATAAGTAGAAAAAAAAAGGCCCTATTTAAGCATCCACTTACCCCATGTTCACAGAACACATTGGGGCCACACTAGCTCTCATCACAAGTTCAATAGCCTGCATCACAAGGAATCCATTGTACGTTGATGTGCTAGCAAATCAAGGTGTCAATCTAGCCCTTGGAGTGGTACAATATGGAGATGGTGATCAAAGGTTCAAGTTTGTTCCCTAAGCTCTTCGGATTCGTTCGACCCATTAAAGTTGACATGATCCATTAGTGTCATATGAACAAGGATTGGTCTTCAGTTTCACTTAGTGTGGGGACATGTGGGCATTCACATGGCCTACCCCCAGCTTGTCCTTTCACTGGCAGAAGCTATGAAGTCACCTTTAATGTGATCCTTGTGGGAGGCGTCTTCTTCCTCGGGAGGTTAATTCTAGCCAAGATGTCTAGAACTCCAAGCATTTTTCCCATTCTCGCGAATGTGGAAGACATGGTTTCTGAGGAAGGATTGTCACAGCAGCTCTAGGATCAATTAGAAGGCCTTTCTCTCACCATTCCAGCGAGTGAGTAAGGCAAGGTTACAAAGGATATTCATAAGTAGAAGTTCTGAGAGAATTTGGAAACCCCTTCTATTTAGTCCTGGCTTTCTGGCAATTATGTTCGTATACAACATCCTTTTCTTGGTATAATGGCGGGTTTAGCAGAAGGAATGGCCTTCTTGAAGGCCAACGTAGAGTATTTCAAACACCATCTATGCAAGGTTTATGAAGTAGTCTGTGTAGGTATCAAGGCTAACTGAGAGACTATCAAGGACATGAGATACATTTCTCAGCAGCTTACTTGCCAAGATTCACGCATTGATGATTTGGGGAGGAACTTGAATGAACTGATGGGTATTGTGGACATCATAAAAGAGGAAATTTTGAATATGGGAAAGATGACCCAATGCAATCATTGTCAATAATCTCCAGCTGAAGATGTGCAACCAGTGGAAGAATCTTCAGTTCAGTAACCGATGTGTGGTATGCAAGGAAATCAGGAATAGCAGGGTTGGTCCTTTTCTATATGTCTGAATGTTTTTTTGTATTTTGATCAATTTCCAGTTTGTAAGGGTTTATCCCTCCTCTGTTATGGTGAAGTCTAGGAAGCAGATTAGGAAATTTTGTAGATCCACGCTAGTGCAATTTTTGGTTTCATATTTTCAGGCTACATCTGAGCTCATACTTCTGCTCAATTTTTATAATGTATGGATATGCACAACCTTTTTATAATATAATCTCTTTTCCAGTTTCTGTTAAAAAAAAAATCACGGCTTGATGTGCTGCTCCTGATGCAAATCTTTGTCCAAAACTTTTGATTTAATGAATAAGTGGTCCTGCCTTGACTAAATATTCATGGCGATCTCTTGAAACTGGTCAGTTGTACGAGGAAAACCTAACATGAGAAGGAAATCTATACGATGTTATTAACACAATTACTTCAAATTTATTCCTATCCCTTGTGGATCTGAAAGAAATGACTCCACATGTTTGGTGGAAGTCGTTTTTGTGATAAAATTACTATTGCATCAAATTAACTTCATACGAAGTGGCCATGTTTTCCTGATATTTACTGCAAACAAAATATAGGATAGACTCAATACTCATCAAATATATGTTCTTGGTCTGACCAAAACCCTAACACAAAAAAATTATGGTTGTCATTAATATAACCAAGCCAAAAACTAGTTCCAAATTATGTGGTATGTGTGTGTTTGAAGTATCCAAAAACTTAAGGGAAACTAACCCTTTAGGATACCTGGGTCTGGTTTTAGTACTATATCCAAGCATGGGAAACGATCCAATCCACTAATCCTAAAGAACAAATTGTTATACTTTCAATTGTCAGAATAATAATATCAAGAAAAAAAACCATAGGAACCCAAAGATTGGACATTTTACATTGACTACTGAAAAGGTGATTCTCCAAGCTCTGTCTCGAAATAAAATCATACACCAACCGGCAGCAATCATCCTCATACACAAAATTATTAGGAACATGGACAAGTTCTTTGTTCTATGGCTTTGTCAACACAATGAACTTTTCAAAAGCTCAAATTTTGACATAGTGGATTGGGACTTTGCTATTTTTCTACAGGGCTATTAATATGGTATTATGTTCCCAAGGAAGGAAAAGTAAAGCTCCAAGGTGAGGACCAATAAACACAACAAATACCTCCAAATTTTTTATCATCTTCTCAATGGATCTACATAGCTAAGGCCATAAAATTTGAAAGACAACGACTTTCTAGACCTTGGAAAAGTTCTCAATGTAACAGGAAAAAGATAGACATAGGATAATTCATAAATGATTGATAATACAGGATTTTAATCAACGGCCTATCATTGCAAAACGTAGTCACAAATTTGAGTCTTTGGCCATTGAAAAAACAGGTTATATGTTATAGATGGAAAATAATATGTTCATAATCAAATAACTATGTTCCCTTACAATTTTAACCAATATAGTTTTATGAAAAATCTCATTACCTATAAATATGGAATCAAAAATTTGTTTCACGTTACTGTTTGAAAATTGCTATAATATTAATCAACGGAACAAGCATAATGAGTGGCAGACCAAGGACATTGATTTGATCTTGTTGGGAAACCCCATGAGGCCAAGCACAATGGTTTCGGTACTTCAGAAAATGTCATCAAGTTGTCCATGTAATGTAAAGATAATTTTACTTAAACTTGGAGAATAGAGGATCCTAACCAAGGCTCCAATGCTAAAGGACCAACAACTAATCAGCCCAATGACCAATAATATATGCTATTATTTTTTTGCATGATAAACATGCATTCCTGGATCAACATAAATGTATTCAAGTACTAGGCACAAAAGCAAATCTAGATCTGTTATCCTAGAATATGCACCAAAGCATTTGATTGTTTCAAATGCTGCTAAACCAAAAGGATAGTCCTCCAGTATATGACGCAATAGCTAAATATCGCAATTATAGAGATCCCAACCAAATTTTTTTTACCGACAAATACTTGAATGTTTGGATGATACAAGAATCTATATTTTTGCTACTTAACCCTACCTTATAAGCATACATGATTTCTCATTTTGACATCAATATCAAAAATGTTCTCACATAAAAGAACAAACATTGCTTTATGAAATAGTTGGAAAATCAACAAACACAAAGTACAAAAAAATATAACTAACAAATATTAGTTTATGTTAAATATTGTTATTAGCTTCCATGCTTTCTACTAATTGACAAAATCAATAAAAGATAAGTCAAATCTATGCAAATTCACATATTAGAGTTTGATAAGCATACATGAGTTGAATTCTCATTTTCACATCAATGTAGGAAGTGCTCTCATATAAAAGAACAAACTTTTCCCTATGAAATAAAAGAAAAATCAACTAACTCAAAGTGTAAAAACATACAACCAATAGATACTATGCTTTCTACTAATTGACAAAATCCAACATACAACCAATAAAAGATAGGTCAACTCTATCCAAATTCACATATTAGAGCAGTGTTGAAACTAGAAGCATGATGGATTAGGACTTTGCTACTTTTTTACGGGGCTATTAATATGGTGTTGTCTTCCCAGTGAAGTAAAAAGCAAGCTCTAAGGCGAGGACCAACAAAAACAATAAATGCCTCCAAATTTTGTATCTTCTTCCCAATGGATCTACATAGCAAAGGCCATAAAATTTGAAAGACAACAACTTTTAAACCTTGGAAAAGTTATCAATGTAACAAGCAAAATACAAACATAGGATAATTCATAAATGACTAATAATCTAGGATTTTAATCAATAGCCCGTCATTCCAAAACCTAGTCATAATATTTGAATACTTTGGCCATTGAAAAAAAAAGTTATATGGTATAGATGGAAAATAATATGTTCATAATAAAATATCTATGTTCCCTTGCAATTTTAACCAATATAATTTTTTGAAAAATTACATTACCTATATAACCATGGGCTCAAAAATTCATTTCATATTACTCTTTGAAAATTGCTATAATATTAATATTGAAATTATGTCCATAAAATAATAGCAAATGCAAATTTAAATAAACGCAACCACTTGTAACAAATTAATGGAGGGCAAATTAAATTCAGAGGTATAGGCGAAGAACAAATTAAATGCAAAAGGAAGATTAACAATGACATGTGTTTTCCCATGGGGCGTAGAATAGACAGTGAATGGGTGTACTGTTAAGGCACTCCTTATGTTAGGTCACCAGTTCAAAACTCCTTGGGTACTAGCTTACAAAAAAAAACAATGACACATGTTCACCGCCAAACACCCACTCTAGAAATCAAGAGTGGTGTCGTTGCACAGTCATCCAATCAAAAACTATTTTTCAAAATTCAGTTTAATACCAAAAATTGAAAACTTGACATAGACAACAATTCCAAAAATCATATTGTTGCATGGACGAACTAATGCATCCCAAGCGATGATTATATGTCAAGGACATAATAAACAAACTAATATCAATAAGGAAAAGTTCAATTGAGATAGATTTGTTCACTTAATGTGAGCTAAGCCAAAAGAAAAATTAGACGTTCATATCTCTGCAACGATGGAACACCACACACCCCCTCTCTCCCGCTCCTAAAGGTTGCTTCCGTTGGAAGCTTGCTCCCAAAATCCTCCCAATTTGGGACCACGCTCTCGAGGCGTTTCCAAGACGCTCCCTACCTCTCCTATACCAAAAGCTCATATACTAGGTTGATCATTTGATGACAATGTTTTCTGTAGCTAATTCAACATCCTACATGTTTTTTAGATATAAATCCATCAAAATATATTAAAATATATACTATATAAAAAACACACATAAAACGGGAGCTTTTGAAAATTTCGCTTTTTGCTTTGCTCCCACTCCTCGCTCCCAACAACATAGGTTCAGATGATATCAACGTGGCATGGCATGAAAATTTTGAAAGCGATATCCGACTAAGATATCAAAAGTGAATCCATTCACAACTTGAGGGGATATGGGCTTATTTTAATTGCGCTAACTCAAACCTAGGCCTCTACTAACGATGTTTAGCTAGACTAAGTGGCAGAAAACCTAGGCTCCAACCATATTTAACTGAGATAAGTAGAAAAAAAAAGGCCCTATTTAAGCATCCACTTACCCCATGTTCACAGAACACATTGGGGCCACACTAACTCTCATCACAAGTTCAATAGCCTGCATCACAAGGAATCCGTTGTACGTTAGATTGCATCTAAATTGGTCAACAAGGGCGTGAGTACCCAACTAATGAAACTTTGGCACTACAACTCGGAGACTTCAACAAAGCCACCATGTCCATTATGCATATTGTCTCATTCAAAAAGAGATAGCACCATGTCTTGTCAAACATACACTACTCATTGTGGGTTTGCATAGCAATATCGCATTTCAACAAACAATCTATTGAAACCTTAAAAACACGCAACCAAACACAAGTACAATTCTCCATAGCACTAAAACGCTGAAGAGAGGAAAAAAACAACAAAACCATAAGAAGCTTCTTCTTGAACTTGCATTATTGGCTTACAAGATGAACAGATGCAAAAAAAAACAACAAAACCACAGGAACTATTTCAATTTACTTGGTCAATATCACACCATTGTTTTTGTTTTCTTCTCAACAGAAAAGGCCCGAAGAAGTTACCTCCAGCAACACATTCAAGATCAAAGTTTCCACCACCTGGAGTAAATATCCACAACTTTCACGAACAAATCTCACCAAAATTCACCAATAGAACGAATGGAAAACCACGAATGGATTAGAATCTCCCAACACCAAAGAAGACTCCAAGCTAAACGCAAACAAGCCACTACGCCAGATTAAATTCCGAGGATACAACCCTCACCACCCCACCCCTGGGCTTCGAGCTAAAGGCAAATGACGAACAGTCCAGGTTAAATCCCAAGATTGCAACCTAGCTTAAATGCCACCATGCCAGATAGAATGCTGAGGATACAATGCATGCCGAGCGGTCCAGGTTAAATCTCGAGAGGTTACAACCACCCACCATGCCAGAATGAATCTCGAGTATACAATGCATGCCGAGCAGTCCAGGTTAATTCCCGATGCCACCACGCTAGAATGAATGTTGAGCATACAATGCAGGGAACACCTGGAAAAACTGTTTTTGGACAGATTAAATGCAGCGTAACAACCTTCATCACCCCGACCCCTGGCTTCGAGGTAAATGCAGGGCAGATTAAATGCAGAAATGCAAGCGGAGATTCAATGCTGAGGATGGAGGGTTGATTAAATGTTGAGGATAGTGACGTAACAGTGCCACCGAACCCCCAGTCCAGAAATTGAGTTACGTCGTTGCACGATTGGCCAATGAGATTTTTTTTTTAATTCAGTTTAATACCAAACATTTGAATTTACCATAAACATTGTAATTTCAAAAATCTTTCCATTGTATGGACAAAATAATGCAGCCCAAGCGGTGACTATATGTTAGGAACATAAAAATAAAATGTCATAAAATTACATCATCAGCCTCTAGAGTAATTAGATCAAGATTATGATCATATGCACAATAAACCAGATTGAATTTTGATGCCATCATTAGTACATAACGTGAATATAATAAGATGAGAATATACTGAGAACTAAGTACAGTACACTTCGTATTGACAATTGCTATCCAAGACTTTACCAAAGTAGTAGTGATGGAAAATTTGGATACTCCTTCAAAAAATCTATTAACTCATAAAATATTCTTCCTCCAAAGCAGTGGAAACCCTAACAAGTTATGCTAGTTCAGAATTTACAAACAACTTAACTTTTTCTTTGGTTGAATTCTTTGTTGTCCATTGGGCATAAGAATGTCATTAATGTTTGGGATATACATTTGCTTAGACTTCAGGATAGAGCTAAGAATATTTATGCTCTACTCCAATCAAAGTTGCAATCAAGGCAATATTCCCTTGTCTTAGCTCTGTTATGTCTATATGGAAGAAATTTAGCTTCACTACTATTTTGGCCCTTGCAAAATTGTTTGTGATGTACGTGGGCCCAGTTCTAATATAAATATTCATAGATATCACCACAAACAGAGAGGGTCTGTGCTACAATGGAAAGGCACTTGCATTTTTACTTAATTCAATGTTAAGTTCGGAAAAAAATAAGATACATCCACTACAAAACAAATTTGATGAGCCACATCAAATCCAAGAAGCAATGTTGAAAGAAAGGATTTTAGTGCCTATGATAGAATGTGTGAAACGAGGAGCTAACACTTCAAATACAATTTAATGGATTTGGTGTAAAATGCACTTTAGCTCTTGCAAACTTGCATTGTCCTAGTATTGCAAGATGAGTTTCAACTACATTAGTAGAGCCTTAAGCAACAATAGTAGTGGACCTACTGGTATGTAATTGGAAACATGTACAATGAGGAATTATATTTTGAACTGCTCTTGGTTACTCTAGGTTCAAGGAGCAAAGTGAACTACCAAATGTAAGAACACATTCCCACCAATTTGTACCCTGATCTCCTTGTCAAGTCGCAAGGCATTGTATTATCTGCTGAAAAAAAATCAATTAAGCTAAGCACATGCTACCTATAATTTAGATAAGTTTCAAATACATCAGCAGAGACTTAAGCAACAATAGTACTGGTATGGCCCACGGGGGTACAGTAATTGGTAATGAGTAATTGAGGTGAGAAGATGTAAATGGAAGGTCACAAGTTCAAATCCCTATGGATATTAGGTTACAAAAAAAAAATAGTATTGGTATGTAATTGGAAACCCAAGCCACTAGGAATTAGTTACTCTAGGTTCTTGGTTACTCTAGGTTCAAGGAGCAAAGACAATCACAAAATATAAAAATACATTTCCACCAATTTGTACCCTCATCTCCATGGTGAGTTGCAAGGAACCATATTGTATGTTGAAAGCATTCAATTAAGTTGAGCACATACTATTGACGTTTCTCCAAGTGTAGCATTGGGTGACATTCTCACGGATAGCCATGTTGAACTAACTAGTGAGGCCATGATGAATTGGCTATTAATGCATGATACATTCACACTCCAGAAGTGAATGGCCCGGACAGGAATAGTGACTCTCCCAGTCATATGGTGTGGAGAATGGACCCCAAGGTGCTCTCACATTGCCTACTCCAATAACGTAGTGATCTATTCTATATTAGAGTGTTTGACTTGTTTATTTTATTAGAGGATTCAATCCCCTTTTGAAATATACAAGTTTGGCCTAATGTTGAAATTGACATAATCACTAAGAAGAGAACAGGACTTCTTAGTGTGGGTCAAATCAACATTAGGGATCTATGTTGTGAATAGATGAGCATGTGACAGAGAACTATAACATCATAACAATAAACAACCTTTCCTAAGAAGATGGAAAATTCCAATAATAAAGTGGTCAACTTGAAATACAACATTGAAATGGACAAACAAGCAAGTCAGCCCCAACTAAAGAAGACAAGTCGACCCCAAGTAAAAATCAAGTGACTTGATGAGTATAAATAAGAGGAGTGATTCCTCACTTCAATCATCCAATTTGCGGAAGACATCTTTCTCTCTCTGGTGCACAATTTTAGCTAGGCAAGTGAAGACTAATGAAGAAGCATGTTGAAGTAATCTTATCTCTCTTATCTTTTCTCGTGGGTTCGCCATTCTTTCTCTCTTGAAGACTCGCATCATCTCTGTGACTATGATGCACAGAAACTAGGGTTTGTACCCTATAATTGTCAAACCCTTATGAACTAGGGTTTTTCTATTGTGGTTGTTGTACTCTTATTATTGGAAGTATTCTTCTTAAGAAAGGTTGTTGGGTTTTGTCTACGTTCAGGTTTCCTAGGGTAAAAATTTGTGTCTGCTGTGCATGGTTCTTTTTCAATGATCCTTT
Source organism: Larix kaempferi (assembly GCA_027924585.1). NCBI lineage: Eukaryota > Viridiplantae > Streptophyta > Pinopsida > Pinales > Pinaceae > Larix > Larix kaempferi. Next base: position 3,693,776 of record BSBM01000298.1, read on the forward strand.
TGTTTTCCACTACAAATTTGAAATTGAAATGCAATAATATCTGTGGGATGAAATAATTATCAAAAAATAATACTGCTAAGTTAAAAACTCAACATGGTATCAGAGCAGTACTGAATAGAGACCATTGCTAGTGACTGTTTCTGCCCTAATCTGAAAACTAGGACTTCCAAGTTTGGACACTTCTGACCACAGATTGGCCTTGAAATTAGTGTTCTGAAACTTGCCTCAGTAGGGCGCATTTATCTGCGGGGATCCGAAAAAGTAAGGATCCGAAAAAAATAGGCCCGAAAATTAGGGTTTGAAAAAATATGCCTGGAAAATTAGGGTCTGAAAAAACATGCCCGGAAAATTAGGGTCTAAAAAAATAGGCCCATAAAATTAGGATTCAAAAAAGAAGGCCCGAAAAGTTAGGTTCTAAAAAAATAGGCCCATAAAATTAGTGTCCGAAAAAGTAGGCCCGAAAAGTAGGGTCCAAAAAAGGCAAGTCCGAAAACATAGGGCCGGAAAAATAGGGCACATATTTCGGTGGAGCCAGATTTCAATTTTGACCTAATTTTTGGGTCTAGGGTTTCTAGATCAGATTTCAGCTCTTGATGATAAGGTGTCCAATCCAGAAGACAGATTGGTTGGTGTTGAGAATAAAGATGAACTCTAGTATTCTTTTTTCTCCGCTCTTAATGGTACTATTTCATATAGCAGTGACATCCTTCCAGTGGGAAATAGTGCTTCTAGTAACATGACAACTCAAGAACATAAGAAGGATCCTTCAAGAGTTAAGTGATTCAGTTGTTATAAATATGGACAATATGTTTTTTCAGTGTCCTCAAAGGAAAAGGAAGAGAAAACGACATGCATCAAAAACTAATGTTGATGAACTTCCACCTCAGAAGAAAACACGAAGACATATTTGATGAAGACTACAGATAAAATTCAAAAAGAGTACTTCTAAGTACTCTAGATATTTAGCATGAAGGTGTTTTACAGATGTATACTTGGCAAGAATTCCAAAGGAATTCTTTCGATGCAGTGAAGTAGGTCCAAAGGGGATCTTGGACCTAGTACTTTCAAATACATGTAGGGGCATCCTTACATGTCTTCTTGTACAATGTATGATTCTCTCCAAAAGACATGAAGATCCAAGAAGAAGACTTCACCATGTTCCTGAAGTTTGAGACTTGATGAAGAAGAAGATCAATATTTCAGATTAGATGATCAAGAATAGTACACTTCTAGAAATTCCAGTTATTTCTACAAGAAGGCAAAGATCAAGAGGGAGTCAACAAACAAAAAACAAAGATAAGTATTTAATACTTTGTGTAATAAGTTTTATTTTCTTATATTAATTTGTTATTGTATTGATAAATAACATAATTGGTTAACCCTTGTGGAAATTTCTATCATAGGTCCATTGTAAAGATTGTGGAGACGATGATCCATGATCAAGATCTACACATGTTCTTATAGGAAGATGCATCCAGTATGGAAGTTATTCTTAGATTAAGTATCATCACAGGATATTGAGGAACAAGACTCCTAAGAGGCATTCACGGGAGTGAAGCTAGAGAGGATCTTTGGTTATCTAGCATACAACCATATGTCGAGGAAGAAGAGGACGATGAACGTAGCTTTCAGGAAATCTAGAAGGTTTTCACATAAAATTTGATAATGAGGAGCAGGAGGCTCCGAAGGATGAGGAAATAGATCCATCTAGTACAGTTATTTATCCTTCATACTATCAGAAGAGTCAGTAGAGCCTATGGTTGAAGTGATCAACAAGATGCCAATATGGTTTCGTGCAAAGAGGCATGCAGCTCCCAGTGATACTTTCAAGGAGATAGTTTTGAAAATAAAAGGAAAGTCAGTTGTGAATTCCAAGTGATTAAGCATGAAGTTAAAAACTTAGAAATGATTATGGTTTGTATTTAGTGTTCCTAAGGGAGCAAGAGGCTCATCTCAATGGACCTACTTGGTGGGATATGATGCAGATGGATACACATAGATCAATAGTGTAGAAGAAAACAAGTTGCTTCAAATAAAGGATACTCATATGCAGAGAGAGTATAGTGCCCAAATGTAGAGGGAGCAAGATACTCAAGTACATAGGGAGTAAGACGCTCCCGCATAGAGGGATTCGTTGCAGCATAGTTTGTTGATGATAAAGAATACTGTGTACGGACTCGAGTAGGCACCCAGGACTTGTTATGCTAGGATAGAGGTGTACTTGATGAGCTTGGAATTCACCAAGAATGATGTGAACCATTACTACAAGTTTGTTGATGGTGATCATTTGATCTTGGTGCTATATGATTAATGATCTGTTCCATTATGGGAACAGAGAAGCTTAGTGTCGAGTGCAAGAGGGAGTTGGCCTCTAAGTTTGAGATGTCATATCTTGTCCTGGTGGATTAGAAGTGTAGCAGAGATCAAGTGAGACCTTCCTCAGTCATGGGAAGTGAATAGATAAGATCTTGAGCATATTCGATATGACGAACTACAAGTCTATGGCTACACCTATGATGACAAACTTGAATAAACTTAGTGATTCTGCTTCAAATTCATATTTGGTGGATCCCATGATGTACCGACAAACAATTTGGATCCTTGATGCACCTGGTTAACACCAAGCCAGATATTTTCTTTGTAGTAAGCACCCTGAGCCAAGTATGATTGACCCAAGGCATGTACATTGGGTTGCGTCAAAAGCATGTGTTGAGGTACCTATGTGGTACAAGATGAGGTACCTGTGTGGTACAAGATATGCCTCAAGTGATGGAGTGAATATTCATAGCTATAGAGATTCTGATTGAGAAGGGAGTGTAGTGTACAGAAAGAGAACCTTAAGGTGTTTCTTCAGCTTGAAGATCATCCATGATATCTTGTTTTGATGGGAAGTAGGCTTATGTAGCACTCAGTACAACAGATACAGAGTATATAGTAGCTATTATGTACTTCATCTAAGACATCGTGCAGAAGGGAGTAGTAAAGCTCCGGTATATATTGACAGATGAGCGGTAGAAATTCACAAGAAGTGAATGGTCCAAATACCATGATGGTTCGTCAAATGAGAGGCATAAATTCACGAGAAGTGAATGGCCCAGACATTGTGATGGTTCGATAGATGAGAAACAAGCATTCACGAGAGGAGAATGGCCTAGATATAGAGATGGTAGTATAAATGCAGTTGCAAAACATATGCAATTGCAGTACAAATGTAGTTACAATACAGATGCAGATTCAATATAGATGTATTTATAGTATAGATGCATATGTAGTACAAATGAGTAGCATTAGGGAAGAAATTCTTCATAGGATTCCATGTTGATGGAGAATGATACATTCATTCATAGAAATAGCCAGTTTGGCTAGTGGTGAATGGCCCAAGCGTAGTCTTAACAGACTCAAGATGCAGATTACAGACATTCTCACCACGTGTTAAACTTGGGGTGATGCAAAGTTAAACTTGGGGTGATGCAAATTGTCTCCCTTCTTGAGAGGGAGTGTTGATGTTTCTCCAGGTGTAGGATTGGGCAGACATTCACTCACGGATAGCCATGCTGAATTGGATAGTGAGGCCATGTTGAATTGGCTATTAATGAATGACACATTTGTTGGAATCTTATTAATACTAAGAGGGGGGGTGAATCAGTATTAACACAGTTATGAACAAATTTTACTTCTTATCATATTTAAACAACACTTAAATTATGCATTCAGCATAAATAATAAAATTCATCCAGATATGCGCAAAACACAGAACACGAGATTTTTACGTGGAAACCCAAACGTGAGAAAACCACAGAATGCTTTCTTATATGATAAAGAATACATTAATGGGAAGCACCAACTTCCAAATTTCACTAGAACCGACTAGAAGGAGGCTCCAACCCCTAGATTTATAGGCTACAACATAAAGAAAGCACCAAATCCATGATTTACCAGCACCAACTGGAAGAAGGCACCGACCTGGAGGAAGCACCGACCTCCCTAATCCTTGCCCCATCCTGCCACCCTAATATGACTATAGAAGATACTTCTTTGTTGTTATATTGATCTATACACTCTTCGGATTTACTACAATACATTTTGTTGTGCGCAACTACTATATACTATGATCTTGCAATTGTTGTACTGTATCACACACTTCACTTCACTGCATCAAAACTACATACTAATCTTCATAACCTTTTGCAATCTGTGATCTAGTTCAACATATTGTTCTATTTCTCCACATCTAAATATTCAACTAATACTGTGCATCGACCATGGTTTTGTTGTTTTGTTCTTGCGCATCTATATCAGATAGATTATGACCTCATGTGCACCATTTGTGATATAGTCTTTCTATTCTTGCACACTCGATCCATACTACATCATCCCACACATCATATGTTGTGCTGCATTTACGTCTTTAACTTCACATCATCCTGTGCATCATCTAATGTGTTTCATTTATATCTTTGCACATCCAGATCTCTTCTAGATTATGTTGTGTCGATTCAACGAGCCATTGATACCCTAATAATTAGAAGCTTTCCAAATCAGAGTACTTCAATTTCCGCATCTTCAAGCTTAATTCTACTCTCCGACTTGGCTTATTTATACTTGTCCTGCACAGACCATGTGTCCATAAGTTGGTCATAGCATCCATGTTTCCTTTCTTTACGGTCAAGTTGACTTACGCATCCGCCACTTGTCTTGATCTATGCAACTAAGGTATCATCCCTTGTGGCTCTTGTTCATATTTGGTCCATTACATTGTGGGTCATGCACACTATGGAATCACAATGTGTGGGGTCTTGTGCCCTTGAAGTACCATCATGTGTGGGTCTTGTGCACTTGACTTGTATGACCGTCTATTGCTTCCAAGACTCTTTTTTGGGACTTTCATACTTGTATAATTCTTCCGCTTGGTGGGTCTTGCGCACTTCTGGGACTTGCATACATGTCCAACCACTTCTTGCTCCCGGACCTCTTCCGCACTCCCAAGACTTGTCCAACCACCTCTTTGGCATTACCTTTGAAGTATCATGACTAGATGGATTGGGACTTGTGCACATACCTTATGTACTTCTTCAAACTAGATGTACTTCTATATTCTGTATGTACTTTGTTAATCTGAATTTTATATATTTCTTCAAACTTGCACAAAGATAATGAGTCATCTTTGACACTTTGACATCAATAACAACCAAATTTCAACAACATTCACATTCTGGAGGTGAATGGCCCGGACAAGGGTATTGACTCTCCCAATCATATGGTGTGGAGAATTGACCCCAAGGTGCTCTCACATTGCCTACTCCCACAACAGAGTGATCTATTCTATATTAGAGTGTTTGACTTGTTTATTTTACTAGGGGTTTTCATCCCCTTATGAAATATACAAGTCAAGCCTAATGTTGAAATTGACATAGTCACTAAGAAGTGTCTAGAAATTCTTAGTGTGGGTCAAATCAACATTAGGGATCTATGTTGTGAATAGACGATCATGTGACGGATAAGTATAACATCATCACAATGGACAACCTTTCCTAAGAAGATGGAAGATTCCAACAATAAAGTGGTCAACTTGAAATACAACATTGAAGTGGACAAACAAGCAAGTCAGCCCCAACTAAAGAATACAAGTCGACCCCAAGTAAATATCAAGTGACTTGATGAGTATAAATAAGAGGAGTGATTCCTTATTTCAATCATCCAATTCGTGGAAGACATATTTCTCTCTATGGTGCACAATTTTAGCTAGGCAAGTGAAGACTAATGAAGAAGCATGTTGAAGTGATCTTATCTCTCTTATCTTTTATCTTGTGTTCTCCATTCTTTCTCTTTTGAAGACTCACATCATCTTTGTGACTATAATGCATGGAAACTAGGGCATGTACCCTATGATTGTCAAACCCTTATGAACTAGGGTTTTTCCATTGTTGTTGTTGTACAAGAGTATTCTTCTTAAGAAAGGTTGGCGATTTGTGTCTGAGTTTGGGTTCCCCAATGTAAAACTTTGTCTACTATGCATGGTTCTCTTTAAGTGGTCCTTTTGTTTTCCGTTGCAAATTTGAATTGACATGCAATAATATCTGTGGGATGAAATAATTATCAAAAAATAAAATTGCTAAGTTAAAAATATCTCCATGGTGAGTTGCAAGGAACCATATTGTACGTTGAAAACATTCAATTAAGCTAAGCACATACTACCTAAATAAGCTGGACAATTTACAAATTCATAGATATTACCTATAATAACCTCAACAAGGTATTGTGCATCTTGATTGACCTAAAGAATTGTTGATCTATGTCGTCACAAACATACTAGGAATTTAGTATTTCAATAATGCCAAAGGATTGGATGTGAATTAAACAAGCCTCTTTGTATATCATTGAAGGAACATCATTCCTCAAAGATAGCGAGTGTATTACCACTATATCCAACAAACAATCCTAGAATAGAAGAACTTCGAGGGGAAAAATAAAGATAACCATGAAGTTCCCTCCACAACACTAAGAATGAGTAAATTAGCTCGTACTATCCCTTGACACTAATCAAACAAATGTCGGAGTACCACAATTTACATACAAGTGTTCTTAGTGAGTGAAATCATTTCACATCTCTAAAGATCAACAAGAGAAGCAACCATCAATGGAATTAATAAGGAAGGTCAAAATATGAGTTCAATGATACCTAAACCAAGTCAAATGGATCAAGAAGGAAGACAGCCTTTTCAATAGAAGAAACCAATAGGATTGCTCCACCTTCAAAAGGTACTTGCAAATTGGAAACAAGATGCCAAATGGATTTGCTTGTCAGGGAATTTTAGCTCTGAAACCATATTTGGGATGATTGAAGATAACATAACTATGTAGGAATGTAGAATATGCACCAACTTTACATCATTTTAAAATTAGGCAAACATTTGTTGATGATCTTTAGTTTACTTGAGTAGAAGTTCATAATTAGAAGCTCTGACAAAGAAAATGTGCACCACCCTGAAATGGAAAAGGGTGAAAGAGATCTACAGCTGTGCTAGCATCTTGAAACTCAAATTTTATTTGTCAATCATTAATAGAAAATGATAATAAAAATTTGACAATTTCATTCATGAATCAAATCTAACAACAACGTAACATTATAAATGATTGTTGGGATAGGATGATGATTCACTACCAAAATTGCCACCAAAAATCATATATCACAACATTGCAAGTACCTTAGAAACATTTCATGTTTTTCCGGTGCGTCATGGAACCATTTATGCCTGGTGATGGATGTTTAAAATGGTGAATTAAAATATCAAAATATATAGTGAATGACACTCTTTCCAGCCTACACATATGTTATCAAATAATACTATCGAAATGCATAGTATTGTAAAACTAGTTTCTTTCTCCAACAATCATTGTAGGAATTTACATGCACATTAAATTGAAATCAAGCTTTCATCAGCCACCATCTTCCTTTCTATTATAAGACACATGGATTTCCTTATCTTAGCTTGTCTCACCATCATTATATTTGAACTTGACTTTCATCAATATAGTGTACCCCAAGCACAAGCTAAATTTGGATATGGTGCGCTTTATTATTCCTGGACATTTGCAATAAATTTCCTGGAATATTTCCTATTGAATGCCTCTAAATCCTTGAGTTTGGTTAAGACTCTTCATTGTCTTTGTCTAGATGCATGCACGATAACCTTGGTCTTGGCACTCCACTTGCACAAAATGTATATTTTTTAGACTCCATTAACAATTTTAGCAAAGGATGTGACCTTGATAATTTGTATGTTTTTCAGTTGAGCAACTAGACAAAGGTAGGGTTTTGGAAGGATAAGTTGGGGAGGTGAAATAGCCAGCAAATTCAAGTGGAATCGAGAAAAATTAAGGAGTTACCCTATGCCAACAAGGGTAACTCTCATTGGAAATGCATAGAAAAAGAAGCAAAAGGTTAGTTGTGTTCTTGGGGAGCATATCAAACTCCACAAGGTCATTGACATGGATAACAAAGCTCTTAATGGGAGGATTCAAGATAGACTTTTCTATGAAAGAACCTAATGGATTGGATGACAAACTTCTGTAAACCCTTAATAAAGTACATTTTAAAATATCATAATTTGGTGAGAGGATGGTGTGCCTTTCCTTTTCGATCAGAAACTGTCACTACAAAGGTGATTGGCACAAGGTGAATGTCGAGGCACAACCATATATCCTTGAAAACGTGAATCCCATGTTTCGACCCACGAAGGGAGAATACTACATTTCACTCATTTTGGATGAAATTACCAATCCTACCATTGGATTTCTAGACCTTAAATGTGTTTAAAGTTATATAGGAAAATGTGTATACCTTCTTTGAATATGTCAATAGATACCAAAAATCAAGCCAATGTATGGTTTCTCACATTATTGTCAAATAATCCAAAATTTACTGAAAAAGTATATAAAAGTAAAGAGCTACAAGCGTATGGTGGTGAAAAGGATTTGACCAATAATGCGACAAGAGGCGTTCCATCATCAAAGGTGGTATCTAGTGTGGAGAACCCAAGGGTGGGTCTCGAAGGAGTCCTTGGAGACAAACTTTGTTGCTCAAAACGTAAATTTGAGTCCAATGTAAGCACTAGAATTTTACACTCTTTTGAATTTCTCGAAAGACAAAATCATGCTCGAGAATAGGATGGAGATGTTTTTCAATGAAGACAAGCACAAAATTTCAAATAATCACTTTGGTCTCTTCTTTTAACTCTATGAATTCTGAAAGAATTTAAAGCCAATAGCTAATTCTACCCAATGATTCCTTGGAATTAGTAAGACTTTGTCTACTACACCTTTTTAGAAACTTCTAACATGTGAAGGAGGAAATCCTTCCTTTAGCCATCCATTAGAGAAACTTTATGGTCTAGAGGCAAAAGGGAAGGTCTCCATAAAATATATCTCCAATTTTTTTAAGTGGGGGAAGAACCAATAATTGAGACCTCTTTATCTAGAAAATCATCTCTAAACTTAGACCAAAACATGTATTTTGAGGCCCTTACATGGTGTCACAATGGGAGTAGATGCAAAAACTATAGAAGATATGGGTATGGAAGGGTTAAAAAAGGATGTAGGCACTAGCAGAGGGTGAAATCACACATCTCCTTAGCTCATCCCAAAGCAAGGAAGGAGATCTTTGAAGGAAAACAAATCATTGTTGTTGGAGACCTTAGAGCAAGAAAATCCCTTAAAGTGGGGTGGCCCATGAAAATTATGAAATTCAATGTTAGGTGATTGGTAATTCACTTTAAAAATATTTCCCTATGAGGTTATTATAGCTCATTAAACCAACTATTATCTTGCTATAGGAAACAATGGGAGAAGGGTTTAAGGTTTAATGGTAAATATTAGAATTTGCAAGAAATTGATATTTCTTAATTTTTGACATTGTGGGTAGGTCAAGGGTATTGGTTTATGTGTGGAATAGATATTCCTTTAGACTAATTAGCTATGTTTCCCTTGATTCAAGTATTGAATAACTCCACTCCTTGGAGCTGGGAGAATATTTTATGGTGGTCAACATCTATCGAGTCATGGACCTTATGATAATAGGGTGATGTATTGGGAAAGTATAATGGTAGATGAATTACTTAGATAATACGAATGGGGTTTATATTTTACCATTAGTAGAGATGAGATATGTGGTCAAACTACTAGAGTGGACAATTTTTTTCCTAAACAATTTAAAAGAAAAACCCTTGGTGGACATAGAAGTTGTTAAACAAGTCCCCACTTGAAGGAACAAGAGAATTAGTGAAGATAAGGTGGTAAAGAGACCTGATAGGGTTTTGAAAACCCAATCTTTGTTGGATGACCAAACTAGAGTTATATCATGGGTTGAAATTGGTGGAGATTTATATCATTTCATGACTGTACTTCAAATTGTTGGGGAGGAAAACAACCATCAATCCCATTGATGTTTAATCAAATATGGCTACATGATAAGGATTTTGTCAAACTGGTCCATTTAGAGAGGAAATATTTTGATGCCTTTGCTAATGAATCTACCTAGAATCAATTCATTGCTAATCTAAAAGCAGTGAAAAATAGTTGTATCTTCCTAGGCCCATGAGAAAAGGATAAACAAAGAGAAAATCCTTTCCTCAATTAAAGAACACATTTATAATCTCTACAATAATGAGATTGTTGGAGGTTTATATAAGAATTCAAGGCCACAATTAAGGATTTTGAAACAAAGAAAACGAAACTACTAGGAGAGAAAGAGGCCATCTGGAGGTTAAAACAAAAATCCTTCTGGTTAGCCAAATGCGTTGAAAACACTTTTTTTAATAATCATGCAATTATAGGAGGAATATTAACACCATTTGAGAAATGAACAGAGCTAATGGGACTTGGGATAGGTCTTTCAAGCATTTGGGTTGAGTTAGGTGTAACTCATTTTGAGGGGCTTTTCAAGGAAGAAGTTAGTGTCAACATTGTTAAAACTATTAAAATGACTTCCTCATTCTAAAATTGGGTTTTGGTGTCTACAAAGGCCTATGGATTAGTTTGTGGATTGGATATATTAGTATTCAATCATTATGTTGATTGAATATCTAAAGGATTCAATACAAGAATTGTATCAAGGAAGTAAAAATGTAGGAAATACTTCATCTAAAATTGATGATATCATATTTATCAATGGAAAATATCTATTTTTGTGAACATTGATTCCATATTTTACAAGAACCATTTCATTGGTTAGCATATTCCTTAGACTAAGGCCATTGCTTCCCTATCCTAGGATGCACAATCATTATGTATGTGTTTCAACAACCAACTCTTTGCAACTACCATCAAACAAACATGCAAATGACCCCTTATATTCATCATATCCTTAATGTTAGAAGTGGGACACCAAAAAAAATGAAACAACAAAGTTTCTTCAACATACTCATGTCCAAAAATTTATCGAGCTAAAGAATGTACAAACATGTTGTAGTTGTCCACATCCTGGACTAGGTACTCTATTTACTTTTATTGATCACCTAATTTTAAAATGTGTTACTTGTATATTTTCTCGGAAGGGGTAATTGGAATTGCTTCATGATATATATTAGGCACCCAAACACTCATATTGTTGGATGGTTTTAGTTACTCACTTTAATTGGTCTTTTAGAAAACATGTTTTTTATAGATTTTAGATATTATGTGATTTATATCGGTATTATTTCAACTTTTTGGGGGACACCCATGCTTTTTCATTATGATGATGATTGAGGTCTATTCAATTTATTGTAGTGAACCACCTAAAACCTTTAATTATCAATATAGCACACTTCTTTAGTACCCTAGACATGTCTTGTATATAGAAAAATTTTAATGTTCACCTAATTTTTTTCCCGATCGCAATTGATGAAAACCTATAAAAAAATAGATAACTAGGATTATTTGGTTTCAATTAGGTGCTTTCCAATGTTATGCATGCTACATATAGATTTAGAATAACTATTACATTATATTACCGAAGTCTATTTGTATAGAGTAGTTATTCACAAATCCAATATAATACATTTACAAAGTTTTTTTAGTCAATCATGTGGTTCTCTAGGAAGCTAAATATCTAACAACAATGATAGTAACACATTTTGGTATAGACATATTTATGAATGTCAACACTTGAGTCACAATAGGTGTCATTTATGTACATCAAGTTACACATCTAAAGCTAAAAAAAAAGAGAAACAAAGAGCGCAAAGTTGATCCCATCATACAAGCTATCCATGCATGTACTGTATTGATTTTACTACAACATAGAGAGAGAGAGAGAGATCCAAAAGCTAGGCCTTGCAATAGTTATATTAACTATCCAAAATATATCACAATTAATGGGTGCATACTTTCATGTGCACCAAGAGTCATAAACATCTTAAAACAAGAAGCAATAACTCATACACAAACTATTGTGAACTCGAAACTTCAACTAAATGAACTAAATATTTCTCAAATGCGAAATGTGTATGGATTTGTTGTTAAAATTAGAGACGTCGGAGGAGTTCAAAGTCTAACCATTCTTTGTAAATATTAACAGGATTTATTGAGGATTTCGTTGGACACGGCGCATTCATTAAGGGATATTATCAAATGTGGTCATGTACATAAAATGGTTGAGATCAATGAATTAGGTCTCAATTGATTGGCTAATAGGAGAAATTGTTATCCTCCCCACCAAGGTTCAAATCCCACTTGTGACATGTTGGCCCCTATTACAATGATGGGGCTGACAAGGTACCAATAATCTCACTTTTACTCAAGTGCTCAAGAGTGGGATAGGATGTTTTACAAACATTTTTAAGCCCAAAGGGCTTAGCGCAACCGGTCGTCGCCCATGTTGTTTGGCATTTGGCTAGTTCCATGCTAACAAGTGTCCAGTTTGAATCCCCTTATGCGAGGCACGCTAGTCTACATTGACAAGTTCAATAGGGATATGATCCATGAATGTGCAAAAGAATCCCTTACGTTTCCCTATGATATTTTCATTGGAAAAAGACTAAAAGATTAACTCCAGTAATTGTCACCAATTTTATTGGGTATTTGGCTTGTTCTATGCTAATAGTTTCTTGGTTCAAATCCCCATGGGTGAAACACACTAATCTACATTGATGAGTTTATTAGGGATGCCACCCATAATGTGCAAAAACATTTCTTGGGTTTCCTCGTGAGGCTTTCCTTTGGAAAAAATTAGATGAGAGCCATTGAATTTTTTTAAATAGTGGTGATTTTAAGTATTGCTTTCATTACATGTATAATTTAGTATTTATTGTTAGTGGGCTATGAGTTACACAATAAAGTTAGAAACCAAATAAATTCATAAAATTGTAAAAAAGTTATAAAAAATTGCCAATTAACATTAATAAATGTGTTTAATGTTTCACAAAATCTTTTGACAAAAACCACCATCTGGATCTCAATTAGTTAGGTTTTAAAACAATATCTTATTAAATTAAGGATTATGAAGGTGAAGGTGTTAAATTTTGTGTTGCTCGAAACCTATTGTCCTTTCTTGTGTAGGGACTTGGGTAGAGGGCAATACACTTTATGGAAGAGAGACTCAATGAAGGAGTTTTTATTCATAACCCCTTTTCATCTATTTTTTACATTTACTTGAGCTACTTGGGTGCACATGAGTTGGTTAGGGTGAATTGGACTTAGGATTTAACCCTTTGCTTATAAATCCTTTTAATCTATAAAAGGAAATAGGTGTGTATCACTTTAGTATATTATTTTTGCTAGTTTGTTATAAATAGCTCATGAAGAGTAGAGTACTTGTGATAACTAGTTTGGTTGGTTTTTGCATTTGTAGTTTGGGAGACACTGATATGTTGTTATGTAATCTTCTTTTTTAGTCAAAAAGAGATATGTGATTGTTCGAAATGAGTGTGGCTCTGATTTTCCAAATCTGATATATCTTTTTTTTATTGCTAATTTAGTATGCATATCTAATTTTTTACTTTTAGGTTGATTTATTGTGTTGATATAACAGACATTTGCGCTAGTGTTGCACTGAGTTGACATTCTAATCTAATTTCTCGTATCTGTTTCCTATCATGTGTAAAGGTGGGTTGGTGTTGAGCTAATTAATTTTACAAATATGATTTTTTGACTTTGATTTTTGAGATCTAGTGTCTCATTGCTACATAAATGATCTAACCTTTTGATATGTGGTGCCAACATGATTATTGCCTCCATCATTTTGGTGTTTACAAATTTGAAGTTTTGATATGCATTTCAGAAGGTTTTAGATTTAGATATAGCACTTAAGTTATATGAGTGAAAATTGGATGTCATGAGATGAAATTCAAATGTGGTATTAGAACTATGCTGCTAAAATTTTGTTTAGTGTACTAAAAATTCAGTGCCTTTTGAGATAGTGTTGAAAGCAATGAGACATCCAAGACTTATCATATCTACATTCCAACATAGAGGAAAACTGTGGTAATCATGGATATGAAGTTTGATGAATATGGATGGTCCTCAAAGTCATAATATCCTCCCACAAATATCGAGGAAGGATAAAAATTTGTTGTCCAAAGTTGATTTGAAATTGAAGGAAAAAATAAATTCAAATAAACAAGTTTCTAGTAAAGAACATAGACCTCAATACCCTCAATTTTGGGTAGGGAGTTGAGATGGCTTGCTTAAACATTACAAGATGCATAGGAGCAAGTGGAAGCACCAAATTCCACTTCTCAGGTGAGTCATCCATCTAAAAAAATTCATACTAATGTCTTCAATTTTTCAGACAAAGATTTTCAACTTTGATAGTGCAAATGCAGAGCAAGCATGGCAAGATGCCATGACAGAGGAGTACAAATCCAATCACAAGAAATGATGTTTGAGAGATAATTCCAAATCCTACTAGGAAATTAGTGATTGATTTCATGCATGTTGTTGATAGGAGCACAAAAAAATCTAAGGCCAAATTTGTTTGTAGAGGATTCTCTCAAAAAGATGGAGATAACCATGATGGGACTTTTGCTTCAATTGCAAGAGGTTTTGAGATCCATGGGAAAGATACCTAGGTATTATAGGTTGTTGTATTTGGACAAGGCCCCTGGAAAAGGAGAAATTTTGATGCTAAGGGAGAATGTTGCTCAAAATCTATTCTCCTCCTTGTGTAGAAAATTGGGTAGTGACATGACAATGCCTTGCTTGAAATGTTTTGTCTCAGCATCCCAATCATGTGGTACTGGCTTGCTTCAGCCATATGGGACGAACTTGAGCCTACTTCCAATCAAACTACACCTCTTTTCTTAGAACCTACTCATAGCTTAATTCTAAGATATAGACATTAACACTTCTACCAAATTCATTGACACAAGGTCCAATGTTCAATTGCAATATTAAAATATCCCGAGCAATATATTTAGCACTTGGCAAATTACTACAATACTTAGCCAAACATAACATTGCATATAAAAATAACATAATGTTACAACAACAAGAGTACACAAATTTCAGCCATAGGTTGTAACTCGTTTTACATCATCTAAGGCACCACTACCATAGTGTCACACTACTTACGCAATCCAACCCTTGAAGCACCCATGGGCCCACCCCTTGCAAGTCTCATTCTTCAATTGATTAGGTCTACAATGTCTAAGTCGCTCACTATGTCAAACCCTAGATTTAGCACTTTCTTCACAAACAAAACTCTTCAACTCTTTTGGATCATTCCGTCTTGGATGGTTTGTTCAATGCTTTTCATCTTCCTTTTATAAGGAAGATACCTCAATCATTTTCCCTATTATGGGGTACCTTTTCACCATGCTCGATGCCAAGCAAACCCAAAGAAAGCAATCTCCATGGAAAGGCACCCAAATGTTGCAATTGTCTCCTCAAAACCCTTGATTGCCATAAGCAAACATAGTTCAATAATTTGGCTTCATGTTCTCCCCAAAACACTCCAACTACCCAAGTCATTAAAAACTTTATATAAAGGCACTACTTGCAAAGTTAAATGCTCTTTTTAATTCATCTAAATACCAAGCACGCATCATCTAACCCCGTTGCATTCTCACCATAGTGTGTTGCACTAGCCTAAATAATCAAGTAGAGGTGCATAGTGTCATTTGGAGGAAAAGGCCTTGTTGTCGTCTAATACACACCTCCAAACATGGAGAAGTCTCCAACCCACTCAGTGTCTCCTTGGGGGAAAGCTACAAGTTGAGGACATTGTCACTTCGATTCCCAACTCCTCCATTTAGGCCCAAATCCTAAAGGGGCCAAGGGGGGCAGACTCTATTTACTAAGTTTTCAAAGTTTTAGTTTTGGGAGTTAAATTTTAATTAAACATATCTAAAGTTTAAATGACAAGCAATCATGCAATATGCAACAAATATTTGATGGCAGCTAAAACTTATTTTGAAAATTAATCAAGTAATGTTAAATGAATAAAACGACCACTTATTTACATCAATCCAATGCCTTGTCTATTGGGCTCCAATTACAACTTGAAATTAAAAGACCATTTACTTAATGAAAGCAAATTGCATAACACATAAAAGAGCTGAAATCATTGTTTCCAAATACAATAGGAAATTGCAATAGAAAAATAAATCAAATAAATTGATTGTAATTGAGAAAAGATTAACTTGGAAAAATATAATGAACTCTTGAAAGCTAAGATCAAAATGAACAAATGCTTGAAAGTTGAAAAATGCTTTAAAATAAAGAAATGCTTTAAATTTTTGCAATGGTCCTATAAATTTTTAGTAAATTTTAGGTCTCACTTTAGCTTAGGGGATTAGTGTTTGAGGAAAGGAAAGAAAAATCTAATATAATGTGACTATCTCTAACTCTTATCCTTTGATTGAGAGAAACTATTGGTGCTCAACAAGAGGACAACAAGGTTCCCTTCTAGCTCCACAAATCAACTCCAAATAAAAGCCAGGTGCTCAACAGGAGAACAAAGTGCCACGAGGCTCCCTTAAGCCTCTACCCCTCTAGCTCCACATACTAATCATTATTTTCTCAAATTGAAAATAAGTAGTTAAAGTGCCTAATTAAACTAGCCAACACAATCTTTTGCTCTTTCTTACCACACAGGATCGGACGAACCAATAAGGGGTGTGAACACGGGGCAAAAGTGAGGCAAGGTTTATTTGCTTAACCAAAGAATGAAAAATGTTATTTAACCCAAACAAAACTAGCCAATATGATTTTGGAGGGAAAATCCACTTCACATGCAAAGTGTGGGAAACAAATTAAGAAATGAATCAAGGAAATAAATTGATAATCTAGACACTCAACCCCTCTTCCAAAAGGAATAAGAGGGGAAAAACAAGTAAAACTTATGCTGGAATTAACCCTAAACAAACTAAGTTCTAGCCCCTCTTCTCTTGCAATGCAAGGGTGGGAAAAGCCCAACTACCTTTGTATGCAATGGATGGCTGAAAAATGAAAAATACAAATTTAACATGGAAAATACAATAGAACTAAGCTCAAGAGACTCTCTTGGAGCTATTACAATGGAGAAATTTTCAGCACTGAAGAAGAGAAAGAAAAGAGAGAAAGATGAAGATTTTTTACCCTTTTTGGAAGAGGACTTGAAGTGGTTTCCTTTGGGTGCTCTTTGTGCCTTGTTCTTTCCAAATTTGAGCAGAGTTTCCCTTTGTACTATTAGAAACCTGCAAAAAACCAGCAAGCAAACAAAAGATAAAAATGCCCAAAATCACTTTGGGACACTAAGAGTGCTACCCTAAAATTTAAGAACAATAACTTGCATCAAATAAAACTTGAAAATGAATGATTTAGCTAACTTTAGATGTACAAATGAGAACTAAAATTTAAATGCACAAATTTTTAAAGAAAGGAAAGAGAATGTGCCCCTTTCTCTTCAAATGGTTGAAGAAGTGGGGTATCCAACCAAGGAATTCCACTCTCCAACTTGAGTAACCTGCAACCTGTAATATTTTCTTAACAAAACCAAAGAATGTGAGATTCAACCACAATGATTTAACAATCATATTATTCGACCAAGAAATGCATGAAATTCCTAAATACAAAAGGTCAAATTGATTAAATCTACAACACAAATGCAATAGATCTCACCAAATCAAAGAAGCTTGCTTCATTGGCCTCCAATAGCACATGCAAGCAAAAGAATGTAGGAGCAAATCACCTCAAAGCAACACCAACACAAGATCTTCTCCAAATATTTTTCTTAATGAAAATAATTTGGCTCACTTCTCTTTGAAAATATGATAGCAAGAGAACATGAGAGCATGAGAGAGTAGAAATAATGTAACTCAAATGAGTAGTAGAGGCCTCCTTTTGAACGAAAAGAGGGAGAGGAGAGCCCCTTTGCATGAGTGACATTTGTCACTTGAAGAGAAGGGAGGCTCAAAAAGGGGGGACAACTTCAAACTCTTTAAATTTTACATGGGGGCACCCTTTTTTCTTTTCATTTCCCTCTTGGTACATAATATGACTTTAGGAAACATAATTTCTCCTTTCCAAGTGACTTTAGACACTTTACAAAAAAAATTCCATTTTTAATTATAGGTAATTTTCCTGATTTTTTTACTAACTTAGGAAAACTTGGTCAAAACCCTATCAAAACTTAAGGACTTGACTCAAAATTTGGTCCAAGGGTGTAGGGGTCTCATGCCATATGTTTTGAGTACCCATACCCCTATACATGACCACTAATGACCACCTATCCCTCTTTTACATTACAACATTTTAAGCTGAGGGATATTTTTTAATTACAAATAATTAAAAAAAACTAGGCAACGGTGTTGCAATTTCATAGAGAAGAAAAAGAGGAGAGAGGGGCAAAATTTTCCCTGCTGAGTCTTTTGGAGCTTGAAAATTTTGTAAGGTACACTTCATTTATATTCATGGCACAAGGTACATGGTACATGGTTTCCCACCTAGCTAGCTTGGTGGTCAACATTCTAGCTCCAACTCGGGGACGTGTGCTTGATCTCTTGGAAAGCATGCGAGAACCCCAAAATCTACAAAAAATATCTCAACACACCCAACATAAGCAATATGTGTGACATAAAAGATAAACAATCAACAAATGAATGTCTATACCATTAATCAAAGAACCCTATAATACATAAATACATCAGTAGAAAATGCATACATGTAAATAAAAGAATGATAGAGAAAGGTTAGAGATACATTACAACGGGTGCCCCTTTGGACACCAAAGCTCCTCATTTGAAGAATAACTTGAGTTGTTGCTCATTCACTAGTAAGTTCATAGGATCACCATCCAAATGGATAAGGTGGAAAGAATTAAAACCGGCCACATCTCTTATGATGAATGGCCTTGTCCACAGACTGTCAAATTTTTCGTGCTTTCACGACTTTTCTTTTCTTTTATCCCACAACAAAATTGTATCACCAATGTTGAAAACTCTTTGTTTTGTTAACTTGTCAAATTCCATTTTGGTTTTTTCTTGGTTCTTACAAATTTGATCATCAGCCTTCCCCCTGTTTTCATCAAGCTCAACCAACTGATTTATCATGTTCTGAATTGCATCTTCATATGTGCTAGATCCATAAAGTAATCTCGATACTAGAAGTTGAAGGTGAATTGGTAACTAAACATCAAAACCATAAACTAATTCAAAAGGACTTTTTCATGTAAAAGCTTTCTTTGTTATCCTATCTACCCATAGTGCATACTTAATTTTGTTGTCCCATGCTTTCTCATTTTTCCCCACAATTTTCTTGACTATGGTCATTAGATTTTTATTACTTGATTATGCTTGAACATTTCCTTGAGGATAGTAATTTGATGAATGACACAAGATAATGCCATATTTGAAACAAAATGATGATACTTTGACTGAGCTAAAGGAATTTGTGTTATCTGTTGTTATCTTTGTTGGCACTCCAAATTTTGTTATTATTTTGTCTTCTAGGAAGTCAATGACAACCTTTTCAGTTGATGCTTTAGTTGGGATGGCTTCAACCCATTTAGTGAAGTAATATGTAGCCGTTAAAATCCATGAATAACCATTACTTGAGTTATCATTAAACTGGCCTATGAATTCCAAGCCCCACTGTTGAAAAGCAGCTTCTATAATAATTGATTGTAAGGGAAAAGAAGCTAACTTTGATATGAACCATTACACCAAAACCCCGAGGTGTT
Source organism: Larix kaempferi (assembly GCA_027924585.1). NCBI lineage: Eukaryota > Viridiplantae > Streptophyta > Pinopsida > Pinales > Pinaceae > Larix > Larix kaempferi. The sequence goes on from BSBM01000298.1 coordinate 3,713,412, forward strand.
AGTGAAGGCCACCCACTAGGATCTTAACATCCCACCACACTTCGTAGTCTAGACTCTGGGCTGGATGTACGCCCGTACGGTGGTGTCCCCTTTGAGTCGTACGAGCCTCGGACGAACACTGCAATGCCGACGTTGCCAGCCACTCTGTGACTCGAACGTGGGTGGAGGCATCGATACCAAATGATACGAACCGTTACACCAAATCCCAGAGGTGTTAGTGAAGGCCACCCACTAGGATCTTAACAAACTTCTGCTTACCCGTGAAAAGCTGACAAGGCTCACAACGCCTTACAAACTTGCATATGTCAGAAAAGATGGAAAGCCAATAGTAACCAGCTCTAAGAATCTCGTGGGTTGTATTTCTAGCTGCATAGTGACCCCCAAAAAACCCAGCATGAAATTTACTTATGAGATTTTTGGCCTCATCTTCATCAACACATCTAAGGATTAGACCATCTAGATTCCTCCATCCTATTCCCATTTGAGTAATGACATATTTATATGTTTTTAATCTCAAGGCTCTTTTCTTATGACCCTTGAAGATGACTTGGCCATGTGCCATGCTTAAGATAGGAAATAATATATGTATACCATTCAACTTGTTCTAGCTTCTGAAGATTTAGGGAATACTCTGGTTCATCATTTTGACAAACCAAGTCCAAATCCTTTTCGTTACTTTCAATCAAAATTTGAGTTAAACTTTGTCCTTTAATTAATTTTGAAGGCTTGATCTCTAAGTCATGTTCTTGAATTTTAGCCACCCATCTCCCTCTTACACCTAACCCTTATGTTTGAGATAATACATCTTTGATTGTTGAATCAGTAACATATCCAATTACCTTAGAGTACCCAATGAAAGTTATGAAGTGTTTGAGGGACTTGACCAAAGCATATGCTTGCTTTTCAACTGTATGATACTTCAATTATGAATCTTGTAAGGCCTTACTCATGTAAGCAATGGGTTTGTCATGACCTTGGTCATTCGTTTGGAGCAAGACTCCCGCAATGGTATCTTCAAAAGCAAAGGATAAAATCTTGAATTCCTTAGAATAATCTGGAATTACTAGGACATGAGCTTTAGATATGGCGACTTTTATTTCGATAAATGCTTTCTTTCCCTGATCACCCCATTCAAATTTGGCATCTTTTTTAAGCAATTTGTAAAATGGCTTGGCTATTTCTGCATAATTTGGAATGAACTTGTGAACAAAATTTATTTTTCAAAGGAAGGACTGGAGAGACTTCCTTGACGTGGGAAAAGGGATATTTTCAATTGCTTCAACTTTTTCACGGTCTATTTTAACCCCATTTTTGGAGACCAAATGGCCCAAACATTTTCCCTCAATTACCCCAAAAATTGACTTGTATGGATTGAATTAAATTCCAAATTCCTTGCATCTTTCAAAAACTTGTTTTAAATCATTTATGTGGCTAGCCTTGTCCGTAGAAAACATTATTAAATCAACTTGATATATTTCAATGATTTTTCCAATCATGCCTCTAGATGCATAATCCATAGCTCTCTGAAATGTGGTACCGGCATTTGATAAACCAAAAGGCATTCTCAAATATTTGAAAGTACCCCGTGGAGTAGTAAATGCAGTCTTATGTTTATCTTCCTTTTTAACCATGATTTGGTTATAACTAGAAAAACCAGCAAGCATTGACATCATTCTTGAACCTGTTACTCTTTGAAGCATCATTTCCATTTTGGAAAGGGGATAATTAACCTTTTCACAAACAATGTTTACATAATCTAATTGAACCATTCTTTTTCCTAGCCACAACAAAGTTTGAGCACTAAGAAGAATGTATTGTATGAGATATTATTTCGGCTGCCAACATTTTTTGTAACTACTTTTGGACCAAAGGGGCTAACTTGTGATTAATTTTCCTTAATTTTTTGCCTAAAAGGCGTACCTCCTTCTTTTAGGGGAATAGTATTCCAAAGTGCATCCTCCTTATAAACCTTAAGCTCATCGTAAGTGAAATCCAAAACATCTCTATATTCCCTTAAAAAAATTAGTATTGCCTCCCTTACCTCTTTGGGTGTGTTCTTTCCAATTTTTACCATTCTAAGTTCCTCACTTGTTCCTATGTTGACTTCGATATGTTCACTTTCCTTTAAACAATTTTCTCCTTTCTTTTTGCAACCATCATGCCTATCAAACAACTTCTCGTAAGCAATAAGGATTCTAGGGGTTGTATTAACTTGTTGATTACATTCTGGATCATGACAGCCTTCCTCCTTATAACTACTTTGGAAATTAGTGAACTTGTACATATTATTTAAGAAATTAATGACATGTTTATCATCCTTGAATACTTGTCAATGATCCACATTGTATGGAACTGGAGGCCTAAATATGATTTCCATTTTAACATCTTCCTTAACTAAATCTTTAAAGGTTGTAGGGTAGAAGCAGCTACAACAAGCTCATCATCCTTAGAATTCATTTCTCTAGGAATAGCAGTAAGATTTAAGGCATCAAAGAATTCCATGGTGTCCCATACTGCATTCCTATATCTTTTTAACCTTTCATATTTACATGCGAACTTATTTTTAACCTGTGAGACAATCAAATCTGAATCTCCCTTAATACTTAGCAACTTTACACCCGTATCCTTGCAAATTTCCAAGCCAAGCAATAAAGCCTCATATTCGGCCACATAATTTGTGGCATCAAATTCCAACCTATATGCAAATTTGAATATTTGACCAGAAGGTGACTTGATGACTATACCAGAACCTTTTCCAGGGCTAGAATGGGCCCCATCAAAATGCATATGCCATATTTCATTAATCTGTTCTTCTTTACTACTTTTGTTCTGTGGGCTCTAAAAAGTTAGATAAAATGGCATAATTTCCCAACTCATCCCCTTCATATTTTAACTCATTCCTTGGACACTTTGTGTCTTCTACATGATATTTTCTTTCTAATTCCATGTTTAATCTAACCATGACCCCATTTGGATTTGGAATGGTGACATATGTTAGATCCATTTGTATATTACCTCCTAAATCAGCAGCTGGTTTTTAGAAATCAACATTCCCCAAGCATCAAGCATGTCGACAACTACTATGTCCATTTCTAACTGAATGTCAGGATAAACAACCAAATGTACTTGCAATTCCTTTATCAAACCACACACTTCCATATTTTTACTTTCGATGGCACAAATGTTATGGTAATGCCTTGAAACTCTTAAGTTCAATTGTTGCATCACCTTCTTTGTCATGACATTGGAAGTTGCTCCAAGATCAAGCATACAATTGTGGAGGCGATAATTATTCACAAGCAAAGTAATGAAAAATGGTCAATTCTTTTCATTACCCCTATCCTTTACTTGTAAGATTATAGGTGCATCTTGGTAGGCTATGACTTGTGACTTTTCAATGTCCCTTTCCTTACCCTCATGTATATCATTGTTTGGAGAAGGGTCTTTTATTGCTTTGAGTAGTTTTCCTTTCTGGGATGGTATCTTCATAAGCTCTGCTACAGGAACCAACATCTTTGCATTACTTATCTATCCCCCTAAATAAATGTTTAATTGTGAATTTAAAGGAGTAATTGGTTTAGGAATAAATACAGGGGTACCTTATTAATGCTTGCTTGGATCCTATCTTGATTCTGGTTTCTTCTCCTTTGATAAGTGATATCCTTATGTCTATCCATTTCCAATATTTTCTCTTGGGAAGGCTTTTGTCCATACATTTTAGTCACATTATCAACCTCGTCATTCACATAATTTACCCCCCTACTATACTCTACCAATTTCATCCCATCATCCACGGAAACATAATATTTTTCACTGCACATATTAACCTATTCATTTTCTTATTCAAAAGGCTCATCTTTATAGATTTGAAGAAAATTATGGCAAGTTGATTCTTCGTGAAATTCTCCACAAGATTTGAAATATGGGATGACTTGGTGATCAATAAAGTTGGTAGAATCTATGAGGACTTCTTTTTCTATTTTTTATTATGCTTAGGGTGGAATCTATTTGCATTGGCCCTCTCCATGGCTATCAACCTATTCTACATGGTTTTCATTTGATTTGCATGGTTAATCTGCATTTGCTTAATTAATTGAGTGAGTTCCTTGACATAATCACTTCAAGAATCTTGAATTTATGATTTATTCTTTTTATCTTCATGAGGCTTGGAAGACATTCCTCTTGTGAAACCAGGAATATTAGAATTTCTGGAAGCTTGCATGTTCTTTTCAACTTTGATAGCCAATTTTTGGGCATCCTTTAAAGTTTGTGGTTCCTTATCTCTCAGGTGATATCTAATTTCGCCATCAAAGGATTCCATATAATGTATCAAAATGGCATCGTCGGGAGGTCTAATCTTCTTATCTAGACTTTTGACTAAGTCGTTAAATTTTTAATTAAATTCTTCCATAGTCTCATTTTCATTTTTCTGACTTCCATTGAAGCATCTAGCCAATAACGATCTTCTTTCTTATCACCCCATCTTTCATTAAAGAAATCCAAAATTTCTTGTAGAGACTTAAACTTATTATCTGAGAATCAATCAAGGGCATCTTCCTCCAAGGACAAAATAAAAAATTTCATCTTTACATCCTCATGGTTGTGGGTGTTGCACCATTTGCTAATGCATAAGTGGAAATTTTGAACATGAGTTTTTGCACTAACAACATTATTTCCTCAAAAAAGGCAACTTCTCTAGAGCTTTGTCAGGAATTTGATGGGGATAACCTTGGATATTTGAGAAATCACATGGTTTATATAAATCATCCATTGGTGATGTTATTAAAGGATTATTATGCACAAATAACAAATGTATATCAGAGATTTCTTCTTCTCCAAGACTTGTAAGGAGTCTATGAGGAGCTAGTATATTTTCTCTCCTCCTATAAACCCTTCCAAGTTTGGGAAGGGAAACAAACAAACCCCTAGAGTTCCTCCTAGTAGAATAGCTTACTGAATTTGAAGGTGGAGTCTCCACTTGGAGATCAAGTAATATCTAATAACGTTTATCTTTGTGAAATTAATTATTCATACCTTTTAAATAAATTCAAAAAAAGTTAATTAACCAAGGAAAATAGACTTTTCCTCGGCAACGACGCCAAAAATGTCCCTTCCTAATACACACCTCCAAACGTGTAGAAGTCTCCAACCCACTCGGTGTGTCCTTGGGGGCAAGCTACAAGTCGAGGACCCACTGTCACTTCGATTCCCAACTCCTCTATTTAGGATCAAATCCTAAAGGGGCCAAGGGGGGTAGACCATATTTACTAAGTTTTCAAATTTAAATTTTTAGGAGTTAAATTTTATTTAAACGTATCTAAAGTTTAAATGACAAGCAATCATGCAATATGCAACAAATATTTGATGGTAGTCAAAACTTACTTTGAAAATTAATCAAATAATGCTAAATGAATCAAACAACCACTTATTTACTAATGAGTGCCTTGTCTATTGGGCTCAAATTACAACTTGAAATTAAAATACCATTTACTTAATGAAAGCAAATTATACAAGACACATAAAAGAGCTGAAATAATTTGCTTCCAAATACAATAGGAAATTGCACCAGAAAAATAAATAAAATAAATTGATTGTAATTGAGAAAAGCTTTATTTGGAAAAATATAACGAAATTTTTAAAGCTAAGATCAAAAGGGACAAATGCTTGAAAATAAAGAAATGCTTTAAAGTTTTGCAATGGTCCGGTAAATTTTAGTAAATTTTAGGTCTCACTTTAACTTAGGGGATTAGTGTTTGAGGAAAGGAAAGAAAAATCTAATACAATGTGACTACCTCTAACTCGTATCCTTTGACCGAGAGAAATTGTTGGGTGCTCAACAAGAGGATAACAAGGTTCCCTTCTAGCTTTACAAGTCAGCTTCAAAGAAAAGTCGAGTGCTCAACAGGAGGACATAAAGTGCCCCGAGGCCCCCTTCAGCCTCTACTCCTCTAGCTCCATAGACTAATCTGTATTTTCTCAATTTGCAAATAAGTAGTTAAAGTATCTAATTAAACTAACCAACACAATCTTTTGCCATTTCTTATCAACCAAGATCGGACGAACCAACAAGGGGAGTGAATACGAGGAAAAAGTGATGCAATGTTTATTTGTTTATAACCAAAGAATGAAAAATTTTACTTGACCCAAACAAAACTAGCCAGCACGATTTTGCAGGAGGGAAAGATCACTTCACATGCAAGGTGTGGGAAACAAATTAAAAAATGAAGCAAGGAAATAAATTGCTAATCTAGCCACTCAATCCCTCTTCCAAAAGGAAGAAGCGAGGAAAAACAAGTAAAGCTTATGCTGGAATAGCAAGAAACAAACTAAGTTATAGCCCCTCTTCTTTTGCAATGCAAGGATGGGAAAAGCCCAACTACCTTTGCATGCAATGGATCACTGAAAATAGAAAGTACAAATTTAACTTGGAAAATGCAATAGAACTAATCTCAAGAGACTCTCTTGGAGCTATTACAATAGAGAAATTTTTCAGCACTTAAGAAGAGAGAAAATAGAGAGAATAGGAGTTTTGACCCCTTTTGGCAGAGGACTTGAAGTGGTTTCCTTTGGGTGCCCTTTGTGCCTTGTTTTTGCCAAATTTGAGCAGATTTTCCCCTTGTACTGTTAGAAACCTGCAAAAAACCAGCAAGCAAACAAAAGATTAAAATGCTCAAAATCACTTTGAGACACTAAGAGTGTTAGGATAAAAACTATGAGAAAAATTTCTGAAGCTTAAGAACAATAACTTGCTTCAAATAAAACTTGAAAATGAATGATTTAACTAGATTTAAATGTACAAATGAGAACTAAAATTTAAATCCATAATTTTTTAAAGAAATGGAAGAGAATGTGCCCCTTGCTCTTCAAATGGTTGAAGAAGTGGGGTATCCAACCAAGGAATTCCACTCTCCAACTTGGGTAACCTACAACTTGTAAGATTTGCTTAACAAACCCAAAGAAGGTGAGATTCAACCACAAATCACACTATTCAACCAAGAAATACATGAAATTTATAAATACAAAATGAGAAATTCATGAAATCTACAACACGGGAAATAGATCTTACCAAAGCTAAGAATTTTGTTTCTTTGGCCTCCAATAGCACATGCAAGCAAAAGAATGTAGGAGCAAATCAGCTCAAAGCAACACCAACACAAGATCTCCTCCAAAGATTTTTCTTATTGAAAATAATTTGGCTGCAAATTACAATGGCTCACTTCTCTTTGAAAATATAAGAGCAAGAGTGCATGAGAGCATGAGAGAGTAGAAAGAATGTATCCCAAATGAGGAGGAGAGGTCTCTCTAGAACTTGTTAAATGTTGGAGTGGTCCAGCTTGCCACTCTAGTGTCTTCCTTATCTTATTGGCACACAAGACAAGTCCATATGTATTTCTCAATGTCTTGTCTCATACATTCCCAAGAGTTACCTCGTTCCAACAATGCCAACGTTATTTGTTGTCTTGGGTGTCCTGCCCAGAGTAAATTGTGGCACTCCTTTAAGATCTCCTCCCTAAGTTTAGAAGAATTTGGCACATATAATTGGTTTCCAAAGTATAACAATCCATTCTCCATCTAAAACTTCCTTGTCTTGCCTTCCTTCACCTATTTCATGATACTCAAATAAATGGGATCATTCTCTAATCCAACTTTGATCTTTTCTTGCAAGTATAAAACAAATTTTCCCTTGACTTACTGTGGGCATCGACAAAAGATTTTTAATCTCCTCAATCATTCCAAGTTGCACCTTCCTACTCAATGAATCCACCACAACATTCAACTTTGTAGTCCAATACTCAACAATCATGTCAAACTTAGCTAAGAATTCTTGCCATCATACCTACTTAGGTGATAGCATCGGTTGAGTGACAAAGTAGCTCATTGCCACATTTCCCATTTTCACAACAAGCAACTCGCCCAACAAGTAATGCCTCCATGCATGTAGGCAATGCACAATTGTTGTCATCTCCTTCTCATGAACAAGGTACATTTGTTCATGATCCTATAGATTTTTGCTCTTATAGGCTACTAGATGACCTTATTGCATCAAAACACCTCCAATGGTGTAATTTGAATCATAGGTTAATACCTCAAATGACCACTCAAAATCTGGGAGATTCACCACAATTTCCATCACAAGTATGTGATTTAGTTTGCAAAACAATGCCCAACACTTGTTTGACAAATTCCAAGGTTCATCTTTGTTCAACAAGTCATTAAGTGGTGTCAGATTTTATAGAAATTTTCAACAAACCTACATAATCGTTAGCCAAACCAAGGTAACTTCTTGCATCATGGATTGTTTTCAATTCCTCTAAATCCTCAATGGTCTTTATCTTCATTAGATCCATGGCCCGAGGATGGATTTCCAGTCTACCCAAATACACTCTTGGACTTCTTCAAGTACAATTTATTTTCCCTTAACACCGTAAGACCTCTACAAAGTGCCTCTTATGGTCCTCCATGTTCTCACTAAACACTTCAATGTTGTCTAAATAGACAAGCACAAACTTGTCCAAGAAATCTCTAAACACCTCGTTTATTAACGTGCAAAGGTAGCAATAGTGTTGCATAACCCAAAAGGCATAACAACAAATTCAAAATTTTCATACCTTGTCGAGGAATTTGTCTTTTCCTCATTCCCTTCTACAATCCTTACTTAGTAGCATCCTTACCTCCATTCTAACTTTGAAAAAACCTTTGCCTTACCCAACTTATCAAAACAATCTACGACCAAGGGTAAGAAATATCAGTTCTTGATGGTCTCCTTATTCAATGCACGACAGTCCACGCACATCCTTAGCTTTAAGGTGTCCTTCTTCTAGAAAAGGACAAGTGTTCCATATGATGACTGTGAAGATTGAATGAAATTGGCATCAATTGACTCACCCAACTACATCCTCAACTCTTTCGACTCTAGTCCTGAAAATCGATAAGGATCTTTCGCCTGAGGTTGAGACCTCGATTCAAGCTTAATATATTGATCAATGATGTGCCTATGAGTAGCACATTTGAAAAAATCTCCAACACCAAGTCTGAAAACTCATCTAGCACATTGACAAGTGAAAATAACATACTCATCCCTATTCCAACCTCATCCACTTCTCCAATCAACGCTGCAACATAGAGCTAAGAATTTAGGCATCAAGTCACCCTCTTCATGCTTAGAGAAAAAACCATCTGCACCTTTCCATCAATCTTCCCCGTTGTTGTGTGCATAACACAAAGTTTCTATCTATCAACTGTCACCAACTTATCTTCAAATGGCATGATAATTTCCATGGTTCTTCTCAAGAATTCTTGCTTAAGGATGACTTCAAAATCATCAAATTGCACCACTATAATATTAGCATGGCACTTCCATTTTCCCAACTGAATGTGGACAATGGATGCAACCTCGGTGAATGCCTTCACATTAGAATTGGTTGTATTGACTAAATCACATCATGATCCAACCCTAACTTTGAGTTCACCCGCCAACTCCTTCGGGCCATTCCCATCGGATCAGCCACTGTAGATTAGCATGGCCTTTCCATTTTCCCGACTGAATATGAACTCTGGATGAAACCCCAGTGAATTCCTTCACCTTAGAATTGATCTCCTTGACTAAATCACAGCATGACCCCACCCTAACTTCGATTTCACCCGCCAACTCCTCCTTCAATCCATTCCCATCGAATCGAACTCCAGTACTATCATCAAAAATGTCACACTGAGTTCATTCAATTAGTTTTTCCCAACAACCATGTTCTAGTCCCGCCACTTGTGCATTTATACGATGTGGTTAGTCCAAATCATACCCCATGTACACATGTCTCCCCCACGTCACACTTTTTTCCACATGGCATGGGTGGGTCCCATCTCAAATTTCTCAATTTTTCACATTTTTATAATTATGAAAATTTTCAATTTTGCAATAGGGTTTATTGCAAAACTACAATGAGTCTTTTCTCCATTCCAAAAATATCTCTATCACAACAAAACATAAAAAAAATTCATTGATAACTCTAAATTTTCAAATTTTTCAAATTTCCTTAACCCAATTTACCATTCATGCCAGTAGATCATAGATTTAATTCCTAGCCTCCATTAATATACCTTAACAATTAATAGCCAAGGATTTTCATAGAAGCATTTTGTCAACACATCCTGTGCAAGTCTGTTTTTTGCCTGTAACTGTGGATTCCAACACATACAACCCCAGTGTTGCACCTGGCTCTGATAACACTCTCTCATGTCCCCATCCATCATCCTGACCAACAGAGGGGGATATTTACTAATTTTGCACCATGGGAAATAATGCGAATTCGTAATTAAAAAAATGTATGTGTAGATGCATAAATTTAAAACACAAGGAAATAAAACTCTATCCACACCTACAACATGCATATACAAGCATAATTATCAAAGGAAAAAATTAAAATCATTGCACATTCAAATACAAAGAGAATATTTATCTTTAAACAAAAAATATCCAAGCAACTGACTATGTAAGAGCAATTTCCACCCAACCATAAGCACTTTGTCTAGCATATATGTTTTTTGCTAAGAGGCCACCCCCAATCTAAGCTATGAGGCCACCAGGGTGAAGGAAACACCTACAGGCTTCTCTCTCTCAACACACAACCCATTTTCTCTCATGCTTTGTGATGTCCATTTTTAGATGATCATTCCAGGGGGTTATTAAATGACAATTAGGCCTTAAATTGTTATAATATTAAGGTGTCATTTAATTAAAAAGAGGATATTTCAGTGGATGGTATTGGATGGCCCATGGTATTGGGCTCCAAAAGAAGATAAAAGGGGAGGCACTCACCCATCAGGGGCATCTTGATTTGACATTGATTTCTTGTGACCATCTGGGGGTTATACTAGAGTTTTTCGTTAGGGTTTGACAAGACCTTTCCGCTGTTGGTTTGGTTTCGGTGGTGCAACAAATCCACCATAACTAGACAAGGAGGAGGATCCATTCATGGTCTTCACTAGAGCTTCATAATTTGGTTTGGCCTCACTTCCAGGTTCTTGTTGGGTGTGTCTTAGTAGCTACTATAGAAACCATAGTTATTTGTATTGTCTACCATCTATTTTTCATAATAAAGGTGCCAACAGTATTCCACCATTTTGGTGTGTTCTTGAATGTTCCCAATGTGTTTACAAAATGTTGATGTGAATGCAAATTACTTGTGAAAGTTATAAATCAATGTAAAATTGTTAGATTTTTGTCAAATTCATATAATTGTGCACATTTGGTTCGAGGACATTACAGTGGTATTAGAGCTGGTTTTCCTGCCATCCTGAGGGGAAAATCGGTGAGGAGTTATTTCAAATCTTAATAGGAAATCCATCCGGGGTTCCATCAAGCTTGATTTTGCATTATTATCTTCAGACTTGGATCGAGTGTTTCCTTGTAGTGGATTGAGTTCATCTTCATTAAGCATAAGCAGTGGATTGAGGATCGTGGAAATTTGGCACTCGTCAAGGTTGTTGGAGATTGAACACTCTTATTGCTTAATCGTGGAAATAAAGGAAGAAGCAAAGTTCCCATTTCTGGATCGTGGGTACCCCGTGGAGTAGAGTAGGATCGAATATTTTGGATAGTCGATTTTCCCTTTAAGGGTCCAAGAACAACAACAGCAGTTGCATCTCTTTTAGAAGAGGGTCAATCCCTCAATGTTGGAAAGTCATGATTATTAGGGTCGAACCCTTTCGTGGAGGATTCATGGGTTGGGGGAGGCTATTGGGTTCTCTTGAGGGGGGCCACCCATTTTCTTTATGGATTTGCGACTTAGAAGAGGGTCGAGTTACTCGTGGACCATAGGAAAGTAATGAAGCATTGGTAGAGGTTGTAGCACTCTGGGTGAGGAAAACAGGGGGTCGAGGCAAGGCATGAAGGCTTTCTTATGGAAGTTTCATGGAGGGTCATGAAACCCTTTTGGACGAGGGTCATGACACCCTTTTGGAGGAGGTTCATGAGCAGTAGAACAGTCATGGGGCTTTTGGGAAGAGAAACAACCCATCCTAGTTCACTGGAAAAATTACAGAGGGGTCGAATCACTGTTGAGGAAGGACAAAACCATGAGATAGGGACACATTTAGAGGAGGTGACCCCGCGGTGGGAGAGATATAGGCCAATGGAATTGTGAAGGGGGATCGTAGTGAAATAGCCTCCTAAACCATTTGTTGACATATCTGTCGGAGGCCGCGAAGGACATGAAGAAGAATCAGCCATTCGAGATCTATCCTAGCAGAAATGCAAGGAAGAGCACGTGAATTGATGCCAGAAGCCATGAGGAGAATGTCGTAATTTTTATGTCCACATCATTGTTTAAAGTATATGCTTTAAAAGGAATTTTTAATGTCATTCACATCATTTTCTTAAGTTAATGTTTTGAATCAAAATTTAAGTGGATGTGAAGTATAAAATTAGGGACATTAAATATTTGGAAGCCATGAGGGCTATTGGTGGGGTTTATCCCCAACATAGTAGATCCGCAGGATTAGGGGCAGTCATGGAGGTTATTATGTATCTCCATTATTTTTCACAGTGGATTATTCATCATCAAAGCTGTGTTTATACCTGCAGACAAGGGAAGAGAGGATGCATTCCATTGTTGAGGGGGTTAACAATTCGTGGGGCTAAGATCTGTTCCTTAACGCTCTTGAAAGTGACTTGTATCTGCAATTGACACCTACAGGAGTTCGATTTGACACTATTGATCGGCCACTTGTTATATTCGGGTGATCCATAACCATTGTGGGAATGATGGAGGTCGCTACAACCAATAGGGAGATGTCGGCAAATTTTATCAATCCAATCCATCAAAGATTCTCTTCTGCATGCAACTACAACAAGTTCACTTTATTTGCATTAACGGAGCTGTCAGTTTATCTCTTATCTCAAAGGTGCCAACATAAATCTGAATTGTTAAGTTGGTGTTGATGCAATTGTTCTAAAACATTGAATGTCAAATATGTATCACTTCTAAGTGCACTTTAATGCTCAAACATATCTACTATGTGAGCGCTGAAACAAACACCCAAGAGGTACTCTCAAAATATCATTGGAAAAAACAGTTGAAATCAATGGGAACAAATTAAATGGTATGATTGTTGAGACATTGAGGAAGTATGGGAAACTAGACTGGTGGAGGTAACAAAACTCTAAGGGGCATATTATTACCAACGTTCCGTAAGGAGCGACCAACAAGAACTCAGGATGATTTCACCACTTTCTTTAGGGAGTACCAAGCATTAAGAGAAGAGATACGGGTAGTGATATCCTTCACAAACTTCTACAACATCAAGTTGGGAGGCTCACCATAGGATTGGAAGGAGGATTCCTTTAAAAGCATAGGGCAGATATTGAAGAGTTGAGCATGAAGGACAAGAGATGGAGCATTGTTGGAGGACCATTTCACCATCGGCCCCAATTTCTACCAGTATACCTTCCCCTACCCCTGCTGACGGTACCAACACAACTCCAGCAGCACATCCAACAGAAGACAAATCAGCATCACATCCAATAGAAGACAGAGCAGCAGCACAAGAAGAAACAAATAAGGAACAAGCAACACAAGAAGCCACCGACAGGAAGATGGAAGCAGAAAAACAGCCAAAAGCCACCGACAAGCAGAAGCGAGCAGACCACCAACAAGACACCGCAGCTAAGGAAAGAGAGAAAAGAAAGAAAAAGCATAGGAAAGAAAAGAAAATAAAAGAGAAAGACAAGGAGAAGTAGCAGCAGCACATCCGGCAAGAAACTCGCCTATCTGGACATTTAGATCAATTCGGACCAATTGCTACATATGATACTCTGGAAGCAAAGGAGGAAGAACTCGATCTCCTTGCAGACGCAGTCCATAAAGAGCAAAGGCACACAAGAATTGAATCCCATGAGCACCTATAGAGACTACAGGCAGAACAAGCGACATTTTTGACTAAGTGTGAAGACTTATCCCATCAAGTTATACCAATACCATCGCGTTCTGACACGACAAACCCTCTCGACAAGGCGTGCATAGTACTAGAAAGTGTCATGTCGGCCTTAAGAGATCAATTGGATAAGAACCGACGAGATCAGGCTGCAAATACATCTAGTTTAATGACAAATCATTACACGGCTTTCACAGAAGCCCACAATATGATCGAAAAATGTACTAGAGAAGCCACCACAGTAACTGAATTTTTGCATGACTGGTATACCTATTATGGTAATGTATTTGAAGAAATGCAAAGGAAGAGAGAACTGATCGACACTATTCAACAGCAACGACAAATTTCCGACGAAGCACTTTCTGCAACCATCGATGAGCAACTTGTCATGGAGAAAAGGAAGCTAACAAAGTTGGAGAAACAAGAGGAGAAATGGATCAGCCAAGCTCGAGTTAGTCTCTCAAAATTCGATAAGATCCGTCCACACCTCCAACGCCTTCTTTCCACTGCTAAAAACAAGATAAAACTCTTTGGACATGACCTGACCAACCTCCAAGATAAATCTACGTAAGAAAATATGGAGATCCTGTCGAGCCTCAACACTCTCTCCATCGACATTCAGGATGCCTTGCACACTTGGCAGGACTTTCAACATCAGTTATCAGTCTCTGCAGAGGCCATTGTTGAGTCCGCGTGCTCCAGCAAACATCTGCCAGTTCCAATCTCCCACAGCAGTAGCAGCAAAACTCGCTACTTACAATTAACACATCATCTCCTCATTTCTTCGGGACAAAGAAATATTTTGTGGTGGGGGAGATGTTGGAGGAGCCTAAGTCATCCTGTCGACTACGTCCTTCACTCGACTACTTGTAAAAAGTGTCGACGTATTGAGTCAACCAATACATGTCGGGTTGGTAAGTTGAACCAACATGTAGTTATGTAACTGTCTATCAAACGTATAAATAGGCTGGTGAGCCGACTTACATAGTTAAGTCGGATTGTTCGTATACATGTAATCCGTATGCATATCTTGCTAAGTAATATAAATTCTTGTTGCTTCCTCTCCATCATTTGTCTATTGTATTTGTATCATTGTGTGTGTTTGCTTATATTATAATATGTATCACTGGTAACAATGCAACCCCCTCGACTACAACAAGCATACATCTAGTTAGACTTAGGAATTGTGCATAGATGAAGACCAAGCTGCAGCATATGAGGATGATGATACCAGTAAAAATAGATGGGTATATTGATCATGCAGCGTCCCAATTAGCCACACCTAAGGATGCAACAGTGTGTCCTACTTATGAGGACTATGGGGATATGAAGGATCCAACTCATTTACCTACATATGATGTTGATGATGACATGGATTCCACATCTCATCATATTTATGACATGTATGATGATGTAGGCATGATTATATCTGGATATGACAAGTCGAGAGTAGGTGCACTTGAGCAGGATGAGAAATTAGTGTGGGATGAGTTACCTTTTGAGGGTGATTTCATTTCCCCAGAGGAGGACAATGAAGGGTTTGAAGCGATAGATGAGAGCTTGTATGAGGATAATGATCCACATGAGTCAATTGGTCCTTTATGTGACAACCTACACCATGTTGCTGAGATGACATTGCATGACTTGGAGAGCTATTTATTGGTCACGAAGGAGCAATTGGTGCAAGTGTTAACGAGAGCAGATAGTGCTCACAAGTTTATTGAAGATATTATGTGGAAGATCCAATTAGAGGATAGGCACAAGGGAGTTGCAGGGGGGTCCACTATCACCCAATTGCGCACCATCAAAGAAGCATTGAAGCAGATAAAGTCTGATTACTTGCAATTGTTCATGGATAGAGACCTTGTTCTTAATTTCACAGAAGACAAGGTAAGGGAGGTTGAGGAAATTCATTATCAGCTGTGTTTGGCACATTCTTCATCATTAATAGAAATTGAGACTCCACCATCTTTGAAAACAGTGACAAATGAGGGCATGAGTAGCACTCATGGTTTGAGGAAGGATCCTCTTGTGACATTTCCACATGAGGAGCATTCGGAGTTGCAAGTACCTAAGGAAAGAGTTGACACGAAGGGATTTAACCAGGTGCTTGTTTTGCATTATGAGGGTCATGAGCCGCCTGTGGGGGATTTAGGCTTATCCATGGAGGAGGTAGTTGAGCACATTCCATGTGGTCCAGTTAGCATGGGAATATATGCATCTATGGATCATCAGAAGAGTGTTGGATGTGGTAGCACATGCAAGATACCAGATGGCATAGGAGGTTACGAATGTATGTAGTAGTATACATGAGGGTACAGGAACACACGATGGTGTACACTGGATATTTGGAGTGTTTCCTCTAGGGAGACCTCCTGACAGAATCATAGAGCATACCATTGACCTGAGGTTACCCAAGATCGAGGAATGAGCTTTCGAGGAGTTTGTGTAGCTTAGGATTGCTTGGCTCATTGGGGACAATTAGATGGATTCTTGTGTTAGCATTGGGTAGACCAGCGCTATGGGTAGAAGGTGTTAGACATCTTCTTGGATAGTGTGGGACCCTAGTGATTTTACAATTGATATGCATATTCAAAATAGCTCTTACAGGCATTGCAACTTGCAGTTCCAGGAGAGGAGGACGTAGATAGGGCATGACAATCATATAGTTCCGATCAGAGTGGTGTAGC
This sequence comes from Larix kaempferi, assembly GCA_027924585.1. NCBI lineage: Eukaryota > Viridiplantae > Streptophyta > Pinopsida > Pinales > Pinaceae > Larix > Larix kaempferi. The sequence goes on from BSBM01000298.1 coordinate 3,730,031, forward strand.
ATCAACATGGCGGTCTCTTTCTAATATTTTCTTGGGACCTAGGGATTTCAGTATTAGATAGTTCAGTACCTTACATAAGGGGAAAATCCAATTCTTTCTTTCATGATTTTGGGTCCATAGTGGAGCATTTACTTGAGGGGTTGAGCGAGTTGTTGCAGCATCAATATGCTCTACTTATTGGCAGTAGAAGGGAGGATTCCTATGGAAATACCTTACCGGATCACATATCAAGTAGAGGATGCTTCACCTCTTCTCGATTGGTTTGGGACCTTTGTATCATTTTCAATTTCAGTTCAATTCATTAGGAAGAGCGACAGATTGTGGAGGCATTGCTTGAGGACAAGAAATCTTAGGAAGGGAGGACTGTGATGTCCCTTTTCAAATGATCATCCCAGGGGGTTATTAGATAACAATTAGGCCTAAAATTGTTATAATATTGTGGTGTCATTTAATTAAAAAGGGGATATTTCAGTGGATGGTATTGGATGGCCCATGGTATTGGGATCAAAAAGAAGATAAAAGGGGAGGCACTCACCCATTAGGTGCATTTTGATTTGAAATGGATTTCTTGTGATTGTTTGGGGGTTATCATAGAGTTTTCGTTAGGGTTTGGAAAAACCCTTCCACTGTTGGTTTGGTTTCGATGGTGTGACAAATACACCCTAGCTAGACAAGAAGGAGGATCCATTCAGGATCTTCACTGGAGCTTCATCATTTGGTTTGGCATCACTTCCAATTTATTGTTAGGTGTGTCTTAGTAACTGCTATAGCAACCATAGTTATTTGTATTATCTACCATCTATTTTTCATAATAAAGGTGCCAACAGTATTCCACCATTTTGGTGTGTTCTTGAATGTTCCCAATGTGTTTGACAAAATGTTGATGTGAATGCAAATTACTTGTGAAAGTTATAAATCAGTGTAAAATTGTTAAATGTTTGTCAAATTCATATAATTTGTGCCCATCCGGGTCGGGGACATTACATGCTTATTCAAACTACCCACCTCTGACCACTTACAAGGAACTCACTTAATCATCCCAACCATGGCACTCTTATCTACTGCCCCACACAACACAAGGAAGACATTTCTTTCACTGATCCACAATTCCCTTGGGAAATACAAACCTTATATTGCTTAGCAGTGTGTGCAGCAAGAGTCCAAATGATTGTATGCCATTGGAGAACCTCATGTAGCATTTATTCTTTGCTTCTCTAGCATTTGGGAGAAGCAAAACTCCATGGATAAAAGTCCCTATCTTTCCCAACCTCTATGCTCACCTACAACCATCTCTTTTCTCTCAAATATGCAATTTTCCTGCACAATTTTGAATTTTCAGTTATTGCATAGTCAAGTAATGGTAATAACAATGGAATAATGGTATGAAAAACAAGAGGAAGAACTTTGTGTAGTGTAAAAATATGCTATTAAAAATATGTCTAAAAAAATGGATGATAGCCCCCAAAAAAGATGAGAGAATGGGGAAAAGACAATTAACATAACTTCTAACCATAGAAAAGAGGACTCTTATAGTTTTCATATCAGTATATCCATCTCATACTTCCATGACTACATGAGAAGACTTTTCCCACCAACCTCACACATGCATTAAATGATTGGATAAAATAGTCAAAAGGAAGTAATTGGCTCATTTAAGGAACACGACAGCAATGGATGAATTCTAAGGTTGACACTTGGCAATAAAGGATTTAATCTCCCATAGGCCCCCTTTCCACTTCTCCTTTAGTGGAATCATAACCCCTCTAGTACTCTTGACACAACCATCTTGGACAATTTTATTATTTTCCAACATAATATTTACATAACTTTCAAATTGGCATGACAAGTCTATTGAAGAATGTAACTTCGGAAGATATTGGTATTGTATTTTTATTGTACTTCCTTTGGGAAATTTCATATTGTATTTGATTATGTAAAAACTCTAAAAGAAATAATGCAAAATAGACAAGTAGACCCCGTGGGTAAACTACCCCATACAATGGATAGTCTACCCCAAACAATGGGAAAAACTACCCTAGTCAAGTCAGCCTAGTTAGGTAAAAAGGCCAGTTTGTGACTAGTATAAATAGAGTGGCGTCTAGCTCATTTGGTGCATCATCTCACTAAAGCAAGTTTGCATGAGTAAAGGAAAAAGTACAAGTTCGGTTGGGAGAAAGAGTAGCTGCATTGAAGACATCTTTTCTTGGGGTTTCTATTATATCTTGTTCTCGGGTTATTGTACAAGTTTGGCATTTTACTTTCTAATGAATTTATACTAAATAATTTTTGTTGGGTTTTTCCCGTGAGAGGGTTTTCCCAGGGTAAATCTTTGTGTTCTCTTGTTATGATGTGCTTGTCTATCTTGTAGTGATCCTATTGCATATGGTTATTGTGATAATAATATAAATTGATTGAAGATCTAACATAACCATCTTAGAAGTATCAAAATTCTAACATGGGTTCAGAGCTAGCTTGAAAGAAGACCTTATGCTGTAGCAATAACTATCGGAAGTGAAAACTAGGGTTTCTTGTTCTGAAGGCTTTTCACCATAGATCAGCCTGAAAAGGAGGTCAATCTAATTCACCTTAGGAGGGAACATCTTCCTATGGAGGAAGATTCCAAATCCGATCATTTTCAATTTTTGACCTAATTTTGCATAAACTACAACACCTGCAGAAATTAGGGTTTCCAATTTTTGGCAGTTATGTCGACATAATTGGAAGAAAAGAACCTCTACTCAACTCACCTTTGTGAGGCGCATCTCTTCCTCTATTCAGTTTTTCAAGATCCTGAAGTTGGAAAAATAAGGTTTCTCTAACAAAACCTAGGTCATCCAGAAGTCAAACCTTAGAAGACATTGAAAGAAGCACATGATTGGAGCATCTCAATTGACAAGTTCTATTATCTCTATTTTCCATTTGAGTTTCTCATTTTCATCAAGATGACAAGCAATACCAAGCTTGAGGATAAGCTTGAAGGAGCAGATAACTTTGGTGCCTGGAAGTATAGAGTGATGCTCATTCTAGAAGAGAATGAGTTGGACAACTATATCAAAGAAGAAGTTGAGGAGCCAGAGGGAGATTAAGACAAAGCTAAACACAAGAAGAACTTGATTAAGTCCAAGAGGGTCATTGTTGACTCCATCAAGGATCACTTGAGCCCCTACATCTCATATTTGAAAACTCCTAAAGAGACGTTCAAGGCACTAAAGAAATTATTCAAAGGGAAGAACATTAACAGAAAGATGACCTTGAGAACTCAACTCAAGGGTGTGAAGATCCAAAGCTCTGAAGTATTCAATATTATTTCACAAGGGTCTCCCAAATCAAAGAACAACTAGAAGCTATTGGATATCATGTTGAAACTGCAGAATTGGTGATAACTAAATTGAATGGTCTCCCAAGATCATGGGAAGCATTCATTCAAGGAATATGTTCTAGAAGGAAGATCATCAATTTTAGTAGGCTTTGGGAAACTTGTGCTCGGAAAGAAACTAGAATTGAAGCTAGAAAAGAAACTATGGGAGAAGATGATAACCAAGCTTCGATAGCTCATGCAAAGAGGAGCAAGAAAGAAGATCACTCTCACAAGTATAGAAGATTCCACAAGAATCAAAGACCTCCCAGAGACTACTCAAACTTCAATGTTTCAATTGTGATGAAATGGAACACATTGCAAGAAATTGCCCCAAGAATAAATGCAACAACAAGAAAGGAAATAAGAAGAGACATCATGCTCATGCTATAGAATATGACGAACCAATTAAGAAGAAAGCAAGGGAATATTCCTCAAGTGATGAAGAATATTTCTTGAACTTTTGATGTTACAATAGTAATTGGAGAGAAAGAAAGAGGCTTGTTCAAATTAAAAGGTCAACCAGATCGAGTATTGGTTCATGGCACAAAAGGATTGCACATATACACTACAAGGCTTTACCGGTCGTAAGCAAAATGGTGACTAATCTAACTGAGATCCAAACAAAATATGATGGTATGTGAAGAATCTGTTTCCAAGCAAAAGGCAATCTTGAATCCAGTACATGATTTCAAGGATGAAGACTTTAGAAGAAGATCAAGGAGCAGAGTACACTTCCAGAAACTCCATTAACTTCTGCAATGAGGTAGAAACCAAGAGGGAGCCTACAAAACACATGAAAGATAAGTATTTATTGTTATTTGAATTTATGAGTATTTTGAAAGATATCGCTCATAACAGTTACATGTAGATCTGTGATGCAGTTTTATTTTATGCACTTATATATTATTAAGATTGACTAGCAGTAGGCTCATGTAGTGCATGGTATGGCTCAGTGGCCTATAATGTTGCACAACATCCCATGAGCCCTTAATAGAGCTAGTCTAGGATGAAACCTCTTTGCTAACGCATTAAGAGCAGTGCACACTCTTAATAGTATGTTCTGGTAGAGATGGAAGGCATCTAGATAGTTACTGGGTGTATACGGGATATAGATGAATGTTGTGCTAAATCCTTGGTTAAGATGCATTGGTTACATCACTGTGTACATTATGCATAAGAAGTTGTCATTACATGAATGATACTAATCATATGACTAAATTGGACTTGTAGGAAAGATCGTGTGCTATGACCGACAAGAGAAGGATGATGAGACTTGTTCGAAAGAATAGGTGATGAAGGTTCAAGCAAATTTACAAAATCAAGCATACTACAGAAGTACAAGGCAAGGTTCATGGTTTCTCTCAGAAAGAGGGAGTTGATTATGACAAAAAAATTTGCTCTTGTAGCAAGATACACTTCAATTAGAGCTATAATTGAAATAGCCGTAGTGATGAAGTGGAAGGTACACCAGATGGACGTAAAGATTGCATTCCTAAATGGTGTAGTAGAAGAAGAAGTGTATGTGGAGAAGCCATAGTGATTTTAGACACATGACAGACAGACACATGTGTGTAAATTGAAGAAGGACTTGTACGGTTTGTAACAGGAACCCAAGACGTGGTACGACGGGATTGATGGATTTCTGACAAGCTTGGGATTTACGAAGAGTAAAGCAAATTCCAAATTCAAGGTTGAGGATGGGAAATGAGTGATACTATTGTTGTATATAGATGATATGTTCCTGACGAGTTATGAGAATCTCATTGCATAAACGAAGAGTAAACTTGACGCAGAGTTTGAGATAAAATACCTGGGTATGATGCATTGCTTCTTAGGTATTGAGGTGTGGCCGAATCTAGAAGAACCTTTCCTTAGCCAAGGAAAATATGCAATAGATATCCTAGAGGGATTCGTGATGATGGATTGCAAGGTGATGGCCACACCAATGGCATCGAATCTAAAGTTGTTGTGTGATACTTCTTCAAAGACAATGGATGCCATTGTTTACAGATAGATGATTGGTTCGTTGATGTACTTAACAAACACGAGGCCGGATATATGCTTTGCAGTGAACACACTGAGACAGTACATGGTAGATCCAAGACGTGTCACCTGGTTGAAGCAAAGAATGTGTTGAGGTACCTGAGAGGTACAATTGATTATGGCCTGAGATATGCCTCAGATAAGAAGATTAACCTGTAGGGTTATGTTAATTTGGATTGGGTCGGTAGTGTCACGGATAGAAAGAGCATGTCAGGGTGTTGCTTGAGTTTGCTATCTGGTATGATCTCATGGTTCAGTAGGAAATAGACAAGTGTGGCACTTAGTACAGCCTAAGCAGAGTATATGGTAGCTTGTTCGGCAAGCTGCAAGGAAGTGTGGCTTCGGAAGTTTGCGTGCAGGTTTGTTCGATCTCGCTTTAGAGGCGACTTGTATTCTCTATGACAACCAGAGTTGTGTGAAGTTGTCTAAGAACCCAGTATCTCATGACCAGTCGAAGCATATCGAGATCAGGTACCACTATATCAGGGATATGGTGGAGAGATGAGTAGTGAGGCTCCAGTATATAGCGACAGAGGAGCAGATAGTCGATGTGTTGACCAAGCCTTTATCGAGAGTGAAGTTTGAGTACTTCAAGGATAAGCTTGGAGTGGTCTAGATGGAGGTTCCTCGAAAGAGGGAGGTATGAGTAACATAGCACGTGCAAGACGTAGGTAGTCATGTAGTGACGTAATTGAGCTCTTAGGCGTGTCTCCACTTGAGATGTGATGTTGTAGCAAGTAGTCACGGGTTATGTGACGTAATTGAGTCTCTTGGACTACACTCACGAGGTTACAGCGGGTAGTCACGGGTTATGTGACGTAATTGAGTCTCTTGGACTACACCCTTGAGGATGCAGTAGGTAGTCACTTTGTGTGACATAATTGAGTCTCGTGACTGTTGTGCTATGTTGAAAACACACATAGCACAACAATCAGATGCAGGTTTTGGACCTAGGTTGTTCTCCACATGAGGTGACGTGGTAGTGGGTAGTCACTGGGTATGTGACGTAATTGAGTCTCCTAGGATACACTCATAGAGTTGTGTTGTCCTGATGTTGACATGTGACATGGTAGAAGGTAGTCACTATGTGTGACATAATTGAGTCTCCTAGGATACACTCACGAGATGATCTGGACACGTGGTGAGGTAACACAAGTGGTCGTTGTGTGTGACATAATGTATGCTCCTGGGCTGGACCCATTGAATGGATTGCTTGTTCAAAATACAAGGTGAGGTAACGTACGTGGTCGATATGCGCGATGTAATGTATGTTCCTTGGCTGGACCCACTGGATGGTTCAAAACTTCTAGTGATGTATAGATTCGAGAGATATGTCAGAATTCAATGGTCAAAGTACAAAGTTGCAGTAGCATGATGATGAGGATGACAGTGACAAAAGAATACCTTCCTTTTTAAGAGGGGGTGTTGAAGAATGTAACTTTGGAAGATATTCTTATTGTAATTTTATTGAACTTCCCTCGGGAAATATTCATATTGTATTTGATTATGTAAAAACCCTAAAGGAAATAATGTAAAATAGACAAGTCGCCCTAGGGTAAACTACCCCATACAATGGGCAATCTGCCCCAAACAATGGAAAAAACTCCCCAGTCAAGTCGGCCCAGTTAGGGAAAGTTAAGTCGACCCAGTTAGCTAAAAAAGGCCAGTCTATGACTAGTATAAATAGAGTGGTGCCTAGCTCATTTGGTGCATCATCTCACTCAAGCAAGTTCGCATGAGTAAAGGCAGAAGTACAAGTTCACTTGGGAGAAAGAGTAGCTGCATTGAAGACATCTTTTCTTAGGGTTTCTATAGTATCTTGTTCTCGGGTTATTGTACGAGATTGACATTGTACTTTCTGATGAATCTATACTGAAAAAATTTTGCTGGATTTTTCTCGTGAGAGGTTTTTCCTAGGGTAAATCTTTGTGTTCTCTTGTTATGTTGTGCTTGTCTATCTTTCAGTCATCCTATTGCATATGGTTACTGTGATAATAATATAAATTGATTGAATATCTAACATAACCATCCTAGAAGTATCAAAATTCTAACAAAGTCAACCATATGGTCCATATAGAAATATTTACGTTATACATGCCTAGCCATTCACTAGTCAGGCCTTGGCCTTGAGCTACGCACTTGGGACCAATACTAGCATATTTACATATTTTACATGATTTTATTTTATATATTCTAAGTCAAAACTTTGGGTATTACACCCACCCACAACAAACTCTACTCCACAACCAGATGTTGGAACATCTGTATCAATCTCATAAGACAAAGATTCAATGGAGAAGACACAAAATAAGTTGAAGAGGACCTTCATGCACTAAAGACTCAGAAATAGATATCAAATATCCAACTTCCAACCAAAAAATGAAGCCTCTAAGCCCTATTTTCATATGAAAAAGATTCCAATGGAAAAGACACAAAATAAGTTGAAGAGGATCTTCATGCACTACAAGACTCAACAGAAGCTATCAAATATCCAACTTCCAACGAAAAAAAAGCCTCTAAATCCCTTTTCTATAATAAATTGGAGCTTTAAACCTTATGTATTGGCAAAAAGCCGCTAAAGGAAGAAATAAGCACTACATAAAAATGCAGGAAGAATCCCACAAATTGATAGCAAATGGCTCCCAAAAGCAGCTGAAGGATTGCTTTCAGGATGGCCCAATGAAAAAATAGGTAGGATTCTCGGGGTTTGTTCCAGAAGACTATTCATGGTCTTCGTCTAACAAATGCTAAAGGTTCACACAAAGACTTTATCCTAGAACATAACTTGTTCAAAAACCCCAGTGAAGGAGCATGCTCCAAATAGAAAAATTAAAATGGAAAAACGAGACATGCTTAATTTATAAGAAACAAAAGTTAAAAGGGAAGATATGGATTCAAATAGATGATCTGTGAGGTTTGCCTCAAAAGGCATATGTAAGGATCCATCTGGAAAATCAGGGGGCATACTCATATGATGTGGACCATCAAATCTAGGTCTCATTCAGTTAAATTTTGAGATACTCTGGATTAGCATCAGTTTCTTGTCCAAAAGGTACAACTCCATTTTTGTTTATACAAACATATATGGACCTATTATATCTATGTTAAATCCCATTTGTTGGCAAGTTGCAACTACGCTCCGAATCAGGAACTCCATTTGTGGATACTGTTAGAAAAATAGGATCGCAAAACAATAACAATAAACAGAAATGCAAATATAATCACACATACACATTACAAGAGAGACACAGATACATCGTGGTTCACCCAACTTGGGCTACGTCCACACTGAAGTTTCCAGTCCTTATAATTATATCGTCCAACAAAGTGAAGGGATGCAACCTGCAGCACAGCTGTTGCACTTCCTCTTCACTGTCTCACAGACTCTCTTCTTGATCTCAGAGATCTTTACAATGCATACAACCTAATACATCAACCCTAGCCATGTTACAATGATCCGGTACCATAACCAAACCTGGGGTACGGACACGGCTGAATAATAATATCTCTGAATCTGGAGATCAAGCTCCACAACCAACAATCTCCCACTTGGAGACTGATCACAACAACTCCACCGTTGTTGTACTTGTTGGACCTTGGACTTGGAAACTTTCTCATCTTCACCTTCATGCTAGAAGGCCAACTGAAACCGAGCACGAACTCAGTTTCTCTCTGGTCACTTGTAACATCCCGTTATTTTCATAAAAATTTAAAATTTTTAAAATAACATTAAATGTAAAATAAATTGCTAATGCGGAAATAATAAATGCTTAACAAGACAGCCTTGAATAAATAAGTCATTAATACATAAAACATATTAATTATTGAGTCTCATAATTAAAAATATTTTAAAGACAACAACGCGACACACTCCTCTTAACATGCTTATGACATTAGTTCTGTTTGTGTTAACTGTAATTCGATTATCATGCGATTATGTTTTCTTGACAATGTGCTGACAGTTTTTTTTTTGGATGGTGATGAAAGGGGTCCTACGAGGTCCCTGAGGCTTACTTAGCTATGTTTAGCTAAAGCATTTGTTCCTGTCCCTCTTGCGCAGATTTTAGGTAAGAGAATGCGACAACCAAGTGTTTAAGAGTAAATATGTTTTTCGTTAAATTGTCAATGTTTGGTGAAAATGCTATTTACTCCCTTGTTTCAGGTATGGACCTTGTCTAATCTAGATGTACTACTTGACTAAAGAAATATATAATGTTGAAGTTAGAATGATTGATATTCAAAATACATTATTAGTAAAATCATCAAATAGAAATTACTTGTGCTTAGGAATTTCTGGAGTATAAATATTAGGTTACGAAAGTCAAGTATTAATATGATACTTTTTCTATTTTGTCATTTCAATACCACCATATGTATTGACTTGTGAATATTTTGACTTATATAATATTTCCCAACTATAGTATCATGATCCGATTTCCATACTTGAATGTCATAAATTAACTATAAAGGCTCCTAAATTTTCCGTCTATAAATGCATATAGAACTTGTATAAACCTAGCACATCTATTATAATGTCACCTTCGTATTTCTATTTTTAAAAGTTACAATATAGAATTTAACCCTTTTTTATTATAATATTAGTACTGTGTAACAAAGTGTGATTCTACAAAATATTACGTTTATAAAAACAATAATACAAAGGACCAAGGGATACACCCTAACCAAGTCCTATGTGTGTAGCCCTTATATGGAGTGCGACTCTTATCCTATAACATTAACAATGTAACCAAACCTTTGAAAGGCTAAGACTTTAGAAATGGAAAAATCTATGTTATACAACCCTAGCTCTTGTTCTAAGTATTGATATTGTAAGTTTTTACACTTTACAAAACGAGTTCGTTGTTAAGGTGATGAATTGACAGGTATTAAATTTGCAATTGTTATGAAATGGCAGGTTGACGATGTCCCGTTTAGATATTAATGCTTCGATCTAAACACTATGGTGAAATGTACTGTTGTTAATCCACATCATCCACTTCACATGAAACCTGGTGAATGATACAACTAAGAATCCGAGCTGTGCATACTTGATATAACAATCCTTCTCCGAGCTGGTTATATTGTTGTCCTTTGGCATACTGTGTTGGCGTTGTCGTGGTTGTAACATTTAAAAGGTATTTAATGTAGTGGTTTCCCACTTTCCAATGTGCCTGGTTGGCAACAATCTTCACCGTTGATCTATGATTTTTGAGATTGTAATGGAACCCTAACTATACTATCGTCGAGGAAAGGTATTTTGTCTTCATTTCATTCTAGTAGAAACTTTGGGTGAGGCCGACAGGCCAAGGGGTTCTAGGGTTTGGTGGTTGAGAGGTTTCCCAAGCTCGAACCCGTGACTTGTGTGCATTTAGACTGTGAATGTTTGTCATAAAAAGAGTCGAGTCTGTAGTGAGAGTTGCAGTAGTTAAAACGTTGAAAGATTCAATCTGTAGCTGGTTTTACAACGTGATTTGTGAGGGTATCTGTCCAGATTTTTGAAATATTCGAACCGGCTTTCGATTTTCTTGCAGTGGTAAAAATTCAACCTTAGAATCTGGAAGCTTCTCCTCCATACATTGGGTGGATAGATTCGTCAGTTACATTTGCAGAAGTGCCTCGTGAAAACACCTGTAAGGAACTTTCTTTACCAAGCACTGTCATTTCACGCATTTGAAACTCATTTATAAGTTTTCATTTAACCATTACAAGTTTACTTGTCAGGTTTTCCCTCGTGGAAGGAACCTTTTTACATGAGTTTTTAATGGAATAGCACTACGCGTCCACCGGTAAGCCTCGGTGGTTCCTCACCTAGTGGTATCTCCTAGTTCAGTTGTGATCGACACTATATTAATTGGCAAGGTGTTGATGTTTGGTTTCTGGCACGGTTTTTGTTCATTGTTTGTAAACTTTTGGGATCCATAGTGGAAAGCCCAGCTGCTATGATTCTTAGCTAGCTTGTTACTACAGCGTCTACTGTAAATTTTTGGTTGGAAAAACCTTGTAAAAAAAAATGTAATGATAAGGGATAAACCCTCGTTCCTTTGAATGGATCATACAGTTTTTGAAACTGCAATGTTTACTGTGTAATGTTTGGAATCCCAAATCGTCGATGAAGATTAAATAGTGATTGTTTTGATAACAAGTTTTATACTGTTGGTTGACTTAACTGTGAAAGGTAGATATTTCGTGCCATGTAGGTTTTGAATGAAAATTAGGTACTGTAATGTGATTAAGGTAGAAATTAGAAGCTGGACGTTTTTAAATGGCTAGAGTTTTCGATCTTAGGGTTTTAAAAAAAAATAAAAACTAGGTTTTGATAGTAGAAGGGTTTGACAAAGCAAAAATACTATCATTTTGGTGACAGGCCGAGTGCCGAAAGTTAGATGGTTTTCTTGAAAAGAAACCTTAAATTTTTAAGTTAGATTTTGTTTGCAGATGAAAATCGTAATCTGGTTTTTGAGGCATAAAGAAAAAATGGTTTAAGAGAATAACAAACTCTTACTCAACAGACGCCCTATAATATAGTTAATATATGTGTATATTAGTTTGGACAACCGAAAGGTATTTTTGTTAATGGACAACTAAATACAAGAGATTGATGTTTATGTTTTAAATGTGTAGTTTTAAACTGTCTAAAGAACAATCCTAGGGTTTTTGAAAGAATCAGATATATATTTTTGACTTCATGAAGATGAAAGTTTTTAGCAATAACAGTACTGTAAGATATTAGAAATACAAACTAGAATTTATTTATTTTGCATAAATTTGAAATATGACAGACTATTACAGTACTGAAGATAATACTAGGTCTAACCCATGGAAAAATTTGATGAAAGAAATGGAATGAAAAATAGAATGCTTGTTTTGAGTTGGATAAGAATATTTTTGCAGCTGTTAAATTTCTAAAAACAATAATGCAGGAAGTGAATGAAAACTTGACATTTTTATATTGAACATCAGATTGCAAACAGAAAGAACATGTAAAAGTTTGTAGACTTAGACTGATAAAGATATGGATTACTATACTTTTATTTCTATGTACAGGAAATCTACTATAAGTCTAAATTCCGTGATATACTATTATGTATGAAGAATTAATAAATCAACATTAATAGAAAACATTACAGGATTATTCTATCCAATCATTTGGCAATTTGCCTATCAATCATCTTTCTTAATTTACTTCTCTATATTGGATTACGGTGCAAAAACAGCATGGGGAAAAATATAGAGATGGTTATCGAATCTATCATTTCATAAATCATTTTCATTCAGAAATCATATTTAGGTCAGAAAATAAAACATTTTCTTGCTGATAAATACAGAATTTATTTGACTGAAAATAACAACAGAAAAATAGAACCTGATAATTTGTAGGAGAACAAACCACCCAAGGAGCCTTTTCCACCCAACCTACTCCTGAAGACAGCCAACTTACTTGCCTTAGGACCCCCGAGCCTGTTCATTGAACCACCCGGAGGAAGATTCTGTAGAAGCCTTAGTACATCAACTTGCAGTAGAATATAGATTTTCCAGTCCTCAAGACTCAGCAGTCAAAGAGACCTTCACCAGCATCTCTAGCTTTCCTTTTCAGTATAACTAGCAGACTCACAATTGCACTCTCACATAGCCTCCCTATTCGAATCTCTCAGTGATCACCTGATGCACTTGAGGAATATTTCTGCAAAAAATATTGTAGGAGCTGCCTGCTCAATTCGAATTGTCTTTTCTAGGCTACCTAGGCCTTTTAGTGGTTTAAGTGCTCATTAATGAGCTGCCTGCTCTCTTCCACCCACCTGGGGGATAATGCCACAAATTTAGGGGTAGTTGTCCCATAACCAACAACTAGTGGTGGAGTGCAAATGCTGCCATCTGTCCCATACCTTCTAACAGCTTCCATTCCTCCTAGTGGGTCAGTGAACACTCATTTAATAGTTCCCTTGGGTGTTTGTCTCCTATTTTAATTTATTAAATAATAATAATCAGTAATTACAATCATCCTTAACCAAACTTGGTCATAATTACAAAACTTTGTAATTATAATTTAACATAAAGTATTTTGCAAATAAAATAATATTCTCAAAATTTGTGTAGGTGACATCACTACCTTTGTGAACATGTCTGCAGGATTCTGGCTAGTATGTATATTTTCCAACTTCAACAGTTCATCTTCCAGAACAGATCGTATGAAATGGTACTTGAGATGTATATGTTTAGTCCTGGAAAGTAATGCTGAGTTCTTTGCAAGATGAATGGCACTCTGGCTGTCACTATACAACATGCTATCCTTCTGCTTCTTACCCACTTCCTCCATAAACCTATGCAACCAAATCATCTCTTTACTAGCCTCTGTAACAGCAGCATACTCTGCTTCCGTTGTTGAAAGTGAAACAACCTTTTGCAATCTCGAAATCCAACTTACTATTGTTCCACCTACAGTAAACACATACCCTGTGGTGCTCCTCCTGATATCCTTATCACCTGTCATATCTGCATCAACATATCCCTGTAAAATAATGTCTGGACCTCCAAAACATAATGCTTGAGTGGTAGTACCTCTCAAATACCTGAGATTCCATTGCACTACCTTCCAATGTTCTTTACCTGGATTGTTCATATATCTGCTCACAACTCCCACTGCATGTGCAATATCTGGTCTTGTGCACACCATGACATACATCTAGCTTCCAACTACTGATTGATAGGGAATCTTGGACATGTAATATGTCGCTTCCTGTGTCTTGGGACACATTTTCTTACTTAGACTGAAATGGCTGGCCAAAGGTGTACTAACTATTTTTGCATTCTACATTCTGAACCTCTCCATTACCTTTTGTATGTACTCACTCTGAGACAATGTCAATTTGCGATTTTTTCTATCTCTCGTTATTCTCATACCAAGGATTTGCTTTGCAGCACCCAAATCCTTCATCGCAAATGAATTAGTTAGCTTCCTTTTGAGTACATTTATATCCTGCATGTTAGACCCTGCAACAAGCATGTCATCCACATACAATAACAAGATAATATATCTTTCATTGTCTAGCTTCTTGAAATAAACACAGTGGTCAGAATGACATCTACTATAACCTTGTTCTGTCATAAACCTGTCAAATTTTAGATACCACTGCCTTGGAGCTAGCTTCAAGCCATACAAGCTCTTTTTCAACCTGAACACCAAATTTTCCTTCCCTTTGACCTCATACCGATGTGGTTACTGCATATATATTTCTTCCTCCAAATCCCCATGGAGAAAGGTTGTTTTTACATCTAACTATTCAAGATGCAAATCTTCTACCGCCACTAGAATTAAGATAGTCCTAATGGAAGTCATCTTAACAACAGGAGAAAATATTTCATCAAAATCTATACCTTTCTTCTGTGCAAACCCCTTTACAACAAGTATGGCCTTGTACCGCTTCTTACCTCCTTCTTCTTCCTTCAACCTGTAAATCCATTTGTTCTGCAATGCTCTTTTACCATCAGGCAACTGAACCAAATCCCAAGTCTAGTTTCCTACCAATGAGTCCATCTCCTCATTCATGCCTTGCTCCCACTTATTTCTAGTTTCCACCTGCATTGCTTCTTCATAATACTCTGGTTCACCAACATCAGTCATCAATAAATAATACATTGAAGGAGAGTATCGTTCATGGAGTCTACTTAACCTGGTAGATCTTCTTGCAGTTGCAAGAGTTTCATGTACTTGTTGCTGTTCTTGATTTTCTGGCACCTTTGGAACTTCATTTTCTTTAATTTCATCAAATACTATGTACTCTGTGTTTTTCTTTTCATGTTTCTTTCCCTGCAACTGATATTTATACATGACTTTTTCATTGAATATCACATCTCTACTCCTAATGATTTTGTTATTTTCATAATCTCATAAGCGATAACCAAAATCATCAACCCCATATCCAATAAAGGTACATTTCTTGGATTTAGCTTCAAGCTTTGTTCTATTATCTTTATCAATATGGACAAATGCTTCACAACCAAACGTTTTCATAAATGAGTAGTTTATCATTTTACCTATCCATGCCTCCTCTGGAATACCACCATTCAAAGCACTTGAAGGTCCTCTGTTTATTAAATAAATAACAGTATTTACAGCATCCACCCAAAATTGTAAGGGAAACTCTGCATGCAATCTCATACACCTTGCACGCTCCATGATCGTTCTGTTCATCCTTTCAGACACACCATTTTCTTGTGGTGTTCCTCGGACTATCTTCTCTCTACGAATCCCATGGTATGAACAGTAACTATCAAACTCCTTGCCACAGTATTCACCTCCATTATCAGATCTGAGACACTTCAACCTTTTTCTTGTCTCATTCTCAACCAAAGCTTTCCACTTCTTAAAAGTAGCAAACACATCAGATTTCTATTTAATGCAATAAACCCAAGTTTTCCTGGTTGCATCATCAATAAATGTAACATAATAATGAGAGCCACCAAGAGATTGTACCTGAGCCGGTCCCCATACATCTGTATGCACTAGCTCTAACTTTTCAATCTTCTTATGTTTCCCAACCCTGGGAAAATTGACTCTCTTCTGTTTTCCATAAACACAGTTCTCACAGAATTCCAAACTTACCTGCTTCAAATCTGGCAACAACTTCCTTGAGTGGAGAATCTGCATCCCCTTCTCACTCATGTGGCCAAGCCTATGATGCCACAATGTTGTATTTGTTCCTGTGGAAGCTAAAGAGATAGAATGGTCAGTATTATGAAAACATAAATACAACGTACCTACCCTGTTTCCTTTTACTATCACCATTTATCCTTTAGTGATCTTCCACCACTTTTCTCCAAATGTAGATAGACAGCCACCATCTCCCAACTGCCCTGTTGAGATCAGATTTCTTTTCATAGCAGGAATATGCCTTACATCTTTCAATAGCTAATCAGTTCAACTTTTATCCATACCTTACCCATTCCAACAATTTTACATGGCTCATCATCACCCAATAAAACATGTCAAAAATCGTCTGGAACATAATCATGAAAGTATTTCCTATAGGGTGTAGCATGACATGAATCCCCTAAATCTACTACCCAATAATCACTAGTATTATCTAATGCAAGAATCAAAGCATCTTGTAACACATCACCTGCTACATTTGCTTCCTGGCTAGTTTTCTGCTGTGCATCTCCTTTCTTCTTTAGAGATCTGCAGTCTTTCTTCAGATGTCCTTTCTTTCTACAGTTCCAGCACTTTATTTTTTCCAGTCTGGACTTGGATCTGCCCGTTTTAGACTTGCCATGACTACCTTGGCTCTTTCCTCTCTCATTTTGTCTTCCCCTGCTCTCCATGGTCAACGTATTACCTGATGTCTCACTTGTGTTTTTTCCTTGCATTTCCTCGCTAAGAATAACACCAATAACATCATCAAATTTCAAGGTGTTTGAACCAGAGACAGAGTTACTTACATCCACGACCAAGCTATTCCATCTTTCTATCAATGAACACAAGATTAGAAGAGCCCTAAACTCATCATCGAAGTTCACACTTACAGAACTTAGTTGATTTGTAACCATATTAAACTCATTTAAATGATCAGTAACAGATCCACCTTCAGACATCTTCATATTAAATAAACGCTTCATTAGAAATACCTTGTTGGAGGTAGAGGGTTTTTCATACAGCTTACCCAGTGCGCTCATCAAACCCTTCTTTGTCGTTTATTTTGAAATATTGAAAGCCACTGACAAAGCCAGGCTCAGCTGTATTATTCCCAGAGCCTTTATGTCAAGAACCTCCCATTCTTCGTCCTTCATGGCCATCGGCTGCTTTGCTCTTCCTCCCAATGGCAGGAATAGATCCTTCTTGTACAGATAGTCCTCCATTTGCATCTTCCATAATTGAAAGTTTTGGCCGTTAAACTTCTCGACCTTAAACTTTCCTTCTTCTGCCATTGCTCCCACTCGAACCAGAAACCCTAGCTTATTGCGGGTTTATCTGCCAAATAAACCTTTGGCTCTGATAACAATTGTTAGAAAAACAGGATCGCAGAGCAATAACAATAAACATAAATGCAAATATAATCACACATACACATTACAAGAGAGACACAGATATATCGTGGTTCACCCAACTTGGGCTATGTCCACACTGAAGTTGCCAGTCCTTATTATCATACCGTCCAGCAAAGTGAAGGGATACAACCTGCAGCACAGTCACTGCACTTCCTCTTCACTGTCTCATAGTCTCTCTTCTTGATCTCATAGATATTTACAATGCATAAAACCTAATACATCAACCCTAGCTGTGTTACAATGACTTTCTCAGGGGCTCTGCCCCCGAACCCCTGTAACTTGGGGGCATTTCCCCCAAACCCCCTTTCTTGGGGGCGCTGGCCCCCACGCCCCCCCCTCCCCCCCTGGACCCCCTGGGATCATGCCGGGATCATAACCAAACCTAGGGTATGGACACGGTTGAATAATAATATCTCTGAATCTGGAGATCAGGCTCCACAACCAACAGATACTCCATGAAAAATTGGAGGAGATTTCAATTCAATTTTAGGATATCATGAGAAAGACAGCCATCATACTGATAGAGGAGATCAATCCCATTTTCAAAGCTAAATAATTGGTTAACATTGATACAAAATCTAGCTCTTTCATGTGGAACAACAGAAGACATGGGAGGCAATTCATTCAAGATTCTGGAGATACTAGACAGATTTCAAGTTTCATAATGATGAATGGTAGACAATTATGAAGCAGATTCTAATATCCTCAAAGGATCTAGTTTTTTCACATGGAACAATAGAAGAACTCATTATGGAGAAACTTGACATATTTTCTAGTCTTAGAAGGATAGATGGTAGACAATTATAAGGCGGAATCTCATATCTTCAAAGGTGTTTTGTCATATCACTGACCAATTACCCTATAAAACAATAAAGGAGAGAAGCCCCTGAAGGTTCCTTTCAGAGTTGAAGTCGTGATTCACCCATGGTGAGCTATAACCAAACATCAAAAAATGGTGGCTTTAACTGTTCAAAAAGAACTATTTATCAACATATTAAAAAATGTACATTCTTCACAGAAAACTACTATTTCTCAAGAAAGGATTAATGAATGGAATGAATCATGCTCTGGGAACATTTCCAGGCAGAAATTCGTTCTTGAAAAATAAATTGAAACCAACCAAGAATAAATTGAACAAGAAGGTCTCACTAACTCACTCTGAGAAAAAGAAACAACAAAAATTCAGCCCAGGATGAAATATATGCTAGAGAGGAAAAATATTGAAAACAAACATCCCAAAAAAAGGTTAAAATAAAGAGATCAGAGCACAACCTCTTTCCACAAATCCACACAAGATAAAAATATATAGAAACAAAATTCCTTAGATAAAAAATCCAATGGCTCCATCATAGAAGACCATGCATCTATAAATCCAGAAGAAACTAGCTTTTTCAAGTCCCCCGTATCAGAGAAGGGGTCAAATTTTTCGGAAGAGAAAAATTGGGATCCGTATCCATATCCAATCAGAGATTAAAAAATATGGTCAATCCAGTGTCCAAATCCTGGTAACTAAGTGAAAATCATAGCCACAAGGTTCAAGTGTCTCCTCCCATTCCTTGTCGCCTCATACGAACAAAGCACACTTCTAGCTTGTAGGTATCCACTCTCTCAAAGTCAAAAAATACAAGTATGCTTCTCAAATTATACCTTGAAAAAGATTACGATAAAATGCATTGGGGTTTCCTTAGAAAAAAAACCTTTCTAACCCTAGGCTTTGATCAGAAATTCATTGAATGGTCCTAGAATGTTATTCAATAAGCTCTTTTGTTGTCCTTGTAAATGATGAACCCTCTTAATTTTTTAACTCATCTATGAGATTAAGACAGGGTTGTCGCCTTTCTCCTTTCCTCTCTATCATCCTTGTATATTCCTTTGGAAAAATCATCTCTCATGCTCAATCATCACAGCGTTTGGAAGGTTTTAAAATGTCATCCAATCCTGGCCCTATTTCCCATCTACAATTTGAAGATGATACCCTGCTTCAAGGATCTGTTAGTCTGGAAGAAGCCAAAGCAATAAACAATGTCATCAAAATCTTTAAGACACCCAGAGGCCAGACCATTTGGATCAACAGAGACAAATCAACTAATTTTTTTTCTCAATGTAAGACTGGGATTGAAAAGAAAAATTCTGACAATGATGGGATTCAAAGAGACTCTTTCTACATTTTACCTAGGGTTTTTCCTAGCAGATCTATAATACCCGTGGCCCAGATTTATAATCGATATTGCATTCTAAACATTTTTTCTATGAAGTATGTACATAGCATGTTTATTATTTTAATATAAAATTTCCAGATGACTATGTGGTGAGCAATACGCTGAAGAGGAGATACAGATATTAACCGAGCTTGGTGGGGGGGTAAGGTTTAGCTCTGTACCTTGTCTCCTTGATCATTTGTTTTCTAAACATTATGTTAAAATCCCAAAACTCATGTTTCTAAGCCAAACTCAAATGGGGGAGTGATTAATAATTAAATATTATTAATTAAAACTTTGGGAGAACTTAATTAATTTTAATTAAGTTGTTAATGGAAATTAGGAGAGAGGGTAACGTGGTTCCTTTGGGATAGCCACATGGGAACCCAAAGATGACACTCGTTTTTCATGAATTATTGGAGAAAGATGGGATTATTGGAACCGTCTAAGAAAAGGAAGGGGGATTTTCCAATTGCTTGCTGAAACTGTTTATGGCTGATACAGTTGCCTGGGAAATTATGGTGGTGATAAATCCTTGAGTGAAATTCAGACACTTGCACTAAAGAGTATCACTGTGTGTCTTTGAATTCACAGAGGTGGAAGAAAACTCTATTTTACAACCTGTAATTTTGTTTTACAACCTGCACTGGCATTATTTTCCTTTGGTTGAATTAACCAGTTAATTGGAAATTTGTGCATAAAACCCCGAGTGGAATTCCGACACTTGCACTGAAGTGTATCATTGTGTGTCTGTGAAGGAGCTCTAGTGGATTAATTGCAGAATTGACAAGGAATTGGTTTAAAAATTGTTGCTTGTTTGTGCCTGGTTGTGATTATTTCATATTTCTCAGTTATTTGTACTTTGTCCCCGTGAGTGAGTTGAGGGGGTTGGTGAGTTATCTCTGGTTAATGTATGGATCTCGGCTCGGGGGTGGACTTGGGAGCTGAAATAATACAGGCTGGACAAGTTCTACAGTTGGGTGGAGCATGGCTCACACGCAGTCGGTTGTTGTTTCAGGACAAAATCTCATATAAGTATATGTAGAAATATAATTCTCTAAAATTTCTGTGTTAAATGATAATTTAATGGTGAGAAATCATGGTTTTAAATTTGTATTTTGTTATTACATTAATTCTCTGTAAGTATGCTTTGAAAATTATGTTTGTGGCACTTAAGTGCATAATAATTATATTTGGAGTGCAAATGAAATTGAAATGGATTTATATTTCTAGGTAAATTTAATTCACCCTAAATAATTATTTCTTCAACCGTAAACTCTATTTTAAACTTAGTAATAAATTTCATATTATGCATCTTACTGGAGTTGATGCGTTGAAATGATTGAGAATTTATATTTTGGGGAAATCATATTTTATGGGTTGAAATAATAAATCCCCTGTTTCGATTTAATCCCTGAGAATTTTATAACCATTAATTAAAATTTTCATAATTGAATTAAATTCTGTAAATAAGTTTCTTGTAGTCAAATGGTTTAACCAAATTGTGGGCAATTTCTTGTTTTACCTGTTTTATGTATTTCCTTGGTTACATTTAGAAAAATATGAAGGTAATATATTGTTTACATTCTTTGTATATTTGAATTTGGAGCTTAATGCATGTGTGGAATGTCCTAGTTTTTAGTGATTGGTGAAAATTGTTAAAATAGAATTATGGTGAAAAATTTGAGAAAGATAATGAAGAATAAACGTTCAAATGTAAATCATGGCCTGAAATAGTTGCATGGTTTATAAATACCATCATGAGTTGAGTTATAATTACCATGATTGTTTTGAATTGGTTTGTTATTTTTAGATTAAAGAGATGATTTAGTTAACTAAAGCAAAACCATGAATTAGTTGTATGGTTTACAAATACCATGAGCTGAGTTATAATTACCTTGATTGTTTTGAATTGGTTTGTTATTTTTATTTAAAAAAATGATTTAGTTAACTAAAGAAAAACCATGAATTAGTTGTATG
Organism: Larix kaempferi; assembly: GCA_027924585.1. Taxonomy (NCBI): domain Eukaryota; kingdom Viridiplantae; phylum Streptophyta; class Pinopsida; order Pinales; family Pinaceae; genus Larix; species Larix kaempferi. Next base: position 3,751,652 of record BSBM01000298.1, read on the forward strand.
GTTTACAAAAACCATGGATTGGTTTAGTTAATAAAAGTAAACTACTGTTATAAATTGTTTATTTAAGAATGTGCTTTGGTAGTTAGAATAGTGAAAGAATATGATAAATGGAAGGATGTTTTCCATTTCGAGGAATGAATTTATTCTAAAGAGAAAATTTATGAAGTTTAAGTCTTCATGATTAAGGAAAATTTATAGCAACGGGTGAAAGTGTTATTCACTAAGCCTTGTCATTTAATGATACAATTTCATATTGATAATCTCTAAGTTTAAGTCAAAATTGGAACTATTTTGGTTTACCAAATTTAAAGTATGTTAAGCAAGTTTACCAAATTTAAAGTATGTTAAGCAAGTTAGCAAGCTTGTTTTCAAATTGAGTTTTAGATTAAGTAAAAGTTTTGAAACACCTATAGCGTGCATGTTGCTGAAACTCCTGTAGCCTGTAGCATGTTGCTGAAACACCTGTAGCCTATAGCATGTTGTTGAAACTCACTAGCAGTTGTTGAAACACCTGTAGCATGTTGTTGAAACTCCTGAAGCATGTTGCTGAAACTCACTAGCAGTTGTTGAAACACCTATAGCATGCTGCTGAAACTCACCAATAGTTGTTGAAGCTGCTGAAACTCACCAATAGTTGTTGAAACTGCTGAAACACCTGTAGCATGTTGTTGAAACTCACTAGCAGTTGTTGAAACACCTGTAGCATGTTGTTGAAACTCACCAGCAGTTGCTGAAACACCTGTAGCATACTGCTAAAACTCACCAACAGTTGCTGAAACTCCTGTAGCATGTTGTTGAAACTCACTAGTAGTTGCTGAAAACAATACTGACATGTTGAAAACAAGTTATAGTTATGTTATGGGACTTATAATAGACTTATGCTTCTGCAAAAGTGTGCATAATGTATTTATGCATGTGATTAATTTATAAATATGTTTTTCTTTAAAAAAAATGATGTGTGTTTAGTTTAGTCTATGTAACACAAGAGGGCATTACAAGTTGGTATCAGAGTGTAAGTTGTAGCTCTCGAACCTATGGAATCAAATTTAATTTCTTAAAAAGAGATATATGCATGTACAAGAATATATTATGAAGTTGATTTTTAAAACTAATAATCATTGTTGGTTCAAATGGAATTTTCAGCCATTTAATTTGCAGACTATCAGTAAAGACAGGCAAACGGAATTAAAGAGATGGCAGAGGATCCCGTATTTTCTAATTTTGTTGAAGAAGTCGGTGGAGAAGTACAAGGTAATGAATCCAATGGTCACCAAAGTGGGACAGGGACCATGGATGTTGTGCAAACTTTGAAGGATTTGCAAATTGGAAACAATAGAATTTTGCAAAGTTTGGAACAACATAACCAAATCAATCAACATTTAATGCAAAATTTGATTCAGCTACAAAATCAAATGCATCAAGTGACTTCTAATGTGGAAAAAGGTGAAGATTCCATGAACAGAGACTTCCCTGACAGGTATCACTTTTCTCGAGAAAAAAAGATGACAGCAGAAGCAAATTATATTTCCACCGTAAGTCCAATGAAAGTTCTCATGGAAATAAGAATAACCAGCAAGATAACTACCCTATAAAGCAACGAAAGAGAAAGCATGATGTGATGTTAGAAGGTGAGCTCAGAAAATTAAAACCTCTAACCTTTGATGGAGAGAAATCGGGTGACACTGCAGAACTATGGCTTATGGAAATGAATAAGTATTTGCAACTACATAACTACTCAGAAAATCGAGAAGTGTAGATTGCTATATATAATTTACAAGGAAAGGCTTATATATGGTGGAAACATCTCAAACAAGTGGAAAGTTTAGATGAGAAGCAGATTTCTTGGAGGAAATTACAAAGACTTTTCAAGAAAGAATATCTATCACAACAGTTTTATGACAAAAAAATACAGGATTTCTTTGAGCACAAATTGGGAAATATTTCCATGGAGGACTATGAAAAGAGATTCTTGGAGTTGTTGGGATATGTTGAATTTATTAAGGATGAAAAGGTGAAAATACAATGTTTTATCAATGGCTTTCCTACGTACTATAAAGATAGATTGACTTATGATGAACCTCTCACTCTGAAAGATTGTTTTAGAAAAGCTAGAGGCTTGTATGAACAAGGAAAAAATAGACAAGAAGTGCAAAAGGTTTAGAAAGGTAAGATAAAAGTGAAACAAGATCAGAGGAAAAAGGGGTTTAAGCCTCTGGATATCAAGAAAGACATTTACACTTCTTTTAAACCACCGATACTGAAAGGAGAATCCAGGATGGTTGAGTCTTCAGGGCAAAAGAAATCAGCCCAAGGAAAATGTTGGGGATGTGGTGGTGATCACTTCTTAAGCAAATGTCCTGAAAGAAGACATAAGGCAACCGATGTGTATAATATGCAAGAAGCTTCTACTGTTGGTGATGTTGCTAGAATTGTTCCTCGTTTCTATACAGCATCAGAATAATCACCAAGCCGATCATCAATCTTCTATGATTGAGATTGAAGGTAAATTAAAAGATGTGCCTATTTCTACTTTAGTTGATTCTGGAGTTTCTTATAGCTATATTAATACTAACTTGGTTGAAAGGTGTAAATTGGTGACTCATAAATTGTCTAAGCCTAGAATTGTTCAGTTGGAAACTGGTATGAAGAGGAAGATCACAGCTATGGTCACAAGTTGTTGTTTTGAAATGAATGGAAACCAAACCAATGCATATTTGGACATCATTCCTCTTGGATCCTATGATGTGTTGATCGGAATGGATTGGTTAGAGAAACACTTTGTTGTGTTGGACTGCCACAATATAGTTATTACATGTTTGAATGATGAGGGAAGCAATAATGTACAAATAAGAGGCATTTCGAGACCCATATCCTTAAGACAGATTTCAGCATTACAAATGAAGAAGTGCATCAAGAAAAGGTGCCAGTTGTATGCGATTCATGTAGAAGAGTTGTCTACTGAAAAAGAATCAAGTTTGGATGAATATCCAGTGTTGAAAGAATTTGAAGATGTATTTCAAGAAGTGCCTGGGTTACCACCCAAGAGGGATATCGACTTCACAATCGATTTGGTGCCTGGCACTGTGCCAGCGTCAAAAGCTCCATACAGAATGGGTACTCCACAGTTAAAAGAATTGCAAATGCAACTTGAGGAGTTACCTAAGAAGGGGTATATACGACCTAGTATATCACCTTGGGGTGCTCCAGTTATTTTTGTAAGAAATAAGGATGGCACACTTAGATTATGTGTGGACTACAGGAAGTTATACAAGGCCACAATTAAGAACAGGTACCCTCTACCAAGAATTGATGATCTTTTCGATCATTTGAGAGGTGCACGAATATTTCTAAGATAGATTTGAGATCTGGATATCACCAGATACTCATTAAAGATGAAGACATCAGTAAAACCGCTTTCAGAACCAGATATGGGCATTATGAGTTTACAATACTTCATTTTGGATTGACAAATGCTCCAACTACATTCATGTGTTTAATGAATGGTATATTCACATATTTTTTGGATAAGGTCATTATAGTATTTTTGGATGATATACGTATATTTTCCAAAACCGAGGAGGAACATGAAGAACATCTCAAGATTACTTTGCAAATCTTGAGAGAAAATCAATTGTATGCCAAGCTAAGCAAAAGCATTTTCTACCAAAGACGGTTGTTATACTCGAGCCATATCATCTCTGAAGAAGGTGTGACTATGGACCCAGTTAAAGTAAAGGCTATTATGGAATGGCCTACTCCTCGCAATGTTTCTGAGGTAAGATCATTCATGGGACTGGCTGGTTATTATAGAAAGTTTATAAAATATTTCTTGAAAATAACCCATCTAATTACATCTTTGCAAAAGAAAGGTGTACCTTTCATCTGGAGTCAAAAATGTGAAAATAGTTTCAAACTTCTAAAGAAATTGCTCACGTGCACGCCTATATTGAAAATTTCAGACCCAGATAAAGAGTATTTGGTATGTATCGATGCATCACTTGAAGGACTCGGTGCATTTCTAATGCAGGAAGGACATGTGATTTTCCATGAGTCACAACAGTTAAAGGAGCATGAGAAAAACTACGCTACTCATGACTTGGAGCTAGCAATCATTGTTCACGCACTTCGCATGTGGAGGAACTATCTTCTGGGAAGTAAGTTTGAGTTAAGAACTGATCACAATAGTTTAAAGTATTTATTCAATCAGCCTTGGCTAAATTCCCGGAAAACAAGATGGGTTGAATTCTTAAGTGAGTTTAGTTTCAAAATCAAGTATTTAAAAGGCAAAGAGAATCGAGTAGCAGATGCACTCAGCAGAAGGGGTCAACTGATGCATGTTTCATCCATCAGTACTTGGAATTCTGAATTACAAATCAAATTGCATGAAGCATTGAAAAATGACAAAATTTATCTACAAATGACAATAACATTGCAAGAAGTAAATAAATTGTTAAAGTTCTGTAATTATGCATTGACAGAGGATGGTATTCTTCACTTTAAAGATAGAATTTATGTACCTGATAATGAAGAGTTGAAGAAAATAATAATGAGTGAAATGCATAATGTACCATATGCAGGGCATCCCGGATACCAAAAAACTCTAACAGCAGTAAAGAAAAATTATTATTGGCCAAACATGAAAAATGAAGTGGCTAATTACATTGCACGTTGTTTAGAATGTCAAAGAGTCAAGGTAGAGTATCAATATCCAGCTGGTTTACTTCGGCATTTGTCTATTCTAGAATGGGACACAGTAACTATTGATTTTATTACAGGTTTTCCGAGAACCACGAGGCAGCATGATTCTATCACGGTAGTGGTTGATAAGTTAACCAAATCAACCCATTTTATTCCAGTTCAATCGACTTTCAAGGCAGCTAAAATTGCAGAAATTTATATGAAATAAGTTGCTAGGTTGCATGGCATTCCGAAAGCCATTGTGTCAGATCGAGATTTGAAATTTACCTCTAATTTTTGTAAAGGCTTATTTAAGGAGTTTGGGACTAAGCTTAATTTTAGCACAGCTTATCGTCCCCAAATTGATGGGAAAACCGAACATGTAAATCAAGTTATTGAAGACATGCTCGGGATGTATGTCATGGACAAACCAAACAAATGGGAAGAGTATTTGTATTTGGTTGAATTTGCTTATAATAATGGCTATCAAGTATCTTTGAGAATGAGTCCATTTGAAGCTTTATATGGTAGAAAATGTAATGTTCCAATCAATTGGGACAAACTAGTAGACAGGCTAATCATTGGGCCTGAAATGCTTCAGGATATCGAGCAACAAATAGTAAATATAAAACAAAATTTAAATATGGCACAAGACCGTCAAAAGAATTATGCAGATAAAAGAAGAACTCATAGAGAATTCTAGGTTGGGGACATGGTGTTCCTAAAAGTTAGAGGCAAGAAAAGATCCTTTCGGTTGGGAAACTGCAAGAAACTGACCGCAAGATTTTGTGTCCCATTTGAGGTCCTATGTAGAGTTGGATCAGTAGCTTACGAGCTAGCACTAGCTCCCACAATCAAAATACACAATGTATTTCATGTTTCATTACTGGAAAAAAAAAGTATGTTTATGATAATAATCATGTGCTTGATTGGTCTCTTCTTTAGGTGGAACCCGAAGGGGAAATACAGGTTCAACCACTTTGCATATTGGATTGCAGAAGCAAGATACTCGAGAACAAAGTCATCGGACAGGTAAAATTCCAATGGACCCATTACAACCCTGAGGAGTCTACTTGGGAATTGGAAGATATAATGCAGGAAGAGTATCCGCCTCTATTTTGAAATGTGTATATAAATAATGTAAATATTCCTGTAGTGATTATGTATATGTATATTTTTTATATGATGGTAAACACCGAGGACGGTGTAAACTCTAAGGGGAGGGGAATTGTAACACCCCTGGCCCATATTTATAATTGATATTGCATTCTAAACATTTTTGCTATGAAGTATGTACATAGCATGTTTATTATTTTAATATAAAATTTCCAGATGGTTGTGTGGTGAGCAATACGCTCAAGAGGAGATCCAAATATTAACCGAGGTTGGTGAGGAGGTAAGGTTTACATGTGTACCTTGTCTCCTTAATCATTTGTTTTCTAAACCTTATGTTAAAATCTCAAAACCCATGTTTCTAATCCAAACTCAAATGGGGGAATGATTCATAATTAAATATTATTAATTACGCCGAAGGCGTATTTTAAGGGATCGGCTCCTCTCTAGCCTTCGTCGTCTGTCAACGGCCTATGAGAAGCCGCACCATGTCAATTTCTAATAGGTTTAAAGAGGGGACACCTCCATGAAAGTCTTCATGAGCCTACAAGATGGTAAAATTCCATGGGAGAGGATTCAGTTGCAAGAGGGGAGGTCGTCGTTTCCATCAGAGGTAAACTTCCATGGGAGAGGATTCAAATGACTTTCATGAGCCTGTAGGATGGTAAAATTCCATGGGAGAGGATTCAGTTGCAAGAGGGGAGGCCTCTGTTTCCATCAGAGGTAAACTTCCATGGGAGAGGATTCAATTGCAAGAGGGGATTCCGTCGTTGCCATCAAACATAAATTTGAGGATTCAATTGCAATAGGGGAGACCTCCGTTGCCATCAGAGGTAAACTTCCATGGGAGAGGATTCAATTGCAAGAGGGGAGGTCATCGTTGCAATCAGACGTAAATTTGAGGATTCAATTACAAGAGGGGAGGCCATCGTTGCCAACATAGGTAAACTTGAGGATTCAATTGCAAGAGGGGAGGCAGCACTTGAGCTGGGCTCGTAGGAAAAAAATTGCTCTTGGAGCAGCTCAGGGGCTTTCCCATCTGCATACAAGGGAGAGGGAAAGAGATCGAACATCATCACGCGAAGTTGACGCAAGATTCTGTCATCCCCCATCGGATCCAGTCCCCGAAGACCACAATTGGGTTTGCTTTCATGGTTTGTATGTTTTTTCATTGTTTGCACGCCAGTTCTGCCCCCGGTATGCATTGGTATCTGTATATTCGTCTCCACAGCATGAGAGAAGTTGTCATGGAAAGGAAACATTTAATTTCATCAAATGATTGTGTCTAGAAAGGTTCGTAATTGAAAGGAATTTCCAGATCAGGATATAGAGCAGGCCCCTTACCTACAAGGAGCTTGGAAATTAGTTCGATCAGGAACATAAACAAAAATCAAATTATTTGTTACCAATGGACTCAGTATTTTGAGCATGGCTTAATGATACTAGTCCATCGTCAAAGCAGAAAAACTATCCCACGTTGGCTTTGCCATGTGACTATTTTATCTTGATCTTCTGTAACCTCGCTTATTGCTTAATGATGGAAAATCCTAACCATCCACCGAGCTTTGCCTAGAGATGTGGTGATGTGGGAATAATTCTGCAGACAAGGCCATCAAAATTCAGATACTGACAAATGACTTCTCAGTAGCATCTAAGGATAAGAAATAAAATTTATGGTGAGATCTGATCTTATGAATCTCTACCTCATTACTGAATCAGAAGTCACAGGTTCCAGACTGCAAATTAGATTACTACACAAAGATTGACACTAGAAGAGCAAGGTAATTCGATTTATGTTGCAGTAGACAGAAATTCATTGATTGAATCACCATTGCTCGTCCATGGAAACCGAAAAGATGTAGACAGCCTCAAGCCAAGCATCCGAGAGATGGTGCAGACCATATTGTAGAGTCTTATTTGGTCTGTTTAAGCATCTTATTCTCATGTAGAAAAAATATTATATGGGAGATTGGATTCACTTAAATCCGTTGGATTTGCCAAGTATGCTCCTGCCCTCGACACGTTCCGGACCCAATTCGCCCTTCCAATTAGATTTAGGATTTCCCTAGAAACTAGAATGAAGATGAAATCATTTCATCTCATGTAGCCTTCCTTTCTTGATGTAATTCCTAATAGTGTTGCTTTGTACAAATATGATCCTCCCAAGCAATCTATATTCTTATTTAGAATATGGAGATTTTCTTATCTGAAATCCCACAACTATTTTACATCAACTCGTTCCTTTTATAACTAAATTCCATCAACTAAAAAACACATAATCAATAATTCTTCTCGCTCCAAAGGGTGCCCTCTAAACCCTATGAATTGACAAGAACCCTGAAAGCGAAAATCCCTAACAGGATCGATGGTTTTCTCCTTCGTGAGAGGAACTACGATGCAGGTCGGATGTTTCTTCTTTGGGAAAAATTCATCGCCGCCTCTTCATGATTTTGCCACAATTTGACCAACTCCTCATCACGTTTATTCCACCAACATAGATAATAGCAACACATCAATTTTGTTGAAATATTGTAACTTCAAAGAATATTATATTTGTATATTATTTATTCCGGAGATATTCCATACCTCCGATGTGATTATACTATAAATCCGGAGATGTTTATTCCTCCGATTTGGTTGTGGTAACTAGGGTTATTAGACCCACCATGTGGGGGTCGGCCCAGTCAGTTATAATGGGGTATTTAACCTAATGGTTAAATACGAGCCTACATGTACTTGTGTAAAATACATATCATAGTAGTGTATAAATAGAGGAGGTGTGTTCCTCATTTGATACATTCACTCACTAGAGGATAGCGCACTTGTGGAGGAGAGGTCTGCTATTGTGGAGGAGGAGATCATGTCTCAGGGTTTCATCTTTGTATATTGCTGGTCATCTATATTGAGGAAGCTTTGCTGGGTTTTCTGTCTCTTGTGTTTATGCTGTGCTTGTTGTTTCTTCAGTGATCCTGTATATGCTATTATTGTGAAATGGAATGTAATGCTGCTATTTTCTGTCTTATCATATTGAATTTTAACATGGTATCAGAGCTAACCTGAAGGAAGGCAAGGTATGGCACTTACGACACTTGCTTTACTTATGACGATTTGAAGGTTAGGGTTTTTCATAGCAAAAACCAGTCATCGTGGAACTTTCGCCATAAATCCATTTTGGCGAAGGTTCAGGATCTGAAAAGTTTACAGGTCGAAGATAACATCCCCAGGTACCTTGTGTCCAAAGGGCACCCTCAAATTCATTGTACTTTGTGAGTTATGATCAGTACAAGTTAGGGTTTCTGCCTCTTCCAGATCTCATTCAAAATCAGGTGACCTTGGCAAAAAGGTCATAACTTGGGCTTGGAAGCTCCAAATGAAATTTCGTAAAAAGTGACAGGTAGTACACAGACTGTAATATCTCAGAAAACTTTTTCAGAGGCCGAAGGTGAACCAGTGACACGTGGCACGCCGTACAAGTGCGCTCTCCTGTTTTATCCCATAAACAGGTCACGTTGCGACACTTGGCATAACTCTCTCTCAGAGAGTCCAATTGAGGTCAGACCTGTCAGGATGGAAAGATAACAGGTCGAGCTATCTCAGGAAAAGTTTTCAGAGGCCGAAGTTCAAACAGTGACATGTGGCATGCTGTACAAGTTCGCTCTCCTGTTTTATCCCATAAACAGGTCACGTTGCGACACTTGGCATAACTTTCTCTCAGAAAACCCAATTGACGTCAGACCTGTCAGGATGGAAAGATGAAAGGTTAGGATACTGCAGAAAAAGGGTTTCAGACCTTGTGGAGCAAAAATTTCAGATTTATAGCAAAAACAATCAGGTGCATATTTCTGTCAAAACAGAATTATTTTTGGAGCACCTTTATTCATGGCTTCCGGAATTTAGGGTTTCGGAGAAAGTTAGAATTTTTGGAATCAGAGTCCACGGCTGAATGCTACTCAGGAAAATCAAAATTTAGAGACCAAGATCGAATTTTTTGGTTGGGTGGAAGACCGGGCTTGATCAAACCCCAGTTCGGGATTTTGATCGGAAAGATGGAAAATTAGGGCTTCAGCAAAAGTTGGAATTTTTGAAGTCTGTAACCACGGCTGGAAGCTCCTAAGAAAAATAAGAGTTTAGAGCCTTGGATAAAACCTTTTGTTTGGGTAGAAGGGTGGGCTTCATCAAACCCTAGTTCGGGATCCTGTCCAGAAGATCCAAAAGTTTCAAAGGCCATTTTGAGGGGTCAAATTTTGGAGATTCCAAAATTGAAGTATGCCAGTTTGATCAGCTCAGCAAGACATATTCTTTCATCCATTCAGAAGTGTGAAAGTCAAAGTTTGAATCTTTAGTGTTTCTCTAGCAAACCCTAATCAAGCTCCAGATCAAGTTTCAGGGGGAGTTGAGGCTAAGGCCTTACATAAGAAGACTACAAGAAGTCTCGACAGGTATGACTTAAGGAGGTTCAGGTATGTCTTGAAATCTAATTCTTGATTAAGTTCATGATGTGTTTGTCTTGATATTATTTACTAGTACAATCTTGATTAATGTTAGAATTGTCTTATCACCCTAGTAACAATATGAATGCATGTGAATGATCAAAGACATTCATTGATTAGGGCTATATGATTGTACTAATGCATTATGATGTTGTGTGAGGTTGATGTTGTCTGCTAACAAGATACAGGTACATCACAAAAGACAAATCAGGTTCCATGACCATGAAAACATGAAGACAAAGACTCATCCATAATATTTGTTCTACTTACGAGGTATGTATGACTTTGTTATATTATGATTAACCTATGAGACATGCAGGTTCTAGCTCAGGATCTCTAAATCATTGAAGAGATTGTTTAGGTATGTTGTACATAACGAAGTAGGTATACTAATCCAGGTATGTTTCCCATGAATCTTACCTTGTGTTAGGATCCCTTATATAAGTATACTTGGTATTATTGGTTATGCTTATTCATAAAGTTAGTAATCAAGGGATTATGCATATTATGTCTTTTGTCTTGATTGATAATATGCATGAGTAAAAGAAGACTTCCCTGAAATCTTGAATACTAATGTTTATTAACTATAATCATGACTATACATTTTCAAGATTATTTAGAACTATAATGTTTTGATAACATTTAGAACATACTAATGGGTGTATGTTTGTGTATGAGATCATGAGGATGACACTTGAACATGCACAGTGGTACAGAATGAATAGAAGTTCAAAAGATATACAGAAGATCAAGCGGGAGGAAACCACACAAACATAAAAGATAAGTATTTGATTTGTTATTTGAAATAGTAATGATATTGCCTGTAATAGGTTGTATGCATATTTGTATTCCTAGAATATATGATGCTAAGTGTAAACATTCATAGAGCATTGAACAGTATACTACTAATGTGCATATGATTGGTAAGTTGGACAAACATTCCATTGTTGCTTGTCTAGAATGAAACCTCTTTGCTGACATGCTGAGAGTTGTGCACACTCTCGATAGTATGTTCTGGTAGAGATGGAAGGCATCTAGATAGCCACTGTATGCATACAGGATATGGGAAAGTGTTGTGCCAAAGTATTGGTCAAATTAGTTGCATAACTATGTAAATGATATCTGTATGCATAATAGGTTATCATGACAATGTGATTTGATGATTATGAAGTATTACTAATCATGTACCTAATTTTGATTTGTAGGAAAAATCATGATGAATGATGAACAAGCGATGGATGTTCAACAAAAGGATTTACAAATCAAACACACTATAGAAGGCTTGTGGCTAGAAGATTCTCTTAAAAAAAAAAGGAGAAAGAGAATCATGATGAGATGTTTGTTCCAAGTGGATAGATAAAACCATTCTCTTAATGGTGTAATCAAAGAAGAAGTGTGATTCAGGTTCTGTATGGGTACCCAGGATCGATAATCAATTGATGAGCTTAATGATCACCACGAGTGATGTGGATCTCAACCTTTGCTATAAGGTTGAATATGGTTTTTATACATAGATGACATGGATGCAAGAAGGAACTCACCACAGAGTTCGAATAATATTGAGGCTCATATCAGTAGACCCATCTATCGAGAGATGGCACAGATAGATATGCAAAAAAAAAATCATTCAATGCAGAGTGTGAATGATGTTCAGTCACAAAGGGAGAATTGACAGTTTCTTGATAAGCTTGGGATTTACCAAAAGTAAAGTTGTTCCTAACCTTTACCTTAAGGCTATGGATCATACTATTATTATGATATCTTTCTTATAGGGAATGAGAAACAGATCATGAAAAGAAAGAAGAAGATGGCTGCAGAAATGAAAAATGAAAGATCTCAGATTGATGCATTACTTCCTAAGTCTGGAAGTATGGCAAGGCTTAGAAGGAATCTTTCTCAACCAGGGAAAGTATGCTGAGAAATATTAAAAGGAATTGATGTGTTGGAATGACCACTCTCATGAATTCCAACTTGAAGTTCTTAGCAGATGACTCATTAGAGTTAGTGGATATAACTCTGTACAGACAAATTATTGGGTCTTTGATGTATCTAACATATACTAGGTTAGATATATGCTTTGTTGTGAACACCTTGAGTCAGTATCTAGTGGAAACTAGATGTGTTTATCTGATAGTTGCAAAGCATGTGATGAGGCACATAAAGGACACGATAGAATTTGATCTATGCTATCTTGAAGATCATGACTTCAGATGGCTACTCAGATGCTGATTGGGAAGAAAGTGTATCAGACAGGAAGAACACATCGAGAGGATGTTATTGTCTGGGATTAGCCATGATCTCGTGGTTTAGCTGGAAGCAGTCTAGTGTGGCTCTCAGCACAAGCGGAATATATGGCTGCTTGCTCCGCTAGTTGTGAAGAAGTTTGGCTTCAGGATTGTTTGACTTAGAGATAGAACCAACTGAGATCCTATGTGATAATTAGAGTTGTATCAAGATGACATAGAATCTAGTGTTCCATGATAAGTCAAAGAACATAGGGAACAAACAAGATATGACGCGAAAAGGAACTATAAAGTTTGAATTTGTAATAGGTTACCATTGTACTAACCAAACCTTTCCCTCAAGTGAAGAAGTTACCATCATACTAACCAAACCTCTGTCTCGAGTGAAATTTGAATACTTCCGAGACAAGCTTGGTGTAGTTCAAAAGGACCCTCCTCGAAAGGGGGAGTAGTATAGTCACTGATGATGAGTTTGTCTCATCGAACAACAAGGTCGATGATGAGGTAACCCGTTCTCCACACCTAGATACTTAGAAATATTTATATTTAGGACTCTTATACTTAGAATACTTAGTTTTACTTATACATGCTTTTGATGATAAGATGTATTGGTAAGAATACATACTTTTGATGACACATGTATTGATTAATGTACTTGTATGGTTGAGGATATTTGTACTTGTATTGATGAGAATACATGTGGGGATTGTATCATCCTTGAACACATGTTCTAAAGTGAGTCGTAGACGTATGGTCTTCGAAAATGAATTCCTTAGTGGACAGTTGAGGGGATTGGATCATCCCTGGACTTTCAGTCCTAAAGAGAGCCGTAGACGTGAGGTCTCCGAGAATGAAGTCCTTAGTGGACAGTTGAGGGGATTGGATCATCCCTGGACTTTCAGTCCTAAAGAGAGCCGTAGACGTAAGGTCTCCGAGAAGTGGGGATTGTATCATCCCCAGACTGTGGTCCCTAAATTGATCCGTAGACGTGAGGTCTCCAAGAAGTGGGGATTGTATCATCCCCGGACTGCGGTCCCGGAATTGATCCGTAGACGTGAGGTCTCCGAGAAGTGGGGATTGTATCATCCCCGGACTGCGGTCCCTGAATTGATCCGTAGACGTGAGGTCTCCGAGAAGTGGGGATTATATCATCCCTGGACTGTGGTCCCTGAATTGATCCGTAGACGTGAGGTCTCCGAGAAGTGGGGATTGTATCATCCCCGGACTGTGGTCCCTGAATTGATCCGTAGACGTGAGGTCTCCGAGAAGTGGGGATTGTATCATCCCCGGACTTAGGTCCCTGAATTGATCCGTAGACGTGAGGTCTCCGAGAAGTGGGGATTGTATCATCCCCGGACTGTGGTCCCTGAATTGATCCGTAGACGTGAGGTCTCCGAGAAGTGGGGATTGTATCATCCCCGGACTGTGGTCTCTGAATTGATCCGCAGACGTGAGGTCTCCGAGAAGTGGGGATTGTATCATCCCCGGACTTAGGTCCCTGAATTGATCCATAGACGTATGGTCTCCGAGAAAGTGATTTTTGATGTGGTTACTTGTATCGGTAGGATACTTGTATTGATGATGTAGTTACTTGTATCGGTAGGATACTCGTATTGTTGATATGGTCACTTGTATTGGCATGAATACTTGTACTGCTGATGATCGTATGATGACGATACTGATGATCATGTGATGACGATGCTGATGATTGTGTGATGACGATGCTGATGATCGTGAGATGATGATGCTGATGATCGTGTATCGTGAGGATCCAGATGATGATATTGTTGTAGCTGTTCAAGTGCTACAGAAGATAAAGACTCAATACTGAAGATGTCGATGTTCCAATATTGAAGATGTTCCAGTAACTGCTTGAGTTACTAATGATGTTGAGAAAGCTTCCAATGATTTATAGATGTATCATGTATGATTTTGATGACTCCTTGCTCGTGCAGATACTATTATAATATCCTTCTCGTTAAGGGGGAGTGTTGAAATATTGTAACTTCAAAGAATATTATATTTGTATATTATTTATTCCGGAGATGTTCCATACCTCCGATGTGATTATACTATAAATCCGGAGATGTTTATTCCTCCGATTTGGTTGTGGTAACTAGGGTTATTAGACCCACCATGTGGGGGTCGGCCCAGTCAGTTATAATGGGGTATTTAACCTAATGGTTAAATACGAGCCTACATGTACTTGTGTAAAATACATATCAGAGTAGTGTATAAATAGAAGAGGTGTGTTCCTCATTTGATACATTCACTCACTAGAGGATAGCGCACTTGTGGAGGAGAGGTCTGCTATTGTGGAGGAGGAGATCATGTCTCAGGGTTTCATCTTTGTATATTGTTGGTCATCTATATTGAGGAAGCTTTGCTGGGTTTTCTACCCCATGAGGCTTTCCCAGGATAAATCTCTGTCTCTTGTGTTTATGTTGTGCTTGTTGTTTCTTCAGTGATCCTGTATATGCTATTATTGTGAAATGGAATGTAATGCTACTATTTTATGTCTTAGCATATTGAATTTTAACAAATTTGATATTGAATGGCAATACATTATATGTTATGTCGGCCCATAAATTGAATATTTTATTGAAAGGCAATAAAATATATGTTATGTTGGCCCGTAAATTGATTTGTAATTGTATGACAATTAAATTTAAGTTATGTGTTGCTTTCCAGGCCAAGTCGGATCCATTGTATCTCAAACTATCCTACGAAGCTAGGACTTTCATTGTAACTCATAATGAAAACCTCCATTTTTCATCTTCAGTACTGCTCTTTTATTTTTTTGTTCACATGGAGATGCTAGGCAGAGACTCACAACTGAATTCATGATTGAAAATCCCATTGTTAAGCCTTGGTACCACTTCCTTACCTCAGAACGAGAACAATTTTAACGAAATTGTCGCTACGGTTCTCAAGGTACAGTTTAGTTATATTTATTCTATGCACTTCAAAATTCTTAGAGGTTTGTTAAGTCCTACGGAGAGAAACCTTTTTTTTAATAATGCGTTATTTGGGTTCACGGGTAGGTTACAGGCACTTTGACACTGCAAGTATTTATGGCACAAAACCAGCTTTAGGAGAAGCTCTAAACGGGGCCTTTCAGAGTGGACTTGTAATGCAAGATGAATTTTTTGTTACCAATAAAATCTATGTTGGCAGTCACGAGGATCTCGTTTTTGCATTGAAGACAAGTTTAAAGTAAGTACTTGTTCACATCCAAAGCCAACACAGACCCATGTAAACTTGGGTGAATATTATCCAACCTGCTGCAGGCCATTTAATGCGGCGGCGGCAGGCTAGTTGGTCGTTGGATCTCAAGCCAACACATACCTATGTAAAATTGGGTGGATATTAACCATCCTGTTGCAGGCCATTTAATGCGGTGACAGCAGGCTGGTTGGTCATTGGATCTCAAGCTGCTTGAGATCCAATGGCCAACCAACCTGTTGCAGTCCATTTACTGGATAATGTTTGTCGTAAACTTGGGTATGATATGCACCTCAACTTGTGGAGTGTAAGGTTAAACGACTTTGGTTCATTATCAAACCGACAGTTATTTCTTTCCTTTAAAGCTCCATATTTTATTTTCTTTGACAATCTTGAACTACTTCCCATATATATATAAATATAAATCTCCTCTTGTTAACTTCTCCCTTTTCTAATCAACCTAATATTTAATTAATTATTATTTATATTAACTAAAATTTCTAGAAAGACTTACACAATAATATTAAAATTTTAATATAAATTTATTATGAGTATAATTAAATAAAAAATAATGAAATAAAATTATTAATAAAGAGGTTAATTCTAAACATTATCATAAATGCATGTTTTTTTTATAATGTAATGCTTAACTTATTCAAACTTATGAATGGTTGGACTTTACTTACAATTAAAATTGAATGATTTATTATATTTCACATTTGATTGAGAAATTGGAGTGATTAAAATACTTACAATTCTTTTATTTTAAATGGTATAAATTTTTAACTAATTATTATTTTTAAATAAATTTTTCAGAAACACTTACACAATAATGTTGAAATTTTAATATAATTTTAATATAAATATAATTAAATATAATATAATCAAATAGCTAGGGTTCATTTTTAATGCATCCAATGAATTGTTTGCTTCTCTCCTATGTGTAATAATAAATTAAAATGGAAAAGAAAAATGACCTTTGGAGGTTTAATATTAATAAAGATCCCTCTTTAACTCCAAATATTTTGAACAACTAGATATTTGCATTTCTAGCCTGTTTATATCTCTCGGTACTTAATAGATCTTGGCACTTGTAGCTTGCTTATATCTCTATGCTTAATAGATCTGTGCACCTCTACCTTGTTTATATTTCTCTGGGTTAAGTAGATTTGGGTTAACTGATGGATATGCGAAAACATGCGCAATGGACTTGTGATGAGGATGAAAGAGAATGCAGCGCCATAAAGGATGAGCAGGGACCAATGTCATTGAAGAGTGAACGGAGTCCCTTAAGTGTTGAACTGTAGCCCATCATTAAGATAACCTTCTTCTGTTGAATTGGAAGATCCCTTCAATCAATTTTGTGCTTTAAGAATTCAAAAAATATATGAGTAATATTAGAGCATTCCCCTAAGCATTTTGTGCCTTAAGAATTAAAAAATCCATGAGTAATATTAGAGAGTTCCCTTAAGCATGAGGATGGGCTGCAAAGAGGATAAAATAAACGTTGGTTGTTACCGATTTTACAAAAACTTAGATGGTATAAACCTCCCTTAGCTTGTCTTGGCATACCTTGATATGGAGGGGAGGAGAATCAATGCAATATTTGGGCAATCCTCGTGGATATTTCTCATTCTGCTTGGATCCTAGCAGGAAATATGACTACTCATTTTTCCAAAAAATGAATGAAGTGAGATTTGAAAGGTTGGACGATGGTGTTTGATTTTTGTATGGAGGCCCCTTCCATGAAGAAATAGAGTGTGGCATTTCTTTGCCAAACTATTTTGGTTAAAAACAATCATTAATATTTTTTTAAAACAAAACATTAACTATTTTACTTTAAAAACTATCATTAGTTTTTTTTAATAACAAAACACTATTACTATTTCACTACTTTATTCTTCTAATGCTTTAATAGCGGAAAAGAAAGTAATAAAAGCAAAACAACAAAGACACTTGTAAAAGTGCTCTTATAATTCCACGGGTCGTAAAAAGATTGAACACTCAACATGAAGAGTAGTTGCAATGTAATATGGCTTCCTAGTAACCATTGATCACATTGAGATGAGAAATGAAATTATACCTGCTATATAATACCGATACTTCTGAGTGCTGTGGAAATGGTGGGTTGCCTTAAATCAGAAAGGATTTATAAAATATGATAATAATTGCTTTCAAGAGTTAAACAGATACCAATATGGCCAACTACCAACTACTAGGAACATGCTTTGAATTGTGGTTCCATTCACAATGGGATCTAACGTAGGTTCTCCCATCTATCGGGCTCAAGGGGTTAATTATAACATATTTCCGTACATTAAGCAATTTCATGCACCTCATTGACATGGAATTTCATGCACTTGCAACTTCAGGTTTGTTGTGTGCCATTAAAAACCTATGTGAACTCAAGTGCACAAGATTGTGAATAGTAGTTTCTGTTGAAGGATGCCTGAATCCATTAGCATCTGCTAAAGAATGCCTGAAGCTATTAGCTTAAGTCAATGATATATTTCTATTTCATTTAACCATCTAAAATACTCAAAAATAAATTGCCTAACGTTAGCAACAAAATCCTCCATTATAAAAAGAGATTGCTTAACGTTAGCAACAAAATCATCCATTAAAAAAAGAGTCTTTGTTTCGAAGCAATGCAGACCATGAATCACTAGACCTGGAGCAACTAGTCATAACATTAGTCATTGCCCGTTTGGATTGAAACCTGCATTGATACCTACTCGATTTGAAGGATGAAACTTGCACATTTTAAATCTATCATGATAAGCAATTTCAAAAAGATTTACAAGTGGCCATCTTGTTGCAGCAGCACTGTGAGGTGCACCTAGAACAGGAGTATAAATTTTTCCCTTCCCTTTCTTTAATTCAAAGACTTTTGGCATATGACTTGCTTTCCTCAATTGAGAAACAAGCTCACATTCTGTTTAAGGATTTGTATAGCTATACTTCACAAATGTTGTAATTGGTTCGAATAACAACAAAGCCAATTTATTCTTATTTCTCTCCAATCAGGTTTGGTTTTGAACCCATTGAATCAGCCTTTTCGTCCTCCCTTATCAACGTCATTATTTGCTACCTTGAGCTTGCGTTAGTGACAATGGACTATTGCTATCTTGACAATCAACTGATACACATTGAATGCATGAAATGGTGAATTTGTGTTGATGCATGTAGGACACTTGGTTAACGCCCATATTTTCTAAGACACCTAATATAATATTTAATAAATGCCACCAATTTTGTTATGGTGTCAATCCCCTATATTAAAAAATCGTTGGCATTGTGATCTTTATCTGTGTTAAATTACAGGGTGATTAAATGCTACCCATCAGTCAAACGTTAATATTATATATGTTTTGGAAAAATCATGAGAGAAAAACAAAGTAAAACCAATTTGAATGGAATATTATATATGTTTTGGAAAAATCGTAATAGAAAAACAAAGTAAAACCAATTTTCAATGCAATATATTATTATTATTGTTATTTGTGGTTGTCCTCATTTTGACAAACAAACCAATGTTACAGTTCATAAAGAATCAAATCAAAATTTTGCATCCGTGGAAAACTCTAACATTCCAAGTTGCTTGATGTTTCAACATGCCCATCCTCGAAGGGAAAATTGTTGTGATGTCTACTCAATTGTTTATTATGTACATTTTTTTATTAAAAAAATGACATTTATTTTCAATGCAACCTATTTTTAAGGTTTTTATTTGGTTGTGGTTGTTATAAGTCAAGTAAAAAAAAAGAGAATGGATGTAAAACTGAGATTAAGTACATGAAGGGAGAATAAGTACTCTGTAAGTAGAGTTAATAATTTTTTTATAAGAAAGATGATATGTTTAAATTAATTGATAATACAATGAAATTGTGAAAGAGAAATTAAATATTACAACTTTCAGGAACATTTATTTTATTTTATAGTTACAATATAATATTGGGTGTAGGTGTTGAGTTGTCACTAACTATCATTAGCAAGCAAGCAGAAGGCAGTCTCCACAGCAATCTGAATACCATTTATCATCCGAAAGTTCATCTCATGAATATCACATGAAAACATGTACAACTACATACGTAAAGAAATCTTTTATGACACATTAAAAGGGTATAGAGAATCCAATAAACCAATAGATGGTTGTACAGTTGTACAACATACCGACATAAATATATCAGGTGTAAATATGATCATCTACAACACATGTTTGGTTGAAAGGCCATGAAGTGAGTAAGGCACTCATAGGTAGGAGTAGGACCTTCGTCTCTTAAAGCTTCAAACATATACATGTGTGGTTACTGCGCCAATAATATGTAATATGGATGGAGTTTGCCTTTACAAAGACTAATTGATCAACATATGCTTACGACAAACTCTCCATTTGTACTAAAGCATGTCAACATTCGCCGCATTCACCCTTTTCTGGAAAAATAACCATACAATTAGTGTTTTCATTTACCCAGGCTTTCTTTTTAAAATCATTTTTTCCATTTCGTACGTCATTTTGTCACTTTGAGAATACCTCAAAGAAGATGAGGCTTGAATTAATTCCTTTATAACAAAAGTTTAAACTTTGCTATTACGTTTATGTCTATGTCGCTCATTTATTTCCGAGGTTAATTGTTGTAGGTCATGCTCCTAGGAAACATCCACAACAATCATACCAAAAAATATACCATTCCATGCATAAATCGAAGTAACAAGAACAAATCCCCCTCAATATGGCTTGGGCATTGGCTATCCATAAATCCCAAGGATTGGAATTAACAAGGTCAACATTGACAATGGTAACAATGAAGGTCAATGATCAACCCTCACAACAATTCCACGTACTACAACGTTAGAAGGAATTTAAATTACACTATCGTTCTCCTTCGAACACTATGCAAATATGAAAGACAATTCATATGTCTCATTTCGAAAAAAACAAGAGGCATGCCTTCATTCTCTACCCCTTTCACACTTAAAATTGCAATCCTTAATCCTTGGACTCTCTCTACCAAATGAAACTACCGATGTTGATTTCCAATATATTTAAAGTCAAACTTGATCACTACCTAGCCCTTTATTGTTTTACTCACATATGTATACATTTTCATGTAACAAATTAATGTACAAATCATTTTACTTGCCATCGATTACATGGGTTTCTATTTATTGTTTATTAGTACTTGCAATAGAGTTTTCCTTTCAATTTCATTAACTACTATCCCTACCATAAATTAACTAAACTTAATTTCTAACACATAAAATTATATTGTCTACGTACACACGAATTTTTCTCATTTTACAACATATTGAAGTTCTTCTCGGCGTTTCATTTCCCCCACTTTGGGGATATGCTAGTTAAAACTTTGGGAGAACTTAATTCATTTTAATTAAGTTGTTAATGGAAATTAGGAGAGAGGGTAGCGTGGTTTCTTTGGGATAGCCATGTGGGAACCCAAAGATGACACTCATTTTTCATGAATTATTGGAGAAAGATGGGATTACTGGAACCATCTGAGAAAAGTAAGGGGGGTTTTCCAATTGCTTGCGGATATTGTTGCTTGCTGAAACTGTTTCTGGATGATACAGTTTCCTAGGAAATTATTGTGGCGGGTAAATCCTTGAGTGAAATTCAGATACTTGCAGTAAATAATATCACGGTGTGTCTTTGAATTCACAGAGGTGGAAGAAAACTTTGTTTTACAGCCCGTAATTTTGTTTTACAACATGTACTGGCATTGTATTCCTTTGGTTGAATTAAATAGTTAATTAGCAATTTGTGCATGAAACCCCGAGTGGAATTCCGATGCTTGTAGTGAAGTGTATCATTGTGTCTTGGAAGGAGCTCTGGTGGGTTAATTGCGGAATTGACAAGGAATTGGTTTAAAAATTGTTGCTTGTTTGTGCCTGGTTGTGATTATTTCATATTTCTCAGTTATTTCTACTTTGTCCCCGTGAGTAAGCTGAGGGGGTTGGTAAGTTATCTATGGTTAATGTCTGGATCTCGGCTCGGGGGTGGACTTGGGATTTAAAATAATACCGGATGGACAAGTTCTATGGTTGGGTGGAGTGTGGCTCACACGGAATCAATTGTTGTTTCAGGACAAAATCTCAGATAAGTATATGCAGAAATATAATTCTCCGTAATTTCTCAATTAAATGATAATTTAAGAGAATTTAATGGTGAGAATCCATAGTTTTAAATTTGTATTTTGTTATTACATTAATTCTCTGCAAGTATGCTTTGAAAATTATGTTTGTCTCACTTCCCTACATAATAATTATATTTGGAGTGCAAATGAAATTGAAATGGATTTATATTTATGGGTAAGTTTAATTCACCCCCAATAATTATTATTTCTTCAACCTAGAAGCTCTGTTTTAAACTTAGTAATAAATTTCATATTATTTCCTTAATTCTGGAAATAGTAATAAATTTCATATTATTTCCTTAATTCTGGAAATTGTGGGTAATTTCATGTTTTACCTGTTTTAATTTAATCCCTTAGAATTTTATAACCATTAATTAGAATTTCCAAATCTCTTCATAAGTTTCTTGTTTTACCTATTTTACATATTTCCTTAATTATGTATATTTGAATTTGGAGCTTAATGCATGGCTAGAAAATGTCGGAGTTTTTAGTGATTGGTGAAAATTGTTAAAATAGAATTATGGTGAAAATTTTATGAAAGATAATAAAGAATAAATGTTCAAATGTAAATCATGGCCTCAAATAGTTGCATGGTTTATAAATACCATGAGCTGAGTTATGATTACCATGATTGTTTTGAATTGGTTTGTTATTTTTAGTTTAAAGAGATGATTTATTTAACTAAGGCAAAACCATGAATTAGTTGTATGGTTTACAAATACCATGAGCTGAGTTATAATTACCTTGATTGTTTTGAATTGGTTTGTTATTTTTAGTTTAAAGAAATGATTTAGTTAACTAAAACAAAACCATGAATTAGTTGTATGGTTTACAAAAACCATGGACTAGTTTAGTTAAGAAAAGTAAACTATTGTTATAAATTGTTTAGTTAAGAATGTGCTTTGGTAGTTAGAATAATGAAAGAATATGATAAATGGAAGGATGTTTTCCATTTCTAGGAATGAATTTATTCTAAAGAGAAAATTTATGAAGTTTAAGTCTTCATGATTAAGGAAAATTGATAGCAACGGCTGAAAGTGTTATTCACTAAGCCTTGTCATTTAATGATACAATTTCATATTGATAATATGTAAGTTTAAGCCAAATTGGAACTATTTTGGTTTACCAAATTTAAAGTATGTTAAGCAAGTTAACAAACTTGTTTTCAAATTGAGTTTTAGATTATGTAAAAATTTTGAAACACCTATAGTATGCATGCTGCTGAAACTCTTGTAGCATGCATGCTGCTGAAACTCCTATAGCATGTTGTTGAATCTCTTGTAGCATGTTGCTGAAACACTTGTAGCATGCTACTGAAACTCACTAGCAGTTGCTAAAACTCCTGAAGCATGATGCTGAAACACCTGTAGCATGCTGCTGAAACTCACCAGCAGTTGTTGAAACTGCTGAAACACCTGTAGTATGCTACTGAAACTCACCAGCAATTGTTGAAACACCTGTAGCATGCTATTGAAACTCCTGTAGCATGTTACTGAAACTCACTAACATGTTATAGTTCGGTTATGGGTCTTATAATAGACTTATGCTTCCACAAAAGTGTGCATAATGTATTTATGCATGTGATTAATTTATAAATATGTTTTTCTTTAAAAAAAATCATGTGTGTTTAGTTTAGTCTATGTAACACAAGAGGGTGTTACAAGATCAAAGACATTTTGCTAAAACTTGGAGATGTGTTATTCAAAATATAAGGAAGAAATTAGAAGTATGGACAAACAAATACCTCTCCCTAGTGGGAAGAATTCTCCTCATTCAATCTAACATCTTGGCCATGCTTGTTTATCAAAGTTCCATTGTTCCGGCACCAAAGATAGAAATCAATGATATAGAGAACATCTCTATAAAAATTCCTATGGTATAAGGCATCCATGGAGAAAAAATGGCACCTTTTAAATTAGAGGTCAATATCTAGCCCCATGTGGTCTGAAGGCACGGGGATAAGAAAACTAGGGCAAATGAAAATGGCACTTTGTGCAGAAGTGTATTGAAGTGGCAAGTTGGAGTGCTTGCAAGGATGATGAGTCAAGTTCAAAAACCCACATTCTCACATTGTATGCTAGAATTCAATTAAAAGGAAAGTGTTTTGAAGGTTGTTAGTGGAAAGCAAAAAGCTCTGGATCAGAACCTTAAAGAGTAAATCTAAGGAACAAAAGCCCCATATCATTAATACACCAATTCATTTCCCTAAAGGCTCATCCAGATAGCATTATGAGGCAGCGAAGATTTAGTTGAGAACCATCTCTTTTGGGATGTAAACAATGGCAAGAAGATAAAATTATGGGATGATGTTTGGGCTGGAAATAGGCCACTGACATCAATTCAGGGTCTAGCCAGAGTCAACTTAGAAATGAAGAAATGTCGTTGGACTCATGTAACAGATTAGCAGAATTTGGTAAAGTCTATAGGGAACAAGCTATGGGAACCCTTGGTAAGAATGGCCTATTCAGATTCATACACACGACAAAATTTTACAGAAGGATGCCCTCTTGTTAGATTCATTAGTCCAAACGAAAATGAAGACTCACAGCGCTGGAATCCAAAATCACAAGGAGAATACACTGTAAAACAGGGGTTTAGGATGTTTTTATAAACAAAGAAACAGTTCCAAATTTTTTAATTGACATGTGAGAATAACATGGGAAATGGATATTGCAGACAAAAGAGAGGGGAAGCCCAATCAACCATTATGTTAGCAGGAAGGCCACCACCTCTATGGATACCCTCATTGGCATAAACATCATGGTATTCTGGGGCTTAAATGTTATCACGGACCAATCCTCACAACCAATGTGGAATAGGAAATTTTTAGTATAGGTCCTAGGAGGTTTTTACATTCATAGGATTAGAAACAATTCCAAGGCACCATTTGTTTGGTGTATCGAAATTTTTTAATTGCCATGTAGGGATGATAGAATGGTAAAGGGATACTATACAGAAATTTCAGTAAATAAATTTACATTAATATTTGTTTGGCTGCACAAAGGAGGAGAGGGGAAGCCGAACAAGCAAGCATATATGCACCTTTTCAAAGAAAAAATTCAGACAATACCAGATTCTTTGTGAGAGAAGATCAAGGGACCTCCTACTTGGCAAATGATTGCAACATTCATCTGGTTAACTATCAAAGATAGTATCCTATCTCAGGAATCATTGAAAAAAAGACGTGTCCATAGGATTTCCATGTATGGGATGTTGTAAAGCAGATGAGAGTAGCTATCATATATTCTTTCAATGTCAAATAGCACTTGAGGTATGGGAAAAATGAGTAGACACTTCGAAATTCCACTTTTCCATAGGTCAATTAAAGAAACCTCAATGAAATAGCCAAAAGTTCCATGGACCCTAGAATACCTAAGTTCCATCTGGAGAAGCAACTCCTTTTTCATCTTATGGAACTTATGGCATGCTGAAAACAAAAAGAACAAAACAAAGTTGACACAAAGCCACAGGATCTAGCCCAAATATGGGCTAAATCAGTGAGAGCCATACAAGAATTACAAAATGAGCATAGCCCCCAAGAGATCCCAGAATCTATTTCTCCTTTCAGACAAAATATCATCTCCTGGTCCAAGTAGATCCAATTTTGGTATTGCATAAACGCACAGAGCGTAGGGAACAAACACAATCCAGGCTCCTTGGAACCCATATATGTCAAAGAGGTATAAATTAAACTTCAATGGTGCTTCAAGGGAAAACTCAGGTGAGAGTAGTTATGGTGGTATCATCAGAAATAAAGAGAGCTGGATTATTTCCATTTTTCTGAAATTCAATGGGAAGGTAACAAATAACCAAGCAGAAATGATTGCACTGGTCAGAGATTAAGTTTTGCAGACATTCAATAGAAATTGAAGGATATTCTAACACTATCGTTGATATTTTGAATGAAAGAGCATCCAGTAAAGATTGGTTCCTCTGAAATAAATTAAACATAATCAAAGGTCTAGCAACAGAAATAGACCTCACTACATAAGGAATAAAAACATCACTGCTTAGTTAGCAAACCAAGCAATGGAACTATAGTTTGATCTACTAAGTTCTGAACTGAATAGGAAAATCAACGAGATAAACGAAAGGACCCTTGAATTGACAAGGGTATTAGCATCAATCCCCAACATCTGCAGGCCCATTCAGAGACTCAGTAGCTTGACGAGAGAGTAAAATACAAGCCATAAAAAAGGAACTCAAAATAGATTTAAGGCTAATTACAGGAATTACGCAATGGCTCTCTTTGGCATGGACAAGCCAGTGCTGCACCTGAAACATGAGGATCTTGGCCCCCTGAAAACCTCTAGGTGCGCTCACTGAAAAGTTGAAACCCAAAGGGCTGAAAATGTTGTGCATCCAACAGCAAAATGATCGCAGGTATTATCTACTGCAGCTTGCACGGATTGTCATTTTACTATATGGTCTACCATCTTCTCTGTTTAGTTACTGATAAATCTACAATCAAAACCTGTAAAGAGATCTGGGCACAACACCCTGCTTCAAATGTGATTGTTTAGAATGGAACTTCTATTTGAGGATCTGGAAAGTTCTGTAATTCTGAAGGTAGGAGTATGGAATCTATAATTTGTACAAAATATCCCTGACACAGACAACCTGAATCAAAATCCTGATGGATTAATATATGTACTGGACTTTTACTAGCTTGCTGGTCTGATATAGATATAAATATTTTATACCTAAGCTAAAAATGTAACAGAGATAGAAAAACGGCAAAACAAAAGGCAGAAGCAAACAACAACAAATAAGGTAGTTCCAAAAGCTAGCATTCCTTAATCAACAAAGCTTCACAATGTTTGGACTGTATTTACAAAACTAATAGTGAAATACGATCAGGTAAGACAGCTCAAGTTCACATCATCACCATAGAAAATCTATCAAGGTGTCTCGATGTAGGGGAGTCCACTGCAATACCTTGATAAAGACACTTTCGAAGATAGCTAAGACCAGACAACCATGGACTTAAGTTGAATATTTGAAGATGTAGATTTTCATAGTGATTACTCATTATTTAGACCTTCTGGAATACAATGTCAAGGTTTAGAAACGTCTCAATGTTTCGAGTGGACACTCCACCCATCGTCAGGGGATCAAGAATAAGCTGAAATATGAGTGAAAAGCTAAAATAAGCAACATTCTTTTCACTCATATTTCAGCTTATTCTTGATCCCCTGACGATGGGTGGAGTGTCCACTCGAAACAAAACGTTGGGACATTTTTCTAAACCTTGACACAGTGTATTCCAGAAGGCCTAGATAATAACTAAGTTGAATAGTTTATGATATCATGTTTAGATCGAGCCAAATAAAGAACCTAAATATAATATTGAATTAATGAACAATTTAAAAATTCATAAATAGAGTTGCATTCCTCTATAATGGAGTCCCCACCACCTTGCTTGCTTATGCTAACATCATGCAATTTTACACAATTAATTTTCTTAGAAATATGCTTCCAAACATGCTTGTGGAGCTTACTGTCTCAAAACAAGGAGACTTATGTTCTTGCCATGCTTCCTATGCCTCTTTCTTCTACCTCCTGCTCTTCCTCGTCCTCCTTGCTTTCTTAGAACCACTATATCATACCGAGTCCTCTTCTTTGGTCCTCTCCCCTTCATGCTCTTCCAATCATCAGAATCAACAAATACCCCATCATACCCATCCATAGAACCTTGACCTCCTCTTCTTCGTCATCCTCCTCTGCCAAATCAGAATGGAGCCATCAGCTTCACTCCTCCAACACCGTAACCCCCGTGGAACAATGTTTTGACTCCTTACAAAACCTAGATTTATATATGTTTCTACCGAGCCTCTACGCAGTAATCCTCTCAATTTCAGAACCCATATTGATGGTTAAAGTTGTCATTGATGACAACACATTAATGACAAAGGTCAATATGATGATATGGCAAGGACAAGGGCAAAAGCAAAATTCAATGACATGACATGGATGGATGAAAAGAAGACAAAGATTGATGACATGGCAAAAGACAAAGGATAAGGAGAACATGACAAGTGTTCACATGGAAGACAAAGGCAAGATGGACAAAGGACATAGAACAAGTCAAGCAAGCAAGGCAAAGCATGAAGACAAGCAAGCTTGATGACATGGACAATGATGAACAATGCTGATGACATGGCATAGTGGGCATCCTTTGATTGATGCGGGCATTTGAAGCAACCACTGCAAGCATTTGTGGTGTATTACGGGAATATTGACAAGGGCCTGCGGGCATTTACATGAGACCATTGAGTGCATTGCAGGCATCTTAAGGGCATATTAAGCAGCCCTTGTGGGCATTTTAGAGAACCCTTGCGGGCATCTCTAAAGCCCTCCTTGCGGGCATTATTGAAACTACCTACGGGCATATTTAAATGGCCCTTGCAAGCATCTTATGAAGCCTTCTAAAGTTTAATACGGGCATACTTTTAGGGGAGCTGCGGGCATAAGGAAGAAGGCCAAAAAGAAATGACATGGCATAAAGTACCCCCATGATGATGTGGCAAAAATATATGAATATTTGAGAAGAAGCCCAAATCTGGATGGTCACCTAAAAACTCACTTAATCATTTAATATTATGAAAGGATAGAAGGTGACATGGCATGAAATTAAAATTATTATTAACTCCCTGATTGATGGATGGCCAGAATTAAATAAATCATATTTGATTTATTTAATCTCTTTAATGATAAAAATAAAAATAAAGAAGACAAATCGGCCTCCTGAATTGATAGAATGAAAAGGTATAAATAGAAGATGAATTTCTATTTTTAGAGTGTGAATTTTAGTAGAAGATTTCGTGAGATTGAGGAGAGCTCTGATTTCGGCTAAGAGAAGATGAAGGACTTGAAGGTGTGTGTTGAGCTCTGATTTCATGGGTCTGAATTTTCGGGAGCAGCAGCAGAGGAGCAGAAATAAAATGAAGTCATCATTTTCTCTTTGATTTTGGGCAACAATTTATAGACAGCTTAATGATTTACTGGGGCTACAAAAAGATGAGCTTATAGACAGAATGTTGAAGATATGCTCAGGACAGAATACTCATGAACAGAATGTTGAACTACTCATGATAATGTCAACAGCAAAATGATATGAGAAGATATGACCAGAACTTTGTCATGATGACCTAGATGTATGATGATGCTTTAGAACACCAGATTGATGGAGACATGAACATATGGACAGAATGATAATATGGACTGAGTGAGTATATGTTGAACACTGATTGACAAGAACAGAATGATGTGAAGTGCTCCTGGATTGAATATTGACTGGACAGAGTTATGATGTGCTTGAGGACAGAAGAATGTCAATGATGATAATGTACAAAATGATGATATTGGCAGCAGGTTAATGGTTAGTTGTAACAGTGATGACATGATTGAGGTTCTATCTTCATATCAGGGAGGTAGGACGGGGCAATGAGAACTAGGGAGCTAAGGATTCCTTCAGGTTGTAGCCTCCTTCTGGTTGTAGCCAGAGAACTAGGGAGTTGGAGCTTCCTTCAGGTTGTAGCCTGTAAACTAGGGGGTTGTAGCCTCCTTCCAATTGTAACTGGAGAATTGAAGTCTTTGTACCAAAGGGGGTTGTTGCTGGTAAATTACTATAGAGGCTTCAGTGGTTTTTCCCAGGATTTGGGTTTCCACATAAATATATTGTGCACTATGTTTTGTTATGCTTCCCATGTGATAATGATATGATGATATGTAATTGTTAATAATGTTGATGATATAATGATAATGTGGTAATGCATTAATGAATGATGTATTGAATACGCTGTTGATAATTGTTAAAGTTGAAAAAGTGTGAAAAGGCTATGCACAGTGTTCACCCCCCCCCCCCTCTCAGTGTACTCGGTGTGTCCAACAATTGGTATCAGAGCAGACCTTCACAAAAGCCTTAGCAGCTTGAAGGAGATCCTTGACACACCATGGAGTTCAAAGTGAAGAATGCAGGCCTATCTTGAAGCAGAAGGTGTTGGGATATTCCAGTTAGTACTTACCGGGTACAATCATCCGAAGACAGTGAAAAATGCAGCCCAAAAGGAAGCAAGGAAAAATAATTCAATGGCTATGGAATCTATTCTTGAAGGCTTATCAGATTCCATGAAAAATAATATTGGAAAGTGCAGCATTGCTAAGGAACTATGGCTCAAAATAGAACACTTCTACTCCTCTAAGGAACATGAAGAAGAAGCTATGAAATTCATCACTGCAGATCTGATAGATCTCCAAAATGAGAAAATAGGAAAGTGCAACTCAATTGAAGAACTATCACTAAAGATAGATCAGCTCTACTCCACTGAAGAAGAGAAAGTTGAAGACAGCTTCATAAAAAGGTCAACACAATATCCAGGTAAGTTTGAAGATAATGATATTGCTAATGCCTTGCAAAAGGTTGAGAAACTTTGTAAACAGAACTAGGTATTGCAAGAGCAATTGGACAAATCTGAGAAGAGAAATCAAGAAGAATGTGAAAAGAACACACAAACTATAGTTGATCTAAAACTCCAAGTTGAAGAAGCTACTAGAATCAAAGAAGCCATATCTAACTCTCTGAAAGATCAACTTGAGAAATCAGCTGCTGAAAATTAAAAGCAATCAGAAGAAATCGACAAGCTCAGAAGACAACTAGAAGATAAGGAGATTGTAACTAGTCAGCTAAAAGAGAAGGATGAGATATGCCAAGCAAGAGAAGCTGAGATTGATTTTTTTTTAAAGTGAATTAGAAAAAACAGTTGCAACAAACATGAAGCGGTCCCTAGAAGTTACTATCCTCAAAAGTCAATTGGAAGAGGTCAAGAAAACCACAGAAGCTTAGCTATTGGAACAGAATAAAATTAGTCAAGCAAAAGAGCTCGAGATCATTTCTCTGAAAGAGGAAATGAAAAAGACAGCTGCTACAAATTTGAAGTTTAAAAGGAGTTCACTAACCCTAGATGACATCCTCAACTACCAGAGATCACCACATGTCAAGACTAGGTTAGGCTATCATAAAGAAGAGATTACTGAAGAGAAAAATACTGAAAAGAAGCCCAAAAGTTATGTTGATATTCTGAAAAGTCTTAAGCATGGTAAAGAAAGCAAGATAGAAGATGCTCAAACTCAGCAAAACAAGGAAACTTCTCCAGAACAAGGAAGATCCAGCCATTGTGATCAACCAAGAAGGACCATGCCACAAAGAAGACTATTTGTTCCCAGGTATGAGAAGGCATATTATGGCTATTGTTTTTCTTGCAATAAGTTTGGACATCGGGCTGTGGATTGCAGATCTTGGGGCAGATCCACTCAGTCGAGAACTAGAGGTACAAGTGCTTATACTCAATGCTACAATTGTCATCACTATGGTCATATGGCAAGAGATTGCAAGCTAAGGATCAACAAAGTATGGAGAAGGAAAGAACAAGTTCAAGCTACTAAAAACAGTCTGTCCAGAGAAGAGAAAGGAAAGGAGAAATGTCAGCTAATCCTGTTTGAGAATAATGCAAAAGGATTTGAAGACCAAAGGACAAATTATCATAGCCAAGGACATTCTTGGGCATGGGTAAAGAAAAATGATTTGCTAAATCTAAATAAAGTTGATGATCAGTGCACAAATGAAGATGGTTGCCTTATGGCCAGCCAAACTTGAAGTCTTTTAAAGACTTTAAGTACACCATGAGTTCATTATTGGAGGATGAACTCAAACAGTAAATGATGGCTGCTCCAAGCATAATAACCGGTCCAAGGATCGTCGCATGTTGATAAAGGGAGTATGATTGGTAAACAAAACGAAACAATCTGGCAATGTGTGAAGAAGTGTTCTTGATGCATGCTTACCTTTTATGAATTAACTAGATGATTGTTGAATGGCAAGGTTGTTATTGGTATCTGGTTATTGGAAATAAGTTGATTATGATCTCACTGGTTATTGAGTGTATCATCATTTTACATGAAGAACAACTGGAAAATATCTTCATGATAAAGCAGTTCAGGATTTTAAGGAGTTTTCTCTCAACCCCTGTTGATGACATGAAAGTAGATGAAGCTTAAGGATCCGAACTCAGATACATAGCAGCATGAATATCAAAGAACAAATTTGAAGGATTAAATTATTAAGTGATTTAGTGACAAAGGTGTATCGGACTTGAAGGAATGTTTTTCTTCACTTAAAGGACAAATTCAGAATTGAAATACAGAAGTCAGATCAGACATGACAAAACTGTGATAAGTTATTTCAATGGACACAAGCTCGGGGGGAGCAATAAGACATACAACAGCAAAAACATGGTGCAAAAGCAGCAGCAAATTGTACCAGATTTGAAAAAAAACTTCATCTCAGCCTACCATATCTGAAATACAAAAATTGGAGAATTTTTTTTTGGAGTATGTATCCTTCTCAACAATTGAAGATGGCAAGGATGATTTCAAAGGATCACACCCAACTCAGTCAAAGGGGGGATCAACAAATGCTGTCATGAAGTACTCCAAAATATTTTTGGGGGCATCGTGAAGTTTTTAATGACTAGGTGATTGACCCATTGTCATTAATGTCAAAGGGGGAGAGAAGTTTAAGGAGGTTGCCACCAATGACAAAGGAGGAGATTGATGGTTAAAGTTATCATTGATGACAACACATTAATGACAAAGGTCAATATGATGATATGGCAAGGACAAGGACAAAAGCAAAAGTCAATGACATGACATGGATTGATGACATGGCAAAGGACAAATGGTAAGGAGAACATGACAAGTGTTGACATGGTAGACAAAAGCAAGATGGACAAAGGACATAGAACAAGTCAAGCAAGCAAGGCAAAGGATGAAGATAAGCAAGCTTGATGGCATGGACACTGATGAACAATGTTGATGACATGGCATGGCGGGCATCCTTTGATTGATGCGGGCATAATTCAAATAGTCATGCAGGCATTTCTGAAGTGGCCTTGGCGGGCATTCTTAAATGACCCTAGTCGGCATAATTCAAAGGCCTGCGGGCATTTTTGGAAGAGCCCTACGGGCATAATAGAAGGCCCATTGCGGGCATTCCTATGGAGTCATAAGAAGCCCTGGTGGGCATTTGAAGCACCCACTGCAGGCATTTATGGTGTATTACGGGCATATTGATAAGGGCCTGCGAGCATTTACATGAGACCATTGAGTGCATTGTGGGCATCTTAAGGGCATATTAAGCAGCCCTTGCGGGCATCTCTAAAGCCCTCCTTGCGGGGATTATTGAAACTGCCTGCGGGCATATTTAAATGGCCCTTGCGGGCATCTTATGAAGCCTTCTAAAGTGTAATACAGGCATACTTTTAGGGGAGATGAGGGCATAAGGAAGAATGCCAAAAAGAAATGACATGGCATAAAGTACCCCCATGATGATGTGGCAAAAATATATGAATATTTGTGAAGCCCAAATCGGGATGGTCACATAAAAACTCACTTAATCATTTAATATTCTGAAAGGATAGAAGGTGACATGGCATGAAATTAAAATTATTATTAACTCAATGATTGATGGATGGCCAGAATTAAATAAATCATATTTGATTTATTTAATCTCTTTAATGATAAAAATAAAAATAAAGAGGACAAGTCGACCTCCAGAATTGATGGAATGAAAAGGTATAAATAGAAGATGAATTTCTATTTTTAGAGTGTGAATTTTAGTAGAAGATTTCGTGAGATTGAGGAGAGCTCTGATTTCGGGTAAGAGAAGATGAAGGACTTGAAGGTGTGTGTTGAGCTCTGATTTCGTGGGTCTGAATTTTTGGGAGCAGCAGCAGAGGAGCAGAAATAAAATGTCATCCTTTTTTCTTTGATTTTGGGCAACAATTTATAGGTAGCTTAATGATTTATTGGGGCTACCAAAAGATGAGCTTATAGACAGAATGTTGAAGATATGCTCAGGACAAAATACTCATGAACAGAATGTTGAACTACTCATGATAATGTCAGCAGCAAAATGATATGAGAAGATATGACCAGAACTTTGTCATGATGACCTAGATGTATGATGATGCTTTAGAACACCAAATTGATGGAGACATGAACATATGGACAGAATGATAATGTGGACTGAGTGAGGATATGTTGAACACTGATTGACAAGAACAGAATGATTTGAAGTGCTCCTTGACTGAATATTGACTGGACAGAGTTATGATGTGCTCGAGGACAGAAGAATGTTAATGACGATAATGTACAGAATGATGATATTGGCAGCAGGTTAATGGTTAGTTGATAACAGTGATGACATGATTGAGATTCTATCTTCATATCAGGGTGGTAGGACGGGGCAAGGAGAACTAGGGAGCTAAGGCTTCCTTCAGGTTGTAACCTGTAAACTAGGGGGTTGTAGCCTCTTTCTGGTTGTAGCCAGAGAACTAGGGAGTTGGAGCTTCCTTCAGGTTGTAGTCTATAAACTAGGGGGTTGTAGCTGGAGAATTGAAGTCTTTGTACCAAAGGGAGTTGTTGCCTCCTTCTAGTTGATGCTGGTAAATTACTATAAAGGCTTCAGTGGTTTTTCCCAGGATTTGGGTTTCCACATAAAAATCTTGTGCACTATGTTTTGTTATGCTTCCCATGTGATGATGATATGATGATATGTAGTTGTTAATAATGTTGATGATATAATGATAATGTGGTAATGCATTACTGAATGATGTATTGAATAAGCTGTTGATAATTGTTAAAGTTGAAAAAGTGTGAAAAGGTTATGCAATCTATTCACCCCCCCCCTCTTAGTGTGCTCAGTGTGTCCAACACTTATTACTCTCCATCACCTCTGACTTAGATTCGCCTTCAACGGAATTATCCCCGAACAACATCTATGTGGCGATTTTCTCTCCCAATTATCCATAATCAAAATGTGTCTGACTCAACTCTTATCTTGAAATCAGAGCTATCATTGTGTCCTCTCAAGCAAAAGCAACAACACGACCCCAACACTACACAAAATCAAAATTGGAGAGAGGCTCTTCCTCGTGTTGCAATAACAAATACCTCCCCACTTTTGACATATGTTGAAGTCATATCACTGCTCCCGTTCATCATGAAGCCTCTAGCAAAATTTGAATTCAGAATAAATGGCATAATTGGAAGAGAAAATCACCTCATGTATGTTGTTGGAGCAACAACTATCTTTCCATGCTTTCCTCTGGATTTACTGTTTACTTTCGCAAACAGATTGCACAATTCTAGATGTTGTGGTTTGAACCACTGCACTTCTCTGCTGTGAAGTGCTATTATTTTGTGGGCATATGGCCCTATCCTGTCGTGTCAGAGATCTTCGATTCGCCTTCGGTGGCCCTCCCTCCCAAGACTCTTAAGGAGTTCCATGGAGAACACAGGTTTGAATGACAAACCAAAATTAAGTTCTCATGAAATAAAACCCTAGTCAAACAAAATTATAGAGAGAAAGACACAGGATATGTGGACTTACCTTCGCGAAATAAATAAGACAAGATAAATGCAAGTCCCCGAGTAACATATTTGGATCTATGAAAATTGGGCAAAGTTTAATAAAGAAAGTGGAAGTTTATCTAAAATTTTAAAAAAATGAATAGCAAGAAATGCTTAATAAAGAAAGTGGAAGTTTATCTAAAATTTTAAAAAAATGAATAGCAAGATATGCATTTATAAAATAAAATGAAAATGAAAATTTATTTATAGAATTTCAAAGAAATAAAATACTTGAGAATATAAAAATTAAAGGTTTATTTAGAAAAAATATACTTGAAAGTGGTTTAGTTTTTAGACATTTTAGTATTACTATAAAAAATTTCAATATTGTGATAATCATGATTGAAAAAACTTGTCCCACATCGTGTCCACATTGATATGTCATAAGAAATTTGAACAACCACAACATGCAAGAGTATATTTGTTGGGTTGCTTATTAGTGCTTTGAATAATTAAAGAGAAAAATAGATGCATCCCATGCATGCTATATTTTATTGCTTATGATTTATAGTACGTAAGAATCCAATCTAAGATGATTTTTTTAATTGGAAGGTATATAAATAAAATAGGCACAAATTATCCACAATAATGAAAACTAATTGAACTATATTGTTTTAAAAGTACTTTGATTTGATTTTTGTATTTATAATTTGATTTATTGTTTTTATATTAGATAATAATTACAAGATGTCCAAAACAAAATAAGAGAGAATTCACCCTACTTGAAGTGCAAGCAACTTGTATTTTTTAGAGCAACAAATTTAATTATATATAAATGTTATACTATTAACTTTACTTTAGCTTTTCCATTATTATTATAGGGTATGTAGTGCCCACCTAAGTACATAGTCACTTTGTTTTTGCGCCGAGAGGCACTCTACAGCCCAGTATGAGGGAGATCTTGTTAGTCGAGTGTTTGTCAGTATTGTTGGCCATAAATAACATTTGTATGAGGGAGATCTTGTAAGTTGAGTGCTTGTCAATATTGTCCACCATAACAAAAATAATACAAAGTAAACAAAAAAGAATAATACAAAGTAAAAAGTAATAAATATTATGTCCGCCATAAACAAAAAAGAATAATACAAAATAAAAAGTAAATATGAGACTTAAACTAGAGACTTTAGAACTTAGGATTAGGTGATAAATATTATGTCGGTCATAAACAAAAAAGAATAATACAAAGTAAAAAGTAAATATGAGACTTAAACTAGAGACTTTACTTTTTACTTTTAATACAAAGCAAAAAGTAAATATGAGATTTTAGAGTGTTTGTAGAGTTTGACGAGTAACAAAATAATACAAATATGTCGGATATAAACAAAAAAGAACAATACAAAGTAAAAAGTAAATGCGAGACTTAAACTAGAGACTTTAGAGCTTAGGATTAGGTGGCTTAGGTATTGCACTCAAGGAGCTATTCAAGGAGAGGTTTGCACCCCAGGAGATTTGATCCCTCTCGGCGCTTGATAGAGCCTAGGATTTGGATCTATACTGGTATAAATACATGAGCTCATATTTTGTAAAGAGAAGATAGGATTTGGATCTATACTGGTATAAATACATGAGCTCATATTTTGTAAAGAGAAGATAGGAAAGATTTTCCGTATGAATGGAGAAGAGGGTTAAAGGTCTTCTCTTATTTGTTATCGAATGCATTGTGTTGTCATTATTCCACTACAAGATATCCAAGCAATATGTCCAAGTATTTTCACTATTGTCAATAAGGCTTCAAGTTTTGTCATTATACTAGCGATATGTCCAACTATTTTCGCTAAAGCTTCAATTATTTTACCATTGGGCTTTCATTATTCAAGCATGACATGTGGTTTCAACTCTATTTTCCTCTCTGTAAACATTTCTACGGAGTAGTCTATCAAGACAACAATTTCGACTCTCTAGCAACATCTAATTAGCCATCTCCAGTCATGTCTACAGCAACCCTCACCGTCCTTGTGAGTCGCTATATAACTTCATTCCCGTACCTCGTTCCCGTCTAGTGTGGGGGTCCTAGGGGAATCTGCCCACCACCATCCTGAAGATATTTCTCTACAACATGATGTCAAGTTCATCTCCTTCATTAATTTCCAATGGGAGGTTGGTGCAGTCCCAATTCAGGATCAAACTAAACCATCCTGCCATTAGTCACTCTCGCGTGAGACTACTCCATTCTGATCCCATTTTCCATGTTCACAACTGAGATTCCCTTATTCGACTTTGTGTTATCGTTGGCTGGACCACTATGCTGCACAGGTTTCAGAGTTTGGCATCTCCTCCACTTCACCATCTTGTTACTGCAAAATTATCACCACCACCATTCCATTCCATCACTTTGGTAAATCGAATACTTCATTTTATACAGTACTTTTATAAAAGAAGTTGTTAAAAACAATGAATATTAACAACATAGATAAATATGAGCGACAGTTTCTAATAAGCATGCTGACAATTCCTCACTTAATAATGTTGGAGAAGCATTTTCTGAGGACAATTCCTCACTTCTTAATACTGGAGAAGCATTTTCTGAGGAACTGAGATTCATAGATGACATAATTGTATCTATAGGGCAACTTCATTCAATAAAAACTATTTTTCTTGCTTAGATTAGAAGATTTTCATCCATAGGTTCTTGTCTAATGATTTGAATCTTGAGACAAGGGTTCAAATCATTTCTGCAATAATGGTAAGGGCAATTTCCTTAAGATACCATTAAATGGGGAATTCCTACTACCCCTTTGGATTAAAACACTACTAAAAGTAAAATTTATTTTGGGATGGTTATCTTTCATGCATGAGTTATGACTTATTTTAACCTATCCTTCAAGATGTTGAAACTTAACCTATGTTTCTGTTTGTTGGGCAAAATATTTGGCAACTTATTTTATAATATGGCTATGAAACCCATTATGCTTAGTCGTCACCTCTCTACAAATTGGTCAACACCCAATTGAATATATTTACTTCAAAATCTAGTTGTTTAATCTTGCACTCCTCGTCCTTGTCACCGTCTCAGGTAATGCCTTTTAAACTCATGCTCCTCTTCATAGCTCACTTGTTAAAACTTCCCTTTGATGAGAGTCTTGAAATGTTCCCAATCAATAATTGGCTTTTGTATAGTAAGACGTCTTTCTTGGCATAAACATTGCCTCCACAACAACAATAACCCTCCATTTTCAATAGGGAAAAGTAGATCTTCTCTAACTCTAAAAACCCATGATAGCCTAAAAAAACTTTCAAGTTGTCTTAGACAATTGCTCAGCATCTTGGGGCCTAACTGACCATCATATGGTTTGACATCCGCCTTTGGCTTTGACCTTGAATGGGTTCTTGGAAGCTTGAGAGTCATCACTTCCAGGGTAGATTTTATGGTGCTCAATAAAAGTTGGACAACCTACTTTCTCACTTTGTGGAGAACTGGGGTTTTCTTTCTCGTCTCTCTCAGTGATTCTAAGTTATGGACTATAGCATTCCACAATGTCATCCACATGAGACTCCAATTTACTAAACTTGGCTTCAACAGGGTCTACCTCTCATTCCTTTTCCATCTTACTGCTTCTTGGAGCTCTATTGCATCACATTCCAATGAACAATGCGTCCAAACTCATAGTGTCACCAAACCTTTCCTTCACTATAAATTGTTGGCTTAGGAATCAAAACTAAACAAATCCCTAATACTAATTGATTTTAAATACAGTGGAAGTTTTGAAATCTCCCAATGGCACTCACTTTGAATTCCAACTTAATGGATTTCACACTCATGTTTGTTTGTGTGTACATAAGTATTTTAATTTAACAATAATCAAAGAAAAATAAAGCAATACACACACAAGCTTTATGAAATGCCATTACAGATCAAATCATTCCAGATCAAATCAATAGTTATTAGTTTTCATAATCGATTTATTATATCAACCCTGCCAAGTTGATAATCAAAATATCTGCAAATCTGGAAGCTATTGAAGACCAAAAACATGGGAAGATTTAAAAAACCTGGGAATGATTCCTCTCCATCTATTTCAATGTGTTCAATATTGGAGGGCATCTACAAATTATGCCATAATCAACAGCAGTACTTCTGGGAATGTTTAGGCCACCAGGCAGCTGAGACAATTCTGGGTATGTTTTGCTTTGTTGTGGCAGCAATATGGACCTGGGAAAGAATGCTATCAGCACCAGTGAAAAGGATAGAAGCTCCTTTTCAGATTGGGGGCACATTAGCTTATGGACAGACATATGAATGAATCAAGGATTTGTATACTGTAACTGTTTGTGGCCCTATGATTGTCAAAATATTCACAAGCAAGACTTCTGTGAACAATTACTAACTTGCCAGCAAAGTTTCCAGTGGTTTCCAGCTTTCCTTCCTGTAGCATTTCAAATGGAAGCAATGGGAAATGACTCTTTGCAGCAGTGAGGGAACAATCACCTGCAGCAGGCTACAGCAGTTCTGAGCATATAGCTATCACCAATAGTATTGTACCTCAAATCTGAGTATAGTGCAGCCATTAAAAAGGGCAGAAGTGGTAGTATTGGGGCACTTTTGAGCATCCTGGGCATCAAGCAGCCATGAATAAACGGTTCTGGGCAGTGTAACAGAGTCTCCAAGCAGAAGTGCAAAGAGGAAAACAGATAGATAAAAATCAAGAGTAGGTTTAGAAAAACAGCACCCTCGACAAAAAAAAATTCTTGAAATGTGGGAAACCTCAAAAAAAAAAATCAAATCAAGACGATGATGAAAACTGGGTACAAAAGAAGCGGTCTGGTTTAATTTTTATGGGAATAAACAGCCCCAATTATCACCGCTAAAACAGCAAGTCTGGTGTGAAGATGAGAAGTGTATGAACAACAAAGAGTTCCGATTTATCCATGCCTGTAGCTGTCAGCAGCCAAAGTAGGGGTCTTTTCCAGCTCGTCCAGAGTACATTCTTGTGCAAGATGCATGACTTAGATGGCAATGAGCCCCAGCATTTTAACTCAAATCTGTGTTGTGTGGACATCAATTGATCAGATTCAGAACATCTCTAAGTCTGGGGCACTGTAATCCGATATTTGGAGAAGGATAAGTCTATATTTCACACTTTAAAAACTCTTCTATTGAGCTCTGCCAATGGTTGGAATATCATGAATCTGCATCCACAATCTACCTCAACTGTTCCAGATCAAGCTATGAGAATCGGATGTTGCATTCATCAAGGAACTTTCATGGTAGATTAAATCATCAAAACACTGGGAGTTTTCAAATTCTTATGGTGGTGCCAAGTGAAACTGCAGGGAAAACATCTGCCGGAGGAAAAGATGCAAAAGGCAAAAAGTGAGAAATCAGCTATGAAGTGCATCATTGTTCCCATCGCCTTGAAGATGGCTGACTTTGATCACAAGGCTCTTCTAGAGGAAAGGGTGTCTAGTAGATCAGTTGATGGTAAATGTCTAACCAAGGATCACTCCATGGTAATTCCTTCCAAACAGAGAATGGAAAGACAAGAGACAATTGCAAAAGAACACATCTTATGACGCCTTTGATATTGAAACCAAAACGATGTGGGGCCTGTTGCACCAATCTTCAGCAAACTCCTTAGTTCATCACGGTTCCCATCTGAAAATCAGGTTTTAATGCTGCTGTTTGCTCATAAGACTAATAAGAAGGGGGCACTAGCATATCGTAGACAGCCATGTGAAGACCCTTTGGAGACAAGCTGCCGCAACCATCTTTGTTTAACTGCCCAGGAACATGTCTATCATAAGCACCACTCGTGTTGTGATACTAGACGCATCCGGTATTCTAGAGCCACCACCTTGGGTATACATTAAGAAGAACCAGTGCAAGTGCCAGGAATAGCAGTGGCAGTGTTTCAATTTTGACTTGGTTGAATGCGTGCATTGAGTTTCTTTTCATCGTGGGGCTTGTAGCCATAAGTTAGCATGGCATATACATTGCCCTTCTTTCTGGTTGCATGAGATCCACATTCTATTTTAGCTGCTAAAGACTAAAGTCATGGATGCATTTCTGTCCACCTTTGAATCCACGGCCAGGTGATATCGTGGGCGGATAATGGGAGTTGGCAGCTGGGCTCCATTTAAATTTTTTAATTGTTTAACCTCAGTCCCTTTTATTGATTTTTTGACTTTTTATGGACTTTTCAAGAAGATAAATAACTCAGAAATAAATAAACAGCAGTGCTATTTTGGGATTTTTGTAAATAAAATCAATACAAATCAAAGTACAGCAGCAAATAATTTATTTTGGATTTTTTCAAAATATTTAATTTTGGGGTTTTTTCTATACATTTGATTTTTTTGTATCATTTAAAATGTAATACATAGAATTTTGTAAACTTGAAAAGGAAAGAAAGAGGGAAGTAGACCTAGGTCTTATCCCTAGGGAAATGAGAAAAATTGAGGTTAATGTTCTTCCAAGAATTGGCAATTCAATTTCTAATAAATTAGGGCAAGGCTAAGAAACCCTAGGTTATGTTAGCACTTGACCTAATTGAGACAAACAAGATGCCAAGGCCCAAAACAAGAGAGATTATTCAAGAAAAATGCCTCACCAACAAGACTAAGCTAAAATGGATGAAACCCTAAAATACCCTTATCTTGGATACACCGGCAATGCAAGACAAGAGGTTCAAGGTCTGACCACATTTAATAGAGAAGAGGAGAAGAGAACAAACCCTAGAATCCTTCCTCCTTGAATTAGCCCTGAAGATTGCGAAGAAGCCTCAAACACCAAGAATTATCCTTGAAAACCCTAGATATTGCCAAGAAGAGAGGTTCACACCACTTAAGATGTCATATAGACAAGTAGGAATAAAATTTCAGTCATATTTGATCCCATGATTTTGCATACAAATGAGAAGAGGGCATTATATTTATAGGGAAAAGATCCTACTTTTCCCTCCTCTAGGCTGACCTATCAATTTGAATTTAAAATCATTTTTACAGTTTTTCACCCAAAATCTAGGGACTAAACCTCATAAAACATAAAAATAATGAAAAATAAATGACAATAGCTTCAACAAGTGAGATGTTGAGCTTGGAAGGAGGACGTCATGCCCCATCTAACCCCAACAAAGTGCCTTTTGCCCTCAACAACCTCCTTTCATGGAACGGACTTCAAAAGTAGTTTTTAACTTTTTAATGGTGGACGATTTGCATTTCTTGATTAGGATGACCAACAGGGAGGGGTAATACAACAAATTAAGGTCCAAGTGGGGATAAAAGAGGTGTGCTAAGGCAGGTATGACAACTCTTACACTTGTTTTAGCCCTGAGGTTGCATGACGTCAGCCCTAATAGGGTGATGTCCGCTTTGAGGGGCTGTTGCAGCCTAAGCACAAGTCTGGTATAACATTTGCAGGCATGTATTGGACTGAAGTCAAGCCCTAGGGGGGGCTGGAAGAGGTACATACATCATCTCAAAGCACTGTTGGGTACCCTAGGGGGATTTTTGAAGCTTATAATCAAGTCACTTATCATTTTATAAGCTGGTACAGATCTGAAGTTGTTTGAACAGCTATATATTGCAGTGGATATTCATATTACCAACCTAAGTTGCTCCAAGAGTTTTCAAGTTTGACATCGGTTGGTGAGAGGTAAGATATATCTATAAGTGATCTTTCAAGGGTTTGATTCAAATTTTCATATAAGTTATTAATGTTGGTCTTATATTGCAGTTTATTGATATATCTCGGTGACAAGATAGTAACAAATCATATTACTCCTAACCTCCTAGTCTTGTGCACGATCATTGTGTGTTTTATTGAATATCTTATTGACTCCACAAGGGACTGTTTGATTAATCTAAAAGGAGGGTTTATTCTTACAAGTAGAATTGTTTTTGTTTTTGTTATACCTCCTAGTCTAGTGCGTGATCATTGTGTGTTTTATTGAATATCTTATTGATTCCATAAGGCACTGTTTGATTAATCTAATAGGAGGGTTTATCATTAGAAGTAGAATTGTTTGCGTTATGTGCTTCACAGGCCTACTTCTATCCTCATTTAGGAAGCCTCCGGTGGCCGAAAGGAACAAGGCCTAAAGAGAGAGGAGAGTGCATAGTGGTGACAGTGGGTGCATCTCCTAATTTGTTCCCATTCTTAGTACTGCCCTTCGTGACCTTTAGGATGGGTGCTAATTTGAGAGGTAACAACAGGCATCGTGCAATGGTTCTTTGTGGAATGGACATGCCAGTGCTGCACTAAACACATGAAGATCTTGGTCCCAAAAAAACAAAATGGGCTATATTGGGAATGCTCAAGCCCTAGGTGTGCTGGCTGAAAACAAAAGGAGCCGAGAGATGCTGTGAATCCATCAGCAAATGATTACAGGTCTTAACTGTTAGAAATGGTGCAACTTTGGAAATTATTCTTGTACCTCCTACGGGACAAGATATCAATGGATTTGATCATGTAAAACCCTTGAAAGAATCAATGTAAACCTTGGGATGAAATCACAAAGAAAAGATTCATTAATGTAGGATTTTGTATTCCCATAAGACAAGTCGGCCCAGTGGGTAAACTGCCCCAAAACAGTGGGCAGTCTGCCCCAAACAATGGGCAGAACTGCCTCAGTCAAGTCGGCCTAGTTAGGGAAAGTTAGGTCAGCCCCGTAAGGGAAAAAGTCACCTTTTGATGTGTATAAATAGAAAGTTCGACCTCTCATTTGGTTATTCACTCAAGCAAGTTTGCTCTAGCCAAGAGAGGTTCGCTACTACAGCTAGGAGACTGAATTTTTGGGGTTCTCCACTATTGGAGAAGTTTTTCTCTTGTTTTCTTGGGTTTGCACTACTACTATCTGGATGTACATCATTCT
Source organism: Larix kaempferi (assembly GCA_027924585.1). Taxonomy (NCBI): domain Eukaryota; kingdom Viridiplantae; phylum Streptophyta; class Pinopsida; order Pinales; family Pinaceae; genus Larix; species Larix kaempferi. The sequence continues at coordinate 3,795,832 of BSBM01000298.1, forward strand.
CTATTTGAAGGTCTGAGCTCGGGGGAGACAAATAGCTTTGTCTATGGTTGGGAGATGATTGTTCTTATCATCATTGGTTAAACAAGCTCCACATTCATTTTGTTTCTGTGCTTTGCCATTCTTTTAGTGATCCCGGTTATGCTAATATAAACATTAACATGGTATCAGAGCAGTGTTGAAAGAGACAAGTGCCAAAAACTAGGGCTTCCCGAATTTAGGGTTTTCAACCACATAATTGATCCGGAAAGAACTCTACCCAATTCACCCTGGGAAGGCACAGTTATCTGTGGAGGAATATTTTCATTCAAAGAACTTTCGAATCTTACCTAATTTATGTTGGGGACAAGAAACTAGGGTTTCACATTTCGGGGCCTTCCCCTCTCAGTTTGGCTTGAAAAGTGCATTGGAAATTTCACCCTAGGGAAGACGCATCTTTTGGTGAAGGAAAATTCCAACTCTGAGAAGTTTCATTTTTGACCTAATTCTACAATTGCTGCAGCTACTGCAGAAATTAGGGTTCCAAGTTTTGTGTTGTCCGGTCCACAGATTTGGCTTGATCCTACCTTCTCTCAACTCGCCTTGAAAGGGCGCATCTATCTGTGGAGTCAATTTTGCAAGATTCCAAACTTCATTTTTTGACCCTCTCATGCTAGGGTTTCTGAAACAAGCTTCAACTTTTCAGTCTTCAATCAAGATGGTTGTTGGACTCAGAGTAGAAGATAGATTAGAGGGAGTCTCAAACTTTCGTTCTTGGAAAAGCAGAATGCTCATGCTCCTAAATGAACATGATCTCAAGGATCATATACTCATAAATATTCCAGAACCAGAGGGAGCCAGAGAGAAATCAAGATTCAAGAAGAATGAAGCCACAACTATGAGGATATTGATGGACTCAGTAAAAGATTATCTTGTACCTCTCATTGCAAGCCAAGATTCAACCAAGAAGATGTATGATGCCTTGAAGAATCTATATGAGAATGAGAATCCTAGCAGAATTTTTTAATCAGAGATCAACTAGTAGTTGTTGATGAAAGTGTCCTTGGCAAAGATCAAGTGGGAGTCCACATAAACAAACAAAAGATAAAGTATTTAATATTTTTTTAAGTCTTTGTCATATGATTATGAAATTGTGCATTAGACTTATATAGTTTTCTATTATGCACCTATATATGATTGACAAAATTGTAGGCTCATGTAATGCATATCATGCATATGATGAGTAAGTAGACTATAATGTTGCACAACATCCTGTTAGATGGGTATTGTGAATGAAGCATTGGCTAAGTTGGTTACATAACTGTGCATAAGAAATTGTCATTGCATTAAAATGTCAATATGAGTTGATTGAATTTCATGATCACGCAATATTACTAACTCTTTAACTGAATTTGACTTGTAGGAAAGATCATGTGCCATGACCTACAAGAGAAGGATGATGAGACTTGCTTCGAAGAACAAGTGATGATTATTGATGCACATTCAATCATATGTGAACCCATAACCCACAGGTCCAAAGGATCTCATATGGAGATTGACGATTGAGAGCAAGAGGCAGAGTTGCAGAGGGAGTCTTCAGCACAGGGGTAGATGATCCATGAATTTGAAATGAGAGTCCTGGGGTTGATGCATTATTTATTGGGCTTAGAGGTGTGGCAAGGACCTGATGAGATCTTCCTTAGACAAGGGAAGTATACCATTGAGATCTTGTGCAGATTTGGTATGATGGACTATAAGTCCATGGCTACACCTATGGAAGCAAATCTAAAGAAGTCACTTGCTTCTGCCATATCTTCGGATTTAGTAGATCCCACGATGTACTATCAATTGATTGGCTCCTTGTTGTACCTGGTTAATACCAGGCTAGATATTTGCTATGCAGAAATATCTTCGCGTTACTATTGGTTATGGATTGAGATTTGCCTCAAAAAATGGAGTGAAACTAGTAGGCTTCACAGATTCAAATTGGGCCTGTAGTGTGGTTGACAGAAAGAGCACCTTTGGGTGTTGTTTTAGCTTGAGATCAGCTATGGTTTCTTGAATCAACAAAAAACAGACTTCTGTGGCACTCAGTACAGCCGAGGCAGAGTACATCACAGCCAGTGCAGCTAGTAAGGAAGCAGTATGGCTTCGAAAGCTGCTTGCAAATTTGTATGGTCATGGGCTTGATGTGACAGTGATATTCCGTGACAAGGGAGCAGTGAAGCTCCAGTATATCTCTACAAATTAGCAAATTGTAGATATCCTTACCAAACCCTTCTCCAGAATGAAGGAGTAGATTCCCTTCCTCAGGAAGGGAGATTGATGACCAGTGTGGCTGTTGATGAGGCACAAGCCGAGACTTGTGCCTGAGTCCTTTATGGAGCGTGTCCCTGTGTGGGATGGTTCCTTTGTGGAACGTGCTCCTTCGTGGAGTGGGTCCCTTAGTGGGATGGTTCCTTTGTGGAACGTGCTCCTTCGTGGAGTGTGTCTCTTTGTGGGATGGTTCCTTTGTGGAACGTGCTCCTTTGTGGGGTGGGTCCCTTTATGGAACGTGCTCCTTCTTGGAGTGTGTTTCTTTGTGGGATGGTTCCTTTGTGGGATGGTTCCTGTGTGGAACGTGTTTCTTTGTGGATGGTTCCTTTGTGGAGTGTATCCCTGTGTGGGAATGGACCTTCTTATGATAACAAGATGTGTTTCGATGTGATGATCATACATGCTCTGATGAGATGATCGGATGTGTTCCGATGTGATGACCATACATGCTCTGATGAGATGAACGAATGTGTTCCGATGTGATGACCATACATGCTCAGATGAGATGATCGAATGTGTTCCGATGTGATGACCATACGTGCTCAAACGAGATGATCGGATGTGTTCCGATGTGATGATCATGCGTGCTCAGACGAGATGATCAGATGTGTTCCGATGTGATGATCATACGTGCTCAGACAAGATGATCGGATGTGTTCCGACGTGATGATACCTCTCTAGCTAAGAGGGAGTGTTGATGATGTAGGTACCCGATGGACTGGGTTGAGCTGTGGCACATTGTATTGATGCATGATCGACTCTCCGATGGACTGTGCAGAGTTGTTAAGCTGAGGCACGAGTGACTCCCTTATGGATAGGGTAGAGTCGTGGAGCTAGTGCATGTTCTCCGATGGACTAGATTGAGCAGATGCACGAAGATTGATAAGCTGACACTTCTCGACAAACTGAGATTGTGTTGGAAGACCTTCCTTATGATATAGAGAAGTTAGAGATAACTGTGATGTACAGATGATATCCAGATGTGTTTCAGTATGATAATATTGATGATACCTCCCTAGTTGAGAGGGAGTGTTGGAGTAGTAGCTGCGTGGGGCATCACCTCATAGGTCGGCCAAAGAAAGAATAAGATTAGAATACAATGTCTTTAGAATACCTTCCTTGTTGAGAGGGAGTGTTGGAATAGTGCAACTTTGGACATTATTCTTGTACCGCCTACAGGACAAGATATCAATGTATTTGATCATGTAAAACCCTTGAAAGAATCAATATAAACCTTGGGATGAAATCACAAAGAAAAGATTCATTAATGTGGATTTTTGTATTCCCCCAAGACATGTCATCCCAGTGGGTAAACTGCCCCAAAACAGTGCGCAGACTGCCCCAAACAATGGGCAGAACTGCCCCAGTCAGGTCGGCACAGTTAGGGAAAGTTAGGTCGGACCAGTAAGGGAAAAAGTCACCTTTTGATGTGTATATCATTTGGTCATTCACTCAAGCAAGTTCGCTCTAGCCAAGAGAGGTTCGCTACTGCAGCTAGGAGACTGAATTTTTGGGTTCTCCATTATTGGAGAAGTTTTTCTCTTGTTTTCTTGGGTTTGCGCTACTACTATCTGGATGTACATCATTCTCTATTGGAAGGTCTGAGCTCGGGGGAGACAATTAGCTTTGTCTATGGTTGGGAGATGATTGTTCTTATCATCATGGTTAAACGAGCTCCACATTCATTTTGTTTCTGTGCTTTGCCATTCTTTTAGTGATCCTGGTTATGCTGCTATAAACATTGACATTAACTTCTGCAACTCGAATGGAATGCCAATTTACTGTATGGTCTAACATCTGCTCTATTTATTTATTTACTGATAGGTTTTTATGATGATAAATCTAAGATCAAGGCCTGTAACGAGATCTGGGCACACAACCAGGTTCCCATCTTGCTTCAAATGATTTTGTTTATAGTGGACCTTCTGTTTCAGGATCTGGGAAGTTCTGTAATTTCTGAAGCTAGGGAACATGGGATGTATAATGCATAGGAAAAATCCCAGACATAGACACATCCTGAATCAAACTCCAGACAGATTAATGTATGTACTGAATTGTTACCAGCCTGCTGGTCTGATACAAATATAATCTATTTCCCCAAGAAAAAATAACATAAGAGGAAAACACACCCAAACACACAGCCTGAATCAAAATCCAGACAGATTAATGTATGTACTGGACTGTTACCAGCCTGCTGGGAAAAAAAATAACAGGAAAAAACACCAAAACAAAAGGCATAAGCAAACTACATCAAACAACAAAAGGTTGAGGTTCCTAACTGAACAAATATTTACAGTGTTTGGACCTCTGTAAAATCATGGTATATTGGGGCTTATATGTTGTCGAAAACCAATCTTTGCAACCAATTTGGGATAGGAAGTTTAGTATATGAAGTTTTTATAGTCACAAGTCCAAGGTGCCATTTATTTTGTGTATCCAACGTTTGTAATGGGCATTGTGGGGATAGCGTGGAAAAGGGGTACTATAGAGTACTCAGTTAAAGCTTTTACTGGTATTTATTACTATTATTATCATTCTTTCGCCATACAAAGAAAGAGGTGACAGCAGTGAAAGAAAACATATCTGCACCATTTCAAAGAAGAATTTCAAACAGTACCAGATCCATTGTGGAAGATCTGGGCCCCTCCTACTTGGCCCAAGATAAGATCTTATCTTGGGAATCTTTGAAAGAAAGAGTGTCCAGGGGATTTCCATATATCTGGGATGTTGTCGAGCAGAGGAAAGTAGTTAACATATCTTCTTTCAATATCCAATAGCACTTGAAGCATGGTCAAAATGAGGAGACCATTTTGGTGGAATTCCACTATTCCATAGGTCATATGAAGAAACCTTAAGGAATTGGACAAAAGGTCAATGAACCCTAAAACATCTAAGTTCCATCTAGAGAAGCAACCCCTTTTTCATCTTCTTATGGAGATTATGGGATGATAGAAACGAGAAAAAAAATCGATGTGAATCCACAGTATCCAGCGGCGAGCCCAGTGAGAACTATTCTAGAATCACACAAGCACATCCGCCAAGATATCCCAGAAACTCTTTCTCCTTTTGAACATCATATCCTCTCCTTTTGGTTCAAGAAGATCCAATTCTGGTATTCCATAATTGGACCAAGCTTGGAGAAAAAGAAGACCAAAGAGATTCCTTGGAACCCACCTGTGTCAAAGAGGTATGAATTAAACTTTGATGGTGCTTCAGAGGGAAACTCAAGTGAAGCTTGCAGTGGTTGTATCATCAGAAATAAAGAAGGCCAAATTATTTTCATTTATCTGAAATTCAATGGGAAGCCAACAAACAACCAAGCAGAAATTATTGCACTGGTCAAGGGGATTAAAGATTGGAGATCAAATCATCTCAACTCAATAGAGATTGAAGGATATTTTAAAATTATCATTGTCAGTTTCAATGAAAGAGCATCCAATGAGGATTGGTTCCTCTGAAAAAGATTAAACCGGATCAATGGTCTAACAATAAAAATAGGCCTCTACATAATTACTGATTTGTTAGAAAATCAAGCAATTGAAATTTTAACTATGGTCTGATCTAATCAGTTTTGAACTAGATGGGAAAACTGGTAACATAAATGTTTGGACCATTGAATTGACAAGGATATAAGTACACATCCCCCAACATTGAGTGACATTACATCTATAGCCCCATTCAGGAGCTTGATGATCTAGTGGGAACATAGATGACATGATCAACAAAACATAGATTTATGGATCATTACAGGCATTAATCAATGGCTCTCTGTGGCATGGACAGACCAATAGTGCCCAGACACATGGGGATCTTGGACCACGGAAAAAAAAATGGGATATTGGGAATTGTCAACCTCTGGATGCGCTGGCTGAAAACCAAAGGGACTGGAGAGATGTTGTGCATCCATCAGCGAAATGAGCACAAGTCTTATATAGTGCAGCTTGCATGGAGTGTGGTTCATTGTATGGTCAAATGTCTGCTCCAATGTAGTCAGACTCGGACTCGGCAAATACTCGGCTGGCTTGGGACTCGGCAGACTCGGCAAAGACTCGGCAAATAGAAAAAAATCTAAAAATATAGTAAATTTTGTGCACAAAAGATATGTTGCTTATAATAGTCTTGCTGGAATTAAAATCTTATGAAATTAAATTATCTCAAATTAAATTAAATTATTCTATATCTTTGTTACATATAATTATGTATTATATATTATACATATTAATATATTTTATATATATTAAAAAATAATATTAATATATTTTACATATATGAAAAATAACTAACATACTGTAATTTATAACAAACACAAAACATATCATATACAATGAATATAATTATATAACATACTATATATAAATTATAAATTAAGTTAAAGACGCACATCCACCATTGCCATCGATCACCAACTGCTTTGCCATCAATCATCATTCCCTGTGGCAATTCAAAGATAATACCTGTTTGCCGTCGAACACAATCTTCCATGCCGTCGATAACCATTCCTTGTCACGAATCATGAGAGAATAATAATCGTTTTGTCATCGCGACTCACAAGGAATAGAATCTAGATTCTAGACCATTATCCATTGTCAGCCACAGTAAATCCACTGTCAGCCACAGTAAGACTCGGATAAGAGATATGGCAAATGATGAACAATGAAGCACAACAATCCTGGGTACCGAATTTTATGTTAAAAATTGGACGAATTTGAACGACCCAGCCTTCAAATTCAACTGAATTCGAATCTCAACCTTGAGATGCAACAAATCTTGTGACTTAGGGTCAAAATCAACCAGCCGAAAAGAGACTGCGCTGGTGACATAGACTCACGAGTTTCCGGCAAGTTCCCACGAGTGACGAGTTAATGGCGAGTCCGTACGAGTCCCGAGTACGGAGGGCGAGTATGAGCCGAGTACTCGTTTCGGAGCTCACTCGGCCAGACTCGGCTGACTCGGCGAGTCTTCAGCGAGTGAGATAACACTGGTCTGCTCCATTTATTTACTGAGAATTTTTATGATGATGAATCTAGTGTCAAAGCCTGTACAGAGATCTGGGTACAAAACCAAGCTTGTTAATTTTACTCGATCCCAAACCCAATTTACAGTCCAAAATAATTAGCAATTATTAACTGAAAATATATTGAGATCCTAACTAATTACGCAACGGAAAAACACAGGAAATTACACACATTTGACACTTAGATTTACCCTGGAAAACCCCAACTGGGGAAAAAAACCAGCAACAGATGATTTTTATTAATATAAAAATCCTGGTCTCCCGTCCTAGGATAATGGCCCACTGAGGAATACAATGACAGAATGTTAGCTTTCAAACCTCAAGATTAGTCCTTCGATATTGGCTAAAGATTAGTCCTTCGATATTGCTTGTTGCTAACCCTCAACTGCTCCTTGCTCCTTTCCTATGACCCTGCACCGACACCTACACACTTGGATCGAAGTCCTTCTCCACCCACTAAATGAAATCTCACTCACTCATTCTGTGTGACTGTTGTGTCACATCTTCTCCTTCGACTTCCTTTTATATCATTCCAATGACTAAAATACCATGGGCCCTCTAGATCTCCTAAATGATTTTAGATCACTTGAGATCTACAGCTACAATTTAATCTTCCGTTGACACAACTTAAGTCACCTTTTAGCCATTATAACATAAAAGTCACTTGCCCTCTCAAGCAAAGCTCCTAGAGAGATCTTCTGGATGACTCTTGCATGCCCTACACCTGGCCTATGTAGAAGTACCTGTCAGAGCTACAAAAACTAACAAGGCTTCCACCCACACTACTTCAATTTTTTTTGTTTGGCACGGAACTTCTGTTTCAGAATCTGAGAAGTTCTGTAATTCTGAAGGTGGGAATATGAAATCTATAATCTGTAGGAAAAATCCCAGACACAAATACAACCTGAATCAAAATACCCATGGATAAATGTATGTAATGGACTGTTAGCAGCTTGATGGTCTAATATAAATATAAATCTTTTTTCCCTGAGCAAAAACAATAACAGAGAGAAAAAAACACCAAAACAAAAAGCATAAGCAAGCTAATGAGGTAGTTTCAAAAGGCAGGCATTCCTTAATCAATAAAGGCTTACAATGTTTGGAACTTTGGAATCTGGACTGTACTTACATACTAGTTACTAATATAAGCTAAACTAATAGTGAACTAGGATCAGGTAGGACATCTCAAGATCGTATCATCACCATAAAAAGCTATCAAGGTGTCTCAATGTAGGGAAATCCACTTCAAGACACTGATAGAGGTACTTTAGAAGATAGCTAAAACCAAACAACAATGGACTTATATTCAATAGTTTATGGTATCATGTATAGACCAGCCAAATAAAGAGCCTAAGAATAATGTTAAATTAAAACACAAATTGAGAAATCATTACCTAGAGTAGCATGCCTCTAAAATGGAGTCCCGAGTTCCTTTGCTTTCTTATGCTAACATCATCCAGTTTTACTAAATTAATTTTCTTGGAACTATGGTTCCGGCCATATTTGTGATGTTCTGTTCCAGCCATGCTTCCTATGTTTCTTTTTCTGCCTCCTGCTCTTCCTCGTACTCCTCGTTTTCTCAGAATCGCTATATCACAGCGAGTCCTCTTCCTCCGTCCCCTGCCCTTCCAATCATCAGATGCCCCATCTTCGCCATCCAAAGAACTAGAGTCTAGACTAACTTTCCTTGAACTCGTCTTCTTCCTGCTAGATTTTTTCCTCCTCGTTCTCCTCTGTTCCAAATCGGAATCGTAGGCATCACCTTCACCGTCTTCCAACACCGTAACCCTCGTGGACGGATGTTTCGACTCCCTACAAACCCTAGATTTATTTTACAGCCGCTTTTACCGACCCTCTACCCAATAATCCTCTCAATTTCAGAACCCTTGTTACTCTCCGTGACATCTGACCGAGATTTGCCTTCAACGAAACTATCCCCTAACAACATTTATGTCGCAATTTTCTCTCCTAATTATCCATAATCAAAATAGTGTCTGAATCAACTCCTCTTGAAATCAGAGCTATCATGATGTCCGCGTAAACAAAAGCAATAATACGAGACCCCAACACTAGTCAACATCAAAATTGGAAAGAGGCTCTTTCTCGTGTTGCAATAACAAATACCTCTCCCCACTTTTGGCATGTGCTGAAGTCGTATCACTGCTCCCGTTCATCATGAAGCCTTTCTCCAAATTGAATTCAGCGGAAATGGCATAATTGGAAGAGAAAATTACCTCATGGATGTTGTTGGAGCAACCACTGTCATTCCATGATTTCCTCTGGATTTACAGTTTTCTTCTGGAACCCGATTGCACGATACCAGACGCCGTGAGTTTGAAGCACGGTCGTTCTCTATCATTCCATGATTTCCTCTGGATTTACAGTTTTGTTCTGTAACCCGATTGCACAATACCAGACGCCGTGAGTTTGAAGCACTGCCGTTCTCTGCTGTGAAAGATATTGTTATGTGGGCATCCGCCCCCGTCCTGCCGTGGAGGGGATCTTGGATTCACCTTCGTTAGCCCTCCCTCCCAGGGCTCTGAAAGAGTTCCATGGAAAACGCGGATTCGAACCACAAAGTAAAAGAAGATCTTCTCGCGAAATGAAACCATAGTCAAGCAATATAAAGAGAGAAAGAAGGGGGGTTGTGAAATTAGTGGATCGCGCAATAAAAGCACATATAACGCAATAAAAACACATAGAAAGAGAGAGAAAATCGTTTCGCCCGGTATGTTTAGACCTTGCAAGTTGCGTGTTGTTGTGAATGATATGGTGGTTCGTTGGTGGGGATAGATGGATTTCATTCCATCCACCCGGGTTTCCATTTCGTTGAGATATCTTCTCGCTTGGATGACCGGCTAACGGGTTGCTCGACCTACCATCCACGATATGTGGGGAAGTTTGTTGGGATTTCCCGTGTGTGTATTAGCTTTCCTTGATTCCTTCGGAATAGTAGGAAGGTGGTATTTTCCGCGTGGAAAAAAAGAAAAAGAGAGAGAGAGAGAGAGAGAGACTTGTGTTTAACAACTCTGTAAAGATGAGAAAAGAACAAATTTGGTAAAGGCTCATTAATCACAAGTTCCTCAATCATCGTTAGCCCTCATTATTTTCCGCGTGAAAAAAAAAAAAAGAGTTGTGTTTAACAACTCTGTAAAGATGAGAAAAGAACAAATTTGGTAAAGGTTCATTAATCACAAGTTCCTCAATCATCGTTAGCCCTCCCTCCCTGGGCTCTGAAAGAGTTCCATGGAAAACACGAGTTCGAACCACAAAGTAAAAGAAAATATTCTCGCGAAATGAAACCATAGTCAAGCAATATAAAGAGAGAAAGAAGGGGGGTTGTGAAATTAGTGGATCGCGCAATAAAAACACATAGAGAGAGAAAATCGTTTGGCCCGGTATGTTTAGACCTTGCAAGTTGCGTGTTGTTGTGAATGATACGGTGGTTCGTTGGTGGGGATAGATGGATTTCATTCCATCCACCCGGGTTTTCATTCCGTTGAGACATCTTCTCGCTTGGATGACCGGCTGACAAGTTGCTCGACCTACCATCCACGATATGTGGGGAAGTTTGTTGGTATTTCCCGTGTGTGTATTAGCTTTCCTTGATTCCTTTGGAATAGCAGGAAGGTGGTATTTTCCGCGTGAAAGAAAAAAAAAAGAAAAAGAAAAAAGAGTTGCATTTAACAACTCTATAAAGATGAGAAAAGAACAAATCTGGTAAAGGCTCATTAATCACAAGTTCCTCAATCATCGTTAGCCCTCCCTCCCAGGGCTCCGAAAGAGTTCCATGGAAAACGCGAATTCGAACCACAAAGTAAAAGAAAATATTCTCGCGAAATGAAACCATAGTAAAGCAATATAAAGAGAGAAAGAAGAGGGGTTGTGAAATTAGTGGATCGTGCAATAAAAGCACATATAATGCAATAAAAACACATAGAGAGAGAAAATTGTTTGGACCGGTATGTTTAGACCTTGCAAGTTGCGTGTTGTTGTGAATGATACGGTAGTTCATTGGTGGGGATAGATGGATTTCATTCCATCCACCCGGGTTTCCATTCCGTTGAGACATCTTCTCGCTTGGATGACCGGCTGATGGGTTGCTCGACCTACCATCCACGATATGTGGGGAAGTTTGTTGGGATTTCCCATGTGTGTAGTAGCTTTCCTTGATTCCTTCGGAATAGTAGGAAAGTGGTATTTTCCGGGAATACTAGGAAAGTGGTATTTTCCGCGTGAAAACAAAAAAAAAAAAAAAAATTGTGTTTAACAACTCTGTAAAGATGAGAAAAGAACAAATTTGGTAAAGGCTCATTAATCACAAGTTCCTCAATCATCATTAGCCCTCCCTCCCAAGGCTTTGAAAGAGTTCCATGGAAAATGCAGGTTCAAACCACAAAGTAAAAGAAAATATTATCACGAAATGAAACCATAGTCAAGCAATATAAAGAGAGAAAGAAGGGGGGTTGTGAAATTAGTGGATCGCGCAATAAAAGCACATATAACGCAATATAAACACACAGAGAGAGAAAATCATTTGGCCCGGTATGTTAAGACCTTGCAAGTTGCGTGTTGTTGTGAATGATACGGTGGTTCGTTGGTGGGGATAGATGGATTTCATTCCATCCACCCGCGTTTCCATTCCATTGAGACATCTTCTCGCTTGGATGATCGGCTAACGGGTTGCTCAACCTACCATGAGAAAAGATGAGAAAAGAACAAATTTGGTAAAGGCTCATTAATCACAAGTTCTTCAATCATCATTAGCCCTCCCTCCCAGGGCTCTGAAAGAGTTCCATGGAAAACACGGGTTCGAACCACGAAGTAAAAGAAAATATTCTCGGGAAATGAAACCATAGTCAAGCAATATAAAGAGAGAAAGAATGGGGGTTGTGAAATTAGTGGATCGCGCGATAAAAGCACATATAACACAATAAAAACACATACAGAGAGAGAAAATCGTGTGGCCCTCTATGTTTAGGCCTTGCAAGTTGCGTACTGTCATGGTGACTTTCGAAATCGATTTGCCCACTTTTTAGTATGTGCTCTATAAAGATTATTTTACTCTCTGAATAGCAGGGCCTATATGTTTCACTATTTTTTATTAGTTTAAGAGTAATGCATTATAAAACACTATATTTAACATGGTCAATAATTCACTTAATTCAATATTTTTTATTAGTTTAAGAGCAATGCATTATAAAACACTATATTTAACATACAGTCAATAAAAATAATTTTATTTTTTATTATAATTTGACAATGGTTAAAGATGTGATGTTTTATACTAGCAATTGCCCCATAAGGTGCAAAGGAATGCCGAAATGAAAAATAAAATAAATAGAAAGTAAAGTGAAAGTGATGAAGCAAAAAAGGGAATAGTGAAATAGATGCTATGAAAGGAACAATAAAACACAGAGTTTATTGGTGTTTCACTTAATGCCTAAATTCTAGGACAAATCATGGATTACGATGTTGTCGACGCAGGCCTATTCTGATAACACTGACTGGTTATTTACACAGAGATACTATTCCATTGGAAAATGGTGAATCAACGCAAAAGAACAAATCTGTAGGGAGGAATAAATTATGCAATGAGAATTGCAATGCACGGTCTTGCAAAGCTTTCTTGCTCTTATTGATAGGGGAAGGAAAGCCGTATGTAATGAGAATTGCAAAGCATGTTCTGGTCAGATCTTTCTTACTCTTATTGATACTAAAGAGATCATTTCCCAGGCCTGAACAAACTATATAGTATATATCTATACATCACTTCGTCTATCATTTGTATATATCTATAGATCACTTCCTTCAGTTGCATATACCTCAATTAACATGAATCTCATAACAGATTTCATCTCAAGTTCACCAAAGCATTTGGCAAAATAAAGAGTGTCTATTGTCCATGTCAGCATTGGTACACTTCTAAAAATAACATCGAGAAAGTTAATCCTACAAAGTGGTACAAAATACAATGAAAATGATTTCAACGGAACTACAACTCATTTACACCTTTTTTCGAGGAGGACAGAAAAATATAAAAGGATGGTGCTTTCAACAGAGATGCAAAATACAATGAAAATGATTTCAATAGAAGTACAACTCATTTACACCTATTCTCAAGGAAGACCTTACCAAAAAAATAAAAGGATTATTCCTCAGATTTATGGATAATTTCCCACAAGTTAGTGCACTTAACACAATAAAGTGAATTTATGGATAATAACAACCAGTGGAGCTAATCCCAATTTAAAGTTCCATAAAGTGAATTTATGGATAATAACAACCAGTGGAGCTAATCCCAATTTAAAGTTCCAAAGTATACCTAATACTTACTAGAATTCATATCAATTTACATACAATCTTTTTTTGGTTCAAACTAAATTCACTTACACTTTCTAAGTCCTAAAATCTGCTCTGCCTACATTGCAAAAAACTTAACGAAAACAATAGTCGAATATTTCTACCAAGATATATCTGGCCTACTAAGGTATATATCTAAAATTGCTTAGTACAGACTAAAATGAACACATAATTTAGCACTATGAACTGTAAAACTTATGTTCATTCAATGAGGTATCTTCATTTGCAATGAAGAGACTAGACTTGAAAACTCATCTGGCAACATAAATGACAAGATTCACACCCATGAATTTAAATTCACCAAGTTGGCATGGTGCTTACGCACACATTTCATTAGCACTAAATTCAAAGTTGGCAAACATGAACACGTAATTAATTTTGATGCCAAGAATACTTATACCCTAACCATTAGCAATTACTAATTTTGATGGCAAGAATATTTATAGCATAATCATTAGCAATTACCAAACTAGACATTGAATGCCTCCTTGTAAATTAACTCAGAAAAGTTGTAAATTCAATTCACAATATATATCTCAGCAACACATTATCCTACCAAAATTAAATGGCATTAGAGCCACAACAGCCTTTAGCCAACCCATCTTAAGAACTTGGCTGAAAAAATAAAAGCTTCATAATGTATTACTAAGTCTGTAAGTTCTGCAATTCACCAATAAGGAAGAGAAAAGACATCTGGGCCAATAATTTCAATAATTCATTCATCATCATCCTCATCATCCTGAACATTATTCAAAGCATTCAACCGAGCAATCAATTTTTCCTTTCTCTCTTCATAAGTTAGTTTCCTCGTCAAGTAACTGTCAAGGTAAAAGATTTAATGTGTGAAGGACTTGACAATAAAGTAATTCTACTAATTTAACATTTTCACAATATTTCAGTAATTCCAAAAATATTCAGAACAGATCAATTGAAAACACTTACTGCTTCTGCTCTTTAGGAACATGTTTCTCAGTGTATTTGATTGTCGGGTATGCTCCAATAGCAGCATGCAGTTTCTTCTACAACTCTACAATGCTTTCAGGCTCTATACCTTTCTTGATATATTTAGAAAACTGGGTTTGATACTTCTCTGGTTCATCTTCTTTCAACGTCTACAAGTAACACAACATGCTAGTACAAACCTATGAATGGATATGGAAGACCATAAACATAAACCTAATTATGAAGATGCAGAGCTCAACCTTTAAATACCATCACCATCAACTAACTTCAACAGAACATTCTATCATGGGTGGAAAAAATAGTTGCGCTTCTACCTAGTAGTTTGGTCTTCTAAATATTTTGAGAACTTCCTACAGCTTCAATGCCAATGTACTATTATGAATTATTCCATAAATGTTATTCCAAAGAACATCACCTGTAATCAAGATAATTATTAAAACCATACACGCAATCCTTAAATAGATAATTTATGACCTTCATGTAAGTAGCTACATGACCTCAAAAAATATACTTTCAATGGACATCAACATCCAGGCTCTTGCTTTCCTTGTTATAACCAACAAAACGCTTTTCACCATGAGGAATATCTAATCCTCTATCAAAAGCACCCTAGACACAAGGCACAAAGTTGAAAGTTTACAAGAGTGAATTTAGCAAAAGAATATAATGAAGTTGGTATTTAGAAAAGAACCGAACAGAAGAAAATCAAGCAACCTATATAATAATTATTAATTGTTATTAAAAAAAAAGATTTGGTTTTCATGTCTATCTGCCTAGAAAATCAAAACAAATGCTGTCTAAATCCATACTACTTGTCAAAGACTCAAAACTATTAATCATGACAAGTAACAAAAAGGATGAGTAGAAGGATTTCCAAAAGATTGAAAAAAGAAAACAAAGGATGTTGTGCCAACTCAATAGGCAATAAATTAGAAGAAACTCTCAAAAGAAAAAATATTTCAACAGCCATGATTAACTCAAGTAAGAATATATTTATTGCTTTAGTTATATGCCTGGCAACATTCCTTAACCCTCTACAGAAGACATGATCATCATATTGTCATCAATACACTGTTAAATCTGAAACTAATCAATCAACAAATATAAGCGAAGAGCTATGACCCCATGAATCTCAGAAGGCAATAACGGTACAGGCAAACAGAGCAACAAAAAATGCCTCGCAAATGGAACCGGATAAGACATAAGTAAGATTATACCATATCAATCTATAGCTTAAGCAATGGATCTACCAAAAATATGGTAGTATATTATTAGCCCCACAATTAATCCCATTTACCTTATTATTTAAAAAAGATGGGATTGATCACATAAAATCACTTTTACAACATTTAATTAAACATAAAAAACAATACACTGTTTACCAACCTTTAAAGCTCCAAAAACTCCGTTGCCAGTGGTGGTCTTGACAAGACCTACATTCATCAAAGCTCTGAATGGCCTCCTGGAACCATTTGGCTCAACAATGTAGTCCTCCCCAGTGGCCTGGCATACACATCAGTACAAACATCAATCCCACATAATTGTAAATAAACTAAAATGAAGCCATATGCAATTTCTAATAACAAAAAGGCCCATGTATCCCATACTTACAAAAGTCAGTTTCCAATTAATTTCTATAGCAAAAATAAATGAATTTCACTAATATTGAAAAGGTTGTAAAACCACTTTAACACAGTAATGTAAATATATTTTAGTCATAACAAATTAAATTTAAAATTAGTTACATCAACATAATTCAATCAATCACAAATTAAACTTGAAATATATTTTTTATTTTATTATTAAACTATTTTTTGTATTTACCAGGCATATATGTAGGTAGACATTCATGCTAACCTAAGGCAAATACTTGACATAATAAATTTGCCATAGTATAACAGCCCGAATACAAGAAATACTTTACAATTTCTTACACACCTAACGCAAATACTTGACATAATAAACTTTTTCCAATGACTTTATCTAATGTTATAAACTTAAATATTTTATGTATCAAGTGGAGTAGAAGGATAAATGTGGATCCACAAATGCTATAAGACTAGTGGACCATATATTTATTTTTAATAATGAAAGGAAATATGATCCAAGATCTTTCCTGTACATCCAAAAATGGTAGATGGAAACAGAGCAAGTCCTTGAGCACAAACATGAAAAGGGTTTAAATTTTTAAAAACAATAGCTCGCATCCACTCATGCATTTTTAAAAAATCATTTGAAAAAACAATTGCTAGATCTTTTATTTTGCAGGCATTTAATCTGTCAAGTCAATGCAAGCTTTTTTTTTTCTATTTCTATGACATTTGAAACTCACATTGCATTTAATGTTCAGAATGCAAGATACCCAAGAATAAATAGTTCTCCACTATCATAAAAAGAAGTACAATATAATGGGCCAGAAACCAAGCAAAATAGCTAATATCCATTGCAATGACCTTTCTCAAATCTCAAACATGGGAAATACTAGACACTAACCAGCTTTCGTGTCCATAGCTGCAATCTTTCCTACATGAGTGATCTGAAATTGATCCGAACCAATGAAGGGTTGAAGGCTCAATATTCAAAATGTAATTTGGCAATGTATTAATTGCAATATGGCAAGCCTGGTCAAATAAACACAAAGGCAAATGTAAAAGAAATTAAATGAAATTGGAAAAAAAAATGTGAGAAAAATAAAAAGAGCAAATTAATTAAATAATAAGATCATGAGAGAGTGGGAATGGAAAATGAAGGGCCAGGGCTATTGGCCTTCCCATTGCCCATGCAAAATGGAGGAGATATGGCAGAGTGTACTGAAAAGCAGTCAATCTGCTACTCTGGAGGACTTGTTACTATTACAAGACCAAGGAAAGTTCATATCCCTTCTGGTATGCAAAGGTATGTAACTCCAGTAATTGAATTAATTGATCAGAAGTGTTACATAGGTCTAACTCAACGAATATTCATTCATTTCAGCCAGAGCAATAGCTCATGTGGAGCTTGATCATGGACAACAGAAAGTGAAGACTGAAAGGCTCAAAGTAAGCATTTCCACTGCATTAGAAGAGGCTCTTGGATGAAGGCTGAGCAGTAAGAAACTGGCGACTGACTACCATCTTGTTTAGCAAAAACTTGACCAAGCTCTTCAATAAATTGGACCATTTATTGATTCAGACATCAGATGGAAGATAGAACGTACTTGGGCATAGCTAAAAGTGTAACCAAAACAGAGGCTATGCTAAGTAAACGGGACCATGATTTAGTGGTCAGGTGGACGAAATATGAAGTTGTCCACAGGGTCCCTATCCAAATGGCATGTTTAAGAAGGGATGAGGCTGGGTGCACATTCTAGGCGATTTTTATGAAATAGCTACCCCTCGGACATGAAAACTAACCCAAAGGAAGTCTGAGTTATGTTGTGCATCCTCCAACCTCGGGGCATAAGCATGCTACTAGAGGCAACTTTCCAAAATAAAAATATAAATTAGAAGATGATCATCATATGCTAAGATTGCAGATATTAAGCAATAGCAGACCTCTGCTATCCAGGAAAGTCTCTTCGAACAGAGAATTAACAGTAGCCAAAACATGTAATATAGTTCACTGCTCTATAGGTTTTACTATGGAGATACCTAGTTTACAGGAGTTGCAATAATCGCAGCAACAATAGTAACCACAAACATTGGCCAATGCTTGTTGATGATCATTCCCAATTCTATGCTTTAGGGTTTCAAGGTGGGGCTAAACCCATGTTGTGGAGTTGTCCCTTTTTAGCTGCTTGCAGAGATGCACTTTGCCTTGAATGACCAATTTTTTGTTCATTTTGTCTTTGTCATATGTGGACAGAAAGGTAGCTCAATACCCCACCTTCTATATTCATCATACTCAGAGTAATATGGGATCTGACAAACTGTTGTATCTCCTCAGTAGTAATCTTTCCCATCTTACTTTGATTGGATATACTCATCTCCAAATGTTTCCAGGAAAGTAAGGAGACTGCAATTTTTCAGAAGCATCAATAATGTTGGAGATCACCTGTGGTTTGTTGAAGCGAGTGAGCAATGTTTATATGCTTTGGAATGCACATGTATTCAGTTATTTAACCAGTGCTTGGGTGGTGCATGGAAACTATAGGCTAGAATATAGTTGTGCTGCCAAAGCAGGAAACCCCTCTCATGAACATCTCACACAAATATAGGTGGAAAGAAGTGCATGGGTGGTGCATGGCAACTATAGGCTAGAACATAGTTGTGTTTCCAAAGCAGGAACCCCTTCTCATGAACATCTCACACAAATATGTGGAAAGAAGTTATTTAATTTGAAAGTTACCAAAATTGCAGAAATGGTTGAAAGAGGTTGCGCACATCCTTCCACTCCTATTGAAGAAGGGTTTTATCCTCTAACTTGGCACATCATTTTTAATCCAAGCTCTATGATTTTTCCACAACAACACCATCTGCATCAGTCATCTTAGCATTCTCCTTGACTTCCATACTGTTCTCTGGATATTCTTCAAGTGTCTTTTTCTCTCTTTGTTAATTGCCTGGTGCACCAAAATTAAACTCTGGAGAAATGGTACAGATTCCAATAGAGAGGCTATGGAAAAGTGGAGGATTACAACTACTAAAGTTTATTTAATAAGTAGTTAGCTTTAATATTAAATAAAGAGGTTGATATAATCAAAGTCTGCCTACAGAAAGCCTCTTGCTATGTAAAAGATGGATTTTTTGAATCTAATAGAATATTTATTTCCGTATTATCTTGTTTACATATCAAAATTACAACAATGCCACCAGAATGGATCCACAAAAGATGAATAAATCATACACCTAGAGTGAATTGATTTGTGAATTTACGTGATCTAATAAATGTAGAATAAATTTATAGAAGCTCCATAAATCATAAATCCATAATCAAGATGAATTTATGCAACCCGAGAATTATAAGGTCCCTGTTATAAGGTCATCAACAGCAGTCCTTTCAACATATCATGATCAAACTCAAACTGTAATGATATAGAGGGAATTTTTTTTATTTGTTCATCCTTCTGAAAGTGGTTTATGGTTCCCACATATCATGATCAAACTCAAAAACTCAAATTGTAATGAAATAGAAAGAATTGTTTTTTACTTGTCCATTAATCCAGATGCGCTTTAGTAGATGGGAAGTGGCATTTTACTTTTAAAAAGAAAAAAGAAAAAGGCTAAACACATAAAGACAAATCAAATTATTTTTATAAAGAATTTAACACAAATTTAATTTAATAATTCTTTTTTAAAAACTTTCAAATTTTTACTATCAATCTGCATACAAGGACATTTCAAAATGGAAATAACTAAGGTCATTAATCTCTCTTTGTTTATTTTCCAATTAAGATTATGTTGATGGTATCTATTATGGACATCTTATTAGCTACTAAGTTAGCATGAAGATCAACAACTATTTTGTTAGAAGTGCCCGAAGTGTAGCTTGAACGATGTATCTGTGATAGGTCTATTTTCAGTTTTGTGGATGGATTGACAGTGTGGAATGGGTGATCTTCACTTTTGAGAATACAATGGCAATATAGAAATTTATCAACAAAAAAAATCAGTTTTCGGTGCCTTTTTTTGTTTTTGTAAAAATATGAAACAACTACCCTACTTTATATATTTTATAATGCTATCAATTGATAAGAGCAATTTGGGGTTTTCTGGGGTTTAGGAGTTAATCTAGATAATCCAATTGCTAATTGAACAATACATTGTTCAAAAATTGCAAATTGATTATTGGCGAGCTTCCTATTAAAGCTAGTTTAGTTCTTCATAACTCTCATAAATCCTACACGTCTTCCAATGAAAATCTTCTCTTCTATTCTTTAATTTGTTGTAAATTTTCTACCTATACCTCATAACATTTTTCCTATTCAAAACAAAATAAAACAGTTCATATGATTCTAAAACTAAATCATTGCTCTTGGCCAAGCATACGGATAGAGAGAGCCATTAATTAAGCTGCGAAGGAGTCCAGAGATTCGGGAGTTTAGGAAAAGAGAAATCCAAGCAAAGTAGCAAAGAGAAATTGTTACACAAGCAAAGTAGCAGAAGCATGTATTGAAGATTCAACCAACAAAGTCAAAATCAGCTAATGCAAGATTCGTGTAAACTCCAGAGACCAATGACAACAATAATATCGCAACTATTTGGTTTGCTACACTGAGTCTGTAGAAAGAGCATAATCTATCTGTTCGCTCAGGATTTAAACATGGCGACTGGCTGAAAAGAAGAAATGTTCTAGTCCCTAGACAAAGTCAACGGTTCCAGGGAAATTTGCTGAAGAGAAACTAAGCAGAAGAATACCATGTTAAAAGGTAGATTGACCTAATGAACTGCACAACACATAATATAAAACTATGGCCACAAAGCCTAAATTAAGTGAAAATAGAAAAAGTATAAAAACAAGCCAAAGGAATGGAATCGGGTTCACCATAAAAGGGAAAATAGATTTTCTCCTACACTGAACCGAGCATAAGAATCAAAATAAACCAAGGAATGTCATGCTCAATTTCACAAATAATGCATCTGACAAAATCTTAAACACTCAACTTTGTAATGAAATTGGAAATTTTGATGAAATTCAATTGAATACAGTTCGTTTTGATTGTCAGGAAAAAAAAAACAATCGTAACGAATTTACATAAACATGATTAAGGTAGGGCTTACCTCCAGCAGCATCCAGTGCCATAATAAGATAATCAACTTTCATTCTCATGACTTTCTAGTTTCGCCCTTCAAACTGCAAATCAGACATGGGAATGAAGGGAGGTAGGGATCAGGAGTTTGCAGAAACCAATTATCAGTAGTTTCCATAGATAGATTTAGTTTGTATTCTTGTATGAATCTTCCGAGGATGCATACATATATATAGCCATATATATGTCAGAACCGACCATTGCCTCAGAATTGCTCAGCCCTGCCTGTAATTTTTTAATTTATTGTTAATAAAGCGAGTAGGGATACACACAGTGCAGCAGACGCTAACCCCGGAGGTGGCGAGCATCTTGAATCATGCCATAGCAGAAGCTTGTGGCCGTGGGCACAGCCAAATGATTCATGTAGATGTTTTTGCGACGTTTTTGGCAGCCCCTGCTAGCCATCTGCGCCAGGCTTGCTAAGCTGCGACTTCAAAGTTTAGGGGTTGGTGTTGAATCCACTGGCAATAGAAATGATGAGATTAGAAGACTCATAGAAATCCTTCTAAAGGAAAAGAAAAAGAATTTAGGTTCTCATAGGGGAGAAAGAGCTCGAAGCTGTAATAAAACTTGTATAGAGAATATAAAAAGGTAAAACCCTAGTGCAACTTCAGAACCTTCCTATTGAAACAGAGATATCCACTTTCTGTTGAGCCCTGAATACTGTTGAGTTGTAGGGCATAGGGCAGAAAGAGCCCGAAGCTGTAATAAAACTTGTGTAGATAATAGAAAAAGGTGAAACCCAACGCAGCTTCAGATCCTTCCTATTGAAACAGAGATATCCGTAGCTGTAATAAAACTTGTGCAGAGAATGAAAAAAGGTAAAACCCCAGCGCAGCTTCAGATCCTTCCTATTGAAACAGAGATATCCACAACTGTAATAAAACTTGTGCAGAGAATAGAAAAAGGTGAAACCCCAGCGCAGCTTCAAATCCTTCCTATTGAAACAAAGATATCCGTAGCTGTAATAAAACTTGTGCAAAGAATAGAAAAAGGTGAAACCCCAGCACAACTTCAGATCCTTCCTATTGAAACAGAGATATCAGCTTTCTGTCGAGCCCGAATACTGTTGAGATTATTACACTTGTGCAAAGAATAGAAAAAGGTGAAACCCCAACGCAACTTCAGATCGAGTTCGAATACTACAGAGATATCCGCTTTCTGTCGAGCCCGAATACTGTTGAGCCTTAGGTTTGGCATCAACCTTAGGGTAGGGTTTGGTATAAACCATTGGATCAAAATAGACGACAAAACCGCGACGATACATGTGGCAAGATTCCATTCGTCCTATAGACGAGAAATCTTGCTACAGTGCCAAGGATGGTCTTTCCCAAAAAGAACGCCTTTGGCGTAATTATTAAATAAATTATAAAAAATCCACTTACCTTAACAACTCTCTAAAGATGAGAAAAGAGCAAATTTGGTAAAGTCTCATTAATCACAGGTTCCTCAATCGTCATGGGAAACTTTGGGGTTAATTGTACAGTAAGTGACTTCTTATATTTACTTGATACAAACTCATTGATTTTTGTGCTAATAGTTTTGGGTGGAATGTCACTAAGTTGAAAACTGCACTGGCAGCATGGTATAAGGTTTATCCCTGTGTGTAAAGGGGTCGGCATTTTTATTCTCTTCACCTTCACCGACAAATACTTGTCGCTTTCCCTTAGATCCTTTAATCAATCTACCAGGTGTCCACGATGATTTCTATTCTTGTAGGAGGGGACCTCGAGATTTTGGTTGGATAAGAAGGGGTATGACCTCAGGATTCTCGTTGGAAAATATTGATCTGGCATTGTTGTACTCGTAATATCCAGAATTAGATACGCCTAGATTTTATGAGTAAACTTCAATTGCGCCGCTGCAACTATGGGCAAGGTATTATTCCCTATCAATTTTGAGCAGTATCGACTCTAGCGAAAACCCCTAACACGATGGATGGCAGCTCATGATTCATTCGGTCTGTTCATCTAATTAGTTTCTCTAGAACCCATCCGCAACTTTCCTCTAAGTATGCATAAATGATGATTAGCAAGTAGAGAAGTAGGTGAGCAAACTCACAATGTTGCAGTCGAACTGCACTCACTCTCATGAATAATGTGAGCATTATTGTGCATCAAGCCATAAGGTCAAAAACTTTGTATACATTGTACCTTTCCAACGTGTTTTTTGGAATATTCATCATCTTCTATTAAATTTGGAATTCGGTGCTTACTTCCCTATAACTTCAAAATTGACAATGGGGTCTGAAATCTAAGCGGTGTATGTGTGAGGTATATTTTTATGATTAGGATTGAAATTATTGTTATGGTGGTGAGAAGGATGAGCTCATTCTTGATGAAGTGTTGGTGCACATATTAGAATTCTTGCCATTACACAGGGACAAGAACGTGATTTCCCTGGTCTGGAAGTCGTGGTTTCGAATCAAGGCGGGCAACATGCATCGGGTTTTCATTAAAAATTGCTACACTGTGAACTCGACTATGAGAGGTTCCTAAGGATAAAGTCCAGTGGCTCAAGGGCAATCCCATTTTGTGGACTTTGAAATGGTGCCTACAAGTTGGGGCACCAATGCCCACCCTTGGCTGGAAAAACTCGGGCTTAAGTGCATGGTGATCATCAATGAGAGCCTTGATCTCCTCATGCATTCTTTTCTCGATTTCAAGGTCCTTGTGCTTACTAGTTGTGACGGCTTCAACACGAATGGGCTTTCTATCATTGGCACACACTGGAGGTACTGGCTTCATCTCACTGTGCTTCCTTACTTGTTTGTTTCTTTTCAAAGCCATAGAGATTGCAAGATTCATTTATTTTCAAGCCCTTAGAAATTACAAGATTTGCTTAGCAATGGAAACAAAACCTTGGTTTGAAGGTTATTTTACTTAGTTTTTTGTTTTTGTTTTGAATTTTGAAGCTTCAGTTTGCCATATTTTGTAGCCTTAGGATTTGCTTTGAACTGACTATCAAGCAGCTTATACGTATATCTGCAAAATAAATATTACTAATTTCAAGTTGACATTTCCAATTTCATATAGTTTTGATATGTCACCTTATTACTACATAGTATTTCCAGTGGCTTTAAGGTGACATGAGCCACCACTGTAAAATCATGAAACTTTCTCCTTTATCGTTTCCCTCAAACTTACAGACAAAAACTTGTGTTTTTTAACTCTCAATGCTAAAGTTGCTTGGCAAGTGAAAACCATCATAAATGTTGGTGATTTCTTCGATCATTAACCATTTGTAAAACATGCTTTAGAACTTAAAAATTTCTATGAAATCACAAACTTGGAAGACAAATTTCACTTTTTGAGTAGCTCTCATGTTGAGACTCAAGAATTCATAAATGTAATATTCCAATTTATAAGTTGTGGAAAGCAATGAAAGCGAAAGTTTAACAATTTTACCTCCATGGTTCATAGCAAAACCACCAGCCACTAAGAGTGGGAAGGGAGGGCATATAGAGGTTGGCAGAGATTTCAAACGTGTCAGTTTGTCAAAGATTTATGTGGATCTATTTGCTAGTTATGTCAGATAATACCTACATGTTGACTATGTACACTTTGGCCATCTAGAGCAATGCAAAATTCTCTCATCAAATTCGGTGTGCAAGTGATACAAATAAGTTGATCCCATTGTTAACAAGTTTGCATCCTTGAGAGCATTTGCATTTTAGCTTGGCCCTGCAAACTACAACCACATATAAACTTGGGTTAAGTAGTGAGCCTACATGATATAGGTTTAGCACAACCACTTGTTGTGCTAAGAGTTTTGTTTTTTATGTTATCACATCTTTCCAAATTTAGATTAGTCATTACAGAAATATGTAAACTATACTTGGTTTTAAGAGTCGTGATTCTATGAGCTGAACACTTATCATATAAAATCAAACAGACCTTTTGAAAAGCATATCTATGAAGTTATATCGCATACTAGAGCACATTGCAGGAATTCAACTCTAAGTTGCAAATTAATTGACTTTGTTCAGTAGATAAAAAAACTGAAAGCTTTAGCTCTATTTGAGGCAAAATGTGTGTCTCTTAAAACTGAATTGCAGTACAATTAGTCAAAATTAGCACATTCACTAAAATAGGCCCACAACGCTAGTAGGATTTTATTTGTATTCGTATTTTTCGACATTATGGATATCAACTTTTTTAATTTATGTTTTATAAGCATCATACATACATGACACTTTCACATGGGCTATAGAGTACACCTCCTTTCTCGTGATGAGATATGTAGAAGTATGGAAGGAGTTGCAATAACCCAATATGGCACAGTTTTTACCAAGTATTTGTCAGAGATCTGGAAATTAGTCTTTCCAAAAGATGCTTTAATGCGCCAATTGGAAAATTTCAAAGAGCTATAGAACTTCCCACAATAGTTAAAACAAACCAATCGAAATGAGGTCTGACCATGCAGAATGTTAAACTCACATATGCCCCGAGGTATGAGATAAGACATAAAATATCATACCTATAGTTGTAGATAGGTCAACTGAGTTCTATACTCTAGAATAAAATGATTGGCAAAAAAAGGCAAAGGGGGATCAATTACTTTGCATAATGTTAAACTCACATATGCCCCGTCGTATGAGATAAAACATAAAATATCATACCTAAAGTGGTAGATAGGTCAACTGAGTTCGATGCTCTAGAATATAATGATTAGAAAAAAAAGGCAAAGGGGGATTAGAAAAAAGTGTACAAAAATTGTACAACCACGTATTGCAGGTATTTTTGTTTTTGTGAGAAGAAAGTTAAATTGCCTCTTGATGACAGTATGGTGGTAACCATTGTAATTTGTCATTCTTCTTTTGTAAAATGTTGTGTGTGCATAATGTTCGATTAATATAATTTGCAAAGATTTTTTATTTGTAAATGTGGGCATGATAGTCCACATGCCTCCGTGACATGGATCCTCTACATAAACGAACTGATCTGATCTCTATTCTCAGACTTGTGCAGAGATGTATGTCTTCATAATGGATTCCAAGGCTTGGATTAATGGCTTTATATTGCCAATAGCCAACACCAACACTTAGAAAACAATTTCCCTTTTTGTCAATGCTAATACAAAATAAATTTCTCTTGTGCAATATGCTAGACAACAAATATTATATTATTCTATATTATATTTGGCATATTTGATTTTTTTTCATTTATCTCCCGTGAAGGTCCAATTTGCACTTGCATGCATTCAAATCACTAATATATATCGGCTATTTTCTAATAAATTATACTACACGAACATCATGTACTCAAGTAAGTACTCCTTGGATACTTAAAAAAATTAAGAAAGTAAAGATTTTAGCGCAGCTTATCTTTTGATGTAATGTCATGTTGGAGATCATAATTTTAAGTTTTTCGGTGAAAAATTCACTTTGACTTCCTTAGTCGCTTTGTTAAACAAATAAGATGGACATATTAATCTCATTTTGACTCAACTTTGCTAAAGTTTTTTCTATGTCTTTGCACTGGCCTGTGTTACTAGGTTCAGTAAAGAACAACCCTAGCAATCTTTGGTCTGAATATTGTTACTTGAAAATTTCAAAGAGATTTTTTATTCGAGGTGGGAAAATGGTTAGTGTGAAAAGTGGCTCTTATCTCAACATAGGATCGATTGAGAAGTAGCAGGTATATTGGGTGGAGTGTCTCTCTTCATTTATCTAGAGCAACACGTATATTGGATATATGCTTTTATCGTCATTTAGCAGTTCTTAGAATTGACTTTATCTATCATATATTTTTTGATGAAAGCATTGGTACCCCTAATTTTCTTCATTGTATTTGAGTAGATATTTTTTGAAATAAAGAAAACCGGTGGAAGTTGCCACTATGGATTGGAAGTTAAATTGTCTTATATTTCATTTTCTTAACCAAGCATTTAGCATTTCACACTAGTAGTGGTTCTATTAAGCGATTTGTCAATATATGATCTCGCTTAATACTAATAATTGATTGATTTTTTTTTTTATATAAGGCCTTCTCTTGAAGCAGGTTGTGAAGTACTTTATGGAAACGTGTTAGAGCTCAATCTACAATTACATTCCAAGAAAGGTGATCTCACTCAAAGATATGTTGAGCGTGAACCCGTAGTATTTTTTTTATGTAGGATGTTTTCCATTGGCAAATAAACTAGGGTAAATTAAACTAAAACATGTTTTGCAACGTTCTAGATTGAAGCAAGATATTATTTGAGTACACATAAAAGTATTTCAAGAGAGCTAAACAATTATAGATTGTAATTTTTTATAGATTTTCTTGGAATATTGTTATGTGAAATGACTCTAAATTAGATCTACTTTATTGCTTTTAAATATAGTTATCTTTGATTTTTCTTGTTTATAATTTCTTGAAACTATAAACATCAAAAGTGGAGAGCTTATCCAATAAATGTACAAAATTTGCTCCTAAATTTGCCATGCCACAAGTGTAAAAGGTCTTTAGGATTAAATATGAATGCCTTTTTACTTGTGAGTTATGAATCAATAGAGTTTTTCTCATATGTCAACTTCGAGGTTTTTTCCCAATGACTTGTCAATGCTAATAGACTTTTGACGTATTCACATGCATCATGATAAATTAACTTAGAGGGTTGTCTTTTCCTCAAGATTTAGATGTCCTTTTAATCCATGAAAATACTTCACAATAACTTATTAACATATGCACATGTTCATGAACAATACTAATTTACTCGAGTTTATGATCTTTGGACTCATTAGCCAATAACAATGTGATTTTTTAGTCTTCTTTGTTATCCAACATCGGAGTCTAGTTTAACTTTTTAACTCCAAAAACGAACCTTATTTCTCAATCTCTTGAATGGTATCAAGATCGATTGAGATAGTTTTGAAGTTGTTAATTCTCAATTTCAACATTCATAAAGTTTTTCCAACAGACATTGTATTCATTTCCACTGATGTTTACTATTCCCATAGTCTTCCTTTGACATAATTTTTCAAGCCAAGGGTTTTTTCTCTTGCGGGTGGACACTATAAGCATCTAACATATTTCCTTGACAGTCCAAGCTTCAATCAAGACTTTTAAGTTCACTTAATGCATTATTCTTGATACATCTTTAACAATTGTTGTTTCATATTCCCATTCATAACTTTTAATGTCTAAAATTGCCTCTGTTGAGTTGAAGTATGTGGCATCCCCATCCATCATTTTGACCAACAAAGGGGAACATGAACGAATTACGGGCTTCTAAATTTCGCCCATTGGGAATATTACGAAATTCATAACCACAAATATGCATATGCATATGTATAATTGTAAAACGCAATGGAAATAAACTCTATTCACACACACATAACATGCATACATATGCATAATTATCATAGGCATAAAAATAAAATCATTCAACATTCAAATGAAAAGAGAATACTTATCTTTAAACAAAAAGCATCCAAGCAACTAGTTGTGTAAGAGCAATTTTCCACCCAACCTTAGGCACTATGTCCAACATATATTCTTTTTGCTAAGAGACCACCCCCAAATTGGGCTATGAGGTCAATAGGGCGAAGGAACACTTATAGACTTCTCTATCTCATCCCACAACCCATTTTGCCCTCAATAATTATCCAAATGTGCATATAAAGCTTTACAAGAATCTCACTTAGCCATCATAGCCTTAACTCCCACAATAACTACCCCACACAACACCCTTCTAGGCTCAAACATCCCCTTCACCAATCCATGGTTTCCTCGGGTGATCCATCTTGCCAAGTGCTTACCAATGTGTGCATAGACGGATTCCAACCTGTTGTATGTTGTTGGAGAACCTCCTCTAGTGTTAATTCATCTCTTCTCAAGCATGTAGAAGTAGAAAAATTCAATGGGTAAGGGTTCATAGCTTGTCCAATATTTATGCTTACCTATAACCATCTCTTTATCCCTCAAATCTACGGCCCTGGTTACAAATTCGAATTTCTAGGTGATACATAGTCCGATAATCAATAATGATATGAACAACATGAGGAAGAACTCTATGTAGTGTAAAGCTACATTGATAACAAAAAATGAGTGGTTTCCTCCAAAGGATATGAGGGAATGGAGACAAAACAAATAACATAACTTATGACTATAGAAGACATGACCCTTACAACTATCATAGAAGTATATTCATCTCATGCTTCCATAACCACATGAGAGAACTATCTCCACCAATCTCACACATGCATTCAATAATTGGACTTAATAGCCAAAAGGAAGTAATTGGCTCATTTAAAGCAGAAGGAAACAATTGGATGAGTTTTAAGGTTGACACTTGGAAATAGAGAATTTAATCTCCCACATGTCCCTCATTTCCTTTTTCTCTCTAGTGGAATCATAGCCCCTCTAGTGCTCTTTACACAACCATTTTGGACCATTTTATTATTTTCCAACATAATATTTACATAGCATTCGAATTGGCATGATAAGCCACACAATTCATATATAGAAATATTTACATCATACATGCCTAGCTAATGCCTTGGCCTTGACCTCTGCACTAGGAATCCATAGTAGCATATTTACATCATTTATATAATTTTGATTCAATACATTCCAAGTCAAAATTGGGTGTATTACAATCCCCCCCCCTTAGAATAACACTATCCTTGGTGTTTTCTCAAAATTATAATAAAAATGAGCATGCCTCTCTCATGGCATCTTCCAATTCCCATGTAGCCTCATCTGGACCAAAGTGCTTCCACTGCACCTCTACTTGTCCAATGACTTGGTTCCAGAACAACGTTGCCTTCCCGTCGAGAATGCATAGTGGCTCGGTTTGGAACCCTCCCTCAAGTTCCACCTGGATCACATCACAATCAATCACATGGTTATGATCATATACACATTTCTTAAGAAAAGAAACATGAAAAAAATTATGAGTTTTAGTGTTAGTAGGCAATGCAATTCTATATATAATTGTCCCTATGTTAGAATATCAAGAATATGATAAAATCATGTAACAATACAAAACATGCATAACATGGGTAAATCTACTCTTCTATCATAATAATCAACAAATAACATGAACATAAATAAAATTGATATAAGAGAATAGACAAAAGAAGACCAGATATATGTGGTAAAACCCCATGAAATATCCATGGGAAGGTTGAAATCTTCTTAATCATCATTTTTCTCCAATTTTACAATAGAGCTCCCACACATGAGCATCACATCCCACTCCATAATCACATTATATGACACATCCTTGTGTTCATATATGAATTCTTGAATTCTTGATTAATTTACAATGACTCCTTGCCTCATTATATACCAATAGGTAATAAAGGAATTACATCCCATAACACGTGGGATAAATGTAATTTCACCTCTTTATATAATAAAAGGTAATAAGAGTAAATTATTACAAATTACATGTGAAATAACTCTTTTAAATAAGATTGGGCATTATGACTTTCCAAATACATTCAGTCATCATTACATATTCCAACACTCCCCACTAATAATGACTGGGAGATAGAATACAAAAATGGAGGAAGATGACATTACATATCATCCCCTTGATGACAAACTAGAATTTCCATAAGTTGCGAATAAAAACACACTTCACCTCATGGAGTAGATGAAGATAACAATCGCTTCTCACTGAACCATGAAATAGCACCTGAACCATGAAATTGCACCCGAACCAAGTTGTACGATGAACTATACCCCAACAGTGTCTAGACAATACAATAGAACATGTGGCAACAAGCTCCAACTACAGAATGCCTAGATCTAAAGAGAAGCCTTAGCGACTACTAGATCCAACAACAAAATGACTATAACACCACATCAGTCATCACAACTGGAAATCAACTAATAGTTGAAAGATGCAATAAAACTCTGCAATAGACCTCATCACGAATACAAAACCTCAATGGTCTACCATTGAATATGATATCGTGTAGATAATCATCATGACATTAATAGTAGAAGATGGTGCTTCATTACATTATATCTAGAATATAGTGATTGAGATTACATTACATTCCCCTTTAAGGACAACTTCAAACATCCGAGATAAATAAGCAAATAGGATCGCACTTTGTTGCCAAGGATAAGTTGATCAACAAGGAACGATGCTAAATGAACATAGATAATCAAAACATATGCTTAAGATAGGAAGGGATGCTAGAGACAAGATGCCCCATAACTCTTCACAAATACACATGAAGTGAAGTACACACATAGCTAATCTGCACAAAGAACTTCTAAGAGTAAAGCATAAACATGATAATCCCAAGACATAATATATGAAATGATAATATGAGATTACTCAAGGCCATATGAATATTGAGTAAAATGTGATCGAAATAAACATGACATAATATATAAAGATAGATCAAAATGTTTAACATGATCAACATATAACAAATTATGATCAAATCCTGATATCACTTATAAAAAAAATGAAAAGACTAGTCATTAAGCATGGGTTAATTTATTGTTTTCATGTTAACATGCAAGAGATGAATGCCCTGCAGATGTCAATGACTCCATATAGGAATGTTAGAGACAATCAACATAGGAACTAGATACAATATCCGCAATACATGATAAAGAAACTAAACCCTATTAAGAAATGATAAGTCATTATGATATAAGACATGATATCACATAGATTCAAAGATTGATTTTACTTAGGAAAATAGCAAGAGCAAATATGATCACATATTATAAGATACCACATGGAAACATATAATCATTAAGCACTTGTTAGAATAGTGAGCATTAGATGATTTCTTGTTCTTATCATGAAAAAGCTAGAGATACATGCTCCTAAAATGTCAAAAGATCTTATACCACACAAGTAGGTTAGGGACAAATTAATAGGAACAAGCTCCAACAACATGATAAAAGAAGCTACACTCCAATGCGAAATAAACTAGAAGCTAATCATCAAAAGCATATACAAGATGCCCAAATTAGTTAAATTAAACACTAAAAATTTGGATTTAAAAAAAATGAACATCTAAATATGCAAGAGCATAATGAGCAAGATATGATACCATGTGAGAAAATCATCATTATTAGAAGAGTGAGACCATGTTAGAATATTGACCAAAAACATTTGATCAAATAAAACAATGATATCACTTATAGACATGAAAATATAGCCGTCAAGCAACTAAATCCTAAGCATAGGTTCACTTCTTGATGTCACCATTATCATACTATAGATCTATGTCCTTGAAAATGTCAAAACATCTTCCACATAAGAAGGTTAGAGACAAGTAAAACACGAACAAGACAACCTCTGTAAACATGATGAATAAGAACAAAAACCCCAATGCAAAGAGATCAAGAAGCTCATGACAATAATTTCAAGATAAGAGATGAATACAAAATAAACTTTCTCACCAAAACTGAATCCTAACAATTGCTAAAAGATGGATATGTAACTCTGTAGAAAAAACCCAAAATAGAAAAATGGAAAATTTAAAATGACCATAAATCTATCAATATTTCTTGAAATTTTTATTATAATATGTTTTTAGAACTGGAGAAGTCATTCTACATCTACTTGCACAAACAAAACATAAATCTGGACACTCTATCAAAAGGTATTCACCCTATAGTCCGTGCGGCCGTCACAAAAAAAATGAAAAATAACTAATTTTAAAATAGCAATATCTCCACTGTCCGATCTCCAAACGAGTTGATTTTTTTTTTAAATCGAGTATTTTTGGGAGAGGAACTCGAATATGCAATTTGTTTCTTCAGAATATACATAAAAAGTGTTAAAAACTAATATGAAATTCGTCGCCCAATCTTACCTTAAACTCTTCTCCACAAGGGTCAAGGTTTGAAAGAAAAAATTCAAATATGTAATATAAAGCCCATATATGAAAAACTACCATTTTGGTATTGTAGATTGGGTCCTAAAACTACAAAATATGAAGAGCCCAAGTGAAATCATGAGAAAATGTTGCTTAAAAAAACAAAATCTAAGATTTTTACTGAAGAAGGTAGAATGCAACAACATGCTCTGATACCATGTTAGAATATTGAGGATATGATAAAGTCATACTATCATAATAAGCAACAAATAACATGAACATGAATAAAATGGAGATAAGAGAATAGACAAGAGAACACCAAATATACGTGGTAAAACCCCAAATGGGGAAACATCCACGGGAAGGTCGAAATCTTCTTAATCATCAAGAATTTCCAATCTTACAATAGAGCTCCCACACATGAGCATCACATCCCACTCCATAATCACATTACATGGCATGTCCTTGTGTTCATATGTGAATTCTTGAAATTTTGATTAATTTACAATGACTCCTCACCTCATTATATACCGAGAGGTAATAAAGAAATTACATTCCATAACACATGTGGGATAAATGTAATTTCACCTCTTTATATAATAAAATGTAATAAGAGTAAATCATTACAAATCACATGTGGGATAACTCTTTTACATAAGATTGGACATTATTACTTTCCAAATACATTCAGTCATCATTACATATTCCAACACCCTATCCTCTCAAGCACTTCAAATTGCCCACAGTATTTCGGTGACAGTTTGGCACAAATTCCAAGATTCAATGAACTTTTCCTTGGCCTTACTCGGAGGTGAACATGATTCCCAACATTGGATTCCCTGTGCACTTTGTTCTTATCTGCATAGTTTTTTTGCTTATCTTAGGTTGCCTTTAAATTTTGTGCAATCTTTGCAACCTTTTTTCCATTTTCTTAAGCAATTATGGCCCAAGTACAATAATGTTCGTTGGATTATCCCAAGTTATTGGTGTCCTACACCTTTAACCATACAAAGTTTCAAATTGACTCATTTCCAATGATGCTTGTTTCCCATTGTTATATGCAAACTCTACCAAGTGTAGATAATCTTCCGACTTGGATGGTTTGTTCATCACATCACATACATGCGAATCACGTATTCAAGAACCCGATTTACTCTTTCTATTTTCTCATCTGTTTCTGGATGGTAAGCGGTGTTAAAGTTTAAGCGTGTACCGAAATCTACAAAAAAAACTTTTTCATAAATTTTAAGTAAATTTAGTATAATGGTTAGATATAATTGCTTTGGGTAATCCATGCAATTTGAATATTTCTTTCATGAATATTCTTGCTATCTCATCAACCTTGTAAGTAGATTTAACTGGAATAAAATGTGATTCCTTATATTTAATTGGATTAAAATGTGTTTCTTTAGATAATTTATCCACCACAACCATGATTAAATCATGTCACTTCACTGTCATTGGGAACCCTGTAATAAAATCCATAGTTACCGCTTCTCATTTCCATTCCAGAATTGGTAAAGGTTGCAATAAACATGTTGGGTGTTGATGCTCAACCTTCACTTGTTGGCATTTCATACATTTTAAAATGTGCTCAGCAATATCTTTCTTCATTACTAACCAAAAATATTGTTTCTTGGTTGTAGCAATTGTTTTCTAGTATCATGGGTGACTAGAAAACGACATTTTATGGGTTTCATCCATGATATTTTTTTTCAAGTCAACCACATTTGGAATATACATTTGGTTTTTATAGGTAAGAAGTCCATCATCCTCCAAATGATAACCTTCATACCTCTTTTCCAAATTCCATTGTTGTAATTAATCTTTTATTTTCACATACTACTCATTTTCAACAAAATAATTAACAATCTGTTGCTTCAAATCTGATTGGAAAATGATAATGGATGCCACATACATTACATGTAATTTCCCGTTGAATGCATCAACCATTTTATTTTCTTTCCCCTTCATGTGTTGATCTCAAAATCGAATTCACATAAAAATTCTAGCCATCTAGTTTTCCTAACATTCAGCTCAAATATCCTGGGTTGGTAGGTGCGGGTGGAGTCTTCTTCGACTCCGAGGGAAACAAGTTGAAAGAGGACACTTGGGGAATTGGAAGGAGGACAAATAGTGGTGCAAAATGGCTAGCACTAATAAAAGGTTTGGAGCTAGCAAGGAATGTCGGCATGGAGGAATTGGTGGTCTTTGGCGATTCAATTATGGTCGTAAGGGAAGCGAGGAATCTGACGAAGAATCGTAAGAATCCAATTACCAAGATGCATCATCTCCTTAAATGAATTGTAAATGAGTGCAAAGCTATCAACTTCCTCCACGTGCTGAGAGAAAATAAACAGCAAGCGGACACAATGGCCAATAAAGGAGTTGGTCTTGACTGTGGCGTCTTAGTTTGCGATCAAAAGGCCTATGAGAAAAATTGGGTACCTTAACGGTGTTCTACTGGCTAAAGATGTTGATGGATCTAAAAATTCATGGGATAAGAGGAGGTTCACCTCACTGGATTAGATTTCCCACAACCTCATCCTCATTCAAGTATCAACTATGAACTTTACTCATTGCAAGCTAATGGCTAAAGCCAAGGTTGATTATCAATTATGGAACTTCTATTGCGCCCCAAGCTATGAAAGGGGGCATGTCACACGAATGAGACACATGGTCTCCCTATCAAAATTCAATGTGATGGATTGCCAGGTCATAAAAGGATTTAATGCTGGGAGCAGTTGTAATAATTCTTGTTTTGGGAGTCTGGATAGGAGGCATTTGCAAAAAAACAGAGCAGGATTTTCAAGTTGTGAGATGGACGATTCTATGCAATTGATCCGCACGTGGCCAGGAAGCACGAGGGGGACAATAATTCGACTGAATGAGTCGGCTTTGTTATGGAGGAAGCATAAGAAATAGAATAAGCAAAGCAGGATTACACTACACAGACATAACACAAATACACACAGACAATATGTAGGAATGCGAACTAATCTTCTCTATTACTGGATATAAGATCATCGATTGATCGATGTATGTTACAATATTATACATGCTTATATAGAATGCTGAGACACTTGGGTGCCTGCCCATAACGTTCAGTTACAAGAGAAGTTAGAATGGTTCGGAAGTTCAACCATTACAGTCGACTGGAAGACAGAGAGACAGTCTATCGTAGTTCGACAGTCGCAAGTCGCAGGTTGACGCTGCATGTCGACGTTGCGAAACTGTTAAGGTCGCTGAACTTGTCGAAGTTGCTGAGTTTGTCGCAGTCGTGTCGAATTCAAAACTTGTCGAAGTCGATGAATTGTCGCAGTATATGTTAGCATTCGACAACAATGGCAACTGCGATGTGGATCATACCTCCTTCCTTTAGAAACAATGGTCCCCATTGTTTGCTCGTGAAGGTGAGGAAACTTGTCAGTCAGTTCAGTAGCAGAGCACCACTTTCCTTAAGGTGGGATCTATCCGGATTTAGCAACCTGAAACAAGGGAATTGTGTTTGTCCTTGTATGGCGTACTCGTCATCCCACAATGGTGTCACAAGGAAGAGGCTCCTAAACATCTGGATTGATGTCGTCGGGTTCTGCTGTCTGCAAATCGTTCTGTTCCAATAGTGGTGCATGGTATGGTCGAAGTATATCCACATTGAATACTGGATGAAGACCCAGGCATGCAGGAATGTCAAGTTGGAAAGCGTTTTCACCAATCTGTCGAAGAATACTGTACGGACCATATCGCAAAGGTTTAAGCTTCTTGAATGGACCAGTGAAGCACTCCTTCTTGAGATGTAACCAAACATTATCCCCGATTTGGAATGAATGATGAATACGATGCTTGTCATGTCGGGCCTTAGCTTTTGCGTTTGCTCGTTGCAGCATTTCCTGTGCTTGCTTCTGAATGTCGTAGATCTGATCTCAAAACTTCAAGGCTTTATCAACTTCCCGCTGGTTGTAGTCAATGTCGGAGTTTGATTGTGTCGAGGAGCTGATGAGGTCGATAGGATCCAAGGGTTGAAATCCGTAACAGATGTCAAATGGAATCTTTCCTGTAGAGATGTGCTGAGCACGATTGTAACTATGATGTATGTATGGAATACTTTCATCCCATGTGTGTCGATGCTTGTGGTTGTACATGAGAAGCAATGGTACTACCAAACGATTCACAACTTCCATCTGTCCGTCGGTCTAAGGATGGAAAGTTGTCGACAATGACAATCGTGTGTCCAGCTGGCGCTAGAGATTCTTCCAAAAGATGATGACGAATCTGGCATCTCGGTCGGAAGTAATGGTTGTCGATAAACCAAAGTGTTTCCAAACATGTGTGAAGAAGAGTTGAGCAGTCCGTTGTGATCTTCTTGCATGGAATGAGAATGGCCATCTTGGAAAATCTGTTGACTACTACTAAGATCGCATCATGTTGATGTTTGGTAGTAGGATATCCTGTCAAGTAGTCCATAGAAATAGATTCCCATGGTTGACTAAGAACTAGCAGAGGTGTGTACAATCCCTGTCGTCGATTAGGCAGTTTAGCAATGGCACAAACCACGCATGATCGAATGTACTTGTTGACGTCAGTTTTAAGTGTATGCCAAAATAAATACTTCTGGAGAATAGCAAGTGTCTTTGCCACTCCAAAGTTTCCTGAAGTCTTGTTGTAGTGCGCGTCCCAAATTAGCTGTTGTCGATGCTCACCGGTCGATACACAAAGTTGTCTAAGCTTGTATAGTAAGGTGTCTTTCAGGAAGTAGTCAGAGGTCAACGACTTGTCAGTATGAAGCTATCGGTAGACTGGTGAAAAGTCGATGCCGTCCTGATATAATTGAGGCCAAGTGGTCATTTCGTATCCCTACATACTCATCACTGTGAAAATGAGAGTAATGGGTGGTCGACTCAAAATCGGCGGCAGCGTTAGCTTTACCTTTTCAATACTTAATCACCAACTGGAACTATTGTAGGTAATTAATCCACTTGAGTTGTCTAGTTGTCTGTAGTTTCGACTGGGTCGGAGCGAACTGTAGAGGCTTATGATCAGTGAGGATGATCGTTTCCTTTCCAAGGATGTAATGCCTCCATTGCTTGAGAGCTTACACAATGGCGTACAGTTCTTTTTCGTACGTCGAATATCTTCTAACTGTGTCGTTAAAAGTT
Organism: Larix kaempferi; assembly: GCA_027924585.1. NCBI lineage: Eukaryota > Viridiplantae > Streptophyta > Pinopsida > Pinales > Pinaceae > Larix > Larix kaempferi. The sequence continues at coordinate 3,834,135 of BSBM01000298.1, forward strand.
TCGGAATGAAAAGCGACTAGGTGACCAGACTGAGTGATCACTGCGCCCAAGGAATAGTCCGATGCGTCCGTCTCAATCTCAAAGGGATGATGCAAATCAGGTAACACAAGTACCGGTGTAGTGCAGAGCTTGTGCTTGAGCTGTTCAAAATCTTCTTGTTGTGTTGATGTCCATTTGAAGACAATTTTTCCATTTCCCTTCGTCAACTGATTCAAGGGCCAGGATATGTGACTGAAGCTGAGTATGAATCGTCGATAGAAATTCTCCAAACCAAGAAAACTTCTTAGTTCTTGAATACTTTGAGGAATGGACCAATCTTTGAGGATCTGTACTTTGTCTGTATCAACGTGAATGCCTGTAGAGTCAATTACATACCCCGAATATTTGATGATGTTCATTGCAAAGGTACACTTTTCCATGTTCAATTAAAGTCAATGTTGCTGGAGAGTGTCGAGGACTTGTTGAAGCTGTCCGACATGCTCTTCCCATGATCGACTGAAAATCAATATTTCGTCAAGGTAGACAATGACCCATTTGCCGATGAAAGGTCGCAGAATGTTGTCTATGTATTGCATGAAGGTCGCAGGTGCATTGGTTAAGCCAAAAGGCATGACTAACCATTCAAACAATCCTTCCTCGGTCTTGAAAGTATTTTTCCACACATATGAGGGCTCGATTGGAATCTAATGATATTCCGACTTGAGGACAAGCTTAGTAAGGAATTTAGCACCTTTCAGACAATCGATGAGCTCGTCTATCTACGGCAGAGGGTAGCGATTCTTTACCAAAATTTTGTTGAGTGCCCTGTAGTCAATGCACATGCGCCAAGTCCCGTCTTCCTTTGGAACGAGGATGAATGGATTTCCACAAGGAGAGGAGCTAGGTTGGATATGACCTTTGTCGATCAAATCTTTGATTTGTCTGTGAATCTCTTCATTTTCGAGAATGGATCTTCTATAAACAGATGCGTTAGGCAAAGAAGAACCGGGAGCAAGTTCAATGGAGTGTTTTACCTGGCAATGTCGAGGTACTTCATCTGGCTCTTGGAATAAACTATGATACTCATCGAGAACATTGTCGATCAACTGTTTATGTCGGGAACTGCACTGGTCGGTGCGTTGACTCCTCGCTGCAGTCTTCCTAGAATGTTGCGGTTTGATCATGATTAACGCGAACTTCTGAGCATGATTGGTGAGATTCTTTATCTGTTCAGCATATATCATTGAGATCATTGGTGCAGGTCATCACTTTGGTATGCCGTACCATCAATTTTGGATTTTGACAATCACCTTCTGCGATCGTGACTGATAACTTCCATGGCGATCCCATAGGTAAGGTTTCCCAAACAAGGCGTCGGTTACAGAGAGTGGTTCCACGTCGCAGAGTACTTCATCTTCAAAAGGATTTATGAAGTAGGTGAGTTTGCATTGTCGGGTGATCCGTAGTTCATGTCCATCCTTCATCCAACATATGTTGTAAGGTTGAGGATGCAGAGTGGTGAAAAGACCTAGTTTCTTCACGAGATCTTCAGAAATGAAACTCTTCTGGATACCGTTGTCCACAATGAGATGTAATGGATTGTGCTGAACCCATATATGTGTATGAAACAGGTGCTCTCGTTTCTCCTCATCGATGATAGTCAAGGTTGCCGGAGCAGTCGATGTCGATGTCAACAGGGTCGTTGCGTCTGGATCAGATTCTTCCACCATTTTGTCGAACGCGTCGGATGTCGACACTTTTTCCAAAAATGTCTTTCGAGCTTTGTATTTAGATGTATCATGCCAAGATGAGTGGTGGTAATCAAACCATTTCCCGGTCGGGGGTTGTTTGCTACATTCCCTTTTCTGAAAAAGGCTTTTTGCCGTGATCTAGCTTTGGCGGGGTTGACTGAGAAGATTTCGACTTGTTGAAGTCGGCTGGTGTCTTCTTGTCGGGTGGTCATCCTGATGTCAGCTTTGTCGCGAAGCTTTCTTTCCTTTTTTGCTTGGTCTCGAGTTTGATGGCATAGTGGAATGCATCCGCGAGCGTATTGACAGTAAAAAATTCCATCTCCTGCTGAATGTACTAGGACAATCCGTTGATGTACTTCAGAACAAGCAATTTATCTTCTTCTTGGACGCTAAGTCTAGCCATGAGTCGATAGAACTCATCGGTGTAACTATGTACTTATTGGTCTTTCCATTTCCTTAGTTGCTGCCACTTCTTATACTGCTTCTCAAGGTACTTGGGTGGGTAAAATTCCTTTCGGATGTATTTAAAAAATTTATCCTATGTGTCGATGGGGTCTCCACTTTTCTCCATATTTGTCAAGAGGTTCTCCCACCAAAAGTGCACAGATGTTGACATCTTTAAAGCTGCAATAGTGATCTTGTCAGCTTCCGAGAGTTGATTCACAGAGTAATAGGATTCCAATTGTTGTACCCAATTATCGACGGATTCCGCGTCAATCTTGCCTTCTAGATTCGGTATGTCCAAATTCATTTGTACTTTGAAGGGGCTAATTTTGTCGAAGTGAGTTCTCGTCGAAAATCCTCCGGATGTCGAAGCAAATCGTGTGAGAATTTCATTGAACTAGGCGAACATTTTAGTCCGTTGTCGAGTTAGCGCTTACTCAATAAGTTGTGTTGTCTTGTCGGCTGCATGTCTATCATTTGTTTCTCCTACCATTTTTGGAGGCAGTGTCTGCTTGGATTGTTGAGATTGTGAGCGTGTTTGAACAAGCATAAGTCGGTAACTTCGCTGGAAGTGTCTACGCAAACTTAAGCATGAACAAAGCTGAGAGATATGATACCAATGATCCACACGTGGCCAGGAAGCACGAGGGGGACAACAGTTTGACTGAATGAGTCGGCTTTGTTATGGAAGAAGCATAAGAAATAGAATAAGCAAAGTAGGAATACACTACATAGACAGAACACAAATACACACAGACAATATGCAGGAATGCAAACTGATCTTCTCTATTCTGGATATAATATCATTGATTGATCGATGTATGTTACAATATTTTACATGCTTATATAGAATGCTGAGACACTTGGGTGCCTGCCCATTACGTTCAGTTACAGGAGAAGTTAGAACGGTTCAAAAGTTCAACCGTTACAGTCGACTGGAAGACAGAGAGACAGTCTATTGTAGTTCGACAGTCACAAGTTGCAGGTCGATGCTGCATGTCGATGTCGCAAAACTGTTGAGCTCGTTAAACTTGTCGAAGCTGCTAAGTTTGTCAAAGTCATGTCGAATTCAGAACTTGTCGAAGTTGTGTCGAAGTCGATGACTTGTCGCATTATATGTTAGCATTTGACAACAATGCCAACTGTGATGTGGATCAACAAACTTTTGTTTTCGCTCCGGCTCCATCCTTGTCTCAGTGTCTGCATTGTAGGAGGCCCTTATCAAACTCAGGAGGAATTGCAAGTTTGGAAACCCTGAAGGTGCTCTCCGCGAAGGATGATTTCCAAGCGACGACTCAGGAAGGCTCCTCGGTAAGTGCTTTCCTTGCTCTCCATGAAACTTGTAAGTCCGAGTTCTTGGGAATGGAAAAGAACTTGCTCTTTCCTTTAGCTAGGGAAGGTGGTGGAAGCAATGGCTCTTCGCAGGTGTTCGACGGTCTCTCGGTTGAGGTTAAAAATTACATAAAGGGCATGGAGGACCAGATACGTTTGCTTCGCAATGAAAACTTTGAAATCAAGATGGCTATCACTAACCTCTATTCCCTTTCTCAAGCTTCACATTCAGAGGTCAGAAACTGTAGCAATCATATAAATGGGAAGGTCTCCAGCCTGGCTAAAACCGTTGATAAGGTATTTACTAGTTCTGTCAATTTGGATTATAAAATTACTTCTGTTCATAGAAGTATAATGGACATGGAAGCGAAGATCGACAACATGAGAGATGAAATTAGGCAAAGTATATTGGATCTGCAAGAAGGAAAAGGTGGAACGACTGGAAGTAATGAGGAGTCTCAGGTTGATACTCTCCACAAGTAGAACAAATCTCATCGCCAGCGTTAGCTCTTCGGTTTTGGTCTTGGATTTTTATGGTATTTTTGTAATGGTCCCCATACGTAAAAGTCTTCTAGTCCCTTTTGGTTATGAGGAAATGGTAGCACCTCAGGGTTATCAGAAGTATAATTTAGGAGCAATCTTGTTTTTGTCTATAGCAGATGTAGTCCATAACTCCTTTTGGATAGTAAGACAAGTCATTTTCTTTCTGCAATGTTTTGCTTTTGTACTTACCTTCTTGGGAAGTTTGTAAGGAGATACAGTTTCCATAGAATAGGAAAGTACCATGATAAGTATAGACTGGTAAAGGATGAACAAGGAGTCATGGATGTAGTCCTCCGTTGGGAACAGTTTTTTTTCAGATCTCTGTAATATCTGTTTTTCATTTTATATAAAAGCTCCTTAACCATTTTTGTTAAAAAAAAACATTCTGCTCAAATAAATATTTCAAACCACATTGGTAAGCTCTAAGGTCAATATTTGTGCCCATCAAATAATGCTTCCACATCTTCAAAACATGCGCTATGACAACAAGTTCTAAATCATGGGTAGCATAATTATTTTCATGCTCTTTCAAGTTTTTGGACTCATACCATACCATGTGATTATCTTGCATAAGGACTCCTCTAATTCATTGTTTACATGTATCTATACACACCACAAAATCATTTTCTGGTTTTGCAATTTTCATAATTGGAGCACTTGTAAGAAGTTTTTTGAACAATTGAAAACTTTCTTCACATTTTTGTGCCCACTCAAATTGTATTCCCTTATTTTGCAAAGAAGTGATCGGATGTGCAACCTTGGAGGATTCTTCAATAAACCTTCTGTAATAACTAACAAGACCCATAAAGGATCTCACATCTACCACATTTTTTGGAGTTGGCCAATTCATACTGGTCTCAATATTTTTTGGATCCACCAAGATTCCTTCCTCTGAAATAATGTGATCCGAATAATGAATTCATTTTTTATTTATAAAAATCACATTTTCTTAGCTTTGCATAAAACTTATTATCTCTTAGCAATTGCAAATTTATTCTCAAATGTTCTGCATGATCATCTTCATTCTTGGAATAAATAAGAATGTTATCTATGAAAACAATAACAAACTTGTCTAAATACCTACTAAAAACGCTATTCATGAGACACATGTATGTATTCGGTGCATTAGTGAGACCAAATGGCAATACCAAAAACTCATAGTGTCCATATGTTGTTCTAAAGGTTGTATTGCATATGTCTTCTTCCTTGATTCTCACGTAATGGTAATCAGACCTTAAGTCAATTTTTGAAAATACTTCTGTCCCTCTCATTTAATAAAAAATATCATCAATTCGAGTTAATGGGTACTTGCTTTTGATTGTAACTCTGTTCAAATGTCTATAATCAATGCATAACTTGAGTGTCCCATCTTTCTTTTTCACAAATAGCATGGGTGCTCCCCATAGATACACACTTGGTTGAATATACTTATTTTCCAATAATTCTTGCAATTGCATTTTCAACTCTAATAATTCTAGTGTACTCATTCTTTAAGGTGTCTTAGACACTGGTGCAACTCCTGGCACAAGATCAATTGTGAAATCAATGTCTCTCTTTGGAGTAAGTCATAACACTTCATTAGGAAACACATCCTTGGATTTTTGCAACACATAATAGTCCTCCAACTTGGGAATTTAATTTTATGTTTTATCCAAAACATGGGTTGCATACAATTGAAAACCATTTCTAAATAACTTCTTTAGTTGCATGTCTAAAATCTGCCTAACATAAACTACCTTTGGAATGCCCTTCACTACCCTCGAGTTTCCTTCTTCATCAATGCACTCAAATGTCTTGTTGTAGCAATCAAGTTTAGTTTTGTGTGCTTCCAACCAGTCCATTCCAATGAGAATGACACAAGAACCAAGTGAAAAATATTCACATTTTTCCATGTTAAAAGTCCACCCATTTCTAATGGACATTTTCCCAACATTTCACTAACTTTTCTCTTGTTTCCATTGGCTAGTTAGACTAACCGTGATTTACTATACTTTGTTTTATTAAAATAAAAAATCTCAACAATTTCAGGAGTGATTTAACTATGAGTAGATATAGGGTCAGTCAAAATATAAATAAATTTCTTAACAATCTTACCTTCAACCTCAACCAAAGTTGATTGATATTGGTCTACTTGGCGGGCCTCTATTGCTACATAGGGATGGTTCTTGCCACTTAACCCACAATTTCAATTGTTTGGATGTTTTGAACTTGCTTGGCACCCCCACTTTGATGTGGATGGTTTCTAATCATATGGTCCTCTCCATATCCCCAACATTGAAGTGATTCTCTTGGCTTGTCTCCTGCCATCCTAATTGGCTTAGTCAGACCCTGCGGTTGATTCCTTTTCTAATTTCTGAAATGAGGGGGATTGAACCCCTTCTTTCTTTGGTCAAATTTCTATTTTTTCTTATCTTTCCATGCCTTATGGAATTCTGGTCTATTTTTTTTTATCATAACAATATTTAGCCTTCCTTGTGGTCTCCTCTAGAGTTTGAGGTTCATTAAACTCAATTCTATCTTTGTATGACTGAGGTAGTCCACTTATAAAATGTTGAATCTTGACCTTATCATCCTTGATATACTTGAAATATCTTAACAAATCCAAGAACTTATTTGCATATTCCTCCATGGTCATTTGCCTCAATTTCAATTCACCAAACAGTCTTTTATTTTGTCACCATAGTACCTATCAGAGAGGTACTTTTGCTTGAAGTATTTCTTGAATTGTTTCCACTTAGTATTCCTTTCATTTATCTTCTTCGCTTGCCTAAGGTGTTCGACCATATAGATGCTCTTCCATTCAAATTGAATATGGACGCCCTTTCCTTCATATTCCCGAAGTAGTTTTGGACTTGGAAATACTTCCTCATTCGAAGAAGCCAATCCTCAACTTATTTACCAAATTTTACTTCACCATCAAAGGTAGGAGGTTTGGCATTCCTAAATTCTCCATTCAAGTTGTTCTTAAAAGACCTCTTCCTCTTATTCCTATGAGATGAAGAGTTGGAACCTTCAATGGAGTCTTTAGAGGCAGATGACTCACTAGAAGAGAAATCTGGTGTATATGTCATATTTCTAGAAACTCTTCTTAATCCATGGGACCTCTTATGAAAATGCCTCCTTGAGCTACTCCCACTCTTTCACTACAAGGAAAAGAGCTTGTAGCGAATGTCATAGTGGAGGTTTTTAGTGTTATAATATTGATGAAAATTGTCAAAAAAACCTCTGCCAATGGTAGCGGATGTTTTAACGGAGGTTATTACAGATATATTCTATAACTAAAAAAACTCAGCAGTCGGAGGTTTTAGCAGATGTTTTTTACCGGTGTGCTTTGTTGGAAAATTATGCAATGGTGCGTACCGTCATACAACGCACCAGTGCTGAACAATATGAATAATCTGCACCGATGCACTCAAATAGATAGAGCATCAGAGATCACCAAAGTTTAATGTCGCATCAATAATTACATATAGCTTATACGAACGGTGCTTACTTACAACCGAACCACACCAATGTGACATTTTACGTCATACGCATCGAAATTTTTTAATATTTTTAAACTTTGACAGTGTTATCTATTTATAATAGCACCTCGTTGCATTTCATAATAATAAGCACTGGTGCATACAAACTATTACAATGTCCCGGTGCATTTCAACAATTAAAATGCCCTGACGCGATATATTACAAAAAACACCGGTGCATACAGAGTTTAAATATCCCGGTGCAGATTAACAATTAAAACAAACCGAAAATGTGACTGAGATGTGGCCTTTTTATTTTTTTAATTTAACGATTTGTTTCATTTACATTGGATTCCCGAGGCGTATAAATTATTTAAATGCATCGGTGCTATAATTTGAATAAACACACCGGTGCGATATAAAATACCAAAAACACCGTATATGATTATTTGAATAGTGACTCCTGACATTATAGTGAAATGTCTATATTATTATTTATTATATTTTTATTTCATTGTTCATTAGAAATTGAAATATTTGTTTATAGTACTATTCATTTCAATTTTAATTATTGTGTTTGTTTGGATTAATTTCTTGTATAATAGATTCTAGCATCTATTGTAATATTTAAGCATCCATACATTTAATTACCAATATAATGTACCATTTCACATGTAACATTTGACAATAACATTGGAGAATGCAATAGAATAAAAATGTTTATTTCATTATATATCAATAAGATTACCATTGTCCTACAAAATAAAACAACACGGAGACAACAATAATCAACATGTTTGAAGACAACCATACGCAGGATCATTTGAGTAGTAAGAAGGAGATGTGTTAGTCAATTTGAAACTCGACGTTTCGATCCCTACTCTGGGATCATCATCAAGATATAATTGAAGCTTGAGGGAGAATAAGATACCCGTGAACCTATTTATATGACTCTATGATATAATTCTTTCTAATGATGAGAGTTGGTTTCATTTATGTTTTAGGTTTTCAAATTTATATCTTTATTTACTTTTAATTTTAATTTAAACTTTAAAAATATAATACTAAGGAATTATAAATAAAGTTTAGGTCTTCATCCTCTCACTCGATTTTTCAATTTTTTTGAATTATGTGATGCATACCTCTGCTTACGAAAGTCTTGTGACAGATCCCTTATCTATGATTCCTTTCCATGATATAAACCCCACTAGCATACTTGTTGAGATTGATCCAAGGAAAACCCTAAACATCTACAAAAAGAACAACTGGTTCATCTTCTGCAAGACAAAAAGGATGTGTTTGTGTGGGAATGCATAGACATGAGAGGTATTCACCTTGATTTGTGCACCCACCACATTTACATAAAGGACGAGTCTCGACCTATCCGACAGCCTCAACGCTGTATGAACCCAACCTTAAGAGACATAGTTAAGGATGAGTTATAGAAACTGCTTAATGTAATTTTTTTCTATCATATTTCCAATAGTTAGTGGGTCTCCCATCTTGTGATAGTATAAACAAAGAAAAATGGAAAATGGTGGGATCTATATTCATTATAAGGAACTAAACAAGTCTACATAGAAGAACCATTTTCCCTTTCCCTTTATAGAACAAGTTCTTGACACACTAGCAAGAAAATATTTTTTCTCTTTTCTGAATGGATTTAGTGGATATAACCAAATCCAAATTTCTCCTGAAGACCAGGACAATACAACCTTCACCTATCCTTGGGGGACATTTGCATACCGAGTCTTTCCTTTTGGAATTTGTAATGCACGTGCCACCTTCTAGCAGGCTCTGCTTGGTATCTTTTACAACCTATGGTAATACATTCAATGAGGCCCTAGTAAATTTGGAAAAGGTGCTTAAAATATTCAATAAGACTCACCTCTCCTTGAGTAATGAAAATTTCCATATGCTAATGAATGTGGGTATTGTTCTTGGGCATTGTCTCTTTTATAAGAATTGAAGTGGGTCTAATGAAAATTGAGGTAATCCTAAACTTCCCAGTCCAAAAACACAAAAAAATGTATGTATTTTTTTGGGGACATGCTGGTTATTATCAACATTTTATTGAAAATTTTACTGAACTTGCATCTCCCCTATTTTATTTACTTTCAAAGGATACATAATTTGTTTGGACAGATGAATGCCAGTCTTCTTTTGAATATCTTAAGAGACAAATTCAATGAGGCTCCTATGTTGTGTGGACTTAATTGGTCCATACCATTTCATATCTTGATAGACACTTTGGATACAACTATTGGAGCAATATTGGGCCAAAAAGGAGGAGGGAAACCTTATGCTATTTATTTCATCAACAAAAAAATAGATCTTGTAGAATTGAATTACACAATAATAGAGAAAGAGTTCCTTCCTGTTGTTCACTCTATTAATAAGCTTTTTCATTATATAACTAGCTATCCTATTTTCCTACGTATTGATCATTCTACCATCCATTATCTAGTGAGAAAACTTATCACTAATGGTAGAATTAATAGGTGGTTGTTGTTACTACAAGAGTTTGATGTCACCATTGTTGACAGACCTGGGAAGGATAATGTTGTGGCAAATTTCCTTTATAGGATTACTAGCAATGGTGATGCCTTACTTATTGAATATAACTGTCTTGATGAACATATTTTCACATTATCTACTTACACTTTGTGCTATGCAGATATTGCTAACTACTTGGTTGTAGGAAAGATTCCAGATCACTTCTCCCCAAGAGAATGATAGTGCATCATCAGTAAAAGATCTATGAATTCTTGGATTGAAGGCTACCTCTTTTACATAAGGTTGGATTTTATAATCCGATGTTGTGTCAGAGAGGATGAAATTTATGACATTCTCAAGTGATGTCATGATGAGCTTTTTGATGGAAACTTTACCGATAAAAGGAATCCTCACAAGGTGTTTTGTTTGGCCTATTATTGGCCTAATATATTTTGTGTTTCCAAAATGTATGTGAGCAGTTGTGATAGTTGTAAAAGGATGAGCCAACCCATCTAGTTTGATGAAATGCCACTACAAACCCAACTTGTCATTGAACCCTTTGAGAAATAGACCTTATACTTTATGGGTCTGATTACTCCTCCATCTCCTCAAAAGGTCCATATATTGGTATGCATAGACTATGTCACCAAATGGTTGGATACCAAGGCACTTCTAAGGGAAACTATGTGAGTTGTTGTAGATTTCCTCTACAAGGAGATGTTTGCTTGTTTTGGGGTACCTCGTGATATTGTCATGGTTGGAGAATCTAAGTTTAATTTACAACAAATCCATAAACTTACCAAAGAGTGCCAAATTCGACATAGAACAACCTCACCTTACCATCCTTAGGCCAATGGAAAAGTGGAAAGTAGAAACAAAGTGTTAGATTCTATTTTGACAAAGACCATACAAATTCACCATTGTGTTTATGCTTCTAGAATTTCATAATGCCTTTGGGATTATTGAACCACATGGAGGATCACCACGGGATTCACTTCCTATGAACTTATCTATGGTAAAAATGCCATCTTTCCAATTGAATTTGAGATCAAGACATTGAGGACTGATTTACATGTGGGTGTAGATCTTGCAGAAGCACAACAACACCACCTAAACCAGCTTTATGAGCTTCATCAATTTGCTTTTCATAAGACCTCTATTGTTGTGGAAAAAAAAAAAGTCTTACACATCTAACATTGCTAGCTGTTGTGAAAACAATGTTCAATCTTGGTGGTAGAGTGTTGTAATATAGGAGTGTATGAATTCATTAAGTACTCGAATATATTCTCTATATTCTCTATTCAAATTACTCATTTGGAGATTTGTCTTATAGTTTTATTGTGTAAATGCTCTAAAACAATAGTTTATGTTTCAATTTAATTGTAGGTGTTATATAATCTCATGTCTGTCATGTCCAAGTACAAGTTTGATTAGAATTCAAGTCATATGTTGTGTTATAGATTTTTAATAAATGTTGTTCTTTGTATATGGTCTCACGGATATAATTGAGGAGTTTGAAAAATTCATTCCTAATGTCCATAATGTGTACCTTGGACCATCTTGAAATGGAGTATTATACTTCTCACCTAGGTTCTATTCACATAAGTGACATGTTGAACTCATCATGAGTATATTGTTGTATAGAGATATGTTATGATAGCCTTTACTCAGTAGATAGAAGTAATATTATTATATTCCAATTATTCAAATTCTTTATGGTTTTGTGTGATGCGGTTAATTGATGGATGAGAAGGGGAAGTTAATTCAGTAGGATCTCAACTATGATGCCCTCACATAACATATATCTAGAAGTGAACCTCCTTGGGCAATGAAATATTCCCCCCTTTACATAATAATTTATTTAGTATTATTGATGCATCCCTAACCAGGGTTGATGGATAAGTTTAGAGGATAAATGGATGGAGAAAACTTGATTCTATAAATGTATTTTATGTACTTTAGTCCTAGACAATTTCCTATACATTTTTCCAAGATTCATCTATAAAATTGCCTCGGAAAACCTCATGTTTTGGATGGCAATCACTCTTTCATTTTCCTCTAGAAATCACCATCAGAAACCTATGCAAATTCTAGAATAGAACTCAAGTTACCCTTCTATGGGTTGCATGATAGTGCCAAAGAACACATTTTGGAAGCTACCTTCAAATTTGTGAGTTTTTCAAGATTTTATGTTCCATGTTTTGTGGCCTGGAAGGTTGGAAGACTTTTAGGATGAGGATATTTATTTATCCCTTGCATTAGGGTGAAAAAGTAATTATTCATTGGAGTTGAATAATATCCTTTGTTTTCTTAGATTTGTTCTGTGGAATCAACCTATATTATTCATACCTGAACGAAAAATTTGCTCATGTAATAAGCTGCTTGAGATATGAATAATTAATGATTTCCATTACCTCCATCATTATCCGAGATAGGATTCCTGCTTAATATTTAGGATTAAATTAGTAGTTGAAATTCAAAATTAACTGATGAGATAACCTAAAGCACATGACTTAGTATATAACTACATACAGGTGGTCTAAACATGGATGATATGTTATATGATTTAACCCAACATAAGAATAAGATTACTATTCTAACATAAATAAATTAGATTAAATGAATGAAGGGAAGTCTAGGTGTGGGTCATTTGATAGGATATAGACAATATACTAGGCTGCTACTGGCGAGTCACCATGTGAAATAGAGAGGGCCAGGAGTTGAACTCAACCCTCCTTGAGATCTATTTATAAAGCCATGATTATGTGGGTTTCAAATTATAAGATGGGTAAAAACATATGGGACTCAATATTGACGCAATTTATCAGGAATTTATAGGCATAAGATATTTAAATTGAAAAAATAAATTGACAAACAAAAAAATCACATCTTGAAACTATTAATACATTTTAGAAAATAGATACCGCTTATAATGCTTTCAACACAAATATTGTAAAGGTAAAATTTCAAAATATAGGATATTTTGGGAATGGGATAACTTATGTTTCCTTTGATACAAGGAATTTGGTAGTGGATGAATATAAAGGTTCCATTGTTTTCCTTATCAAGGTCATTCAAAATTGTGAGTTGTAACTAGCCACTTACACATTTTTCCTTTAACATTCTACTGTGATCTAGCTTATTTAATGTTGTCCAGTTCTCCTTATAAAATAATAATTACCCGGAAGTGTGGTTATATCTCATGATTCCCCATCCTACTCATCCCGAAACTTCTTTGTAGGAATGAAATTCACCATTTGCGTGGAAAAATGTGGAAATTGTGGTTGGGTAGGGTCATTTGCAATGGCTATCATTTTTCTTCATAGAGTTCCAACTAGTTCTAAAACATAGGCATGATTAAATTCCTACACAATTAATATTAACAATAGAGACAACTTCTCCTCACCAAGAGCTTAACAAATGAGTGACCCACCATGTGCACTCATCATGTTTCCAAGACACCATAAATTCCAAATAAAATAATAGCAACCATTCCTGGAATCAATTATTCACAATATATAAAGAAAACCATATTCCCTATCAGAATGTAGCCACTTCTATTGTGAACCTAGTACCATGGATACCTCTCATCCAAACCATACATGTTACTCTGAAATCTAGTTTTGTGAAAATGGACATGGACTTACTTTGTTTCAACAATGGATATCTTCCCCACATAGTGATGCATTAACCAATAACAACTATGCAATAAAAACTCTATAATTTGTCTCAAAACCTCTATACTCTACCAAAATTGGAGTCTTGATTCATAGTTGGAACTCTTAATTGCCGCTAAGGCTAGCCCCTTCCCACCTAACCCTCTCAATTTGGTTCCAAACTAGATTCTTATTCTACATAGTTCAATATTTCATGGCACAGTCCCGGTTTCATGGGAAACAAATCCAAATGTTCGATTGTATTTTGTTTTTTAAACTATTACATAACGTAATTTACATATAATTAATTAGTATATTTAAGCATTTTCTTATGAAATTTATAAAGTTTCAATATCTCTTATTCAAAAATATAATATATAACTACTACATAATATAATTTAATTTACATGGAAAAATTTAATCTTTTTTTAATCTCTTGATTTATAAAGTTTCAATCTCACTTATTCATAAATGTAAGTATAAAGTTCCCCACGATGGGTGCCATCGGGATGGGGCCATCACCCCACATGTCTAACAAATGTGATGATGGGGGGGTCGTACCATGCAACCTGGCGTGTGGTGCACGGTCGTCAATCTCTGCCCAGGATCTTGAGCTCCATCCCAGTCATCGTCCTTTGGCCCATCATCTCTACGCATGCCCACGATGTTCCGTACGAAGGATGGTTCTCTCGCTTCTGCGAGTCTTCATGGAAATCCAATTTGGAGGTGGCAAAAATGAAAACCCACATTGCACACTCATTCAAAGTCACAGGAAGGGGCAGCCTCGGCTCAAATACCAGCCCGGAATTAGCAAGTACAGCCATTCGCACTACCCACTTCCTTATCTGCTCAGTTCAATCGCTAAGGGGCTTGCACTCCTCCTTCAAGGCCATTCACACTAAGTTTTTTTGACCCAAAATCCGACGGCACAAAATTTGAATTTGCTACAACCTATGGTCGCCTATTCGACAATTCCAATCTTTTTTTACCGTCGGTGGGATATCGGCTAAAATCCGACGTAGTTGAAGACGTCGAATATTCGACCACCCTACCTCGTCGGTTATCTGACTTCCTCTAGCTTCACATGTAGTCGGATAAGCGACAGCTTTAACTTCCAATATTGGTCGGATACCATCCTTTTGCCATCGAATATGCGGCGCACATTTCGACATCCCTTCCTTGATGGCGTCGGTTCAGTCGTCAGTTAGACGAATCCCATACCATACAAAAAAAGGCGGATCCGACGTTCTGAGTCGTCGGACGTATGGAAAAGGCATCGGATATTACACTGTTGTCGTCGGTTTATCTGTCGGATATGCGACGTGTATGCCATACAAAAAAAAGGCAGATCCGACGTTTCGAGCCGTCGAAAGTATGGCAAAAGCATCGGATATTACCTTGCGGTCGTCGGTTATGCCGTCGGTTAAGCGACGTGTATGCCATACAAAAAAAAGTGGATCCGACGTTCCGAGCCATTGGAAGTATGGCAAAAGCGTCGGATATTACCCTTCGGTCGTCGGTTGAGTCGTCGGTTAAGCGACTAGTCAATACATTTAAAAAAAAAAAACATTTCTGAAATAAAACTTTTCATTAGATAGTTAATGGGTAGTTACTTAATGTAAAAGTCTCATTTTTATTAAATAAGAACCAGTAGGTGGTTGGTAGTCATTAATTTTGAGATTGCATGTAGTTAGGGTTTTGTTTATTAAGAAACTATTTATAGCAGGTGGTTGGTAGTCATTAATTTTGAGATTGCATGTAGTTAGGGTTTTGTTTATTAAGAAACTATTTATAGCGCTAGAAGGATGCATATTGTTTTGTCAAAGATTGGTATTGTATTGAAGCTTTGCTCAAAGGAGCTCATCCTCTTGAAGAGGCCCATGAACATTACTCTCTCTTTTTGAATTTATTAATACAAGTGTTATATTTTGCAAGTTTAATCTCTTTCTTGCATTTTCTTTTGTTCACTTATATTTATTTGAGGTTAAGGATATTGATTCCAAGGAAATTAAAGAGAAGGTTAAGGTTATTGATTCCAGTGCATCATTTACTCAACCGTTGAAGTTGTGGAAACTGGAAATTGGTTATGAGGAGCAACCAAAAATCACAACAAGCTCCAAGAAATTGTCAAAATTTAAACAACACGCTAGTGGGTTGTAGAAAGCCCGCATCGTAGCCATTCATTGAGCTCCTCTCTGTTTCAAGAATAATTTCATATTCTCTACTGAACAAGGCCAACCACGTGAAGGTGGAAGCTCTTATGGCCCCTCACATCACTCTCAATTCCCCATACCCAATGCATGCACTTGAAAAAAACAAATATGTGCAAATTCATCCATATTTCATCATGAACTTTCATCCATATATGTGCAAATTCATCCATATTTCATCATGTGGAAACTCAAAATTGGTTATGAGGAGCAACCAAAAATCACAACAAGCTCCAAGAAATTGACAAATTTTAGACGACACGCGAGTGGGTTGTAGAAAGCTGGCATCGTAGCCATTCATTGAGCTCCTCTCTGTTTCAAGAATAATTTCATATTCTCTATTGAACAGGGCCAACCACGTGAAGGTGGAAGCTCTTCTGCCCCCCCCCCTTCACATCACTCTCAATTCCCCATACCCAATGCATGCACTTGAAAAAAAACAAATATTTGCAAATTAATCCATATTTTATCATGAACTTTCATCCATTATTCATTCAATAAATGCTAACATTCACTAAACCATTGTTTCTGTCGATCCGCACATTCATTCAATAAAAGATAACATTCAATAAACCATTCATTAATCATTCAGTCAACACATTCATTCAATAAAAGCTGAAATTCAATAAACGTAACAGTTTACTACACTGAATCATTAAAACATTCATTCATTAATTAGGCCAAAAATCGTGGACGATATATTGTTATAAAAAATATTTAGACGAGATTTGAACCTGCGACCTATGTCTAGTCCCAAGGATGCCACCTTCAAGCTTGACCTTATCAATCAATTCCCATCGCCATTTCCTCTCATACAACGTCCCAAAACCATTTCTCTCGACACCCACTCTTCATTTATTATGCATGCATTTCACTATGCAACCGTCTCAGATTCCCATTGCGTTTTCCATCAATTAGTTTATCAACTCAGTATGACCCACGTCCGCCGTCCAATGAGTGTTTTCGCGGTCTTTAGTTTCAACCTGGAAACGGTTGACGATTCATGGTATTACATTTCCCTTCAGCTGTAAATGACAAACTCATAGTTCACTATGAAGGTTTGTCTGACAAATATGACGGTCAGAGAAATCTTAATAGTGAACTATGAGTTTGCCATATTGCAGCTTAAGGGAAACGTAATTATAGAATGAATCGTCACCATTGTCAGGCTGGAACTCAAGACTGCAGAAACACTCCTCGGACGGCAGGCGTGGGTCATACCGAATTGATAAACTAATAGAGGGAAAACGCAACGAGAATCTGAGACGATTGCATAGTGAAATGCATACAGAATGAATCAAGGTTGAATGTGGTAGCCCGCCATCTCCCATTGTGAAATGCTTATAGAATGAATCGAGCTTGAAGGTGGTCTCCCATTGCCAGCTGCACTTCAAGCTTGAAGGTGGTAGCCTTGGGACTAGACATAGGTCGTAGGTTCGAATCTCCTCAGTTCAGTTCGTACCCTGTTATTTTTTCGATGCAAACTATATGTTTTCTTTAATTTGCTGTTGACTTTAATTCCCTAGCGTAAGAGGAGCCATTATGGTAAAGTTGCATTCCTATAAAAAAGATGAACATTGACAACAAGCAGCATGTCTCTAATTGTTGTCGGTGTATGCTAGCTTAGTTGCAAATATCATGCTTCAGAAGAAGGCAACCTTGAATGGTAAATATACCAATTTGGAAGGGTTTAATGTGAGGTTAAGGATATTGATTCCAAAGAAATTAAAGAGAAGGTTAAGGATATTGATTCCTGTGCATCATTTACTCAACCTTTGAAGTTGTGGAAACTGGAAATTGGTTATGAGGAGCAACCAAAAATCACAACAAGCTCCAAGAAATTGTCAAAATTTAGACAACACGCGAGTGGGTTGTAGAAATCCAACATCGTAGCCATTCATTGAGCTCCTCTTTGTTTCGAGAATAATTTCGTATTCTCTACTGAACAGGGCCAACCACGTGAAGGTGGAAGCTCTTATGGCCCCTCACATCACTCTCAATTCCCCATACCCAATGCATGCACTTGAAAAAAACAAATATGTGCAAATTCATCCATATTTCATCATGAAATTTCATCCATATATGTGCAAATTCATCCATATTTCATCATGTGGAAACTCAAAATTGGTTATGAGGAGCAACCAAAAATCACAACAAGCTCCAAGAAATTGACAAATTTTAGACGACACGCGAGTGGGTTGTAGAAAGCTGGCATCGTAGCCATTCATTGAGCTCCTCTCTGTTTCAAGAATAATTTCATATTCTCTACTGAACAGGGCCAACCACGTGAAGGTGGAAGCTCTTCTGCCCCCCCCCCCCCCCTCACATCACTCTCAATTCCCCATACCCAATGCATGTACTTGAAAAAAACAAATATGTGCAAATTCATCCATATTTCATCATGAACTTTCATCCATTATTTATTCAATAAATGCTAACATTCATTAAACCATCGTTTCAATCGATCAACACATTCATTCAATAAAAGATAACATTCAATAAACCATTCATTTTCAGTGACAGGAAATCTACGGCGAGAATTTTGAATTGCAAAATTCTCACCGCAGATTTCCTGTCACTGAATATAAAAACTGTGGGTTAAGATGAACAACCAAACCATTCATTAATCATTCAGTCAACACATTCATTCAATAAAAGTTGAAATTCAATGAAGGTAATAGTTTAGTACCACACTGAATCATTAAAAAATTAGAACATTCATTAAACCATTCATTCATTCATTAGACCAAAAATTGTGGACGATATATTGTTATCCAAAATATTTAGACGTCGTTTTTCCCGTCACTTCTTTTTAGAAGTTTTTCTTCTCTTCAGTGGTAGATAATCTATAAGAGGACCATCTACATCTGGACTTTCTACTCCAGTTCTTGGTTCTTCAGCAGGCGCTTGTGGTTGTTCTAGACGTGGATTTTGTGGCAAGGGGTTTGGATTTGCTGCAACGATGTGAAAATGTTACATCGTTATATTTTGCTATTGTAATGACAAGTTTTTCATTTTAAAAAATTCATTACGAAGGTGTTTTTTTACCTGGTGTGACCAAATCATATTGTTGATGTTCTTGTCCAGTCTCAACCTGTACAGTTTCACCCTCTACATGCCCTGCAGTTGAAATACGGTGAACTACAATTAATGGTCACCATTTGCAATGCTGTACATAAAATTGTAGCATATGAATAAATTCATTACCAAGATTCGAAGCTTGATCATCGATTTGTTGTTGTCCCTCCTCGACACTAATGGGATCATTGCTTTCCTGTTAAAAATAGAGTCAATATTTTACATCTAGTATTTGTAACGAAAATATTGCACAAGCGACAAATCTTCATTAAACTATATAGATTCTATATACCTGTGCACTGGATGGATTGTTACCACAAGTCTGTGTTTGCCCATATAAGCTTCTTTAGCGTTCAACAACAACTCCAAAGCCTTCCTGGAAGCCAAGCCTCATGTCTTCCTCTGTGGGTACTTCATTGAATCAATCGACCTGCATATTTGCTTATTGTCGTTAATTAACATTTTACGGTGCAATAAAACGAAAAATAATTTTCAATTTATTATTTGTATTCATTGTTGGTTTCTCGAAACTTACAATCCGTGCCGCAAAATTCGAATAACCACTAGGGCCAAGCTTGTGCTGACCTATTTTTTCTAGTCTTGCGTTGGTGGCCTTTGATGTGTCTGATAGCCTATGAAAGTGTTGAAATACGTTAGATGTTCCGAGTTCGATATAGAAATCAAGGATAATAAGGTTTAGAATTACATTGCGGAAAGTATTGCATACCTCCTTGTGCCTGGTGTTACCTTGCCTTCTCTTCTCAGAGCCCTCTCCTTTCCATCTTCCACTAGATCTCTCCACTTCATTGTTGGAATCATTGGTGGGAGCTCATACCTATGGTTTTTTTCGAGGTGTGTCCTATATTGGTCTCGGACAACCTTCACATATTGACAAGCCTTTTTCAGGACATTCGCATGACTGAAGGTTTTTTCCCCGAACAGGCCAACCAACCTATTAGTGAGTTCATCTTTTAAATGTTTCGGTTGTCTATCCCACCTTTCTCGGATGGTGGGCCCGAAGAGTTCCAAGCAAAAATCATCCATATGTTTATAGAAAACATTGTTTCCTGCAAAACGATCATGCCATGATCATAATTAGTTGATAAAAAATGTTTTATCGGTATATTACAATGAAATTATAAACACTAATTAACCTGATCAACTATGATTAATTACTTGGGATCTTCGCTATCTTTATTGGGACGAGATCTTCGTCCACCAAAAATGTTGTCTCCAGTGTTCCCATGCTTTTTACACGGGTAGATCCTAGAAATGTAGCTTCTTCAACATCAAAATTAGGAGGGGACTCGGTGTCGACCCCTTCTTGTGGTTGATCCATTGTGTGTTGGTCAGTAGCGGCTGCTGCGCTCACAGCAGGAGTCCGTGGTGTTTCGGAACGTGTTGTCGACTGTTCAGTCGACAACAATGGCGAAGGATTCGAACTACGTGGAGTCGTTTGGTCATGATGCAAAGTCTCTCCACGAGCCTTGCTGGGGCCAACACCACCTTGACCACTATTGTGTGGTCCCTTGTAATTCTATAAATACACACCACGTCTTATACGTTCAATACTATCATATAAAAGAGAACATTATAAAGATTTAAATGAATTATTCTATGATTCAAGATTCCTCAACTTACTCGCAAGGTATTAGATCTATGTTCCAACAATGCAATCCTTTCTGTAATTGCGCTTGTCTGCGGAACCTGGATTAGTAGAGTAAGGATTTCCGCACTATATCTATTCAACAATTTCTCTACCATCTTTAGCGGGTCTGTGGCTTCACCAATTTTTTCGCAATCGTGAAGCACCTCTGCCACTTCAGGTTCTAACGGAAAATCTTGCGATGCTGGTTCATACTGCGATTCACTAGTGGGTTGCAACAAACATATATAAAGCACTACTGAGTTCTCTTTCGATAGATTCCAAATTTTATATAAATGTAACATATCTATCATGATAGATTCGTAAAATTACAACACGGTTTACATTATCATAACGAAACCAGTATACACACGAAAAATACATAACAAAATTAACATTTTGCTACGTATTATATTGGTACAATTGAAATGAATTATACCTGCGACCTCGAGGATCGCTATCCACTCATTGGATCAATGGTCATAGGCAACTTGCCCCGATCTGCTAATATCTGGGAGCTTCCCCTAACAACACCCTAATAAAAAAACATAGTGAAAGTCACCTAAACGAATCCAAACCTATTCATGAAAAAACACATCAAAAAAATTATTATTCATATTATATTTTTAATATTACAAAGATGTATACCCGTTGCGTGGACCCTGGTGTGGCCAACCTTACGGAACCGGCCTGCATCAAAAACATAGACTAGAAAATTACGTAAACGAAACCAAAATATGCATTGAAACATTAATATAATGCTAAAACATTTTGACATATTTTAATTGTACAATTCAAATTAGGTCTACCTGTTGCCCCGAGGGTGTTGTCGTCTGATCAACATTCGACAGGTGTATTTCCCGATCAACGTTCTGCATCAAATATAAATAACATTATATAAAACAGACCAAGTTATTAATAATGGAAAAACAAAGCAAATAAAAACTCTTTTTTCTTATTATATTTGTACTATTAGAAAGATGTATACCTGCTCCGTCGAGTAAGAAGTTCTCCTCCGACCATTTGTTGGCAGGGATTTATCCCGATCACTGGCCTGCGAAGTAAATATGGGAAATTTAAATGAAATAAACTAACAAAAAATCCTTATGATGTTTAATTTATTACTAAAAGGTTGGGTAAAATGTTATATAGTAACATTGTTTGTATATACTCGGTTGACAGGGTAATTAATAAGCAACTCGTCCCCTGCAGATATTGTTTTAATAGCAACTACAAAAACACGGTTTCCTTCACGCCCCTCAAATTCGCAGTTTGGTTGCTTAATTGTAGACCCTGGTTGTGTACTGTTTATAAACCTTGCAATATTCCCTGTGGCCTTTGGCCTTCCATCCATGTACAACGTTCCTCCTTTATTTTTATTTTTGTCTTTCAATTGTAAATAGTTTGTTGACAATCCATAGCTACGCATACTTTTTGTATATCGGACAAGGCGCATCCAATCGTTGTAGTTGTATATGGGTCCAACATACTCCATCAATTCTGTACATGTCCCGTAACCGACCAAGATGCAATCCATGGGAAACAACCCGAAACCATGTATCAACGACGGTGCAATTCGATATCTCCTCTCGTTCACACAAAAATCAGTGTTCGGTGGAGGAAGATCCTTCGGTACCCATTGTTTCACTAAATGTCTGTACCTCAAGGGCACCTCTTCGTCGTCTTTTGTCTCATCACCATAGGAACATGCCCCCCCTTGACCGTGAAAAAATTCATTGCGTCTATGGAATCTTCTTTTGGTTTTTTGACATCTAGTTGATACAATTCTTCTAGACCTACTGGATGTCTCACTTTCCTCTAGCCTTCCTAAACTCCCCTCGCTCGAGGAAGACAGATCAAACAAATACCTGTTTGGTTCTACCTGCACCATTGGAAAAAAGTTTAGATTCGGCTGCAAGGCATAGCGCCTCTTAAAAGTTGACGTGTATCACCTTTTATAATTTTACTTGATCCTCATTCCCTTTGTCAACATGTAGGCATTCAAGTGATGATCGGAAGACGACCAATTTATCTTTCTTAAGAGTAGAAAGTCATGCAATATTTATGAGTTGTTTTTTACTATTTGATTTAACACTACATCACACATGAAACACTACACATACACGTTACAGGATCTCCTCTAATGATGCAAGTCCTAGCTACTTGATGAAAACTATTTACCACATATTTGATTACCTTAGTGTAGATGTTTCCTGTAATATACTCAGAAGAGTTACTTTCAGAAATGACTGTGCCTCTTAGAGGCCAGTCAACTCTCGGAACCAAGTGACCCTATGATAGGGCTAGTACAAACTAGAGAGAGAGAGATGACTGGGCTATGGTATGGTCAATCAAAGAAATTCAGTGACAGTAAAAAGGCTCAGTACAAAGACCAACCAGTAAGGTACAAGTCAAAAAAAAAGAATGGGTATAAAGACTCATAACCCTTGGGACTAAGGGGGTGTACACTACCTCAAACGTGGACAAAATACCATAGTTATAACCACAAGACCAAAAACATAAAAGGCAGTACAAATCAATATATGCAATATCTCCTTGTAACTACCTCATATATGCAATATCTCCTTGTAACTACCTCATATATGCAATAGCTCCTTGTAACTACCTCTTGTAACTCAAATAGTACCACCAAAAGGTATGATAGCATGCAATCTTCCTAACTAAGGTCAGGAGGGTGGTACAAAGTGGGTATAAAGACTCATAACAATTTGGAGAAAGTGGGTGTACCTCAAATGTGGACAAACTACCATAGTACCCACAAGACCTAAAACATAAAAGGTGGTACAAATTACAAGATATCCCAATATCAGTAAAACACCCAAAAGGTAAAAGGCAAGGTACCACAAAAATATTATCGACAAAATGAAAGTACCATATGACAATCGACCAAGGTGAGGTACAACCATTCATCTCTCTCTCAAATGTACCATTGTTCCACATAACTTGAAAGACCATCATCACAGTAAACGGAAAAGTCCACATAGGTGATGTGATCATGTGGTCCTCTAGACTACTCCTATAGTCAAGCGTTAGTGGCTCCATGAAGGGGTGTTCAGTCCCTTCAGAAGACCATCTAACTCAACCATCTCGAAGACCTAGGAGAAGAGGACATCACACATCATCAAATAAGTATTGGTAACCACCATGTATGAACTCAAAAAACCTAAAGCAACCGAGCGTGCAGAAGGGGAGCTATGAAAAGACAAGGCTCGCAGGCCAAAAAAACAAGCTCAAAAAATTGTACTAGGACCGATGTCACAGTAAGCGAGCTCAAACGAAAGTGGCTAGAATGCCAACAAGTAGCACTAAAAAGAAAAAGACCCTCTAAAAAGGTGAAAATGCAGGCAAACTTCCTAACTAGGAGCTGGAGACCTCGACAAATCGTATCCTTTGCAAGGTGATGAAATCCAAGTCGAACAATACGAAGTGAGAGACCGAATTTGAAGGATATCCCTCTACCGAAAGGGATCCTGGGTAAAAGAGCCCTAGTAGAAAAGTCACTAAGCTACCTCGTTCATGACACGTCGGAAAAGGTTTTCGGCGCTTCTGCCTTATCACCCTTGTATCACCAGTATGGTAGCCAGAGAATACAAGGAAGACAATGATCAATGTTGCCTTAGGGCTAAGTGGAGTGCGGCATTCCACATAGTCCGTTCGGTTCTCGATCTCGCGGCGGTTTAACCCCTGAAACAACAGGAGGCCCCTCCACAAACTGTTCGATGACCGTGTCAACAAGTACAAGAGGATTTTAGCACCCTAGAGGACAACAACTATGTCTCGGATGATAATGACAAGGGGGAATTATTTGGATGCCTATCCCCGGTGTCCTACCTAACTAACAAATTCTTTTTATCCTCCAGCGAGGTTAAAGTGTGTTGAGTTAACGAGTTAAATTTTAATGGTTGTATTACTCAGTTGGGTGATGGAAGTGAAACTCGTGGTGTGATGACTGACTCAAACCATGCAAATGCATATGAATAAAATAAGCCTTTCCTTTCACTGAATGCTAGCTAAGGTAAGGAGAGAGTTCTTTCAAACTATAACTACTCTTTCAAATTAAATGAATCCAACAATAACTTTCTTCTACTTCTAATGACTAAAATGCATGACAATGTTTAAACCTAATTAGCAAGCATAAGCATGACATTGTGATATTGTGAATAATTGTGTATGCTAGGACACATTATTTCAATTTAAAACCCATGTAATGTACGCTAGGAGACTTAAATTACAGAATGATCTCATAAGTATAAGCCCAAGAATATTTGTCACAATCCAAAATCTATTCACCAAATTCAAATCACTTCTACTATAGCTCAAGTTATGTGGTGTATACAAATATCCAAACCATCTCCGATTCACCCAAAAATTACAAACCATGAAAGAGTTGTTCAAAGAAACCATCAACAATTGGAAGCCATGCAATAAGAAAAAGGCGTTTGCAAGACATTATCATCCACTGGAAAGGTTTGGTAAAAGGATTTAAGTTGAGTAATGGAGGAAAAAAGGTGGAAAAGATTCAAGTGGCACATGTCTATGATTGTAGATAGATGTCAAAAGAGAAGGTTGCTACTTAACCAAATTTTTCCAAAATTGAATGTAATTGTGAGTATGCATAACGAGTGTTTTCCAAGATTGACCTTGACATTGAATTCTAATGTGATGATTTATTTTTACATGGAAAAAGTGGATTTGATATAATAGTAAAAAATCACAATGAAAAATAGTGATTCTAATAGTAATAGACCTCTTGTTGCAAATATGTTCATAATTTTTACTATAAGCGAAGCAATTAGATTCAATTAGATATCCATGTTAGATGTTTAAGATAAGATTTCCAGTCGTATATGGAACTCATCCCTCCATGGCTTGTGGAGTGAGATATTGATTGTTGAAACCCAATGTAAAAACCTTTAGTGTTAGGGCTTCTACTAATGATATCTCCCAAATTGAGCAACGAAATGAAATTCCACTTGCCAATTTCTTGAAGTAGATGTTGATGATGTTTGATGACATTAATGGTACATCACATGTTTTCTTAAATTTGTTTATACTACCCTGCTATTCCCCCTAGGAATCAAGGGTAGCTCAGGCCCCCCACATGAATGGACCCCATGACCTATAAGCCCCCACCCCACCATAGGTATCATTGCACCATTCCATCAAGCCTAATGGTATTCTGGTGACGATCTCTAAATAACTATGCATACCTAAATTATGGTTACCATTTTCTTGAGATCAAATGCATGTGAAGGATTAAAAAGGAAAAAATAAAAGGAGGAAGGGGTCTTCATTAGGTGTATCCTCTTTATTTTAAATGCCTAAAAATTTGGTTATTTTTCATGATTAATGACCTTCTTTGATAATATGAAAAATATTTATGAAAACAAAATAGAAATAGATAAGCTATGTAGTGGCTAGTCCCTGTCGAGCACGAAATGACAAGCGTTTCAATGGATGGGCCATGTCAAATTAAGAACTAAAACCTTTGTTCTCAAATTCCTCAAAAGGCAAATGAAGATAGTGTTAAGTTGTGAGACATTGCATGCCAACATAATCCTTAAACATGGTTGCTACCAACATTCACATATATGAGCTACCAGGATCACCTAGAAAAAATGGGTGTTGTCCTATTTCCCATCACCTCCCTTGCTATCGACATGGTTTGTATTGACTTCTAAATAGTTGGATTAAGAGAGTCTTGGGCAGTGTTGGGACAAATCCCCTCAAGCTCTCGTAGAGTAATGTTGTTCTACCTACAAATTACCTTGTACTTGTCTACAGCTATGTTAATGAAGAATACTCTCTTAGTAGCCAATTGATGTTTGATGGGTACTCTTTCATTTGTTATAATGATAGTTGTTGAGTTGATAAGATTTAATATATTGCTCCTCTTATCAACTTTCTCTCTTTTTTTCAACCCCATTTTATTAATACTTTAAGGTACTGGTCAAATCTACATACAAAAAGATTAATTTCAGAAACTCATTAGAAACCATCATGTTATGATTTATTAGGGATTTTGCCAAAATGTTGAAATTTTTTGGGATGAGTTGAAAAAAACGTGGCGGGAACTGTTAGTCATCATACTTGAACTCATTAAAAATTCATTCTTTTGCATTCACAGTCGACATAAGTACAACAAAAGGGAT
Organism: Larix kaempferi; assembly: GCA_027924585.1. Lineage (NCBI taxonomy): Eukaryota > Viridiplantae > Streptophyta > Pinopsida > Pinales > Pinaceae > Larix > Larix kaempferi. Next base: position 3,860,906 of record BSBM01000298.1, read on the forward strand.
CATGATTGCTAGGGTCCACAGTCAAACATGCATCTGCAAAACAGAAAATTCAAAGCTGGAAGGTAAGATAAGTTAATTAAAAAATTAGTTAAATGGGACCCCTAAGTACAAAGGTGTTAATACAATGTGGGAGTGCAAAAGCGGCTCCTTTAAAAGGCATATTCTATTGAAAGAAAAGGAAACCTGCCTTTGCAAGATAAATGGATCTCCCAAGTCCCAGTACACATTCAAGCAACAATTTTTCCATCTACAATAGAAACTGGGGACAATTTCTTCTTAAGCAGGGAGGAAATGATGAGCACTATGGGGTTAAAGTGCTTATCATATGTTGCAAATCTGAGTTTTGTCCTTGGTAATTCTGTTTTATAGTATGCTTCATCTTAAGGCATTTCATTTTTAGTGGAATGTGACTCCCATCTAGGTGTCACCTGTAGGTTGTAACCCCTCTAGAGATTCCTTTATTGGCTAAAGAAGGTGACGTTTATCCAATCTAGGCATTTTCCCATGTAAGGGCCTCCATTCTTGTACAAAAGCATATATTTTTTGTTCAAGTGTACCTACAGGCCCAGAGTTGTTGAAATACTACATTGTGTTTTTCTGAGTAAGTTCCTTATGTCTTTCTCCTTGGCATAATAGGATCTTTGTATAGATTTTCTCACTTTTCACCATCTCTGGTCCATTCAATTATGTTTTTTGTTGAATATCACATAGATGGAGTTACTGGGCAGTGGGCATACCCTTTAGGTTCATGGTCACTACAGTGGATGTTTGAAACTAAATGGTGTCCAAAATTATTTTTGACTATGAGGAAGATGAGCTAGGATCAAGGAAAAACTCTCCCAAATTATTGGGTCAATGAAGATTGGCTAATATTGTAGATTTTTGTATTGCTTCCAAGGTCTTGCAAACGAGCTATGCTGTTACTTTTGTATTGATTGTCCAATCTTTTCTCTGGGATTCATCTCAGTAGAACAAATATTTTTGGGGAGTGAAGCTAGATTTATATTTATACTTACTTCCTCATAAAATTATGGAATGTTAGGATGCGTCAATGAATGGAGTCCATTCGGGGCACAATTTTGGTTGGGATGTTTTCTTACAGGGTTCGATTCTCATAAACCCCGATCATAAAATACTCAAAATGATGATGGTATGGAATGTTAGGATGCGTCAATGAACGGAGTCCATTCGGGGCACAATTTTGGTTGGGATGTTTTCTTATGTTTTTTTCTGCATATGCTTGCTGGGACAGTTTGTTAGGCAGTATAATTTAGATATGTTAGGGAAGCTACAAGATGTAATCTCAGCCTTTTTTATATGATTTACAGTATATGTTTCTACTGCTCGGAAGAACAATTTTGGACAAGAATGCTGCTTTTATTGCAACTTCAGCCTGTTTGGGAGCCCCACAGCACTTTATAATGCAAACGCTACCCATTATGGCTTAAAAAAACCAAATTGCATGACTTTATTGTAGATTGAATTTCCAAGTCAAATATATTTCACATATGCTAAATGATAGCCTTATGTTAAATATCTATACCCCTTATCACTCCATTCACAATTTGTTACCCGACTAGAATGAGCCAACCTACCCATTGCTTAGTTTCCCAAGGATCTAACGCACAATGCTTCAGCTGCCACCATACTTAACAATGATTTCCATATAATGTAGTTTTAATCATATTCATCAACAAGAAAATGCTTGTCAATTAGGTTTATGGTATTCCATCTCCTTTTGGAATATTTTTACCTCAAAACATAAGGTATTTCGGGTGCTGTTCCATTAAGGATGTTTGTTGTGTTATTCTTACAAGCAATTATTTTTAGCAACTCGTTTCAGCATCACCACTAAGAAGGCCAAGTTTTCCTTCCTCATAATAAATTGTCTTTAATCTCTTTATCCTTGAGGCAAACCAATGTTTTGTTGCCTCTATTTTCTTGTTGACATCGAGGACTCAACCATTGGGTTTTGGAAAATTTTGTCAAGTGCATTTTAGGCAAACCAATGTTTTTTTGCCTCTATTTTCTTGTTGACATTGATGACTCAACCATTGGGTTTTGGAAAATTCTATCAAGTGCATCCATGATAGTGTGGACTAATCTCTAACTAAAACGCCTCATTTATGGACTACATTTTCATTTGGGATTCTACCCAAATCCAACAACTGATATTGGAATCTTCTCATATCTGCAATTTAAGCATTTAAAACTACAATCTGAACATGATTAGTGGTTCTTGAATTGACCTAGTTTTCCAGACTTGCAATTTAAACAACATATTGTTCAGATTGCATAAATTTTTGTTTGTTGGATTCTGACTGTCTGAAATGGGGCGTTTTAGTTGTCCCATAGTCTTCTCCACCCATGACTACTATGAATGTGGCTTTTGATGGAAATATTCCCTATTTAAGAACTCCTTATTTAAGAACGATTTCAGTGATAAAAGGGAAATGCAGTCATCATAAAAGGGAAATGCAATCATCTCGTGCATAAGAAGTTTACACAGCCATTAAAACATTAGAATAGCAACCAATATAGTCATCCATTGTTTAAAAAGGGAAATGCAGAAGCACATTCGGATGCCCAATCTTACCGATTTGGTCGATTTGGTAGGCATTGCAGCGCTCAGCTCCTCAACCTCCTCAACCGGCATTGGCTATCAACACTAGGCTCAGCTCCTCAACCAACACTGGCTCAGCTCCTCAATCGGCACTGGCGCAGCTCCTCAATCGGCACTGGCTATCAACAGTGGTTGTAATGGTTCGCGGGTGATCATGTACTAACGCACGTTCGCTCTCGTCGACCGGAGGGTTTGAGCTTGTGATCGAGAGGAGCAGGCTTGGTAAGTTTTTTTTTTTTTTTTTAATTTCCATGTTATATAATTTGTAGTTTTTTTTATGTTTTTTTTTATATTTTTTATATTTAATTTTAATTTTTATATATTTAATTTAATTTTTATATATTTAATTTTAATTTTAATTTTATATATTTAATTTTAATATATATTTTAATATTTATTAATTTGTAATTTTTATTTATTAATTTGTATAATTTTTATTTATTAATTTTAATATTTATGTATGTATTTTTTCATATAAAAAAATAAAATAAAAAAAGATTTAATATAAAAATAAAAATAAGGTTTAAAGTTTAAAAATATTTTTTTATTAAAAAAAATAAATTAAAATTTTAATGATGAAGTCAGTGATAATGATGATGCTCATAGAGATGATCATCATTATCATCATCATCATCTTCTTCTTCAAAAACAACAACATCTCCTTATCTTATGTCCATTACACCAAGCGCACTACAATTGGCAAGGATGAAATCTTTCCTCCCTACCATTGCCAAAGACATGTCCATGATCGGGTCATTGTCAGAAGAGCATGCCATCCTTAAAGTACAATATCATCGGTATCACTCGATGTAAATATGATATATGTATTTGACATCACCCTTTTCAGAATCATTTATTGGGGGCATCTATTTTGAGGTTTTGGAAAAGACATATGGTCCTGGGTTAAAATATAGAGTCTTAGGAAAGTACAATTGCCTCTAGGGATCATGGGACTACATAAGAAATCTTTGGCCTATGAGTAGGTTATGTTGTCCATTTTTCTATTTAGAACGCCATGGAAGGTTATTTAGAACCATACGGTGGTTTGAGGTAAAAAACTAGGATGTTAAACCATACAACCACCTATGGGGATCATGTCTTGTATATAGTGCCTCAAATAACCACACTAGGCTACATATGGAATATGCCTTGCCCATTTGACTAATGCATGAACTAACCTTTTATTAAAAGGATAATGTTTACCAATGAGATTTGTGGACTAGGTGCATCTCTTATTTGCATTGCTTATACGCATGATTTTTGTTAGGCACATTACTTATGTGCATGATAGGTAAGGTGCATATGTTAGTTACATCAGTTAAATTTAGTGTGTGAGTTATGAATTTATATTTTTTTTCATTATGTTGTATCTCTAACTAAAAAATCTTCTTGGCACTAGCAATGTGATAAGAATGCCTACAATATGGGTCACATGGGTAACAAGATGTATTGTTTGTATCCATGCACAAGGTTAGGTTCGGAAGGAGTTAGGCCCGCTAGTGGGTTAATTGTTATAATGGGACATTAACCGTTATTTAAGGGCTACTATGTTAGTGTTTTAGGATACTAGTAGATTCATGGCCTATGGTTAGTGGAACACTAACCATAGGTTATGGTTGTGAATGTGAATTAGCTGGTTCATAAGTTCCCCAAACCACCACACAAGCATGGAAATGGGAATCTTTAACATGTGAGTGAGATATCTTTATTGTTTTCAGTCTTGGCACACCAAGGATGCTTTTTTATGTACATGGAAACATCTAATACCAAAATAACATGTATTGATTATAAAAAATTCTTGATGACAATTTCATGAGATAATTGATGACATCTTTAACCCACGTATCGATAAGAACTTTAACCCACATATCGATAAGTACATTTTGGTTTGAAATGGGACATTGATACATCATTTCTAGCATGTTTAAACAATTTTGGACCTCCTCCATTTCCATAAGTTGTAAGATAAAATGAAGAGAAATCAAGGTTTATAAGGATTGGCATACTCCCTCTATTGCCAAGAATCTTAAGATGATTACGATGATCATGATGATGACGATGATGATGATCAAGATGGGGATGATGATGATGATGATGATGAAGACGATGATGACGATGATGACGATGATGAAGATGATGAAGATGAAGAGTTCAAATGACGATGATGATCATGATGACAAAGAATGGTGACAATGACGAAGACGAAGATGATGATGATCATGATGATGAAGATGATCACGATACAGATTGATGATGACGACGATGATGATGTAATGACCCTTTTTCAAAATTCTATTAAAATGCCAATTTTTCCACTTTTTCCCCAATTTCGACCTTTGACTAGTTTAACTGTTTTGACCTCCAAATCAACCTAAATGCTCCCAAATATTCTGTAGGAGTGTATGAATGGTATTTAGACTTGAATATCAGGTTCAGGGATGTTTTATGGCCCTCCAAATACTGCTTCAAACTTGATTTGTATTCTGATCAATATATGTAATTTTGACTAGTAATTTGTGCATCAAATCCCCCCCGGGTAACACTGCAAATGGCCTTCCAAATGCCTCCAAACTCCCACAAATTTATGAACAGAGGTTTATAATGTGTTAAGTATGTGATTAAGGTCTCATATGCACCATTAATTGATTTTAACTACTGTTCTAACTCTCTCACATTCAACAGCAAAAACCCCCAATTCGACCCTTGGGGAAATGACACTATTTCACCTCCCAATACAACTAAACTGAGTAAAAATGCTTCAAATGCTCAAGTACAGTACATGAAACTTGTAGAAGACATCCATGGTAGTATATTTATCACAAATGTATCAGAGAATCATCTATCCATTCAAAATAATCAACATTATAGTGTCATACATCAATGCATTGCGGAAATGGACATTGTTTGCTCATTAATCAATAGTTTTGCATACAACCAGTGGGTATTTCGACCTGAGACTTTCTGAATATTAATAACAGAGGATATGAAGCTATTACAATCAGAAATATATAATGAGAAGCTCTCTCAAGAAGCACAAGTGCTCACCAAAAACGCCCTCCCTCAAGGAGCATGAATATGCCTCCAAAACTGGAAACGGTGGAGAGAAAGTGCTGCACTAAACCAAACCATGAAACTTCCTGTAGCTGCTACTTGCAAATACAAACTCCATTAAAGCACCATGAAAGACCTGAGTGGCCTCTCCAAACACCAACTTGGATGGGAATCTTTCACCCTCGAAATTGGCTAAGGCAAGAAACTAGTCATCCACTAGCTCTCTCTTCACAAATGCAATTTTTCTCAAATCATCAAAATCCATTCTCATACTTCATTTCTACATTTTATAACCAACATTAGCCTTCTAAGGGTCGAAATCCTCTCAATATATTCAATAGATTTCCATATAGGAAATATTCCACATTTGCCACTTGTCTCCTAGTTCCAACCTTCCATCTTCTCCCAAATTCGATTTTGAGTCTCTTTGGCTTCTCCAACTCCCAAATTCGCCTTCCTTGAGCCTATTTTTGGTGCTGACATGTCATAGTGGTCAGATGTCAGAGGTCAGGTTTGCAATTTGTCATAGTTGTCATAGATGCTCCATCATTGGTGTCATAGGGGCTAGGGAATCTAGCCCAAGTGTCCACAAACTTCCACTTTGACTCTTTATCTTCCATGGAGGTTACCAATCCTTCCCAATTCGACCTAAGATGCTCAATGACATGTGTTATGACTTACCAACTCACCCAAGAGTGTTCACATTCCCATTAATTCGAATTTGCAAAAGAGAGATACCATGTATTATGAAAAATCAAGCTAGTGTGGGTCCCACCACCTCCATATGTCTCCAAAACCACTTGCCACTTAAAATTTATCTTGAATTTATTTATTCACCATATTTATTAAATGCTTGAACCCCTCTAATGTCTAAATATCATTTATTAGCTTCCTTATTACCATCCCACATGTGCCCATCCAACCTAGGAAACTAGTAGGATTGATGGGATTGTCTTACTATGCACTTATTTGAATGGGGACATTACAGTCCTCCCCACCCAATATTGCTTGTCCTTAAGCAATTTCAGATTTGGATGCTGCAAAATATTCTCCTCTTCCCATGTGGCATCTTCATTTGGTAAGTCCTTCCATTGCACTAAATATTCTTTGATGATTCTACTCCTCAACCTTCTTTCCCGTGTCTTCAAAATATTTTTCGGAACAAGTGTGAGCTGACCTTCATCATCCAAAGGAGGAAGTATTTATGAAGTGATGATTTGCTGACCAAGAGCTTTCTTGAGACAAGAAACATGAAATACATTGTGGATTTTACTCCCTTCCGGAAGTTCTAGTTCATATGCTACTTCTCCAACCTTCCACACTACCTTGTATGGCCCATAGTACCTTGGTTTTAATTTTTCTGCTCCATTCTTTTTTAGAGATGTTTGTTTATAAGGATGCAACCTTAAATATACTAAATCATTGACTTGAAAGGTTCTTTCTTCTCTATGCCTATCAGCATATTGTTTTTGCTGATTTTGAGCAACCTGCAAATTGTCTTTTAAGAGCTTTAAAATTTCTTGGCTCTCTTCCACCCAATCTTTAGCCTTTGGGGCTCTACTATCACCAAATATAATGTCAGCAAATGTAAGTGCATCATAACCATATAATTATTTGAAAGGAGACATTCCTATTGACATATGATAAGTGGTGTTGTAGCAAAACTCACCCAAGTGTAGCCATTTTGCCCATGCTTTTTGCTGCCCTCCCACATAGTTTCTTAGGTATCCTTCCAACCATTGGTTTACTCTCTCTATTTGTCCATCAGTTTGTGGATGATAGCTGGTACTTGGAGTCAGTTGAGTGCCTACCAATCTAAAAAGTTCTTTCCAAAAAGCACCCATGAATCTACTATCTCTATCATTGACAATGCTCTTGGGGAGCCCATGCAATCTGAAGATTTCTTTGAAAAAAATATCAGCCACTTGTGCAGCACTATAAGATGATGTAACAGCAAATAAATGAGCAAATTTTTTCAACCTATCAACTACCACATAGATGCAATCCTTACCCAAGGATTTAGGCAATCCGGTGATGAAATCCATGGAAATACTGTCCCATTTTTGCTCCGGAATGGGCAATGGTTGTAATAGGCCGGCTGGACATGTAAGTTCTGATTTGTTTTGTTGAAATGCTTTACATTCATTCACATACTTCTGAACATCTTCCTTCATCCCCTTCCAAAAAAATCTTTGCCTCAAATGTCTATAAGTTTTGAAGATCCCCGGATGGCCCGCTAGTGGGGAATCATGTGCTTCTTGCAAAATTCGGTACTTGAGCTTGGAGTTATGAACTAAATAAATTCTTCCCTTATAATATATTAGCCTATTCAAAATCCTATAATTATCATCCCCTTTGATTCCATCCAACATATCACAAGCAAATTTGTCTTTGGCATATTCAACTAGTAGCATGTTTTTCCAATCCTTGGCAATATCCATGAGAGAAAAAGAAGGCCTTATTGACAAAGCATCTGCTACTATATTATTCTTTCCTTTGACATATTCAATATCAAAATCATAAGCTTGAATCTTGCTTACCCACTTTTGTTGCCTTTCATTTAGATATTTTTGGGTGAGAAAGTGTCTTAGACTATTATGGTCAGTTTTCACCACAAACTTGCTACCCACCAAGTATTGTCTGAATTTGGCCAATGCATGCATAATGGCCAGCATTTCTTTATCATAGATGGAGTAAAGTTTTTCATGAGGCTGCAACTTTCTGCTCTTAAAGGCTATGGGGTGTTGGCCTTGCTTTAGGACAGCCTCTATTCCTCCACTTGAAGCATCACATTCCACAACAAAAGGTTTAGTAAAATCAGGAAGTGCAAGTATGGGACAACTACTCATTACCTCTTTCATTTTTTGGAAGGCCTTTTCAGCCTCTTCATCCCACTTGAAAGCATCCTTCTTAGTCAAATCAATGAGTGGAGAAGTCAACTTGGAGAACCCTTTCACAAATTTTCTGTAGTAGGTGCATATGCCAATAAAGCCTCTCAATTCGGTAATATTTTTTGGTGATGGCCATTCCAAGATAGCCCTGATTTTTTCCATGTGTACCTTCACTCCTTCTTGCCCAATAATGTGCCCAAGATACAGTAGTTCTTTCATCCCAAACTCACATTTTGATAACTTAGCAAATAAGGACTCTTCTTGCAAGGTTTTCAACACAATCTCTAACTGTTGCAAATGCTCTTCCCATGTTTTACTGTAAATGAGAATATCATCAAAGAAAACCAAAACAAACCTTCTTAGTTTCTTGCAAAATATCCTATTCATACATGCTTGAAAGGTGGCTGGAGCATTAGTTAACCCAAAAGGCATGACAAGAAATTCAAAGTGGCCAAAATGACATCGAAAAGCGGTCTTTTGCACATCTTCATCTTTCATTCGAATTTGGTGATACCCTGATCTAAGGTCAATTTTTGAGAAGTATTTGGCCCCATGTAGCTCATCCATGAGCTCATCAATCCTAGGAATAGGATACCTATTCTTGATAGTCTTTTTGTTCAAGGCTCTAAAATCTATGCACATTCTCAATGTTCCATCTTTTTTCTTCACTAGCACTACTGAAGAAGCATAAGGGCTAGAGCTTGGTCTAATGAGTACCAACTCTAGGAGTTCTTGGATAGCTTTTTCAATCTCATCTCTGAACTTTTTAGGATGTCTATAAGGTGGTATCTGAATGGGTGAAGTACCCTCCTCCAAAATAATATTGTGCTCAACCCCCCTATCCGGTGGCCTACCATGTGGAAGGTCTCTAAAAACCTTTTCATATTTTTGCAAAAGTCTCTCTATCTCCTTTGGGTGTTTGACAATATTTATAGTTGGCTTAGGAGATGTAATATGACATTCAGCAGCCCATTCTATATCCCCATGCCTCAATATAGATCTCATACTATTGCAAGTTACTACTTGATTTGGATAAGTGTGTTTCCCTCTCACAATTCTTTGTACTCCTTTTGAATCTTGGAATTTCATTTCGGGAATTTGATAATTTACTATATGCTCTCCTATTGAATACAGCCATTGCACTCCCAAAGCCACATTAGTATCAGCAACATCAACCACATAAAAACTATCAACAAAAGTATAGTTACCTACGGTGACTTGCAGCTTTGGAACCCATGTTTTGCATTGCATTGTGTTGTGACCGGGAATGACAACTGTGAAGCCATCAAATGGTTCAATAGGTATCTTTATTTTCTCTACCATCTCTGCATCAATGAAGTTATGAGTTGCTCCTCCATCTACCAAAACTGAAGTTCTTTGTCCTTGTACCACACCTTTGCATCGGATAGTATGATAGCGAGGTACTGCTGAAAGCACTGCCATTCTTGCTTTGTCCGGTGAAGGCTGATTTTCTTCTTGTCTTTCCTCTTCTACTACTGTCTCATATGCCTCTTCTTGATCTGAAATATGTCCATCTTCATCCATGCCCCCATCATACCCCTCATTGTCAGAAAATACTTCTATGTATTGAGCCTTTCCTTTGGTACATTTGTGCCCCGGTGTCCATGGTTGGAAGCATGTGAAGCACAATTTCTTTTTTCTAAGTTCATCCCTGTTTAGTCCCTCTTTTTTATTCCTCTCAAATGACTCTCTTTTCCAAGGTTTCTTATCATATCCATCCCTTTGCCAAGGTTTCTTTTCAAATTTGTAGCTAGGCTTAGGAGGAAATCTCGTTCTAGGAAGCACATTTTGGAGATCCCTAGTCAAGCTCATTGCATCTTTTAATGTAGTTGGCTTGTGGGATTTGACCAAACCTCTTAAGGGTTTAGCTAAACCTTCAGTGAACAGCAATACTAATCTTCCCATAGATACATCAGCCACCTTGACTGATAATTTTTGAAAGTCCAACATATATTCGGTAGGGGACCCAGTTTGCTTCAATTGAGTTAGTTCTTTGAAAGACAATTCTGGATCTTTTTGTTCAAATCTTTCTAGTACCCTGTCAACAAATTCTCCATATGTTTTAACCTGATTATGACCCAAGGTTTTCAGCGCATGAAACCACCATTCATTCGCATCTCCTTCCAAATAAAAAATGGCCATTTTTAATGCATCCTCTTCCAACATAGGATTCAGATGAAAATATACATCCAATTTTTGCACTCAAGTGTTAGTAGAATTTTGAGAAGAACCATCAAAAGTAGGAAGTGACATTTTTCCAATAGCACTATTCAATTCTTTGTTTTGGAATGGACTCCTATTGTCTCCCTTCATTTTAATCTTTTGCATAGCATCAATGTAGTCACTGAGTGGTACACCTCTTTTACACTCTTCATTCGAATCATTCGAATCGTTTACTAGTTTCTTGTAATCCAATTCAAGATTGGTCTCTTCTTTGGGTGTGAGAAATTTAGGTGCAGTATGCCTTTGTGAGCTTTGAAATTGATCAGGTCTATTATGAGGTCCTGTACTTGAGAAAATATGCTCATTCCCTTTCATCTTTTCCCCTGAGTGTGAACCACTATTATCTCCTATCATCCCTTTGCCTGAAAGTTGGCTACCCAACAATTCGAAACCTTTCATCATTTGTTTATTCATATCTAGCATAACCATGGTAATTACTTCAAAACATGGTTTTAAGGCTTCAATAAATTCCTCCTTATGTCTTAATTTTTCCTCCTCCTCTCTACCCATTGTTTTAGAAAAAAACTCTTTTTCTGCTACTATCTCTTCTTCAACCAAAACTTCTTCAACTACTGATTCAAAGGGTGGTGTTTTATTTGTTTGGATTCTTGTTAATACCATCAGGTGCCAATACCATGCTTTGATACCACTTGTAATGACCCTTTTTCAAAATTCTATTAAAATTCCAATTTTTCCACTTTTTCCCCAATTTCGACCTTTGACTAGTTTAACTGTTTTGACCTCCAAATCAACCCAAATGCTCCCAAATCTTCTGTAGGAGTGTATGAATGGTATTTAGACTTGAATATCAGGTTCAGGGATGTTTTATGGCCCTCCAAATACTTCTTCAAACTTGATTTGTATTCTGATCAATATATGTAATTTTGACTAGTAATTTGTGCATCAAATCCCCCCCGGGTAACACTACAAATGGCCTTCCAAATGCCTCCAAAATCCCACAAATTTATGAACAGAGGTATATAATGTGTTAAGTATGTGATTAAGGTTTCATATGCACCATTAATTGATTTTTACTACTATTCTAACTCTCTCACATTCAACAGCAAAAACCCCCAATTCGACCCTTGGGGAAATGACACTATTTCACCTCCCAATACAACTAAACTGAGTAAACATGCTTCAAATGCTCAAGTACAGTACATGAAACTTGTAGAATACATCCATGGCAGTATATTGATCACAAATATATCATAGAATCATCCATCCATTCGAAATAATCAACATTATAGTGTCATACATCAATGCATTGGGGAAATGGACATTGTTTGCTCATTAATCAATAGTTTTGCATACAACTAGTGGGTATTTCGACCTGAGACTTTCTGAATATTAATGATAGAGGATATGAAGCTATTAAAATCAGAAATATATAATGATAATCTCTCTCAAGAAGCACAAGTGCTCACCAAAAACGCCCTCCCTCAAGGAGCATGAATCTGCTTTCAAAACTGGAAACGGTGGAGAGAAAGTGCTGCACTAAACCAAACCATGAAACTTCCTATAGATGATACCTACAAATACAAACTCCATTAAAGCACCATGAAAGACCTGAGTGGCCTCTCCAAACACCAACTTGGATGGGAATCTTTCACCCTCGAAATTGGCTAAGGAAAGAAACTAGTCATCCACTAGCTCTCTCTTCACAAATGCAATTTTTCTCAAATCATCAAAATCCATTCTCATACTTCATTTCTACATTTTATAACCAACATTAGCCTTCTAAGGGTCGAAATCCTCTCAATAGATTCAATAGATTTCCATATAGGAAAAATTCCACATTTGCCACTTGTCTCCTAGTTCCAACCTTCCATCTTCTCCCAAATTCGATTTTGAGTCTCTTTGGCTTCTCCAACTCCCAAATTCGCCTTCCTTGAGCCTATTTTTGGTGCTGACATGTCATAGTGGTCAGATGTCAGAGGTCAGGTCTGCAATTTGTCATAGTTGTCATAGATGCTCCATCATTGGTGTCATAGGGGCTAGGGAATCTAGCCCAAGTGTCCACAAACTTCCACTTTGACTCTTTATCTTCCATGGAGGTTACCAATCCTTCCCAATTCGACCTAAGATGCTCAATGACATGTGTTATGACTTACCAACTCACCCAAGAGTGTTCACATTCCCATTAATTCGAATTTGCAAAAGAGAGATACCATGTATTATGAAAAATCAAGCTAGTGTGGGTCCCATCACCTCCATATGTCTCCAAAACCACTTGCCACTTAGAATTTATCTCGAATTTATTTATTCACCATATTTATTAAATGCTTGAACCCCTCTAATGTCTAAATATCATTTATTAGCTTCCTTATTACCATCCCACATGTGCCCATCCAACCTAGGAAACTAGTAGGATTGATGGGATTGTCTTATTATGCACTTATTTGAATGGGGACATTACAGATGATCATGATGAATGTGATGATGATGATGATGATGATGACGATGATGGTGATGATGATGATGATGATGACGATGATGAATATGATGGTGATGATGATGATGATGATGATGATGATGATGATGATGATGATGATGTTTGTGGTGATGATGACGATGATGATGAAGAAGACGAAAATGATTACGATGATCATGACGATGACGATGATGATGATCAAGATGGGGACGATGATGATGACGATGATGAAGACGACGACGATGATGATGATGATGAAGATGACGATGACAATGATGATGATGACGATGATGACGATGATGAAGATGAATATTTCAAATGACGATGATGATCATGATGACGAAGAATGGTGACAATGACGAAGACGAAGATGATGATGATCATGATGATGAAGATGATCATGATGCAGATTGATGATGACGACGATGATGATCATGATGAATGTGATGATGATGATGATGATGATGATGACGATGGTGAAGATGATGGTGATGATGATGATGATGATGATGTTGGTGGTGATGATGACGATGATGATGATGATGAAGATGAAGATGATTACGATGATCATGACGACGACGACGACGACGATGATGATGATGATGATGATCAAGATGGGGGCGATGATGATGATGATGATGAAGACGACGATGATGATGAAGACGACGATGATGAATATGAATATTTCAAATGACAATGATCATCATGATGACGAAGAATGGTGACAATGACGAAGACGAAGATGATGATGATCATGATGCAGATTGATGATGACAATCATGATGAAGATGATGGTGATGATGATGATGATGACGATGATGTTGGTGGTGATGACAACGACAATGATGATGAAGACGAAGATGATTACAATGATCATGATGATGACGATGCTGATGATCAAGATGGGGACGATGATGATGATGATGATGAAGACGACGATGAAGATGATGATGATGATGATGAGGATGATGATCATGATGAATGTGATGACGACGATGATGATGACGACGATGATGATGACGACGATGATGATGATGACGATGATGATGATCATGATGAATGTGATGATGATGATGAAGATGATGGTGATGATTATGATGACGACGATGATGTTGGTGGTGATGACAATGAAAATGATGATGAAGACGAAGATGATTACGATGATCATGATGTTGATGACGATGATGATCAAGATGGGGACGATGATGATGATGATGATGATGTTGGTGGTGATGAAAACGACAATGATGAAGATGATGATGATCACAATCATGAAGATGATGATGATGACGATAATGAAGATGATGATGATGATGATGATGAAGAAGAAGAAGATGATGATGATGATGATGATGATCCTGGTGATCATGATGAAGATGATATTGATGATCAAGCAGTACACCATTTGGGGTAGCATGATAATTGTAATGCATTTCCTTAATTATAATTAGCTTCTCTCTGTTTCGAGAATCGTTTAATATTCTCTACTAAACAGGGCCAACCACATGAAGGTGGAAGCTCTTATGGCCCCTCCCCTCCCTCTCATCACTCTCAATTCCCCAATATAACCCGAAAAAAATATCTATGTACAAAAAAATTAAATGTCTTTTCTCATTCATACTAAAATATAACAAGAAAGGTTTCTAATTTTAACATACAGGCAAAAGGAAATTAGCTAAGAAACAGTTAATAATTTATTATTAGTAATGCATACCTGATCATAAACTTCAATGGTCTTCATCATCTTCTTCATCTGAGTGATCATCTGTACTATCATCCGATGATCCAGATTCAACATTGTAAGGATTGGGCACCATATCATCATCGTCGTCGATGTCAGTTACGTCGATCATCATGTCATCGTCGATATCATCTCCATGGACATTGTCTGAATATACATCATGATCTGATTCAAGAAGTTCTTCGACATCTTATTCTGGAATAGGAATACCATCTGACTCATGTTGATCATGATCATCTTCAACGACATCTTCTTCTTCGAGAGCGTCTTCATTACCTTCATCTATCGCGTTATACTTTATCGACCTTCCCCTTGGATCGTGTCTCACAGCAAATGACCAACCCGCTCTGCCTGGAACCTCAGAGTAAAATACCTGTTCACATTGGGTTGGAAGAACATAGGGCTCCGTTCCTGGCTCAAACAACCTTGTATTTACCATGGTAAAACCATTATCATGTTCAATAATTGTTATATCGGGATCACGTTGATTCAATCGACACCTGTACCATTTGACAACGAACAGAAATACCTTGAAGGAGTTAAAGTCACACTGAAGAATGTCTTCCAGATACCCATAGTATCGATTTTCAGATAGTTCTGGATGTCTATCACTTCTAGAAGAAACATTGGTCACCTCAAATATTGCAGATATCCCACAATCAGATGTTTTCTTTGTTTCATCCAACTTTTTGATGCGATATCTACATCCATTGCACCACATAGCCTTATGGTGTTTTACCTAGTACAACAAGCCATACAGGAAAAGATTACGTAATGACACCATATTTATGATAAAGTAGTGCATGTTTATTATAATGCCATAAAAGGAAAATAACCAGCGTGACGTACAACAACAATATTTAAAAAAAAAAAATAGTGCCGTTGATTAATATGCTTACTTGCTTATCTTTTAAACCTCTTGCTAAATCGATTTCCCTTTGTGTTAGATTGGTGTCTCCATTGCGATGTGCAGCTTTAACCAATGAAGCCACACTTTCCCATGATATTCCATGACCAGATTGTTCACATTTTTCGATCCATACCTTCATCTAGTCAAGATTGTTTGCGATGTATAAATGAATTGCATCCCACTCTCGACCAACTGTTTGATGACAATAAAATTAAAATTCAATGAAAATGTATATTAGTCACTTAAAAAAGTATATAATTATAGTATAAAATGATGCAAAATACTAAATAAAAAAATAGAATATATATGTATGATATATAAACATAAAAATCACCAGTGAAATGTGTTATATTACCTTTCACCTTCCTCGATCTACCTTTCCCCTTCAGGTACTCCCCTTCGAAATCGTTTTTGGAGTCTGGATCACAAATGCGACATAAATTGAGCTTTGATGGCAATATAGGAAGATATTCACTAATGTACAACATGTTTTGGTATACCATATATCCCTCCATCATAGAACCCTCAGCATATGCTCGTTGTCTGACCAAACCCTTCATAAATTTCAAGTGCCTCTAAACCATCCACAATGACCTTGAGTGCGCAGGTCCACACAGTTCAATCTCCTAAACTTGGTGTATGAGGTAGTGTTCCTGTGCATTGAAAAAAGCTGGAGGTAGATGCTTCTGCATTTCACACATGAGACGAGGAATTTCTCTCCTCTAATACTTTATGTCTTCTTTATGGAATTCTTTAGATGACAACCATCTACAAGTGACATGACAACCGACCAATCAAGAGATTAAAGAAAAAAGTCATTATATTACGTAACATGAAGTAGAGAATGAAAATCAAATTAAGAATAAGTTCTATGTTGAATTAAACAAACAGTAAGCACATGGAAAAATCACCACTTACCTCATGTATTTCCTGAGACTATATATTATTTGCTTGACATTGTTGTCAAAGTTGTCGGGGATAGAGAGAGGTAGAACATACTGTAACAATAATATACAAATATAGTTTTAGTATATCGAAAAAGAGTACTAGAAAAAGAAAAAATAAATTATTAAATGCATACCATATTAATTATTACCTTCATGAAGACATGCCAATCGTGCATTTTCACCCCCGCGAAATCACCTTTCTTTGTTATGATATTCTTCATGTTCACACAAAATCCGGTGGAAAATTTAATTTTTCAAATGACTTCTTTTACAACATTACTTTGCTGGTCCGTTAACATCCATGGAAGTGATTTTATATTAATTTTCTCTCTGTTGCTATGAAATTGAATGACGTCTTTCATTGCATGGTTGTTATCTTGAATGTCTTTGCAAATTTTGACAATTTTTTCTTTGTCACTCCTTCCATCCAATATTCGCCATAATGTTTCAGTCACATTCTTTCCGATATGCATTGTATCAAATAGATGAGCAATTTGTAGGTGCTCATAGTAGAGCAACCTACTAAATTGTCTAGGATAACTTTTCATTCCTCGTGGAAGCCCATTAATGCCTTCATGATGATCACATGAACGACAATGATGAAATTAAATATTAAATCAATGTCAATTACACTAAACAACACACAATATAATAAAATACAATATGATCATATACAATGATTGATTATACGTACCTTGACGATTTCTATTATATTGCAACTTCCATAGCTGAGGTGTCATTCTCTTTGGTTTTAATGCAGTCTCTTGCTTGCCATTGAAAAGATGTTTTTCGGTAGTTCGATACCTATGATTCTTGGAGAGGAAGTTCCTATACTCATCAAACACCTCCTTTCCTAAGCTTTTTGAACGACGAGATTTGATCTTAGGACCACAAACTGGACATGCAAATTTCCCCTTTGTCTGAAGACCTAAATAAAAATATGGAATATCAATATTGTCTATTATAGTTATATAAAAAATGACTGGATTATTTAGAAAAACATGCATGCGTATTATATTAACTAGTAGTTCGTAAAATTAAATGCAACTAAAGTGGAACTTATAATTACATACCACAGAAATGGGTTAACCCTGAGGCATCATGTATTGTCCATACAAGCATTGCATGGAATTGGAATTGCCTTTGTCGTATTGGTCTAGATAAGTCATACATAGTGATGCCATTCCATAACTTCAGTAGCTCGTCAATAAGAGGTTCAATATATACATTCATATCTTTGACTTGGTACTTACCTGATTGATTTGAACATATAAAATAAATATTCTGATTATGAGACGTACCATTTAGATATATAAACCATATTTCACAATAGAAAAACTTTAAATATATATATAACATTATGAGACAAAAAATGAGAAATGAGAATATACCACTGCAATAAAAAAAACTGCAGTGTTCGTACCTGGAATAATCATCGACAACATTATGTGCTCCCTCTTTATTGTCAACCATGGAGGAATGTTGTTGTTGATAACAAAAATAGGCCACACCAAGTAAACAGATCTCATCTCTGCAAAAGGATTGACACCATCTGCTGCCAAAGAAATCCTAAGATTACGAGGTTCGTCTTTAAAGTGAGGCCATTTTTCCTCCATATCTCTAAATGCAGACCCATCTGCAGGCATCCAAATAATGTCGTCTTGACTTCTGTTCCGTGCATGGTAATCCATAAACTACGCTATGTTTTTGCACCTGAACAGTCGTTGCAAATGGGGAATAATGGGAATATAACATAGAACCTTGCGAGGCACCTTTTTAGTTACTTGATATGTGGGATATCTACTGATATGACATTCAGGACATTCTGTTGCAAATTCATGCTGGTTGTAATAAAGAACATGATCATCGGGGCATGCATGAATTGCTTCATACTGCATTCCAATTTCTTTCATGATGGCAGATAAATCTCGATATGTGCGAGGTAAAATATTTGACGGTGGTAACAAATATTCACCTATCATGCTACAACAAATTAAAATAAAAATCTAGTTAATATAATATAGAAATAATATTAATGAAACAAATTTCATCCGTAGTAATTTGACTTATATATGAATTAACAATAAAATACATGACAATCATATATATTTTGTGATGGAATATATTACATACCTTAACATCTGTGTGACTGATATGTTTGAAATACCATTCATAACCTTCAAGTTCATTACCAACAATATAGCAGAGAGAAGATTTGTCTTGGAGCCGTCATAAAGGGGTTCGTATGCCTTGTCAAGAAGAGGTATATCATGAATATCATCAAAATGTTCATCATTTTCATGATCATCATCCATTCCAACATTAAATGAATCATGGATCAAAGTATTTGTAACATCATCTTCAACTATGTTATCAGTATCATCATCTTCTTCAATGTGATCATTAACTTGTTCTCCATTAATATTCATAGCTCCATGTTCCTCCGGTACTTGTTCTGGAAGCACTTGCTGATCATGACGATATGCCGTAGGATGTCTTTGCTGATCAGGACGATAATTACATGAAACAATCAATAGATAAAAGTTAATATAAGAAATTCAAACGCAAAATGTAAAAATTTCAAACGCAAAATGTAAAAATTTATGTGATACCTTAAAAATTTAACAAATTTTGTACTGTTGGGATGAAAAGAACAACGACCAATTGTACTGTTGGTCAAAAATAAGAAATATTATAATAATACATAAGAAATATTATAATAATAAATAAATTTACAAAAGCAATCAAAATAAAAACATATATAATGCAAAACTTACAAATGGATGGTATTCATGTCCCCCCTCGGTGTGCCCATGCTCCCTACAATGTTTTGTGGCTGTTGTGATCAAAATTCTTCTCCTCTTAAAGCCCCTGCATTGATTACATGGACAATAGCATTTACAATCACCCCTTCTTTCAACTCCTTCCCATAATCTAGCAAGCAATTGTCGATTTTGTTCGTTTGGATCAGGAATATTCATAGTTGACATTTTCTCATAAAGAGCTTAAATGAAGATTATTGATCTTAGAAAATGAAGCTCCACAGTACTTTTCTCACTTGAATAACAAAAACAACGAAAAATAGTCCGCCGAACAAAAAAAACATCTGCAAACCGTCGCTGGTATGGCAAACATGTCAGAATGGTTAGATATTTATAAATTTTAAAATTAAAAAAGTCAAACCTACGTCGGATATCCAACACCACTAATCTAGTTACCGTTGGGAAAAGTCTGTCGGATATCCGACTTCTTCAGGTTCGAAATGGAGTCGGTTATCCGACATCCAAAGCGTCAGATATCCGAATAGGCATCGGATATTCGTAGATGAGTCAGATATCCTATGGGCCTCATCGGATATTCAAAATTACGTTGTATACCCGATGGACGCCTCTCGAAATTTAAAAAAAAAAAACAAAAAAGTAATTTTGAAAGAAAAATCCGACGACGCAGTCCATTTCGTCGGAGGTCGTCGGATTTGCTCGTCGGATTTTGGGTTCAAATCTACTAGTGTCATTATCGGCTCTCCTGGCTAGCTAGGTCGCCATGGCAAGGATGAACGCCACTCGGCAGAAAACCATCAATGGGCTGTGTCGCAAGCACATGTAGCGTTCTCTAAAAGAGATGGACAAGGTCCAAGGCTTCTTCAAGCATGAGATTCCTGAGTCGGCCCGAGCCCGCACCGCCCGCTTGGAAAATTGGTTGAAGAAAAAACAAGCTTGCCCATCCGCAGAGCATCTGGAAGCAGAATTTGATGGAATCGTGGAGAATGCAAGGTCGGCCTACACCAGGGAGACACGACAAAAACAGAATTTTGGGGTTTACTGGACCGCCAAAGCTTTGATGTCCATGGCTATGTAAGACTACCTTTAGGGGTAGCTCATGCAGGATGAAGACACACTCCCCATGGCAGACTGTCTGTCCAATTTGGAAGTTGTTCTTCAGGCTCTCACTCAATTTAAACACATGGAAGCCTGTCGAGTTAATGCCAAGCTCGAAGCTTTGGCACTGGTGCTCACCAGTAATACTTTCAACAGAACCCCGCACAACTTGACTGCAAGCACTCAGCTCGTGTTCCAGAGGTGCCCTATGACAATTGGCAGCGAAGTGAAATGCGAAGCTCCAGGTGCCGGTCCTTCTTTGATTCCTATTTCTGATGATGATTAGTTGGTTAGGCCTTCGGGCTATGATTAGATTTTTTCTAAGTGTCTTATTTTTTAGTTCTCCAGTCATAATCCTCGACCCGTGGGGGAACTGTTGTCAACACTTCTCTGAGCATCATTTTGAACAACTGTTGCTTGCTAGAATAAGGTTTCTTTTTAGATTTAGACAGTCTATACTATTTCTGGGGTCTCACATAACAATGTTGAAGCATGGCCCATTGATAATTTGGCTCTATATAGTTTTCTCTTTTTAGTTTAATAGAATTCTCGAACTTTACAAAAAAATAAAAATAAATGTAAATATAAATTTGAAAAAAAATACGAAGATGGAAAAACCTATCAAACTCAGTTGTTAAACTAGCACCGAGGACAACCATCATTAGTTTCTATCCGCAAATGCAAGTTGACTCATCAACGTTATTCAAGGAAAACCACGCCACTTGAAATAAACCGCTTGTGGTCTATAAGGGGGAAGACTTCCACTCCTTCAAGATGCCTCTAGGTCTTGGTCCGTTAACCTGTTTCCTTATGTTCTAGGAAGACGAGCTCTTAGAAAACCATAAGCAATTTAAGGTCTTACTCCAGGACCCTAGATTGCTCACGTAAATGTAAGTATAAAATTGGAGACTACATCTTACATAAAGTAAAATGTTATGTAATATAATCCATATATACTAGATTATGATATTTCAATTCCAAAAATTACATACCATTGTGAAATATGGTCTTAATCCAAGTGGATGATAAGATTCCAATAATGTGGCATAGCCCTTTAATTTCCCATGTCAAACGTTATCAATATGGGTGTATCAATAGTTGAATTATAATTGAAGACGAATAAATTTACAACTCTCAACTACCTATCCAATATTAAGCAACGCTAATTGAATTTGGATCAAATATAATTAATATTTGAGAAATATCTTACAATATGAAAAATCATAATTAACATGATAAAGCATACTAAAATAAGTACATTACTAAAACTCATTTATATAGAAGTAAAAAATATTACTAATTTATACTTACATAGTTATTATCTAGTCATATATTTGATCCCTTATCTACACTAGTAATTTATAGCTATGCCACTTAAAATACATCAAAATGCATAAATTTGCTAGCATTTAGCTAATACAAAATGTTGTAACTATATTTTCTCGTTGAGTCCTCACCAATTAGTTGTTTTGTACTAATGATTACAAAATAAACGGTACAAACACCCAAATGTATCTCCATGGGAAGCACCAATATTTTTTGTGAAGAAAAGGATGGAACTTTGAGGCTCTGCATTGGTTTCAAACAATTGAACAAGAGAAGCAAATATATTCTCAAAAATAAATTTGAGATTAGGTTACCATTAGGAAAGGCTAAATG
This sequence comes from Larix kaempferi, assembly GCA_027924585.1. Classification (NCBI taxonomy): domain Eukaryota; kingdom Viridiplantae; phylum Streptophyta; class Pinopsida; order Pinales; family Pinaceae; genus Larix; species Larix kaempferi. The sequence continues at coordinate 3,883,284 of BSBM01000298.1, forward strand.
ACGAATACATTAGTAACACAACTTTTGAACTAGATAGGGACACTATGGGTCTCACAAATGCACCAACTACTTTCATATGCTTGATGAATGGAATATTTAGGTAGTATTTGGAAAAGTTTGCTATTTTTCTCCTTGATGACATTTGTATTTACTCAAAATCAAAGGAGGAGAATGAGGGGCACATAAGGTTAGAACTGAAAGTTCTATGAGAGCATCAATTTTATGCACTTAAGTAAGTGCTCCTTTTATCAAAGGTAAATTCATCATTTGGGGCACATCATTTCTAAGGAAAAAATAGCCATTGATCGAGAGAAGATTGAAGCTACAATGGGATGGCCTACACCTAAGAGTATATCAAAAGTAAAGTCATTCATTGGACTAGTTGAATATTACAAAAGGTTCATAAATGGATTCTCCAAAATTGCACAATGTGTTCATAATGAGCGGAGAAGTCACTATTTCTCACAAAGACATATACAAATGGATCAAACTACATTTGTTTAGATGATCAAATAGGGCTTCAACAATCTAAAAATGTGTTTATCAAAATTATGACAACCTATCAAAGATGTGTTGGCCCCTTTTATACATGAACTTGTCTTTCTTAATTAAACAATGAAAAAACAAACATAACAAAATTCCCTAAATGAGCTAACTTGAGAATCAAATATTCCCAAGTATGAGGTATGTTATGACACAAGGGTGGCATATATTGGGTTAAATGTATATGATATGACCCAAGGGGGTCATAACAAAGTTGCTATACCATATCACTAACTTTATCATGTATATTATTACAATAAATGTTTGATCATCAAGAATATGGTAGACCCAATTAGATTGGGGTTCATAATCAACACTGTCGATAATTGTTTGGAAGAAGGAGGTGAAGGTGTGATCCATAGCAAGGTTTAGAGGATTTTGTAACAACCTCCAACTATCCAATGTCACATCAATTTGTGGTACTAAGGCTTTATCTCATCGTATTCCTTTAACCACTTCCTACCAGTTTCTCTCTTGACATCTAAGGAAAGATATAGTAGTCTATAATTGATTCTACAGCAATTGTTCAACAAATATATAACAACTCTTCCAACCAATCATTAATACCAAGAAAATACAAAATATGCTACTATCCTCCCAAAGTCTAACAAAAAATAGAATCTAGGAATTATAATGGAAGTTACCTCAAAGCCTTTATCTTGTCATTTAAGCATTAAAATGGATAATGACAAAGTTTAGACATAAAAAAATAGGTAGATTGAACAAGAAAATGATTGAAAAATGTAACCAAAATAGGGATCCAGCATCTTCCCCAAGCTAATTTTGTTGCACATCCCTCTACAACCCGGTAATATCCCTATTCATCCTTTGCAGTAGTAGAATATGGGTGGGATTGTTTTTCATGGATATTTCTCTAGCTAAAAGGAGGATGACCTTATTCTCCCATCATGTAATATCCCAACCTGAGTTCCACTTTATATCATATTGCTACTTCTCCATTCTCATCCCTAGAAAAACTAAAATCAAGTGAAGGACACCAAATAAGGGGAGAATGAAGCCTCAATCCCAACCATTGTGTCCCATATCTCCTCAAAGAATTCATATACAATCTAGACATTTTTATGGATACATTAATAGTTGGGTATGAAAGGGATTCTCTTTTCCTCAAATTAGAAGATAAGTCATCCCACCCTTTGTTGGAAACCAAGTAGAGCATATAACCTTGATTGATTTGGTCGTCTCTCACATTCAGTGAGTGTATCTCTCTAAGTATGGTGTATGTGCACACAACATGAGGTTGTTTCAATAGTTCTTAATACTTCACTATTACCTTGGGAGGCACATGATATTCACCCCTTACCCATAAATTGGCTAACCTCTTGGTATTTGTCAAATATACCCATGATTTATTCCACTAAACTTGTTGTGCTAAGAAGGAAGTGAAAAATATCAATTAAGTGTCCCTCTCAAAGGGGTTAGGGTTTTAAATACTCATGTTAACATAATTCACATGATAAATTCTTGTCATTTTCATCAAAGAGAAAATACAATTTGTAGAATTGATCAACGTTGAGAACATTATAAGACTTACCTACAACTAGAAAATGAAGCTAGAAAGATATTAATTTCTCCTTTAAGAAAAAAAAAATATATAGGGGAAGGCGGTCTACATGCAAGGGATCTATGAGCCAAATGGAACATCTTCTCTTTTCCCAATTTTAATTGATGAATATATCTCATGGATTCTTGAAGACTCTACCATTCTTTCCACATATACTCCCACCTTTTCCTTGTTTGGGAATAAATTTCAGCTCACTGCTCTTGAAGTCTATGAATATCTTGATGATGCACATGTAATGATATCACAGCATAATCTAATAACTCAACAAGACTCTTCTACTTTACTACTTTGGAACTCAACCAAATGATTTCAAATGTCTTAGATGCTAAGGTTTGTAACATAGCATTTTGTGGCATAACCTCTTCTTTAAATACTACTTATTTCTCTATCACATCCTCAAATTGAGCTTCCATTATAAATTATACAATATTTACATAAATCTTAGGCATAATCCCCTCTTGTACCTTTGTTTCAATTTTTATAACCTCTGCCACATTTTGAAGTGTAATTTATTTTTGAATCCCTGCTTTGGATTATGTGGGAGTCGTTCCCTTAATAGGCTTTGTAGCAACACCTACTTTATCAACTTCTGTAGCAATACCAATAGTATTGGATTCTGTAGCAATTTCAATTTCAACGAATTTTGTATCAACTTCAACTTCAATGGGTCTTGTAGCAATGCCAATATTATAGGGTTCTATAACAACTTCAATTTTGGAATATTCTATAACAATTTTAGCTTCAATGGAATTTGTAGCAATATAAATTATAGTTGTATTTATAGCAACATCAACTTTAATTGGACCCATAGAAAGATATTCCAACCCTCTTTCTATATCATTGATGCCACCCTCATGAAAATAAAAAGGTGGATATTGTGCTGCTATCGTACTACATACTCTTTGTTCTACCTCAATTTGTTCCTCCATGGCTCATATCAAAGTATCCATCTTCAGTTTGGGCACCGAGTGTTTTTTGATTTATGGGTTGCAACTAATTTATGGTGTTAGCATTTATTTATTCTTCTCAACTTTTTATTAATTATTAATAACTCAGAATAATAAGGCCTATTTTCCTTGAAATGCTTCATATGAAAGTGCTTACCAAACAATTTGTTGATTTTCCACTTTTTTTTATCAGGTCGAGTTTCTATAGTCATGGCCTCTGTTGCAATAGCTTACGGTATAAATTCTTACCCTAGGTCTTCTCTTCTTTTTACTAGACTGAGATATTGTATAATCTTATTTTGTAGAAATGATTGTTGCAACAATGCTTGCCCTGGTTCTTTTGCATTTGAAGCCTTCTTGTTTTGTAGCCTCAATTCCTTTGCCCCATATTTAGCCCACAAAAGATGTTACCTCTTGAATGGAACTATCATATTTATTAGCCTAAAAAATATTAGGGCCTATTGCTTTAAACACTTCCTCATCTACCATCACTTCCTGACCCCTTTTTGTTGGTTCTTTTGGTCCACACTCTATACCAAATTATTCCCAAGTTCGACCATCCCAATAAAGAGTATCCATAACTAATAATTCAATTGGCCCATGTTGAGATAAACTCCTTTTCCAATGTTAGTGTTGTAATGAAATCCTTGCCATTAATTGCAGATATCCAAATAAGAAGAAAGGAATGTTGATAAGGTGATAATGTTGTAGATGAGAAACAAGCTTGAAGTGGTATACAAAAAGTAGACTATATATCTTGGCCCTCACAAGTGAGATATTTTTTGATATAGAAGGAAATTTCAAACCATGGTTTCCTCAAAGATGTTTGCTTAACACCTTTCCATGTGCTTTCAATTGTCTCAATATATGCTAGAAAATCCAAACATTCATTACAGTTGCCCATAGTTCGTCACTTAAACCGACGCTCACCTTCCATAGATATCCATGATACTTGTGAGATGATTTATTTTGTGACTGAAATGTGAAGGAATCATACCAGATTGAGGATCCTTGAAAGGTTCATACAAATTCAAAGGTGATTTCCATATCAAATCCCCGAAGGTACTCAGAATAGGTCAACCATCTTGCTTCTAAATTTTTTTTATTGCTAATTCAAGTTGAGTTGAAAAATACCAGCTCCTAATAGTTAATGGTGCACAATCGAGCCTCCCATGGTTGCAGAAGAGACTGTAGATAATTACTAGGAGAAGAGATGAAAAATACTTGCTTGGGATAATATTTTTAGTGGTAATAATTCAATTGTGTAATGGCAAAGAATCTCAAAGAAGGTAACATATATAAAAATAATAGCCTTGATACGGTGATACATGTGGCAATTAAAATTGACTAGATATGGTAAGATTTGTAATGATGATGCTATATCAACCATGCTGGAATTAATTCGTGCTTGCCATGTGAAAAGTGATGATGACATTCAATGGTGTGTTCCCACACCAAATGGAATTATGTTTTTGTCCCTCAAAAAATGTGTCGGCATTACTATGAAAAAAAAAATGTGGAAGGGGTAGTCACATATTAAGGTAGAGAGTTGTTTCAAACACAAAACTTAGGAATATAAAGAAAATTGTTAAACTCATATAAACAATGGTAGTGTATCTATAGTTGCCTATGAATGATGAAAGAATATGTACCATAAGAATCAATGTACTATAATAGGAAATTGGAATTGCAAAGAGTGAGATGTCCATGGTAGCAAGTGACCACAACTTCTGTAGGATAAATAGAAACCAAATTTCCTCACAATGAACATTTCAAATTGAATATTTTGTCATTGGAGAGGAGAAATTAAAATTTCAACATGAATAATAATAATTAGGCAGATTTGATACCAAGCATTGTTTTAAGAAATGAAATTAATAGGGTGATGAGATTCCACAACGTCCTAACATAGTAACTTTTGAAAGGAATTACCAATAATGTGGTTTTTGTGACTTTGGGGTTTAATACTAAAACAATGGATACATGAAGATTATGTTCATTTCAATGTGTAATGAGTTTGGTGGGAAGTTGAGGGGAAAATGCCATATTTAAATTTTTTATTTAGTAGTAAATAATAATGTGTCAGGGGTCCATGGAGGGTCAAGGGTATCGAAAAGGATGGAAGAATGAGCAATTAAGGGTGCACCTAATGACTCTTACAATTTATATTTTAGGTGGAATTGCATATCGAAATAGTATAATCAAAGGAATGTGAATGGAAACCATTGAAAGCTTCCCCATCCTCAAACTTGGACTAATTTCATATGATTTGAATTAGATGGGAAGGAAAAGGCATTTGGAATGTATGCATCAATCCCAAAATGTTGATGAGAGGTGGAGTATTTAGTGATTGATACATGAGAATATAATCCCTCTCAAAATTGTTTTGATGAGATTTTAACTTTCAACCCTTCCCTCAACAAGGCTACCCACTATCTTTTGTCCAAATTTTCTTGAAATAATTTGCATGAAAAGTATTTTGGGAACCATACATCATATCTTACCCATAAGCAATGCTTTATTAATATCTAGCTATGAATAATTAAAGTAAACCCCAATCATCATGTCACAAAATTACTTAGGAAAACCCATCACTCACGCGATAGCCCATACTCAACTTTATTATAATCAAAGGTTTCTTTCAAACAATTAAACACATGGGACACATGGGATTTATCATCAAACTTATCACCAAATTCAAAAATCTCAAAATCAATTTCCATGCAATATATGTATTGGGATGATTTAGTAGGTTTGAGATATGAATGCAAAGGTTTATGCCAACCTCTAGTGATGAAGGTGATGTACAACTAGCACATGACTAACCATGAGACCAATTTGGGAGTGTTAATCCATCCACATATGAAGAGAGATGGAGTTACATGACACCCCTCATTTCTAATGATTGAGCATGTAGAAATAAGGCGGAGGAGAAGGGACAAGGGTGATTTAATGGCACTCTTATTCATTTTTTGTTTTTATCTTAGCAATCAAAGAGGAAACAAATATTATTGGAAGGTTCCCAAGCATGTAGGGGACACCCTTTTGCTGTTGAAGATACCTATGTGTGTCGATTGTGCTCTCATTCTAATGGAGCATTTAATGTCACTATCAAAGGAGAAGGAAGAGTTTTAAGTTGAAGAGTTGTAAGAGAGGTGAATGAGATTGAGGAGGAAGTCAATTCAGAGGATATCATAGTTAGGGAGAAATAAAGAAGCCCCAAACACCCTTAGAAGATTTGTTACTTGTGATGAGGTGAACATGGTTCAAATCCCCATAATTATATTTCTTTTGTTAGTTGATGTATAAAGAAAAAGGGATATTTATGTTTGATTACAATGTGAAACCTTTTGGAATGTAAATATAGGTTTTCTAGAGCCTTTCCCACAATAAAATTTAATGGAAAGCTATTGTCATCAATCCTAACTTCTTGAAAGGTTTATTGTTCCATCATTGTTTCCCTCCTCCTCATCATCATGATTGGATCCTTCTCTTCTTTGCATTTGTCACAATGACATTGTTTGTTCAAGCAAGTGGATGAGAGGCCTCGAGTGAGTGGAATGGTAATGGAAAATTCAAATGCAATAGCATAAAGTGTTTCTTCCACTTCGGGGAATGGAGGGGTGGAATGGTAATGGAAAATTTATGCCCCATATTACCATTTGTATATCTAGTGTATCCATTGATGTTGTGTGTGCCTCGAGTGAGTACTATGTTCTAGCCCCTAATACGAGCAATCCCCATGGGTTTTCTAAATAAAAAAATTGCAAACCTTTGAAGGTTGGAGTACATGTTAGTGTTGACAATCATACTATGGTTAATGGTGGAAATTAATTTCACAAAATTTGATATCCAAGAGGTACTTGAAATCACAATTATAATTAAGGTGTTTACTCATGGATTCATTCCCCTCTAGGGAAGCATCCTCATCACTACTCGTGATTCCTTTAAATTTGGTTCTATCAAGTGGAGAATGGGTATTTGGGTTAGTACCATCATCTTTTCTCTTATGTTCACAAGATCAAATCACAATGAATATATCCGTACTCCACCTCTCCATTAAAACCACAATGACACTCTTTACAATAAGGGTTGGGGTACTTCAAACTAACACCCATAATAGACTAACATCCATCATCAATTTCATAACACGTGATTTCTTAGAGTGCTTTTGATCGCACAACTTTCTATTTGATTTGATTTCTTAGAGTGCTTTTGATCCCACAACTTTCTGATCGATTTGATTTTCGGTGTGTACTCGTGATTTTGGCCATACCTAACACTTTGTCAGTGGTGAAGCCTTCTCATAACTAAAGCCACCGTCCCCCTAAGGGAATGATTATGCTCATTGAATTATTTTACCTTTTGAATGTATTTCCATCCAAAACCCTCCCATATTCAATGCATGCTTTTAAATATTTTCCTATTATATTTCTTCTTTAGTATTTTTTTGGATGCAACACTTTAAGTTTGTAGGATGTGTTTTACTACCATGATTCCTCCTATTATATTCATAATGGATCATTCCTTTTTATGCATGAATACATATCAAACACATACTACATATTCCCACTACGAATAAGTTATTGTTCTACGTTTTTTATTTTTCTGGTAATTTTTGTCGAAATCCGATGATAAAGTTTTGTTGAAATCACAATTTTCATTTTTCAAATTGTATTTTTGATTTAGAAATGGATTCAACGCCCTAGGAAATCCCTGGGAACCCCATTAATGCAATTGCAACAACGTGCATCTACAAGTTCAACAATTTCAACAATTTCAACAAGATTTTTAGTGGAAAAAGCTTTCATCTTCCAACAAAAATGACTACGAATAAGTTATTGCTCTATGTTTTTTATTTTTCTGGTAATTTTTGTCAAAATCCGATGATAAAGTTTTGTTGAAATCACAATTTTCATTTTTCAAATTGTATTTTTTATTTAGAAATGGATTCAACGCCCTTGGAAATCCATGGGAACCCCATTAATGAAATTGCAACAACGCGCATCTACAAGTTCAACAATTTCAACAAGATTTTTAGTGGAAAAAGCTTTCATCTTCCGACAAAAATGACTAGAAAAAATCAAAATATGTAGAACATTTAACTTACTCCATTTCCACTAAAACAAAGGAATCATGTTAGGTAAACTGTGGTATACCCAACAATCCTGGTAGGTGGTATACCGTGGGATCCTCATCAAGACTACGAAAAAGGTGGAATCTATGTTATGGAATCATCGCTTACCAACACGAGTACACACCGAAAATCAAATCGATCAGACCACATGAGATTTGGTAGTTTCAAGACAAAGGAAATATGTGGAGTGCATGTTTTGGCATCATCAAGTCATATCATAATCACTTCACTAAATAACGAAAATGTGATATGACTAAACAACCAAGTTGTATTTCAATCACAATGAATAAATCTCACCTATGATCCTTTTGAAGTCACATTTATTTTAATGTTTTGTAATTTGGTCCTTACATTAAAAACAAAGCTTTGAAAAATAAATTACATGTCTACGTAAATTGCCCATAAATAATTTAAACCGTATATGATGGTCAAGTTCTATCCTTGAATTTCATGCACCACATGGTGTGTGGATCTGTATTAGTGAGGACAACCAATGCTTTGAATTACTAACTCAACCTGATCATTTATCAAGACCCTTCATGTTTGCGTTGCGCCTGTAGGCTTGGGTCATGTGACATCAAAGGGGCCACAAAGTTTGCTTTGGGATTTTCTAATGTGACCAACATAATGGGCAAAGTGAGCTCCCCTTATCGATATCCAATGAGACCAACCAACCCCCTATCTTTAGACACATGCATAAGGATTCAGCTAATAAAAACTATACAATATAGAAACAAGGAGACTTTTCCTTATATCCAAATAATGTCTCTTGCCAATGTGATAATTTTAGATTTATTGATTTATTTGGTGACATAAATTTGATTAAAAATACAATATTTTATTTAGTAATTTTTTATGAAATATGTAATTAATTTATTATTAGCAATTGAAATGTAATTTTTTTGAAGCTTTTCAATATAAAAAGGTGTGCGAATACCCACATGACTAGAACTCGAAGGACACCAAGACATCATCAGATAAAATGGTCTAAATTTTTCCCTTCATCATATAAAATAGTTACCTTCCCATAGTAAACTTTTGATACCCTAATCCCAAGTCATATCATAGTGACTATAACCTACAGGAGACAAAGACATCATCGCAAATTTCCTATCACATTGACTAGAACCGAAGGAGACCAAGACATTATCCCAAATTTCGCAAGTCATATCACAATCACTTCTCATATGGGTTGGAATAATGCATATCATCTTTACAAAGTTATTACAAACAATATTAAAAAGCATAGGTTGATGGGTTGTTGAGTGGACGCCGACCAGGTCCAGGCTCAGAGGACCAACAGAAGACTATAAAGAAACAAAAGTCGATGGTTTTGGTAACGTGTAGTCATATTTCAAGTACTAGTTGGCGAAAAAAGCAAAAGATAGTTAGCAAACACTCGTTGCTAACAAATTCCCACTATTGGACCATCGTATACCCAATCCTAGTCGGTGGTATCTTCACTAAGACGATGAAAAAGGTGGAATTCTCGTAGGTGGTGGTGCTTAAAAAGGTGGAATATGTATCATGGCATCATTCACCTACCATCATGATTACAACTGAAAACCAAATCCGTAGAATCCGAAAATCACCAACTAACATGATTACACAACTGACATCATCGCCAAGTCATATCACGGTCACTTCGACGTTGGAGTCACATTGTTTCTTGCAATTTCCATGAAACTACTTTAACTACCAAACTAGTTCAAAGCAGATTCGTGGAAACTGCTTTGAACTACGCCCTCTTATATTTGTTTCTTTGTATTCAATAAAATAATATTTTATGTACAATAATTTTATTTTAAAAGTATTATATTTTAGTTTAGTCTTATAAAATGAAGGACGATTATTTTAAAAGGTTTCATTGTGGAAAGCTTAATATCAATCTGAAATTAAAAATAATCCTCCAAATTAAATCTATTGGTTGGAATCTACTAATCCTATATGTAAATTCGTAAACAACTAATAAGATCTCACCTCTTATTCTTTTGAAGACACATGTATCCTAACGTAGTTTTGAAAATGAAATTGCTCGTCTAAGAAAATGGCCCAGCAATAATTTAAACAGTCTATGACGGTCGAATTCTATCCCTGGATTTCATCCACCGCATCATTGATGAGATCTTTAAATCTCAAATGATTTGATTTGACACCGAAATTTGAGGACCTCAAAGATGAAAATCATATTTACCAAACATTTTAGGAGCGCAAAGACTTGAGATATGCACTAAATTCTAAGGTAACTAAAGAAGTGGAATCTTGATTCTTCAGCAAGACAATGTGAAAAGTGGAATCCATATTTTTTGGCATCATCGCCCATTCGCCAGTGGCAAACAATATATTCAAGAATTCAAATAAATAACGAGGAGACGAAGACATCATGTCAAGTCATACACGATTCACAATCCCTTCTTCATACGAATCATATGAATTGTTCTGAATCGTGGTGGGTGGACCGGGGTCATGCAGTTTTCATGAACTTGTTTTTCACTACCAATTGATTATGGGAGTTTCCACGAACTTTGATGCATGGATAACTTGTAATTGATGTATAGATAACAAATATTTTGTGAAATTACACATAAATATGGAGAACAACCACAAATTAAGTGACTATACTAATCTTATATTGGTTTCTTTGTATTCAATAAGTCCATTCATCTAAATTCCAATTCCATTTTCAATGTCATGATAATAAGTGTTTTTTCTCACTATTTTTAAAATTACAAAGTTATTAACTTTTAACTCTGAAAAGGGATATTTTATTTACAATATTTTTTTATTTATTTGATTGACAATATATCCTTCAAACTTAATAGTTAGTTGAAATGTATTTGGTTGTAATAAAAAGTGACATCTCATAATACATTTTTTAAATTAAAAAAAATTGATCATTTAGTAATATTCATTTTTCACAATGTAAATAGGATGAGAAATATCAATGAGGTATTAGGTTATAGGATGAGAAATATCAACTTGTCTAGGCTTGGAATACTTCCATGAGTCTAACCGTTTCTTTAGCCTATGATTCTATTTCTTTCTATTATGATTTGGGTGATAAATGATGGTTTAAATGGTTTAGGCCTTTATGGAAGTGGTTTGTGCCATTGAAATTGCAATTGTTTTGTTGGTGGTGCTTGAAAACAAGATCTTGGTGGGTGATCATTTGAAGAAGCGAGGAATCATGAGACCTTTTCATTGTCCTTTATGTTGTGCTGGTGAGGATTCAGTCGATCATTTATTTGTGTCCTGTTCTTTTTCTAAAAATGTTTGGGGTGAAGTTCTTTGTGTGTTGAATATTTCTGCTAGATGGGGACATGTTTCGTTTGAAGGTAGCCCTGGGGTTGGGTAGATCCTTAAAAGCTTCCACTCTAAGAAATGATCTACAAGGAATTAGCCTCACCAATAACCATACAAAATCCTCCCATTTGCAATTTGTAGATGATACCATGCTTCTTGCCAATGCCACTCTGAGAGAATCCAGAAGCCCCAAACATCTCTTGTCCACCTTCCTTGTAGCCTCAAGTCTCTCCCTAAATAATGACAAGTCTGAGATTTTCTTCTTCAATACCCCAATCAGCCTTCAAACTGCAATAACTAGCCTTGTTGACATTTCGACGAGGTTATCTTCCCTACAAATACCTTGGGGCTCCCCTCACTCTAATATCCACCAAGCATGGATCCTGTTTAACCCTAATCCAAAAAATGGAGAAAGACCTTGACAACTGGTCCTTCTGTTCTCTTAACATTGCAAGCCGACTTGTCCTTCTTAATTCCGTCCCGCGAGGTATGGGAACCTATCTCTTTTCCATTCTTGCTGCCCCCAAAAAGTTCTTAAATGAAATTTTGGAAATATATACAACATTCCCGCAATCCGCAATCCGCAATTACGGGTTGCGGGACTAGAAATCGAAATAAAAATAAACCTACGTTTCCACAATCCGCAATCAGCATTGCGGGCTGCGGAAACGCATGTCGTAAATCCATCCAATGTACCTTCCTCTAGGGTGGATCCAAATATAAAGGACGCAAATGGGAATTAGTTGTTTGGGACAAACTTTGCAAACCCAAACTTCAGGGAGGCCTGGAGCTGAGGGATCCTGAACTAGAAAATAAAGCAATGATGGCAAAACTATGGTGAAGATGGCTCACCAACCTAGATGCTCTCTAGTCAAGGATATGGAAAGAAAAGTATGCTCCCAACATTGCCCAACATGATTTAATTCGCATGGAAACCAGTCCTAAAGGCTCACTGATATGGAATGCGGCCTCGCAAAATAGGAAACTCATTCAAGAGCATGCTTTCTGGGAGATTTGGAATGGTTGCACTGCCCTCTTCTAGGACGATTCATTGCAGTAGAGAGAAAAACTATATTCCTTAAACTTCATTCATCCTCTGCAACTTTCCACAATGGAAGATGGTCATTTCTAGATCTCTCACTTCTGGAAGCAAAACAAGAGTCACACTCAATGGAGACAGTGGAAGGAACCTCATGATTGGAAAAACAGAATTTTAGGTGAACACTGGAAACTCTTTTGGGAGGAGCTACAAACCAGGAAAATCACACGCTAGGAGGGCCACGACATCCTCAGATGGGGATACTCAAGCTCTGGATCCTTTATTCTTAAAGAAGCCTATGCCCTTCTAGCTGACTATAACCAAAATGAGTCCAACAGGATCTGGAAAAAAATATGGAAGCAAAATCTATGGCCCAAGGTCTCCATCTTTCTGTGGCTAGTGTCTTGGAAACAAATTCTCACATGGGACATAATTATCAAAAAGGGATCCGAGGGGCAATCTATATGCTACCTATGTAGGACCTCGACATAATACATTGAGTACCTCCTCGGCACTTGTTAGTTTAGCAAGTAACTATGGGATCTTGGGGTGAGTGCCTTTCATCAAATAGACTATCATCAGAACAATATACAAGACACTATCGCCATTGGAGGGACCAATTCTCATCCAACAACATAGTAAACAGGGTCTAGCAACTCTTTCCTGAGTTCCTTCTATGGGAAATATGGAAATAAAGAAACCGTTGGATATTTCAGGACACTAATCTTCCGATCCAACAAGTTTGGTCAAAAATTCAGAAGCACATACAATAAACTATTGACTATGACCAATGGGACTCTTCTAACTAGGAAGGTTCACTGTAGGATCAGGCCATCCTTCGTTCTTGGCAACTGAAGCCATCGAAAAGTGCAGGCACTCCACCCCCAAAACAGAATTGCATTAACAGTCCAAAAATTTGGTCTCCACCAGACTTCGGCTACGTAAAGCTCAACTTTGATGGTGAAAGCTGTAATGTCCCCATTTTGACCCCCTTTGTATTAAATCGTAAATGATGTAAATATTGTAATTTAATCATGGTGAGGAGCTCAAGGCCAAGGCCCCACCATTGATTTAGCGTTTCACGTATCGGCAATTAAAAATAGATGCCTATGGTTCTTGTGCGAGATGGGCACAATGTAAATAAGACACCATGTAAATACGAATTTTAATGGAAAAACCCACAACCGGCTATGCAATGCAACAAAAGAGATGGGGCATGACTCTACAAGGAAAAGGGAGGGAAATTATTCAAACCCTTGAGCCAATGGTACTAATCCATGTGTCAATGAGGAAACCCATAAACTACCAACTACCCTTTTTGTCTCATGCACCCAATCATTTAATTCTTCCAAGAAATTGGTTAAGGCAGTTAATGCCTTGGAAATGAGGAAGTATGGCAGCCAATTTCGTGCATGGGCAAGCCATCAACCTGGAAATTCGTGTTTTGTCTCCTTGGGCAAGAAAACACCCACGAAATGGTGCCCAAAGCCATTCTGAACGGGGAGTCTTCTCTCATTCACGCAGTGGGAGCTAGCTGGGTCTTTCCCTTCACGTTTTTCATCCAAATCCTGCATTTTTCCATGCCTGGGAGTTCGTTTTTGCATATGCAATAGCCTGGGAGAGAAGGGCCACGTTTTGGGGACTGTATGGAGGTCGTTTTTGCCCCTGAATGGCCAAGGACGTTTTTCTAAGAACGGATTTGGCCTCCTGGGTTGTTCACCAACTTCCTATTTCGTTTTTGGGGGTTCCCACGTTTTTCTGAGTTAGCTGAAACCCCATCTCATGCATCTCACTGTAAAAAACGTTTTATCCTGCCCCACAATTGTGTTCTGCTGTTGTGTGCATCCTCATTTTTGGTTTGAACCTGTGAATTGAAGTTTTGGAGTGGTAGTGGACAGAAGTAGCTTGATAAACCTAGTGGGGGAGACAACCTCTCAAGAAGATCAAGAGGGCTTTGGTTACTCTTCTATGCATACCCTGAGAGAACTAGATAGGGAAGGTATGGCTTGAGGGACTGTATAGAAGAGAAAAGAATACTTCCTTGTGCTGGGTGTGTAGGTATTGTGGGTGCCAAGCTAGATAGATCTTGCAAGGTTATCCCTGGCTCTGTGCTGGAGCTCACTAGCTTAGCAACTCTTCCTTTCCATCTCCTAGCAGCCTGATAAACCCAATTGTAGATTGGCTTGGCTCATTTTGGTGTATGCTTGGCTATGTGTGAGTCTGCTGTTCCCTGGTTCCTTGTAGAGATCATGCCCAGCTCGGGGGTGGCAGTGGTGCTGAGAGATTGAGGAGCACACTGGCCTACGGTTGGGTGGAACGTTGCAGTTGCATAGCCAGTTGCGTGGGACTACCTTATTGAGATAAGTATTTCTCTTGTGTTGAATTTGCAATTATCATTTGATGAATATTTTGAACGTATCATGGATCTGCTAATAAATTTGCTTACGCTGTGTATTCAAATGATTATGCATTTCCATATGATCTTTTATACTTCTGCAAAGATCTTTATTTCATGGCTGTCATAGAATAGCTTGAATGTATATTAGATATCAACAGGATTAATTTAATTACCGTCGTGTTTCCATAGCATGCACATATACATGTCTTTTCATCAATAAACTCAATTAATGGATATGGGGCTAATTGCTCGGATTGAGCACCACGTCCTCTCTATCCTGCTGTATGGTAGGAGGGGACATTACAAAAGCAAAGGAAATCCAAGTCCAACTGGATTTGGCATAGTGTTCAAAGATCACAAAGGTGGAATTCTGGGACTATACGCTGGGTCCATGGGAATCGACAACAACAATGTCGCAGAGTTATTCACCATGCTACAAGGAATTCTTATTGCCAAGAAGGAGCAATACAACAAGCTTGAGATTAAAGGCGATTCCAATCAAATGATCAACATTCCTGCGAGGATGATTAACGGTTCTAGAGTCACTAAAATCACTCCAACATGGCGTCTTGCTGCCAAAATGGAACTCTTAGTTTTCACCTTGGACGAATCCATATTCATCATCCCACGCCATGTTAGACGTGATGCCAACAAAATGGTAGAAAAACTTGCCAACTGGGGGATCGAACATCCTATGGAGGAGCTCAATCAATCATGGGAATCAATGAACCAAGAAAATATCAAAGCAAAATTCCGCCACATCAATCTTCAAGACACTTCCCCCCACAGCAGGTGTCAATCAATGGGGCCCCCCACCCTACGTGTGTAGCCCTTCCCATGAGGAAGTGGGAGTACCATGCAAATGGCTAGATGGCCCAAGGAGATAAACCTTAGCATAAGCTCTTCCCTCCTGACATCAGAGTCGCAGGCCGACTCATTAACACAGCTGGGGGTGCATGGACAGAGCCCGTACGAAAGAAATTCTGGTCTCTCGTGCCAGCTCTCATGGAAATTCAAGGCGAAGGTGGTGGAAATGGAAAGTGGTACCATCAACTAGCTCCCGACCATAGAAAGAGACGATCGCGACATAAAAGCAGGGCCAGATTTAGCAAGCAAGGTATTTGTTTTCCATATCTATGTAATATTCTGGAACGAACATTGGTGCTCTCCCTTTGTGACATTTCAGCTTGGACCCTTCTTGTTGGGGTGGTTACTATGGCCCAAACAAAGGTTAGTCCAAGGAATACTGCAAGCAGACCTAGCCAATCGCATATGCCTCGAGTTCTAGTGGAGATGGGGTGGGTGTATGGATTTTTCAAGAATGAGGTTCCAAAGACAGCGAGGTCTCGCACCATTCGACTGGAGAACAATCTCAAGAAAAATTAGGGTTTCCCATCTAATAAACAACTCGCTGTGGATTTTGGTGTTCTGATTGAGGACGTAGGGTCCGCTTGCACTAGGGAAACCCGACATACCAAAACCCTTGGGTTCTTATAGATCGTCAAGGCCCTGATGTCATTGGCCATGGAGGACTAACTCCAAGGGAAGCTCTGTTCAAACAAGAAAACTCTCCCCCTGGAAGATAGAATCTCTAACCTTGAGGCCAACATGCATACTCTCATCTGACATCAACGCACGAAGATGGAACGTGTAAATGCGAAACTAGATGCGATTACCTGGACTCTCAGTGGAAATCATTTTACCAGACCCCCGCCAGATTCTATTGCGAACATCCAGTTGGTGTATCGATGATGCCCTCCAACCGGGGAAGATGAAAAGAACAATCACAAGCCAGGTGTTTGCCTTGCCACCATCCCTCTTTTCGATAATGAATATCTGGTCTAATGTGTTTAGTTTTTGTTTTGGATTCGGTCCTAATAGATGTCAATCTGTCCACATTTTGAATCATTCATCCAAAACCCCCGGCCTGTGGGGGATTTACAGTCATTTTATCTCTTAACAACATTTTTCTCTTCCTGCCGTAGATAGCTTAGTCGCTCTGTCAAACTTTGAACATATGTCTGTCTGGTCTTTGAAGTCAAGCATGCTCATGTTGAACTTAAACTTTGGGACATCATGGCTATGGATATGTACAGTCTGTTTTTGTTGATTTAATAGAATTATCTAACTTTACAAAAAAAAAATGGAGATTGGTGAATCTTGTTTTGGAAAAAAATAAAAAATTATCCCATGTGCTAAATTTTTCCCCTAAAATTTTCCCTATTCAATTGTTCTCACATTCCAATGGAGCATCTAATGTCACTATCAAAGGAGGATGAAGAATTGTAAGTTGAGGAGCAACTTAGAGAGCTATATGAGATTGAGGAGGGATTCGGCTCAAAGGATAACATAGGTAGGGAGAAAGGAAGAAGACCTAGACACCCTCACAAGAGAGATCATCAAATATATCATCATTTTCTCACAAAGAGGAGTAAACATTGGACCCTGACAAGGAAGGAAAAAGATAAGGATTTCATATTTGATCGTACTTCTCATGCAATACTCTACATGAATTCGATGAACACTTTGAGCTTAGCCTACATGACCTTGGTGAAGAAAACAATGTTTTCAAGGTAGTTTATTGTCTATGTGACATATATAGGTTTGACAAAGTTGAGTAGGTTGGAGTTCAAATATTGTGATTATTTTCACTTGGATTCAGAGATGCCACAATTGCCATGCTATTGAGTCAATGTTCCGATCCCATATCAAGATTCATCATCATGACAAAGAGTTTCAAAATGCTAACTCAATAACATGGTGATTGTGGCATCTCCAAATCCAACTGACAACATTTCTACCCACATAAATCTCATAACTCAAATTGTGATTGTTGTAAGGCATACAATTATAATTGTTTTTCATTGTTATTGGGCATCTTGAAGAAAGTTATGAAATACTACTGGTCCATGTATTGATCAATAAAATTTCAGAAAATGATTGTTGAATATTTTTTACCTGTGAAGTGAACATGATTAAAATTCAGGCCATTATTTCCTTACTTTTTGTTGGTTGATGTCTACATCAAAAGGGGATTTATGTTTTTATTACAATGTGAAAGCATATTGTAATTCCTTTTAAAACATAAATATAGCTTTTCTAGTTCCTTTCCCATGATAAAATTTAATGGAAGGTTATCATCATCAATCACAACTTCTTGGAAGGTTTCTTGTTTCACCTTCATTTCCCTCCTCCTCATCATGGTGAGAAGATCCTTCTCTGCCTCACATTCATCTTGATGACATTGTGTTCAAGCAATTGGATGAGAGGCTCAGTTATGGTATTGTCCTCAAATTCAAATGCAACAATATAAAGTGTTTCTTCCTCTTCGGGTTAATTGGAGGGGTGGAATGATGATGGAAAATTAATGCCCCACATTACCATTTGTATATGCAGTGTAGCCATTGAAGTTGTGCATGCCTGGGGTGAGTACTATGTTTTTCCTAGAAATATGGGTGATCACCATAGGTTTGTTAATTCAACGACTTGAAATGAGCTTCAAAGTGGCTATAAGGCATCATCTTGTAGAGATTTGCAGGTTGGAGTGCTTGTTGGTGTTGACGATCATACTATGGTTAATGTTGGAAATTGATTTAGTCAAGGTTGATATCAAAGAGGCACTTGACATAAAAAATGTAATTAAGTTGTTCACTCATGGATTTAGTCCCCTCTAGGGAGGCATCTTCATCACTATTCTTTATTGTTTCGAATTTGGTTCAATCAAGTGGAAAATACAGTCATCTTTGCTTTTATGTTCATAGGATCATATCAAAAGGAATATATTTGTACTTAGCCTCTTGTCACCTACCCAAATTTTGAGACTACTTATTTTAATTGCAAAAACATTATGTTAAATTTTTTTTCTTTCCTTGGAAAAAGTCGTAATTTTATTTCATTAGAGAACAAAATTACATTCTGCACATGTAATAGAATCTTAGAGATCCCTACATTGTCAGCATATACTGTTCATAAGGCCAATCAGTCCACCGAATGACTGTCTATTGTCCCTTACATTATTACAAATCTGAAAGTAGTCACTCAGCAGCTGAGTTATTACATCTCACTACAGTCCACACTGTTTGTATCCAATCAGCATTACAGCCAATAAGCCGCAGATCGCTCTCAAAAACTCTGATACTCAGCAAGAAAACTGAGTTATTTTCTCGCTACAGTCACACTGTCTGTATCCAATCTAATACAGAAATATTCTCACAAAAGATCGCTCTCACAAAAGAAACTCATACAAACAGAAATAAAAATCTGTCCATACTCGATACAATCCAAACTGATGTCTGTCCAAAAAGTATCCACTACAGCTCGAACATTTTATACTGTCCACAATCCTTGTCTCATAAATATTTATCCAATCCGCAGGCATTTAGCTTCTGTCAATACAGCAAAACATATATTCTGTCACAGAAAAGTATCCAATCAGCAGTTGTTTAAATTCTGTCAAAGGTTGGTCTAATTCTCCATATGGTCCACAGTTTCCCCAAAGAAAGGCCTGTGGGTATAGCTGTAGATGCCTTCAGTTGTATGAATCGTGATCCTCCATGTGCCAAATATCAAAGATTGTGCTTCTTTAGATAGCTGGTCAGCCGTCCCATTTCGCTCCCTGTAGACATGGGTGAATGTAATGCAGTTAAAAGCCTGTTTTAACCGTAATACCTCCTCCAATATTGGTAAGAGTATCATCACATGACATTGTGTGCGCTCCATGGCCCATTCGATAACAATTAGAGAGTCTCCAAAAATATGGAGTGTAAGACATCCTTGTTCAAGTGCGAAAAGCATCAGTAGCTTAAGTGACATAAGTTCAGCGTAGTTATTTGTACCACTCCCCAAACCAGCCATTATATGAAAATAATGGGACTCTGATTTGTGTAGAACACCACCTCCACCACACACTGATTGTTGGTTAATAGATGAGCCATCAAAATAAGCCCACGGCATGGATTTATCTATGAATTCCATGATCACAGGTCTAATGCTAATCGCTTTTATGGGTGACTTGAAGTGTAGTAAAACAGCCACCGCTTGTGCCACAACCTGCTCCAGAGGGACCCTACAATCCTGAAATATGATCTTGTTTCGAGTGATCCAAATGCCCCAGGCGAGAATACAGGGGACAGCCCGAAAAGTGGGATGCTTGAGAGATGTCCACCACTGTTGAAAGGCGTCGGGAAAGTCCACTCCCCACCAACTCACATTGAGCGCCAGATGTTTGCAGGTGGCAGCCCATACAGCTTGTGTGAACCTACAGTGAACAAAAATATGTGAATTTGACTCTTCTGCTTCCCTACATAGAGGACAGAACCCCGGCCCCTGAGTGAATCTCTTCTGCAGAATGTCCCATGTCGGTGCCTTATTTTCCAATATAGCCCAAGAGAGTAGTTTAGCTTTCCCCGGGCACTTTAGTGTCCACAGGTGTTTCCACCACCACACCAAATCCCTGTGATGTATATTCACATTCAGCTGAATATATCCATGTTTAGGAGTGTATTTACCAGATGGATGGTGTTCCTAGATTAATTCATCAATCCGATTTGTGAGGCGAATATTAGTGTATCTTAAAATCCGAATATAATTCTCCCAAGCACCAAGCAAGTCATCCGGAATCTCAAGTTGCTGTGCAGAGATCCACCCCTGTTGCCATAGAGTGGATGATCCCGGTTGTTCAATATCAGCCAGAAAGTGACAACCTCGGGCTGCCAGAAAATTCCTTAAAGCCTCCGGTAGGACATGTCCACCGCTACAGCCTACCCAAGGATCCAGTCCAATTCGAGTGTATCTCCCATTGCCGATTCTCCAAACTAAGCCAGACCCTATCAGATGAAAATGTTGCACCACCGCTTTCCATACCAAAGAGCAATTTGCCCGCGTCTTATTGCCCTGCCGAATCCATTCGAGAAGAGTTAATGGAGCAATATATTTATGGTACACCACTCTAGTCCAGAGGCTCTGAGTTTGTATAATTCTCCATGCCACCTTAGCCCCCAAGGCTTTAGCAAAAAGGAAAATATTCTTTAGGCCCCATCCTCCCAGTGCTTTGGGGACCGCGATCTTATCCCATCTGACCCATACCAAAGCACGGTTATCACCCTTACCCTTCCATAGAAAGGCAAAACACAACCTCCGGATCAGCTCCAAGACTCCTTTGGGAATCCAAGCGAGTGACATCCAATACACAGGAATCGCTTCCAACACTGATTTAACCAAAACCAGCCTCCCTGCCCTCGATAGCCATTTGTGACTCCATCCACGCAGTCTCAGTTCTAGTTTAGCAATGAGCCAGTGCCAGTCAGCTTTCAAATATGCATTCGGTTTTAAGTGAAAGCCCAGGTACTTTAAACCCGCATCAAAATCAAAAGTCCTGTAGGGTAGTCGTAAAGCCAATCTGTGAATCTCCATCTCAGTTAGATGAGAGCACGAGATCGTTGATTTTTCATTGTTAACTAACATACCCGCTGCCTCTTGTAGCAAAATGAGACCTTCAGCGACCTTATCGATATCCTGTCTCGATCCATCACAAAAAATCAGAATGTCATCAACGAAAAGGAGATGAGTAATATACAGCACCTGTGAGATGGAAATGCCACGAAAAGAACCTTCAGCTTTGGCTTTTAAAATAAAACGACTGAGTCCTTCAGCTACAAGGAGAAATAAAAGCGGTGACAGTGGGCATCCTTGTCGTAGGCCCCTGCCAGCGTGAAAGAATGGACTCGCTGAACCATTTATCAGAACAGCAAAGCTCACTGTGGAGATGCAGGCCATAATCCATCGTATAAATTCATAACAGAAGCCCAGGTGTGTTAGAAGTAATCGGACATAGAGCCAGCTAACCCGATCAAATGCTTTGGAGAGATCAATTTTGATCACAGCGCCCTTCTGCTTCTGCACCTTCATAGTGTGTATTCCTTCCTGTGCAACTCCAATGGCCTCATGAATTTGCCGGCCTTCCAAGAACCCAAACTGTTCACTAGAGATATGCTGAGACAGGATAATCTTGAGTCTCCTCGCCATAACCTTTGAAATAATCTTATAGATGCAGTTGCAGAGAGAAATAGGTCTGAATGCATCAAAGCTTTCAGGCTTGTCCGTTTTGGGTATGAGAGCTAAAAAGGTCGAATTGAAGGGTCCATGTATAAATCCAGCCTTTCTGGATTCTTCCACCACATCCAAAAGTTCTTCCCCAAACAATTCATAGAAACCCAGGAAGAATTCAATAGGCCACCCATCGGGCCCCGGGCTCTTATCTTTCTGGAAGGAGTGCATAACCTGCGAAAGCTCATCCGGCAACACCTCTGCCATCAACATAATGTTCTCCTCTTCTCCCACAAAATGAGGGAAGAGCTGAGCCATTCGTATGACCTCAGCAATAGAGGCCCCAGGTTGTGCAGTGAATAAATCTCCAAAGTGTCTTACTCCCATATCAGCCAAACCATCAAAGCTGGAGATCAGTTCCCCTTCAGAAGAGGATAGTTCCCAGATAGAGTTTGTATCTTTTCTCCCCTTTGCATAGGCTTGAAAAAATTTTGTGTTCTCGTCCCCACACTGTAGCTAGAGCGCCCTGCTCTTCATTCTCCACATCTCTTCTCTATCAGACAGAATTACATTTCTGCAGCATTCCCAATTCAACAGCTCACCTTTCTGCACTTCATCCAGATAACCCAAGCCCCTGCAGTGTAGTAGTCTATCGATATTTATCTCAGCCTCCCTCAACTTTTGTTCATCCTTTCCTCGTTTTTCAGAGGCCCAGAGAATGGTGACCTCTTTAATTCGCTTGAGATTGTGTTGAAAGTGTTCCCCAGCATGCCGCAGAGACTCCGGAGTTCGATGAACCCACTGATCCTGTACTAATTTGAGAAAATCCTCATCCTTCAACCAGCTAGGATTGAATTTGAATGGGCTGGGGGGTTTTTCTCTACCTCCTCGTAATTCCAGCAGTATTGGGCAGTGATCTGAAACCCCCCCTGTCCCAACCCATTGCTTGACCACATCAACTCCCAAAGCCAACACATCAGTTACCAGAAACCTATCCAGCCTCTTAGCCACCCGTTGATCCCCTGTTCTCTTATCCCTCCATGTAGGGGTTATCCTGGTAGGTTGTATGTCAAGGAGGTCCAGCCTTGCAAAGGCTTGTATGAAATAATCTGCAAGTGGATCCGAAGCAGCCCGAGGCCCCCAAACTTCAGAAGTCCCCAGTGAAAGGTTGAGATCCCCACCCAGTATCACATCCCTTCCAGCAAAGATGTCCATACTAAACAAAGAGTCCCAGAATCCAACCCGGTTGAGATAGGGCCCATAGATATTGAGAACTGTGATCCTCCTCCCCAACGATGCATCCCAAACTTCCAATCCAATACCAGAGGGAATGCCCCAAGAGCAGTCAATTCTGCAGCTATTCATCTTCCACCCTGTGGCCAGCCCTCCAGAGCGTCCACGAGCATCCACACCAACAAACTTCCAACCAGGTAGCAATAGTTCCAGTGCCCTAACAACCTCCTCATTGCCACCCAAAGTTTCTTGTAACAGTAGGACATCCGGTTGATTTAAATCCACCAACCTCCGAAGTGACGATTTTTTAATGGGACTCGCCAACCCACGACAGTTGAAAGACAATAATTTCATATGAAACCCCCTTCCTGGGTTTTCGCTGCTCTAAGTGCCCATTCGATAGTGGATTGTGTACCCATGACTAGATCAACTTTTGCCCGCTCTTGAGCTATTGACAAATGAGATTTTAGGCCCCGCCCTTTCCCCCCAACACTACCAGCCATTTCAGCAAGTCCCTTACCCCCTGAGCCATCAGCAGTGATCATCCTGTTTCGGAGAGCATATCGGATACTACGTCCAGTGCTGGGGGAGTGTTTAGTAGAAACAATGGACGGTGTGTATACACTATCCAGAACAGTACAATGAGCAGATCGAACCGGAGAAGATGTCCCAAGACAATCCTCCCCCAAAACAATAGGGTCATTAATTAAAGGAACAACAGAGGTTAAGGGAAACAAACCCAAGTTGTTCGAATATGAGCCCCGGCGGATAGTTAACTTCTCCTGGAGCTTTCTGGATGCTTCCCGCGTCAATGGTGTCGTGGTACCCATATTTTCCCCTGCTTCAGCGGTTTCCATGTTCCCAGGAACATCCAACCCCTTGTTTGCTGATAGTTCCTTGGATCCCTGCTGCCCACTCAGTACATCGGGTACCACCGGAAATTCTGCCCAATTTCCAGATGGAGGCTCGATAGTTTCATCTCCCATCGCCGATGTGTGCACCACCTTTTCAGTGCAATCAGCAGCTTCTGCCATAACCTTTGGTCTGCCCCTAAATGAAAGTGGGCAACAGGCAACCAAGTGTCCAAATGTGTGACAGCGGTGGCACCTAAACGGTACGCCCACATAGTCCAGTATTTGAACGAATGCCCCATCCTTCGTTTGTACATTGATCTCAGCTGTTAATCCCAATCGAAGATCGATGTTAACCAGAATCTTTGCCACTGTGTAAATGCCTGTTTCAATATGGGAATAATCAGAGCATACATAGTCTCCAAGGTAGTTCCCAATCGCTGCAAACCGTGTTTCATTCCAAAGGTGCATGGGAAACCCCGGCAGCTTCACCCATAACGGTTCTTTGTCAATTTTCTCCTGTTTGGAATCGAAGAAAGGAGACCAACATTTCAGGATTATAGGTACACCCAACATTGACCAATGTCGGCGTAAGACAGCATCAACCTCCCCAATATTCGAAAGGATGAAGGAGAACCATCCTTTCGTTAAAACCCGAACAATAGGTGCAGTAGCCACGATATCTTTCCACTGCTCGGCTGCCCATCTCTGGAGAGAACCTTGTCCAAGTCTTTTACCACGGACATGGCCAACCACTGCAATTTTTGAGAAATCTTCAGCCTCCTCAATCGATACATCCACGCCCAGCACTAGCTTATCCTTCCGCTTCCGTTCCTTGACCTTCTTAGCAGTGTTTTTGTGTAATTCTGCCTTCGTAGAAATCCCTGCACGAGGAGCTGGTATGGAGGCATCTCCACCCCCAGTAACTCCCGCTAGGTGTCCACTGGAAGAGGAACCCAATCCTCCCCTACCCTGTCCCCTGTCAACGGAATCACCAGATTCCACAGACCGAGCCAAATTCCCATCTGATGTCACACCACCACCCAGATCCTTCCTCCGTCTGCCACTTCTAGTCAAAGTGTCAATCCCCTCCACACATAAGGTATCCGAGCAGGTTGGGAAGTTTGTGAAATTCCCCAATCGTGGTTGTAGTGTCCGTCCTAACAGGTCCGCCAAGTCTGGCCGTTCATCCACAGGCCCAGGAAAGAACCCTGTCCCCCTGCCAGGCAAGGGTGATCCCGTTGATGCCCTCGACCCAGAAGCCACTGCAGCGTATGTTCCAAGGTCAAAGATCCCTCTGGCACATTCTCCATCCGAGGTGTAGTCCACCTCCTGCTCATAACTGCTTGCCATTACACCCCAGCTCAACAGGACAGACAGTAAAGAGTCTCCTGAGCCCTATCCCCCACCCAATCAGCACCGAATCGGCCTCAGCAAGGTTCAAATCCCACAGCTATCCCCGTCAGTATTCCATCCAGCTCCAAATCAGTCAATGCTCAGCAATGCCAGCGAAAGTATGCCCAGGTCTTCAGATCAGCGCGTTCTCCACACCCATTTCCTGTAAATCGATCAGCTACCAATCTTGGAGCTCGCCATTCATCAGTCCAGTGTCTGAATGGGATTGGCTGGCCTACACATTATCTTGGCACTAGTTCTCTGCCTGATACCAGCGCCCACAGGATCCCTCCAACAGCAAGCCAAGAGTACTCCGTCGATTCGTATAGGAGCCCATTTCACATCCTCACGCCTTCAGTCTTTCACCCAACGTACTCCTTCGATTCGAGTTCTTGGAGCCAAAACTCAGTCCCCCAATGTGCTGGAGCGATTGTTAATTCTTATGTTAAATTATAATTACAAAGTTTTGTAATTATGACCAAATCTGGTCAAGGATGATGGTAATATCATAATAGACAATGCTATATTAGTATAATTCTATATGCATTTATAAATGGAGAAATATAGGAGGTACTACAGTTACTTTGATAATTTCAAGTTAAATCCACGTATTGAAATAATATTTGGTTCAAGTTTCTATAGTGTAGAACAATACATAAATTGAAACGTTCATGTAATAAATTATCACTCTTTGCAAAATGGAGAAATGATGTCAGGATCATAATAACACGTATACATTGTAATATAGCACTTAATTCATAAGTATAAGTATCTTTTCTTAACGTTTCCCTAAAGAGCCTAGTGTAAATAACTAGTTACGACTTCTGCAACTTATATGCATGGCCAAAGTAACACTTACAGAATTATGACAGAGATCCATACCCTTATTAGTTCTCATGCTTGGAAGTACCTAGAGTTACTTTAAGCATTGACGGCTAGCTGAAAAACATAATTAGAATTACTTGTAAAACTTGAATCGACGTAATACTCTTACTTGTGTATCTGCGCAAGGAAACAGGTTCAAATGCTTTAGCTGATAATAGCTAAGTAAACCTCAGGGTACCCTGTAGGAACCCTTCGTCATCATTCAAAAGCAAACTATCAGTATTTATATCAAGAAGATTGTATTGTAAGAGAATTTTAAATACAGTTTATAGTTTTCAAATTAACGCAAGCAAAACTAATGTCGTATTTTTTCTGTGTTAAGAAGTATGTTTTATTTTGTCATCATTATAATTTATCTATCATCGTAATTTGTTTTAAATTACGAAGTGTCGTTATCATTAATTGTTATTAGTTACAAGTTTTAGTCATTAATTTATTTTCCGCATTAGTAATTACAACATTTATGCTACTTTATTTTTTTTTTAAATTTTTGTGAATTATTGGGATGTTACATGTGGTATCAGAGCTCATGTTCGAACTCTCGGCCTGAAAAGGTCCAAAGAACACGCAACATAATTTTTTTTTTATGACAGTAGAAATCTTTACTAATTCAAGTTAATTTATTTTTGTTATACAGAAATTTGTTTTCTAAGTTACAGGTATGGAAGGATCAGCTGAACACATGGAGGATAGATTTCGACCGAACAGTCATACCAACAATAGCACATGACATCATTATGAAGAAGAGGTCCATGGTGAATTGAATGACAATTCATCAGAATTGTTACGTGCATTTCAGGAGTTGAAAGTAGAAATAAGATCCGTTAAACAGGATACTGAGAGAATTCTGAAGGTACAAGAAGAACTGAACCAAGTACTGTTCGACCAGTGTCCAATTGAAGAACATGATAGAAGGGTTGAAAATACCTCCACGACTGAAGATTTACCTTATCAGAACAAGGGTAAGAAAGTGAGAACCGATAATGAGAATAACAGTTCAACATCATCAGGAGCTGCAAATGAGATACGTAAAAAGAAACGTAATTATTCAAGTGATAGCAGCAAAGGGGATTACAAACCAAGAAGGAAAAGCCATAAACAGTATGAACAGATTTTGGGGGAGTTCAAGAAAATCAAACCCCCAACTTTCAATGGTGAAACTGAGAAAGGAGAGACAGTTGAAGCATGGCTGTCTGGCATGAAGAAATACTTTCAAATCTATGATTATTCAGAATCATTAAAAGCAAAGATGGCCATATACAACATGATCGGTAAGGCAGATATTTGGTGGTAGGACATCAAAATAGTGAAGGGCATCAAGGACAACGATGTGAATTGGAGCACTTTTAAACAGTACTTCAAGAAGAAGTTCCTTTTTGAACAATATTACAAAGAAAAGTCCAAGGAATTTTATGATCTAAGATTCGAAACCATGAACATGAAAGAGTTGAACAACAAATTTCTGAATTTGCTAAGGTATGTGCCATACCTTGTGGAGGAGAAACAAAAGATTTAGAGGTATCTGAGTTGTCTACCTTTCAACATCAAGGACATAATAGAGTATGATAATCCAATACCTTAGAAGAAGCCACGAGGGAAGCAGATTTATGCTATGATACGAACCGGAAAAGAGAAGGGATATCTAACTGGAAAAATCACAAACCCAACAACTTTGAGCTGAAGAAGAAGAATTCCAGGTTCAATGGAAATTCTGGTTTTCAAAAGAAAAACTTTCCAAATCGAAATTTCCAAGGAAACAGTCCCAGAAATAATCAGCAGCAGAATTTTACAACTCCTAGAAATACACCCAATGCTACTAGAACTAATGACCATAGGACACCTATAAAATGTTTTGAGCGTCAAGGTCCTCATTATGCATCAAACTGTCCCAATAAGAAGCAGACAACCAATAATATTCATTCCATACAAGCTAAACCTACTGTGGGAGACTTGGCAAGAGATATGCCCAGAATTAATGCAGCTCTAGACAACAGGCAAGCGGAGCATCAAGTCTCTATGGTAGAGATTAAAGGTATGCTACAAAACCACCCAGTTTCTATTTTAATTGATTCAGGTGCTAGCCTGAGTTATACATCTCCAGATGTTGTAGAAAATTTTAATCTGAAAACATAAAAATTTAATAAATCTTGGTTAGTTAGACTAGCAACAGGAACAAAAAGAAAAGTGTTTGTTTTTGTTGAAAGTTGTGTTTTATCTATGAATCAGTTAAAGACACGAACCAAGTTAAATGTTTTACCTTTAGGATCCTATGACATCTTAATTGGAATAGATTGGTTAGAAGCACATCATGTTATTTTGAATTGTTATGAGACAAGTTTTACCTATCTGAATGATGAAGGAGAAACAGTAGAAGTGAAGGGTATTCCTAGAAAGACATCACTTAGACAGATTTCAGCTATGCAAGTAAAAAGAGCAGTTAGAAAAGGATGTAAGATGTTCGCAGTGAATGTAGTACATGAGGAGTTAATTACAAAAGAGGACAAACTGAAACTAGAAGATATACCTATTCTAAAATAACTTCTGGATGTTTTTCCATAAGAGATTCTAGGATTACCCCCGAAGAGAGATCAAGATTTTACCATCGGACTGATATCGGGTGCGGTACCGAACTCCAAAGCTCCATATAGGATGAATATATTGGAATTAAATGAGTTAAAATCACAGTTGAAGGAACTGATTGATAAAAAAATTATAAGACCCAGCGTGTCTCCTTGGGGAGCACCTGTTATTTTTGTTAAGAAGAAGGATGGCACTTTAAGGCTTTGTATAGATTATCGCCAACTAAATAAGATGACAATAAAAAATCGATATCCGTTGCCCCGCATCGACGATCTATTTGATCAGCTGCGTGGAGCAACGAAATTTTCAAAGATTGATTTAAGGTCAGGATACCATCAAGTTCGTGTGAAGGATGAGGATATTTTTAAAACAACATTTATAACTCGCTATGGACATTATGAGTTCGTGGTCATGCCATTTGGGTTGACTAATGCCCTGACAGTATTTATGTGCTTAATGAACAATATTCTGCACAAATATTTGGATAAGTTCGTCAATGTGTTCATAGATGGCATTCTGGTATATTCTAAAAGTAAGGAAGAACATGATGAACATCTACGTATTATTTTACAAGTTCTGAGAGATCATCAATTATATTATAAGTTTAGTAAGTGTGACTTTCACAATGATAAGATTCAGTATTTAGGTCACATAATCTCTAAGGAAGGAATTTCGGTTGAACCCGATAAGATAAAATCCATTAATGAATGGCTGGTTCCTAAGGATGTGTTGGACATACGATCATTTATGGGGATTACAGGATATTATAGAAAATTCATAGAAGGTTTTTCGAAGATTGCAAACCCCATAACCTCCTTACAGAAGAAGGGGAAGAAGTTTGTATGGGATCAAAAGTGTGCAGACAGTTTTAAGAAGTTGAAGGAATTACTAACTACAACACCTATTCTAAGAATTGCAGATCCTAATAAGGATTTTATAGTATGCACCGACGCATGTAATGACGAACTCGGTGGAGTCCTAACACAAGAGGGACATGCTGTTGCATATGAGTCTCGAAAGCTGAAAATACATGATAAAAATTACTCTACATATGATCTGGAATTATTAGCAGTAATACATGCCTTAAAAATGTGGCGTCACCATCTTATTTGCAGGAAATTTACTTTGATGACAGATAACATGGGGCTGAAGTATTTACTAGATCAAACGAACTTGAATGCTAGACAGGCTAGATAGCCAACCTTTCTAAGTGAATATGATTTTGAAATTCAGCATATAAAGGGTAAAGAGAAAAAAGTTACTGATGCCTTAAGTCGTAATGCAAAGTTAAATTTTATTTCAGCCATCAGTACATACACAACAGATTTAGAGAATCATATTTTCGAAGGGATTAAATCAGATGGAGAGTACAAAAATTTACATGAAAAGACAACAGAAAATAATTCTGAAAATCCTATGGCAGATTACAGGTTAAAAGAAAATGGATTGCTGTTGTACAAGAACATATTATATGTGTCTAATGTACCAAAGATGAAAATTCTGATTTTAGATGAGATGCACAAAAGTCATTATGCTAGTCATCCAGGTTATCATAAAACCATAACTATGTTACGGAAATATTATTATTGGCCCAGGATGAAGGATGAAGTAGCAGAATATATAGCTAGATGCTTTGATTGTCAAAGAGTAAAGGTTGAACATCAGCATCCGGTTGAACTGTTACAACCATTACCTATACCTAGTTGGAAATGGGAGATCATAAGCATAGATTTTGTTACCGGACTACCCAAAAATCAGAAACAAAATGATTCCATCATGGTGGTAGTGGATAAACTCAACAATGCGGCACATTTTATACCAGTAAAAATTACTTATAAGGCTCCAAATATTGCAGAAATTTTTATGAAACAGATTTTTCAATTACATGGAATACCAAAAGTGATAGTTTCAGACCGTGATTCTAAGTTTATTGGAAACTTCTAGAGATCTTTGTTTAAAGGGTTGAATACAACCTTAAACTTCAGCACAACATTTCATCCACAAACGGATGGACATACATAAAGAGTGAATCAGATATTGGAAGACATGCTAATGATGTATGTTAAGGACCAGCCTGGTAAGTGGGAGGACTACTTGCATTTAGCAGAATTTGCATATAACAACCATTACCATGCATCAACTAGGCTTAGCCCTTTTGAAATTCTTTATGGTAGGAAATGTAATACACCAGTTTCTTGGAATGACCCAGTTAATAGAGTTATATTAGGACCTGAATTGTTGAAGGAAATAAAACTAACTGTGCAACAAGTACAAAGAAATCTTAAAGCTGCCTAAGATAGGAAAAAGAGTCAAGCAAATCTTAAAAGGACTCATAAAGAGTTCCAGATTGGTGAGCATGTTTTCATTAAGGTAAGACCGAAGAAGAGCTAATTAAAATTGGGAAGCTGTGCCAAACTGGCACCTAGGTATTGTGGTCCTTTTGAAATTTTGTCGAGGGTAGGACCCGTGGCATATCAATTAGCTTTGCCACCAAATCTAAAATACATAATGTTTTTCATATTTCAGTTTTATATAAATATGTACACGATGCTACTCATGTTATAAATTGGAATGATGTACAGGTGGAACAAGACGACGATTTTCAGGTGGAACCGGACTGTATCCTCGAAAGGAGGGAAACTCTACTTCGGAATCGCACCATTGGGCAGGTAAAGGTGCAATAGAAGCACCTTAGCTGAGAAGAGGCAACCTGGGAGTTGGAGAGTAGTATGCGGGTAGCATACCCAACTCTGTTTCAGGAACACTCAGAAAATGAATGAACAACATCGAGGACGATTTTGAGACATAAGGGGGGGTGTATGTCACCTACCCAAATTTTGAAACTATTTATTTTAATTGCAAAAACATTATGTTAAATTATAATTACAAAGTTTTGTAATTATGACCAAATATGGTCAAGGATGATGGTAATATCATAATAGACAATGCTATATTAGTATAATTCTATATGCATTTATAAATGGAGAAATATAGGAGCTACTACAGTTATTTTGATAATTTCAAGTTAAATCCACGTATTGAAATAATATTTGGTTCAAGTTTCTATAGTGTAGAACAATACATAAATTGAAACGTTCATGTAATAAATTATCACTCTTTGCAAAATGGAGAAATGATGACAGGATCATAATAACACGTATACATTGTAATCTAGCATCTAGCACTTAATTCATAAGTATAAGTATCTTTTCTTAACGTTTCCCTAAAGAGCCTAGTGTAAATAACTAGTTACAACTTCTGCGACTTATAAGCATGGCCAAAGTAACACTTACAGAATTAGGACAGAGATCCATACCCTTATTAGTTCTCATGCTTGGAAGTACTTAGAGTTACTTTAAGCATTGACGGCTAGCTGAAAAACATAATTAGAATTACTTTTAAAACTTGAATCGACGTAATACTCTTACCTGTGTATCTGCGCAAGGAAACAGGTTCAAATGCTTTAGCTAATAATAGCTAAGTAAACCTTAGGGTACCCCGTAGGAACCCTTCGCCATCATTCAAAAGCAAACTGTCAATATTTATATCAAGAAGATTGTATCGTAAGAGAATTTTAAATACAGCTTATAGTTTTCAAATTAACGCAAGCAAAACTAATGTCGTATTTTTTGTGTGTTAAGAAGTATGTTTTATTTTGTCATCATTATAATTTATCTATCATCGTAATTTGTTTTAAATTACGAAGTGTCGTTATCATTAATTGTTATTAGTTACAAGTTTTAGTCATTAATTTATTTTCCGCATTAGTAATTACAGCCTTTATGCTACTTTAATTTTTTTAAATTTTTGTGAATTATCGGGATGATACACCTCTCTACTAAAATCACAATGACACTATTTACAAGAAGGGTTGGGGTGTTTTAGAATACCATCCATAGTAAAGTAACATCCATCATCATTTTCATAGCACATGATTTCTCGAAGTGCTTTTGATCCCACAACTTCCTATCACTTGAATCATCTTGGGCAAATTGATATGAGGTGTTTTTTGGTCATACCGACCACTTTATCAATGGAAAAGCCTTCTCACAACTAGAGCTAATACCCCCCTAAGGTGATGATTATGCTAGATGAATTATTTTTCCTTTTCAATGCATTTCCAACAAAACTATCCCATGTTTGTTGTAGTTTGTAGGGTGACAAAACTATCCCATGTTTGTTGTAGTTTGTAGGGTGTGTTTTACTACTGTGATTTCTTCCCTAGTCTATACATAATGGATCCTTCCTTTCTACGCATGAATACATATCAAACACCTACTCGATGGATGGAAATATCCAAAGCTGATGAAAACACTATAACCAAGGTTGTTATTAAATCCTTGTGTATTCAAGCCCAAATCTCAATTTCAACTAACATGAAATTTTAATACATGAAGGGTTTTGACTTATTTATTCATGTTCATTTTTGTTGTAGGATTTAGATAGATGCAAAAGATGAATAAGGAGCAACTACCCTCAAAGATCTTGAGGTAGAATTATAATTTTTTGCCATGAAAGGTTATGCATTTCGTCTTCATTTCCATTCAAATTTCCCTCATATTTATTGAAACTCAAACTCATGTTTTAGTTGTGCTTTGTGGTGGTTTTTTTTAAAACACTTATTAACTTGTTGGTGGAGGTCTGATTTGGAGTAATTATTACAATAATGGCACTGCCATTTGCATGGATGCTTGGTAAAACTAAGTGCCATGGAAATAAATGGTTGTTAGGTATTTTGATCCCACACATGCATTCAAATGTTATCAAGTATGTTGTGAGTATTATGTAGTATGTTGTGAGTATTATGTGATATTGTACCATGCCCAAAACCTTTTTCTTCACCCAAAACCTTTTTATTCACTGTGTAGACCAATGTGGATGACCTTCGGGCTAAATAATTTAGGATCAACCAGATCAGATGAAGCATCACACAGAAGCTCCAAGTTCGATGCCATAGGTGTGTCCATGGCCTTGCAGTCCATCATCCTGAACTGCTTCAGGATCTCTAATGCATACTTCCCTTGTCCAAGGAAGATACCATCTGCACTCTGCCACACCTCCATTCCTAGAAAATAGTGCATCATCCCCAAGTTCCTCATCTCGAACTTGGAAACAAGCTTCCGCTGCGTGTCGACAATCAATCTATCATCTCCTGTTACAAACAGGTCATCCAAATACAAAAGTAGTATCACTGGATTGCCTTCCTCAACCTTGTAGTAAAGGTTGGAACCCGCTTTGCTCTTGGTAAAGCCCAAACTGGATAGAAAGCTGCCTATCCTACCATACCAATTTCTGCACATATATGATTTCCTGTCATGTGTCTCAGAACCAAGTGGCTGCTCCACAAACACTTCTTCTTCAACTACACCATTTAAGAAAGCTGTCTTGAAATCCATCTGGTGTATCTTCCACTTCATCACTGCAGCCAGAGCAAGTACCGATCTAATGGAATTGTATCTGGCTACATAAGCAAAAGTCTCTATGCTACCACCTGCAGCATACTTGATCTTGTAGATCCTCTTGGAAGTCACTACAGACTCCCCTTCAGGTCTTGGGACTGCATCCCAAACATCTTCATGATCGACTGGTACACCTCAATCATGGCATTCTTCCCAGATCCTGGGAACTTCAATATCTTCAATAGATATCTTTGTTGCTGAACAAATGTTGTAGTTCTTCTTTTGTAGGTGATGGCATACGATCTTTTTTACAAGACAAGTGAAATTGCATGATTAGAAACATCTCATAGTTTTCAAAACAAATTCTTATACATAAAGAAATATGTCATACAGTCATGCAATTATTTTAGCCAATGCTTTAATACAACATTCATCCATATCCTGTAACTTTCTAGATGCCTTCCAATCTCTACTAGAACATTGTTAAGAGTTTGCACTACTCCCAACATGTCAGCAAAGAGGTTTCATTCTAGATAAGTAGCAATGGAATGTTGTACAGTGCCATAGGCCACTTACCCATTACATGCATATTAGTAGTATACTATTCATTAATGCAATCATTCTAATATGTACAATACATATCCTAAGTCTAGGAACATAAGCATATATATCATTGAACAATTTTATTTAAACAAACAAATATGCAAGAAATGGTAATTAAAATACTTATCTTTGTTTGTTTGTTGGGTGGCTCCCTTTGAGTCTTTGCTTCCTTGCAGGAGCTGCTGAAGTAGCTTCTTCTACACCTTTCTATTGTGGAATGTAGAAAGATGGTCAACTCCCTCTGAATATCTGCATCCTTGCAGAAACTACTGGAGTGTGCTCCCTCTTGATCTTTGCTTCCTGGATTACCTGTCTTTGAACTTATATTCATCCTTGGTCCCTATGCATGCTTATTAGTATCATGATTGTGTTATCCTTGTGATCTCATACAAAATCATACATTCATTAGTATATTCTCAATACTATCAAAACACAATAATCTCAAGCATGTATAGTCATGATCATTTCAAACAGAAATAATAAGCATTAGCATTCAAGGTTTATATAGGACTCTTATGGTTAGTCATATCATAAGAAACATAACATGTCTAAACCTATGATTACTCAAACCTATGACTCTTATGGTTAGTCATATCATTAATTAAGGTAAGACACATAATATGCATATACCCATGATTATTCAAACTTATGACTTCATGAATAATCATCACCAATCATGCCATGCATACTTATATAAGAGATCCTATGATATAAGAAAAACATACATGTTCACCATATTTTCTAGTTATGTCTAGCAATGTTTTCTTGTTCTCTTCAATGACCTACATAACTCATAAGTTAATCTTTTCAAAACCAAATCATACATACCTCCATGTGATCCATGACTATGGATGAATCTTTTGTCTTCATGTCACCATAGTATGTTCAGGTTGTCCCTTCAATTTGTACAATCCTCCCTCTTACTCTCCAATCACCACTGCATCATCAATAGATTTATCCTTTGGCCACATTAGGACTTGGCCATCTACAAATGCAACCCTCATGCCTTTTGCATCCAATGCAGAGATGGAGAGAAGGTTCTTCTTGATCCCAGGTACAAATAACACATCTTTCATCTTCAAGGACTTTCCGGATTCTAGGTTGTAGGAGGCTTCCCCACTTCCTTTGGTAGGGTATTGATAATCATCCCCAAGTTTCACTTTATGGGGTGCTTCATGTTCAGATAGATTTACAAAAGATTCTTTAAACCCAGTCATGTGTTTGGAAGCCCCACTGTCAAAAGCCAATCATTACAACCATGAGAGATAGTCCCTGTGAGAGGAGAGATTAGAACATACTCTTCTTCACTTGATGAGTCATCATCACTTTCTATCCTAGCCTTCTTATTTGGAGGTTCATCATCCTCGGCAGCATGAGCATGGTACCTTCTTTTGTTGCCCTTCTTCTTCTTGCCAGAGTTGTTGTTGTTGTTGTTATCCCTTTTGTTCTTGGGACATTCTGAAGTAAAGTGACCCTTCTCATTGCATGTGAAGCACCTCAGATCTTTCTTTTCTTTGTGATAAGGATGAGAAGATTTCTTCTTGTGATGGGATGGCTACCTCTTGGACTTTCCTTTCTTGCTGTGTGTTGTGAGAGCTTGATCTTCATTCCCCATCTTTTCTTCTCGTGCCACAAGCCTTGCTTCTTCTTGAGAGCATTCCTCCCACAGTCTACTGAAGGAGATCAATTTATTTGCACAGATCCCTTGGATAAAGGAGTCCCATGACCTAGGTAGGCCATTCAAGGTGGTCATAACAATTTCACCATTCTCCACCATTTCATCTACAGCTTCAAGTTGTTCTTTGATCTGAGAGACCTTGGAGAAATAGGATTGAATGGTTTCTCCATTCGACATCTTGACCCCTTTCAATTGATTCCGCAGGGTCATCTTCTGATTTATGTTCTTCCCTTCAAATAGCTTGGTCAGGGAGTCAAACATCTCCTTGGGTGTCTTCAGAGATGACACATGGGGTATGAGATGGTCTTTAAGAGAATCAACAATGATTCTCTTTTCCTTGACCAAGTTCTTCTTATGCAATATCTTAGCCTCTTCATCCTCTGGGATAGGGATGTCTTCTTTACATATGAGTCCAACTCATTCTCTTCAAGGATTAACCCAATCATATACTTCGAGGCTCGGAAGTTATTAGCTCCTTCAAGCTTATCCTCAAGCTTGGTGTGGTGAGACATTTTAAAGAGTAATTCAAATGGAATTAGAAAATATTTAGATCTTACCACTTGAATTGCTGAAAACTGGATCTGGTCCCGGATTACGGTTTGTCGGAAAAAACCTAAAAATTCAAAATGTGAATCTCAACTTTTTGAAAGGATAGAAAGATGTGCCTTGATGAGCTGATAAGCCTGGTGTATTCAGAATTTGAGATTTGCAAATCTTTTCCCTTCAGAATTGGCTTTTTATGTTCCCGGATTCACTAAGGAGGACCCTGAATTAGGGTTTGAGTTTTCCGGAGTTCTACCCAGCCAAAAATCTTGATCCAAATCTCTAAACTTCGATTTTTTCAAGGAGCTTCCAGCTGTGTCTTCAGATTTCATAAATTCCTATTTGTGTGGAAACCCTAATTTTTAAGGCCAAATCTGAAATTGCTCAGAATTGAATTCTGATTGGACAGATAGATTCTCCTTGATGAGTAGAGTCAATCTACTATACTGCTTTTCCAAAATCGGTGGAGAGAAACCCAATAAACAAGAAACCTTAGTTTCTGTCACTGCACAATGTCTTCTTCTCAGGTTAGCTCTGATACGATGTTAAATTTTGAGCATTAATTCACAATACTCTAGGATCTTTACTGAGAGAATAACATATACAATAGAGCAATGCATATCAATCATAACAAGCATGTCAATCATCACAAGAATCAAAAGCATGAGACA
Source organism: Larix kaempferi (assembly GCA_027924585.1). NCBI lineage: Eukaryota > Viridiplantae > Streptophyta > Pinopsida > Pinales > Pinaceae > Larix > Larix kaempferi. The sequence goes on from BSBM01000298.1 coordinate 3,921,115, forward strand.
ATAGACACACAGAGTTTCTGTGGGGAAAACCCTAAGGTGAAAAACCCCACGACTTCCTCAGAGATAGAAAGAGAAATATCTCAACCAAAGTATAACCAAATACAGAGAGATAGTCTTCTACTAGCAGGTGATCCTCCTCCTCACATGTGCGCCATTTTTCGAGTGAAGGAAGAATGAGTTTCTGAGTGATCCAAATAGAGATCTCCTGATCTCTATTTATACTTAACTTGTTTTCCCAATAACCTTATGGGGCCGACTTGTCTAGCTAGGTACATCAACCACATAATATATAAAACAGGGCCAACCCCACACATGGTGGTCTAATAACCCATCGACAAGTTAACATACTTGCGACACTTGTCAATACACATGACGACACTTCCTTATAGAGGAATAGCACATCTCTTATAAGGGTACAATAAATATATATGAAATACATAGATGAAATACATTCCGAAGTTACATATACATCAACAATTCATACCAATGGATGTGTCAATGAATTTTCTATCCATTGGCATATCATTTACAAGTTTACGAGTTCATATGATAATTTTTTTTTCTTTTGAAACTTACACTTACAAAACCATGTCAACAACTTTGAATTAGTGCAAAGATAAATCAACAACATAAAAAGTACAAAAGAAAAAAAATTCAAAAATACATACACCCCAAACCAACGCGTGCTCTTCAAAAGGGTACTTTTTATATTTTGATTATTGTAACCAGTAAAAAAAACGTTTACTTGCACACACATGTGTATGAAATGTAATTTAAATTTTCAACGGTCAATTTCAAAAAATTTCCATCATAAATTATAAAAAAATATGTGCGCCCTAGTGCATTTTGTTTAGATTATGTTCGTATTTTTTTTCAAATATATGCATTTATCACTATATTATTTTACATGCACACAAGCCACTTTTAAAATTTTGTTGAAATTAACAACAACACACCTATCATTAAATGTAATTTTGACATATTAAATAATATTTTATTATTTAAAAAAAATATATAGGTGGAAAGACAACATAATTCCCTACAAATTGTTTTTTGTTCTGTGTCGAAATTCACAAGGCATATATGAGTTTTGAGGGTTTTGATTTAATGAATGAGTAAAAATTGAATTTTCAGTGTCGCTTTTGGCCCAAAAGTGTTACCCAGCTTCATGTATTCACTTGTTTGTTATTCTATATAGCCCAAGATAGAATGGGGTTGCATAGTGGAAGAACCGATCCGTCGTAGGGGATGCTAAGGTGATGATACATGATAGGGACTTGCCAATGTTTTTATGGGAAGAAGCATGCAACATAATAGTCTACATCTAAAATGGGTGTCCTCATATCCTTTTGGGGGATAGGACACTAGAGGAGGAATTTAATAGTGTGAATTTGGAGGTGAGTCATTTCCGCATCTTTGGTTTATTAGTTTACATCCATATGCTATTGGAGAATGGGACCAAGTTGGAACCCTCCAACATGAATGGTTTGTTTGTTGGAAATAGGGAGACTTAAAAGGATTATAAGATTTATGTTCCAGAGATGATAAACACAATGTTAAACATGGATGTGAAGTTTGAGGAAAACTTTGAAATTAGGAAGTCTCATGAGACAATTCTAGTAATAGAGGATGAGGAGCATGAGGTTCTGAAGGTTGACCTAAATTCACCAATGAATTATAGTTTGAGGCATCAACCTTTAAGTCTCGATGAGAATCCACCAACTCCTACCAGTTCTGTCATGAGACCTCGATGGTTCACTTAAACATTGATGGATGCTTAGTAGTATGTTGAGGCTCCTTGAAACAAATTTTGGGAGAGTAGGACTTCAAATAAGTTTCCTAACTACATAAAATTTATTATCAACATAGTAGATTCATATCCTTCCAATTTTTACGAGGCAATAGACCAATAGTTCTGGCAAGATTCCATGGTGGAATACACTTTCATCATGCGGGATGATGTATGGGATATTGTGCAAAGATGGAAGGGGAAATTACTAGTGACTACTAGATGGATCTATAAGATCAAGAATGTATATGGTAACATAGAGAAGTTCAAGGTGAGGTTCATGGTGAGAGGGTTCTCCCCGAAAGAGGGAGTAGACTACGAGGAAACTTTTTCTGTAGTCGCCAAGTACACTTCCATTAGATTAGTTATGTCTTTAGTTTATGTCACAGGATGGAAGATATATCAAATGGATGTGAAGACAACTTTACTTAATGGGATCATTAAGGAAGAAGTGTACATAGAACAACCTAGGGGATTTGAGGTAAATGAGAATGAGTCCCATGTTTGCAAGATTAATACATCCTTATATGGACCTAAGAAAACACCGAGAGTATGATATTCCAGGACTGATGGATAATTGCAGATCTCAGGATTCACCAAAAGTGAAGCATATCCCAACTTATGTTACATGTTTGTTGATGTTAATTTGCTTATTTTGGTGTTGTATGAAAATGACATGTTTAGAGAATCTTATTGCAGGGTGCAAAGAAAACATGGTAGTTGAGTTTGAGATGAAGGACATTAGCATGATGTATTAATATTTGGGTTTGGAGGTTTAGCTAAAACTAGTGTAGATATTAATTGGTCAAGGTAAGTATGCAGTTAGGATCCTGAACATATTTCAGATGGAGGATTGCAAACCTATGGCCACACCCATGATCACCAATTTGAAGAAGGTGACATCTTCCAATTTAGAGTTGGTTTATCCCACATTGTATATGTATCTGATAGGTTCCTTGACAGATTTGGTCAATACCATACCAAATATATGTTTTTCAATGAACGAGTCAAATCATGGTGGAGCCAAGACATGAGCATTGGGTAGCAGCAAAACATGTGCTCAAATATTTGAGGGGCACAATGTTGTATGGTTTGAGATATCTTGAATATGGTGAAGTGAATTTGTATGGGTATACATACTCATATTGGGTAGGCAGTGCATATTAGCCAAGAAGAGAACCTTAGGGTGTTTCTTTAGTTTGGGATCAACGGTGATATCCTAGTTTAGCAAGAAGCAAACTTATGTGGCACTAAAGTGAGTAGAGGTAGAGTATATGGAAGCTAGTGTAGGGAGTTGTGAGGTCAAATGGATTTACAATATACTTGTAGGATTATTTTCTCAGGAGTTGGATCATACGGTAATCTATGGTGATAATCTAAATTGTATCAAACTCTTTGAGAATCCAATATTTCATGATTGATCCAAGCACATAGATATCATATACCACTTCATATGAGACAAGATTTAACAGGGGTAGAAATGATTCAATATATACCCACATATCAACAAGTAGTTGATATTTTGACCAAGCCCTTAGCAAAAGGGAAGTTTGAAGCATTTAGAGAAAAACATGGATTGGTGTATAATTCCTTTTTCACTAAGAGGGAGTGTTGAAAAATGTAGCTCGAGTAGGATATTCTTGTACAAGTTAGGTGTGAATGTGCAAGGAGAAGTTAAAGAAAACTTCTTAGTGACCACTTAGCGAAAGTGACAAATAATACCATCATGTAATTTCACTTAATAAATAAAAGTGAAAGTTTAAAGTGGACTTTGATCTCTTAGTTTTAAAAATCTAAATGAAATATTCTAGAGATTGTAGAATATTAGAGAGTTGGATTTGATATAATCTTAGCCATACACCTCATTGTTGAGATAATGTAGTTTCTAGGATTAAAGAGATTAGTTAATATTTGTTTCTATAATCGACGAGTTAGTTTCTAGAATCAAGGAAGTTGGTTTCTAGAATAAAGGAGTTGATTGCTAAAATCAAGGAAGATTTTTCTAGCATTAAGAAGATTAGCTATCTCTCTCAAAGCATGAATAAGACAAGATGGGAGGAGAAGTGAAACACGCAAGGAAGTTATGTGAGGAACACACATAAGTGAATCCAAGGAGGAGAGAACATGGATAGTAGGAAGAGGATCGACTGGCAAGGTAAGAGACTGTAATGATAGTATTGTACATTGTTGTACATGGTACAATAGTTCCTCAGGTTTCTGCGTAGGCATACTATTTATTTTCAGTAGGTTGTAAACCTACGGTTGAGGTTTCATTATGAGTTTTAATTATTATCATAAGCTATTTTGAAGGACATAATTCTCATGTGTTATGTTTATGCTTCCGATGTTCATTTTCAGTTATATGTGTGATTGTCGCATGTTCAAAAATATTTATTTATATGGTTAAATAAGTTCAAATTTGATTTATTTAATTAAACAGAAACATTCTAACAATAATCACTTAGGGCTTGAAAGTGTACATTTTGGAATTTTAAGGACTTGATGTGTTCATTCTTTCAGTAGATACATCATGTATGGTGATTTAGTTTCAGTTTCCATACATAAGTGATGCATAGCCTTTTTGAATTTTCAATTTCACCAATTATTGTAATTACATGTTATATATTTATGATTGTTAAGATAACATTAGCATTACATACATAACTTGCATAAGCAGCATCTCTATACATTCTCATCTCATGGCAGTAGCTTTTAGATGTATTTAATTGCATGCCTACTTCTGACATGACAAGATTGTAATAATTTCCTACTTCATTTATTTATTTTGAACAAAAAAGATGGATATGCAATACCCTGCCATGTTGTATGATGAATATTTCAAAATACTTAAACATCAAGCAACTTTATAGGACATAGAAACACGATTTATACCATCTTCCACCCTTCCTCTTTATCACATGTGCCTAGCTATTAAATTGCTTTCGAAATTAAAACTACTTCTTGAGTGCATCATTCATATCCATGAAAGAGACACGGCGACACTAATACGAGAAGATTTTCTACGTTGACATAACCATCTTCTTCCAAACATGGACTTTAAATGGTGGTGTTGTTTCCATACATCATCTTGTATATATGACCATCTTGTAATATGTTCCTAACTTGTACTATATTATTTCTTTGTACTATTAGCTTGTATATAATTCCCACATTATTTAGATTGATCTATGGAATACCTACTTCTTTTCATTTGAAGAAGTACAATCATACTATGGAACAAGAAAAACCCGAGCATATTTTCCCTTCTTTCACAAGGAGCCTGTTTTTTATTGATAAATTCTATGATCATTTAAATCCATGAACTTTTGTACAAAGGGAAACTAAAGGGTTCATTAGTTCCATGAACTCTGCCTTCTTGTTTCCAAGTAGGTTTGATGGTTTTATAACATTTTAATGTTTTTCCTTTTAGGGATGCATGTGAATCTATTTATTTGTCATGTTGCTACAAGGTTTTAATAATTCTTCGTTTGTATTTACTTCATTCATTATTATTTTCAGTAAAGTGCCATATATGCCAACAAACATTGTTCCAGACAAAATTGCCATGCTCCTTCATTACCCGAATCCATTCTTTTATATATATATATATATATATATATATATATATATATATATATATATATATATATATATATATATATATATATATATCATGCCCTATAATAAAGTCAATATCTACATCTTATATGACAAGTTAAATAATGTTGGTGCAAGTCTTGTGAAGCAAGTTGCCAATGCTAGAAATGGTGCTATTCGAGATGGTAATTGTATATTTGGTGGCCCATTCACTTTGTAGTCAATATTTAGTGAGATTTAAATTTATTATTTGAGTGATCAAGAAATTGATGTCTTATCATGTAGATTCTTGGAATTACATGCGTGTATTTCATTGCAATGCTATAATTTGTCTTTAATATATTATTAATATTACAACAAACACTGCATTGCTTATTGATTTATGTTTTTTTACATAAACTAAAAAGATTAAAGTATTTGGCTATTCTCTATGTGAAGCTTAGATCATATATTTATTCTTTAAATAGTGTTCTTTGCTTTCCAATGAATATTTGTGTGCCTTTGGAAAAAACTTGTCCCTTTTCTTACTTATTTGACCTAACAACAAGGATAAGGTGTTAATTATTTCCAAGGATAAGGTGTTAATTATTTCCATGTTAAACGAAGACGTGTTGTAATGTGACTATTTATTTTTAAATATGTTTGAAAACTTATCACTGAATTTAGACTAATTTCAAATACGTTATTATATCTTCTAAATGAGGTTTGTTTTTGCATTCTTGAGTGTTTATTATTTTTCAAGAAATATTCAGATTTATTTTAATTTTAATTATTACTTTTGTATTTTAGATAATAATTTAAAAATTAAAAAAAATATTTTGATGATGAAGAGAAGCACTTCGTACATATTTACTTTACTCACTTTATCACATCTAGTTTACTTTGTTTAAAATAATGATTAATTATAAAATATTTTACTTTTTCTTTATTTACTTAAAATAATGATTAATTATAAAATATTTTAATAATTAAAAATAAGTCGGTGAACAATCAAGGTCCAATAGCATGTTTAGCACATCTTGAAATTAAAGTGATTAATACATATTCCGAAAGGATAAATAAATAAATTTTGTATTGTATTTTAACATATTTTGAAGACGTACCTTGAAAGGATGATTAAATAAAGATTCGTGTGTATATATATATTGTGGTTGTTTAGGTGTTAATTTTGTATATTAAATTTATATTTATATATAAAAAAATAATGCTAAAGTTTGTTGGAGTCATTTAGTGATTCTTAAAAACCATACAGTCACCATTGTTATCAAAATAAGGAAAATTTCGAACGGCCAGTCCTTGGAGGCGACTGGATGGTCGTATTGCAAGTGAAGCAAGGAGCTTCTTAATGCAATGCCATCCATGTTGAGACTCGATGGATTACCTCTTTCCAATTGTCAGACAAGGAATCTAGCATCTATAATTAACATAAGGGGAAATCAAGAGACTACATGTTATATTTTTTTGTTGTCATTTTTATTGGAATCCTTGATAAATTTTTTTTTAGTAAAGTCCTAATTTTACATTGTTCAAATGTCATTTTAATAGATTTAACACCCTCGAATATCATAATCCATAATATAATTATGTAAATGGTTTTGAAGTTTAGAAACATTTTCAAATTAATAACAAAAATTTATATTAGAAGTTTGGAAACATTTTATGTATAAAAATATTAAGAGTAAATGGGTAACTTCAAAATTTCACTATAATTATGTCTACTAGTTAAAAACCTTGAAACTCCAATTAACATTTTGAAAAGTAAAGAAATCTAATTTGAACCAAATCAAAGTAAAGAAAATGTTATAGTTTTGAATAGTTTTAACTTATACCATGTATTTATCAACATTAAAACCAATTCACTAAATAAGTTATAAATAATACAATGTCTATAAGTAAATATTAATTGCAATTGTGATATTATACAAAAATACTTTTAATTTAATCTTCAATTTAAAATGCCCACAAAACTCAAACCAACAAACACATAATATTTTCTTTTGTAATATGAAATAAGGAGTTACAAATTATTACTTAATTCAAAATGTCAATTTACTTACCCTATACTTTTTCAATTATGTAAATCCTTGTGATATATTCCAGCAACTAGCTTCCCTCACAACTTTACATTCTCTAGAGTTACACATGACTTTATATTCTCCCGAGTTTGAACATAACCAACTTTCCTTATATAGCTTTACATCCTCCAAGGTTTTGAATTTATTTTATATACATAATGACACACCAGCCTAACAATTCTAAGCCATAACCAAATAATAATCCTAACAAATACAACAGAACATCTCAACTTTCAACATAGGCCCATGTGAAGATGGGACTCGACAATAATCATCAAGTTAAATGTTATTGAATTTTATTTCTAACAATAAACCATGGCACATACTTAAGTGTATAAGGAAATGAGAAACCCATAATGATTTTGTACATAATTTAAGGTGAAAAAAAAACTGTGGATGCACCATTCACTTAGCCATTGCTTGAGATCTGAGTAAAGTTGAAGTGAAGCTTCGTCTTTTGAGGTCTTGTAACTTGCCTTGCGTTGTGTTATTCCAAACAAAAATGGCATCTTCTCGACTTATTTTCCTATATGAAAATCACATAGGCGAGTAGTCTTTGCTCGGAATATTAAAAAAAACCTTGCCAGTATAGCTGCAACAAACTTTCCTCTAAGTCGAGGCCGTGGTCGAGGATGGAACATACATAGATACCAATACATGAAATTAAGCAGTCAATCCTTTTTGTTGAAAGCCAAAATTAAACATAATATCTTCCAGGTTTCCTGGAAGATGTTTTTCCTTCCAAAGAATTTGCAGGAGTAAATCACCTAGCAGCAATACAAATGTCATCTGTCAAAATTCCCCAACAACACTTCACAATGTTTGTCCCTTCTCAAGGAATTAAAGACTTTGGGAAAAATGTCACGAATCCAGTTTTGGAGTCTGACTAATGAACCAAGACACCCAAAGAACTCTCTGAATTGGCACAAATGAAAAGGTATAAATTGGTAATAACTCTATTCAAACATTTTTAAATAAATATGGGAACTCGCCAATTCCAAGCTCAAAGTAGAATTAGAAATTGTCAAATAAAATTTTCATGTATTCTAGATCTACAAAACATGGAATAAATAGTTCAGCCAATCTCCATGTATCTGATGGAAACAATCTACGCAATATTGTAAAGCTCCCTCTGTAAAAGAGCATTTTTCGTTTTGCTAAACCCCAAAACGAAGGAATGTCATTTGCAATCCTGCTCTTGCAAGATAAGTAATCTTTGTTTTTATACATAAAAATACTTGTATACATATTAGAGGTGTTTCAATTTTTAGTAAAAATGCATGCCTATCTATGTAATATTGTCAGAGAAACCCCAAATATTGTAGGGAATGGATATGGGCAGGTCATAGGGTCATGGTCGAGTATCAGATATTCTCTCAATGCGTTTTTAATTAATGACAAACATATCACCAAATTATTTTTATGCAAAGTAAATATACAACAAGATTTTAAACTTTACTTTTTCTTATGTTCATAAGAAAAAGATTCAGTAGGATTTACTCATTATGTTTATAAAAAGGATTCATTATTATTATTCAATAATAAACATTGTCGCTCCCGATAACTCATGCGCTATTGTGGCGGGATCGATGGTTGCACCTAGGGGTATAGTGGTAGCAGACAGGATTGGACGCTTGGACCCCTTGTCACACGAGTACCAGCCGCATCCCAGTTACCGATTCCCCTACTATAAAAAAAATAAAAAAATAAAGTCTTACCATTTTTAACCAATCATGAAAGGATTATGCTATATGGACATACTATAATGAAACATAGTTAAATTGTTAATTCTAGACACTACTAGGAATTAATTAAGCTTTTTATAAATACCATGTAGTTTCTGGTGGTATATTATTGGAGTAGAGTTATAATTGATTGATAGTTACAAGATTGTATCTTATTAGTTACAAACCCCATCATACACTCGTATGCCCATTATAATTATTTAATAAATTCCCAATCGGACCATTGTATGCTCGCTATAATTAGCCAATAAATTCCCAATCGGACCATTGTTATTGTGGGAATCTTAACATTGTATATCAAGCAAATATAGATTGAGAATTCAGTAACTTGAAGCACAAAAGCAACCAACACAAGGTTATCCTTGAATTTAAGTTTTATCATTTACCCAGTGCCAGTCAACTTTACCTTCTACACTGATGGGAAGGCCCGTGCCAGTCAACTTTACCTTCTACACTGATGGGAAGGCCCGAATTACTGTTATCTCTGCATGAATAGATCTAAGTCTGTTAGACATATTCTTGTTGACTGCTCATTCACCAAGAATCTTTGGATGTTACTTCGCCAACACTTTAATCTCTCTTCTGGGTGGGGTGAGGCCACATTTGCACTGAATGCTCTGGACTGGCATAGAAGTGCCATTGATTTTCCATACCTACCTGCGGTGACGGACTGGTCTATTTGGTTGACCCGTAACCAGCACATTTTTTAGGATCGTAAACCTCGCTTGAACAGGACCTTTAATAATATTGTTAAATTGATTGAAGAACAGTGTACAGACCGCAGATTGATGAGATCGAAGAAGATTGTTCCCTTCTGTCCACCACTACAAAAAGCTGTTATTTACTTTGATGGGGCAGCGACTGCTGGTTACTGTGCGGCCGGAGGAGTCATCTACATCAACCCTGAACATTACTTTACACTCAAATTGAACTGTGGACAAGGTACGAATATGAAGGCGGGGATTCTTGGGCTTTGGTGTGTATTAAAGGTGGCTTATTGCTTTGGGCTTTCTGATGTGGCCATTTTTGGTGACTCCAGAGTGACCATTAAATGGGCTCGGGGTGAATACAAGCTGGGAAATTTGCTCCTCTTCCATTGGTGCATGAGGATTAAAGTATTACTACAACACTTTGAACATATCACACTCGAGTATATTTATAAATAGTTCAATTCCATTGTTGATCAACTTTCAAAGGATGCTTACACTGGGGCGGAAGGTGACATCCACTGGGAGGAATATTTTGAGTCTACTGTTATCGACTCTGGCGTGACTCAGATTTTTGATATCTGACCAGTTTATTTATTGGCATCCTGAGTCCTTTTTTTATGCTCTCTTGATATATCTGTAATAGCTGTGTTTCTCTTATATATAACTACAACACATATGCTCCTATTTGGTCATGTTAGTGTAAACTGTCTTCAAACAGTCACTTGGACAACATTGATAAGTCTATTTTCATAGATTATGCTTATATGTACTAATTGATTCGCATTTGAATAGCAATAGTATGGTTTTTTTCCAGTGAAAAAAAAGATTATCGCTAACTTAGTTATATACCACATATTAATGAAGTTGTCTAACTATGCGACATTTTGACCTACGGTACCGGAGGTCTGACATAATTAGCATATACAATGCTGGAAATATCTTGCTGATAAGAAATTTCCAGCAATATCTTATCAATATGTCCAGCAATGTATATGGTACGATCAACTGCAATCTACACTCCCGAAATGCATACGGTACGATCAACTGTAATGTAAACTCTCGACATACCTTGTGAAATTAAATTAAAATGATATCAAAAGCCCACTTCAAAGAGCAACGGGAAAAACATATACAAATTTATATGTTATTTTAAATTAACATGTTAATGATTTTCAGTATTTCAACACATTAAAATTAAATGAAGTCTTCTATTTCCGTGAAAGATGACAGCATCAAATTCAATTAAATAGTAGTGAAGGAGTCATTTTCAACTTTAATTTGACAATGAAGTTTGTTTTCCATAATACTTTAACTTAGAAATGAGGTTAGCATTCGATGTTATTTTCCTCGCCATTTTTCTTAAATGGAAAAGCATTTATAGAAAATGCAAAGGACTTGTGTTAGAAATAGATTAGTGCTTTTTGTGTTCAGGGTACAGAGTCCTCTATCAGCTAAAAGCAAAGCGATTGTGTTTGAGATAGATTAAGGTTTTACTCATAAAGGTATTCTCAGATCTTTGAACCCTTCATAAATATGGAAACATTAACTTTGCCAACATCACCATCCCAATTATCCTATTTAAAATTATCAAACAAATCATTTTTGTTTATAAAGTGCCATACGCAGAGATGAATTTGAGAAAAGAAGAAGAGGATCTGCGTTTGTGAAATGAAAGTTCTCGACGCTTCAATCCTTACTGTAGGATCATCATCAGGAGACAGCGAAGTCTGAGGAGATTGTGATTGCCCAATGACCTTTGTATATGTAGTGATTGTGGAAGTTTGGTGGATAGAAGTAGGTTGGATGTCCGCTTATGTTAGGTTTAGGGTTTGTCGGTTTATAGTGAAGAATAAATGTTTTTAGAATTTTTTATATAGAAAAAATTAATAATAATTGGTTTAAATAATTAATTTCATCTTCATTTAATTAACTAAATTGTTCTAGGGTTTTGTTAGTTTGTAGGAAAATTAATTAACTTTTAATGTTTTCTAAATTTATGAAATTTTTATTAATAATTAGTTTGATTTTAAAAATAACTAGTTTATTAAGTAACATATAGTTTTCAATAGGGATAATTATCAATAATTAATTTAATTCATTTAAAATGATTTGAATTCTAACATTAATTCCATAACCTAGGGTTTGATAGTTACATGAGAGAACCTTTGTTTATTAATGTTTTTTCAAATTATTATTAATAATTAATTTGAATACTATAAGATTATTAACTAATTAAAAATCTTTATTAGTTTTTGAAATTTATTAGAGTTGGTTAATCTTAAGTTTTAAAACCTAAATTTAGTTTTTAATAAAAAAATTTAAGGTTTAGAAGTTAGGTTTTTAATATTTGTTAAAAAGGTTAATTTTTCTTTTTTATTTATAATTAAATAGGTTTTTCAATTAATTGATTAAGGTTTTAATTAAAGGTTCTCAATGGTATAATTTAATGTTTTTAAAAAATTTGGTTAGTAAATTATTTAAGTGAAAATTAGTTTATTAGTAGAATTGCTATCTTTCAAAGATTTTAAATTTTTAAATTTTGATTATTAATTTAATTATGATAATTAGTGTGTATGATGGGTACTAAATTATTAGGATGAGTGTGGAGGAATAGAAGTGAAGTGATGATCTTTATTGGAGTGCCTAGAGTTTAGCTTGTTTTGTAAAGAATGTATCAGGGGTTTCCAGGTATCACTCAATTTGGTTCCGTCATCTCTATTGAGGCAATTTCCACAAGTTTCAATTTCAATTTTCTCCCTAATTTTTCGTTTTGTGAGATTATCTTCTCTAGCTATGACGGAGGCCTTTTCCAAGCAAATTTGATGTTGGGTTAGGTGAGAGTGTTCTGCTAGGGCTGATTTTTTATGTCTATCGTGCCTAAGGTCAGCGCTATGTTCTTTTAGTCTTGTTGCTATTGATCTACCAGTTTCTCCTATGTAAGGCATGCTACATGAGCAAGGGATGGAGTAAACGCCTTTGTATGACAAGGGGTCTCTAGGGTCTTTTAAGGAGTCTAATATGTTTCTTATTGTGTTGGGGGGGAGAATATAACTTTGGAGTTGTGTTTTCTAAGAATTTTGGCTAGTTTATCAGTGGTTCCTTTAATGTAAGGGAGGAAGATTCTGTTAGATTTTATGTTATCTTCTTTATTCTTATCTTTTTTATCTTTTTTAGGTTTCTTGGCTAAGTCCACCACTCTCTTGAACTGATTCTTATCATATCCATTGTTATTGAATATTGTTTCTAAGTGTTCAATTTCCTGGTCTAAGTGTTCTTTATCCACAATTCTAAGGGCTCTTGTGACTAATGTATGGATAACATCGGTTTTTTGTGGGGGATAATGGTGTGAATTAGCATGAAGGTATCTCTCAGTGTGGGTCTTTTTTCTATAAACCTGGTGTGTTATAGATCCATCTTCCTTTCTTGTGACTAGTACGTCAAGGAAATGAAGACTATGGTTCTCTTCAATTTCCATGGTAAATTTTATGCTGTTGTTTTGTGAGTTAAGGTGTTTGAGAAACTCGACTAATTTATCTCTCCCATGAGGCCAGACCACATCTATGTCATCTACATAGCGTTTCCATCGTTTAGGTTTAAGGGGGGAGGATTCAATAGCTTTAATCTCAAAGTTTTCCATGTATAGGTTAGCTACTATAGGAGAGAGGGGTGATCCCATTGCAACGCCTTCCACCTGTTCGAAGAACCTATTCTGGAATGTAAAAAAGGTTGACCTAAGACAAACTTCAACCAGCTTTGCAATATCATCATTGGTAAGCTCCCTTATGGTTTCAATGGCATCTTTGATTGGAATCTTTGTATAGAGAGAGACTACGTCAAAGCTAACAAGGATGTCATTGTCTTCAAGCTTTTCAATGCTGATTTCTCTCAGCCAACTGGTGGAATCTTTGACAAAGGAGTTAGTTTTGCCCATTAAAGGTTTGAGTAATTTAGCAAGGTATTTAGCTAGTTTATATGTGGGAGACCCAATAGTATTGACAATAGGGAGAAGTGGGACACCTGTTTTATGAACCTTGGGAAGTCCATATATGCGTGGTATCACTCCTTCTTTGGGGAGAAGTTTTGTTTTAAGGTTGTCATCAAGGTTAGAATTTTTAATGGCATCTGTAACTGTTTTCTGAATTTTCTTGATGGGGTCTTTACTCAGTACCTTGTAACTTCCGCACTCTAGATGTTCATTCATTTTCTTTATGTAATCGGTGGTGTCCAGGATTACAGTAGCGTTTCCTTTATCTGCGCGTGTGATTTTGATGTCTTTGTTGTTTCTCAGGTTTTGTAGTGCCAATCTTTGATCTAAGGAGATGTTGGGCTTGGGAGGTTTGGCTCTACGGATTACTACAGCACAATCTTGACGAATGATTTCGGCTTCTTCTTCAGGGATGTTTGTTAGGCTGTCCTCTATGCTGCAGATAGGTCTTTCATGGGAATGGATTTGGGTGCTAGAGCGAAATTTAAACCAAGTTCGAGAACACTGAGGGCGTTGTCATCGATGGTAACCTTGGACAGGTTGATGACAGTCTTTTTCAGCGATTTATTATCATTGTTCTTTGGTATTACAGCGTTCAACCCAGCAGTGTTGTCTGTTCTATATTCAGCGTGTACTGTTATATCCTCTTCGGTGTACAGATCACGGTTTATTATGTTTTTATCGTGGATTATCACAGCGTTCTGGTCTGTTCTATATTCAGCGTGTACTGTTATATCCTCTTCGTTGTTCAGATCACGGTTTACTATGTTGTTATCATCGTGGATTACCGTATTATCCTCGGCGCTCATGGCGTGGTCGTGAGTGTTAATTGTCAACCTAGAACTTAATTTATTATCCTGGTTAGTGTTCGTGAGATTGATTTGCTTATATCCTGGCGTGTTGTTTGGGTCAGCGTTGTTCTTGTGTAACAGGTTCTTTATCTTCTTTTTCTGTTTTATCGTGGTTGTTGTGTGTCTACAGGAACTTTTCATGCTATTGCGGAGTCTTACATTTAATCTGGACTCATTTTTTTTGTTTATGCTACTATATCTAAGAATTTTTTTTCTTATCCTAATTTAATAATGTAAACTCCATATTCAATCTATTATATGGCATATTCAAGCTTAGATTCTGTAAAATAAGTCGATTATCTATCTGCCATTGTTATAGACGACGTTTTTGCCTTAGTGGATTTCTTTTGAGTGGGTTTTCATTTTGTATGAGATCCTTTGAATTCCTATAATTCATCAGCGCTCTGCAGAGTGACATAAGTCTCCAAAAATACCCTGTGAGTGTAGACATTGTTCAGAGCATGGTGAAGTAAGACCTGTTTTAGCTTTTAATGTTCGATTCTCTATTGTTAAGGGCTCAGATAATTTCCAATTAAATGGTTCAGATTATTAGAAACTGGAACCTTAACATCATATCCCATGCAAGCCAAGACTATGAGAAAAAGGCAAAGATTAAGATTCAATATTTACCTGAAAATGGACCATAGTGACCTTGGCGAAAATCATAAAAATTGCATCCCCTTTCAAAATGCGTGCACTCTTGCGAGAAGTGAAAACCACATGGGCAGCCACAAAATGACTTGACAATGAGTTATCGCTTTTCACCAAATCAGAGATGACTAGCGCATTAAGAAAAAAAAGCTGAAAAACAAATTGAACAACCAACACAGAGTGACTGCCCAAAATTGCAAATGCATACTTTGTCAAGATTGCGTCGACGCAGTGGAAGATTCTCATAGTTTTATACTATTGTAAACGAGTTTCTCTATACTTTTCCCTTGTAAAGTTCGATCTATCCAGGCCGTAATCTGGCGCCACAAAATGATATGCCAGCGCCGAGTATTCATTGAAGAATTCACGGTGGATACCCCTTTGGGGGTGCAGGGAGGAAACAGAGGGTTTGTCTTTACCGGCCCCGGGCCCTCCCCAATCAACAAGGTAGGGAGGATGAAGTCGATGGAATGGAGTTTATAAGTGAGAATCCGCGAAGGAATGGAGTCTGCCGGCCACGGGCCACGGCGTCCACTGGATCTACGCCTATGAGGGCTGAAAACTTTAATTTTGTTGTCTGCGTGGTTCGACCCAGAGCCAGCCCGAATGCCACCTTGCTCAGCAAGAGCTACATTCTGGAAGTCCAGCCGCACATGGACACGAAGATAAGAAGAAAGGCACTCCAGCAGCCAGATGCCGATCGCCGCGGCGTCTGCTATTTCCGGCGTTGCATCGGCTCCAGTTACACGGTACATTTACAAATGACTAAATGAACGCGATTCCCATGAGTCCGAGACAGGACATGTGTATATATTGTAGATATATGCCTATGCAGTAACGTCTGAGAATATAAAATACCTGAGGAGCAATTGCAATGTATCCATGGGAGGCGATATGGTGCAGAAGATGGCTGTAGAAGGAATTGTGAATCATGTAGCCATGGAAGAAGAGGAGAACTGGGTACTCTCTAAATCGGACAGGTACAACCAGAAGCAGGGGCTTTGGTGTTGCTGTTGTTGTGGATCCCTGCGTTGTCGTGTGAGGTATTGTGAGAGAACCGCGAACTGACCTTGTTTGAAGACATCGTCCTATGGTTCCTGATACTCCTTGATGTGTGTGGCTGTCTTGAATGCATTTCCTTTGGTTGAAATCCTTGGCCATAGAAACCCAAACTCCTCTGAACAACATTACATGCAGCTTCAGACCTCTGCGCCGCCTCAGAGCCCTGTTGCGTGTAAGTCAGTGCGAAAACAACTGGCAGATGCGACAGATGAACATCGATTGGTATCAACGGATCAAATGCTACGAATAGTCGGTAACACTGATCGGACGGTGGAAAACGTGCCAACGAAATTTTTTTAATGCTACGAATAGTCGGTAACACTGATCGGACGGTGGAAAAAGTGCCAACGAAAATTTTTGGGAAGTCTTTCTCACTTGTGAAACGCCTTACGGCGTAATTAATTAATATAAATTTGTCATTAGTTTATTTGAAGATGTGTGATATGAAGCAGTCAACGAAAGTTGTGCCGGGCAATTTCGCTTGTATCTCCATTGTCATGAACCATTCCGTGGCACTGGTCCAGACTTCAACACCTTCGCCAGTGATTTCTATAGGCAGTCGCCTCATTTCTTGTATACAACGCATCCTTCCAGGCATCTAACGACACCCCTGCGCACCATCATTTCATCGTTTCTTTATAAACATCCATTTTTTCCAATTCGAATGGCACTAAAAACAACCGCCCCTCATCACGATGACTTTGCTTCCTCCTCCACGGTCTCTTGTTCTGCGTCGACTTCTTATGTCCACTATGATATATTCGTTAACCATTGTGGTCTAGACCAAGAGGCCGGCACCTTCGCCACCGCTCTCTACAGTCGTCTTATTTCCCGTGAATTGCATGTTTTTTTGGACGACATGGAATACATGTTTGAAGAGGAAGTTACTTCTCAAATGGAAGCGGCTATTTCTCTCGCTTCTGTCCAGATCGCCATTTTTTCTCCGCACTATGCTCACTGGAAATGGTGCCTAGATACGCTTGTCCATATGACAAAGTCGGGGGCTACAGTTCTGCCTGTATTTTACAAAGTCCGGCCTTCTGAACTCAGGTGGACGGGCCTTGATAAAGACGGACCTTACGCTGAAGCTCTGCGCAAACATGAAGCAAAAGGACGATACGGCCCGCAGGCTATTCAGAACTGGAGGGACGTTCTATCCAATGTTTCAGGAATAACCGGTTTCGAGCTAGAGGCGTATAATGGGTGAGTATCTTCTACCATCCGAATCCATACGTGTTTTCAATTTAATGGATTGATAGGTGTCTTTCACCGAGTGACTCATATATAGGCATTTCTCATGCTTATTTTATTCTCAATTGAATATTTAGAGACGAGGAGGAGCTCTTGCATAAAGTCGTGGAAAGTGTATTCAAATTCTGTCCTCATCCCCATTACGATGTTTTCATAAATCACAGAGGGCCAGACACAAAGGCGATATTGGCGAGCCCTCTCTACCATCGCCTTATTTCCAGTGGATTACGAGTGTTCTTGGACAAGCAGGAATTGGTGGAGGGATTCAAGATAACTGATCAAATAGAGACCGCTATTCAATTCTCAATTTTCCATATCGTCATTTTCTCTCCCACCTATGCGCGATCTAGTTGGTGCCTGGATGAGCTCTTCCTCATGACAAAGTCGAGGGCTACTATTCTTCCAGTTTTTTACGAAGTCAAGCCTTCCATTATGGATGAAGTGTACGCTCAAGCCCTAGTAGACCACGAAAATAAAGGGCGATACAACTCGGAGACTATTCAGAGATGGAGAAATGCTCTTTCCGAGGTCGCAAAAATGAAAGGCTTCGAAATTGATGGGTGAGGATCTCCCACTATTTCTCCTTATTCGTGTTGGCTTTCAATTTTTTCTATTGATATCTACATGACACTTGCGTAAGCGTTTCTTACTCAGTATTTTATTTTTTAAACGAATTTTCAGAAATGAGGGGGAGGTATTAGATGAGATTGTGCAAAGCGTTTTAAAAAACGTTCCAAAACGTTCCCAAGTTGTGCACAGCTCAGAAGTGCAAGGCGTGGTGAAAAGTCTTCTCGAGGAAAAGGTTCCAAAAAGCTCCGAAGTCGTGCAGAGCGTTGTAGAAAGTGATGCCTACGAAGGATGTTATTTTGGGTTGGCAGAAAAATTAAAAGATTTTGAAAAGGCAGTGCTATCACAGCACGAGGAGCAGCGTATGGGGGCCAAGGTTGTGGGAGTTGTGGGTGCAGCTGGAGTTGGAAAAACAACTCTTACTGAACAATTCTTCAACCGAAAGGCAATAGATTACAAGGAGTATGCCTTTCTATCAGTAGATGTCAAGGGAAAAGGAGTTGCAATCTCTCCAAATCATTTGCAAAGTGATCTCATTAAACGCTTGAAACATACTCCTAGTATGCAGGGAATTGAGAGTCTCAATCAAGTGCTACTTAAACAGCTCTCATCTTGTCTGGCTCTCATCATATTAGATGATGTGGATCAGCTTGATGCCTTCATGCCACTTAAGTATGTCCTCCACCCGAAGAGCTTGATTCTGGTTACATCTAGGGACAAGGATGTCCTTAAAAGGTTGGGCATGGTAGATTCGTCAATTTATCATCTAACCGGGCTAAATAGAACACACTCCCAAGAGCTCTTATGCTCCTATGCCTTCCGTCAGCCACATTCACGACGAGGATTTGCACATCTCGTCGAGGAGTTTTTGACGGCCTGTGATGGATTGCCATTATCGTTGAAAGAATTTGGGGTGCTTCTGTGTGGAAAAGACAGATGCTTCTGGGAAATGCAATTGAATGGACTTCACTACTTTATTCTACCTCCCAAGATATATCACAGACATAAAATTATTTATGACTCACTTACTGAAGAAGAACAACGAATATTCTTAGATATTGCTTGCTTCTTGGTAGGAGAAGACATGGATATGGCAATAGGAATATGGGGTTTGGCGGGCTTTTCAAGTTTAGAGCACAAGTTCCTTGTAGAGGTGGACCTTCAAAATAAGATAAAGATGCATAATCACCTCAGGGGTTTGGGAAGAGATATCGCTGAAAACTTAATGACGCGTGATCAGTTTTGGCACAAGACCGCCTTCAACACTGATGATTTACTAGAGAAATCTCCATCTGTAAGTGCTTCTGCAATCCTTTCTTCGGTTTAATATCTTTAAATTTTTGTTTATTTCTAATTCTAAGTGAAGCGAATCTTTTCTTTTGTTTATTCGTAAGCGACATGCATCTATGTATTTTATACTATTTGACAGGTACTCTCCCAATTTCACGGAATTAGAATGATTCCTACCATTGACTTTCGAGACATCAGCCATGAAACTAAATATCATAAATTTAAAATTCGTTATGCCTCGCTTAATCAAGAGGAACAGCAAATATTCTTAGATATAGCTTGCTTCTTCATAGGACAAGACAGCGATAAGGCAACAAGAATATGGGGTTTGGTTGGTTTTCTAAGTCTACATAAGAAGCGTCTTGTAAAGGTGGACCATCAAAATAAGATAAAGATGCATGATTGCGTGAGAGACTGGGGAAGAAATATTGCTGAGAAATTAATGCCACGTCGGCTTTGGCATCAGACGACCAACAACAGTGATGCTTTGCTGGAAAAATCGTCATCTGTAAATACTTCTACGGTCCTTCCAACTTTTGTCTTCGGTTTCATATCTTTAAAGTGTTGTTTACTGTGACAGACGAATCTTTTGTTTATTCTTGTTTATTCGTAGGAGAGATGTTGCATGTCTTTATTTTATACTTTTCGTGAACGAACAGGCACTATCCCAATATCGCGGAATTACGCTGATTCCTCCCATTGACTTTCGAAACCTCAGCGATGAAACTGATGCTTGTTTAAGTTCAGAAATGTCATATTTCAAACGGAGTAGTCATGAGATGTTCTATGGTCCAAAGAATTTGAAATTTGTTGCAGCTCAAGATGGTTATGTCGAAGACATACTGAGGAGGGTGGGATCGTCAGATCTAGTATGGCTACACTGGTATAAGTGCCCCTACTCTCATCTGCCTTCTTGGATTCCCATGGAGAATTTACGCGTTTTAGAAGTGGCCGGGACCACATTAACAGAATTGTGGGGACCTGAATCTCAAGTAGGTAAATGAGTGTTTTTAATATTCCCTAGTTTCATTTCATTTAATAGATGGAAATCATCTGATAGTTGAAACGTGAACATTGCAGGCTCCTCTCCAGTTGCGGGAGCTAAATATCTTAGCTCAACTTTCAGTGTTTCCAAAGTCCATAGGTCAACTGAAGCATCTTGAAAAGATTGTAGTGAAATATTTCGATGACCGACCACTCCCATTAAAAACTTTGCCTGAAGAATTTTGTTATCTGCACTCCTTGAAATACTTAGAATTGAGAAAGTGCTCAAGAATGATGTCGCTGCCCGATCGCTTTGGAGAGCTAACAAACCTTCAATATATCGATTTGAAAGGCGCTTCTAGGTTGAATGAACTTCCAAGTTCATTTGGGAATTTCATCTTACTCAAATATCTATCTTTGGGAAACTGCTGTGAGATACAAGACCTGCTTGGCTTGGAACATTTGACTTCTTTGGAGACGTTGGATGTTAGGGGATGTGCGAAGCTGCAGAGCATACCAGAGTTGAGGCAATTCACAAAGCTCCAAACGCTAGATGTCAGTGGATGCCGTGAGATACAAATGCTGCCAGGTTTGGAACATTTGACTTCTTTATTAACTTTGGATGTTAGGGGATGCGAGAATCTCCAGAGCATACAAGGGTTGGGGCAGCCCTCAAAGCTCCAAACAATATATGTTGGAGAGATACCAGAGGTACTAGGAGTCGAAAAACATTTGACTTCTTTGAAGACGTTGAATGTTAGGGGATGCGAGAAGTTGCAGAGCATACCAGGATTGGGGCAGCTCACAAAGCTCCAAACGCTAGATGTTGGTGGATGTCGTGTGATACAAATGCTGCCAGGTTTGGAACATTTGACTTCTTTGGAGACGTTGGATGTTAGGGGATGCAAGAAGCTGCAGAGCATACCAGAGTTGGGGCAGCTCACAAAGCTCCAAATATTAGATGTCAGTGGATGCCGTGAAATACAAAAGCTGCCAGGCTTGGAACATTTGACTTCTTTGGAGACGTTCGATGTTAGGGGATGTGAGAATCTGCACAGCATACCAGGGTTGGGGCAGCTCAGAAAGCTCCAAACATTTGATGTTAGTGGATGCCGTCAGATACAAACGCTGCCAGGTTTGGAACATTTGATTTATTTGGAGTCGTTGGATGTTAGGGGATGCGAGAAGCTGCATAGCATACCGGGATTGGGGCAGCTCAGAAACCTCCAAACATTAGGTATCAGTGGATGCCGTGAGATACAGAGGCTCCCAAGCTTGGAACATTTGACTTCTTTGGAGACGTTGGATGTTAGGGGATGCCAGAAGCTGCAGAGCATACCAGGGTTGGGGCAGCTCAGAAAGCTCCAAACACTAGATATCAGTGGATGCCGTGAGATACAAAGGCTGCCAGGTTTGTTACATTTGACTTCTTTGGAGATGTTGCATGTTAGGGGATGCAAGAAGCTCGAGAGAATACCAGGGTCGGGACAGCTCACAAAGCTCCAAACACTCGATGTCAGTGGATGCCGTGAGATACAAAGGCTGCCAGGTTTGGATCATTTGACTTCTTTGGAGATCTTGAATGTTAGGGGATGCG
Organism: Larix kaempferi; assembly: GCA_027924585.1. NCBI lineage: Eukaryota > Viridiplantae > Streptophyta > Pinopsida > Pinales > Pinaceae > Larix > Larix kaempferi. The sequence goes on from BSBM01000298.1 coordinate 3,943,269, forward strand.
AGAAGCTGCACAGAATACAAGGGTTGGGGCAGCTCACAAAGCTTGGAACGCTAAATGTTAGTGGATGCCCTGAGATAAAATTGCTGCCAGGAGTAGAACGTTTGACTTCTTTGGAGACGTTGGATGTTAGGGAATGCGAGAAGCTGCAGAGAATACCATGGTTGGGGCGGCTGACAAAGCTCGGAACACTAAATGTTAGTGGATGCCGTCTGATAAAAGAGCTGCAAGGTGTGGAATGTTTAACTTCTTTGGAGACGTTGAATGCTGAGGGATGCGAGAAGCTACAGAGATTACCATGGTTGGGGCTGCTCACAAAGCTTAGAACACTGAATGTTAGTGGATGCCGCCAGATAAAAGAGCTGCAAGGTGTGGAATGTTTGACTTTGGAGACGTTTAATTACAGGGGATGCAAGAAGCTGCACAGAAGGAACACCATCGTTGGTGCGGCTCACAAACTCAAACACTAAATGCATGCCGTGAGATACAAACGCTGGTCACGATATGTTGCCTAATGCCTTGAGATTCAAGAGCTATCAGTCGTGGAACATTCGATTTCTTTGGACGAGTTGGACAGGTAAGGCCTCCGAGAAGCTCGAGAGCATATCCCGGGTGGGGCAACTCATAGAGCTCCAAACATTGGCTGTTGTTGAATGCGCTGGGATCCGAGAACTGCCTCGTGTGGAATAGGTTCCTCCTTTCTCTCTATTCTCAAATCTCTATATTCATACCATGTATTTCAAAACTTCTACACGTAATGATAATAAGAAGAAATTATTGATTTTAAAAATTTTCAATCCTATAATCTCTTTTATATGCTTTAGTATATATCAGAATTATGAAAGTAGTGTTGAAGAGTATGATTATGATATTTTAGAGACTTGCTTGCATCTTAGCTTATATGTTCAACCATCTCATAACAAGGTTTTTCCATAATATCGATCTCACACACTTTGTTCCACTACCAATGAGTATCCATGGCAGTGAGCATCCATAGCCTTGATGGAGATATATATGTTTCTCAAAGTATAATTTTAATTTTCTTTCTCGTCCTTCCTTTAAATTTTGCTTGAGTAATTATGAAATGAGAAAGTTGTAGTGTTTTTAAGTAGGTGGGTATCATACATGTAAGTCGATCAAAGAACATTTAGAAACTCATCAAGATTTCATAATTAGATGTAAGATGATCAAAGGACATTTAGGCACTCTTCAAAAATTCATAATAGTTCTAAAAACTCAAAGTTAATTAAGATGAGAAAAACTATCTCCAAATTAACAATTTATCTAAAAAGAATTTGAATTGCATGCCTTTCATTCCAAAAAAATATCATATACCCTACAACAAAATATCATTCCAAAAACAAAATAATGCCTATACAATATTTTCCATAAAACATACATAAAATTGAAATAAAATGTCAATGCAACAATTGGGAAAAGGCTCATTCCTATGCAAGATTATGAAAGCATGATAATCTACCAAAAAAATCAGTAGATGAAGGATTATAGGTTTCAATACTCATTGAAATTTAAATCTCCAATAACATTGTACTTCTCAATTTCATGTTCAACATATATATTTGTCTCCAAAATCAACTCTTTGTGTTGTCCTATATTTCAATGGACTAGGTTTCGAGGACAAAGTGGGAGTGAGTTATAAATATTAATTGAAAACACATCATTCTCATCTTACTCTTCAAAATATTATCTCAACCATGCCCTATTAAAGTCTCCATAAGTTTAATATTTTCATCATTCTACCCTTAAGAGCACATAATGAATTCCCAAGAGTTTCAATATGTAGTTTAAGGTATTTCTTACAATTACTTTATCTCACTATGTTTTGGAAAAATCATCTTGATGTAGAAAAGTAATTTTAGTAAGCTTGAATAGCTTCCACAAATATATTATTATATTCTTTCCTTTCCTAGTCACAATTGTACAATGCACAACAAGTTTCATGACTTGATAAGCTTACCATGAGTTAAGATGCATTGACAAAAATAAGATTTATTAAATGTAAGATGATCAAAGGACATTTAGACACTCTTCAAGAATTCATAATAGTTTTAAAAACTCAAAGTTAACTAAGATGAGAAAAACTATCTCCAAATTAACAATATAAGCAAGAAAAGAATTTGAATTGCATGCCTTTCATTCCAAAAAAATATCATATACCCTACAACAAAATATCATTCCAAAAACAAAATAATGCCTATACAATATTTTCCATAAAACATACATAAAATTGAAATAAAATGTCAATGCAACAATTGGGAAAAGGCTCATTCCTATGCAAGATTATGAAAGCATGATAATCTACCAAAAAAATTCAGCAATTGGATGAAGGATTATAGGTTTCAATACTCATTGAAATTTAAATCTCCAATAACACTGTACTTCTCAGTTTCATGTTCAACATATATGTTTGTCTCCAAAATCAACTCTTTGTGTTGTCCTATATTTCAATGGACTAGGTTTCAAGGACAAAGTGGGAGTGAGTTATAAATATTAATTGAAAACACATCATTCTCATCTTACTCTTCAAAATATTATCTCAACCATGCCCTATTAAAGTCTCCATAAGTTTAATATTTTCATCATTCTACCCCTAAGAGCACAACATCAATTCCCAAGAGTTTCAATATGTAGTTTAAGGTATTTCTTATAATTACTTTATCTCACTATGTTTTGTAAAAATCATCTTGATGTCGAAAAGTAATTTTAGATCTTCTTAAAGATAAATCTTGGCTTCTGAAGAATGTTACAACTCATAATGACAATTGGAAATTCTTCTATCAATCCTATTGGCCACAATGATCCTCTGCACGATCCACTGCCACTCTAGTGAATCTTGGAAGTAGATCATGATCAAGTACTCATTGAGGTGCTTCCATCGCTTATTCACATCCCTAGATAGAAATTGATCTATGTCCCAACATAGACCCATGGGGACCACCTCGACTCCTTCTCATTGCCCACATGATGAAGGGATGTGATCAACATCCTCAACCCTACCCCATTATATTTGATGTCCCTAAAGAGGAACATACCCAATATCTACACACATGAGAGGAGAGTAATCAATAATTTGTATAATATAAACCAAACTAGCTACCATCTACACTAGTATATAAACCTAACTTAAAAGCTTAATAAAATCATATGCACCCTAAACACATTTGTTAGCTTCATTCTATTCTTAGAAAATCATAAAATGAATTTTAATGCATTATGGGAATTACCTATATTGACATTTTTTGTCAAATTGAGGTTATAGGCACTTTTCTATTCAATTTCTAGAAACATATGAATCCCCCTTTTAGAACATGACTATGAAAATTTATTCCTATATGGATATGTTTTCCAATGACTATCTTCATGCCTCATTATGACCTTAGAATTGAAAGTTAGAGCCTTTCAAAATTGTTAATTTTTGCCCAATTCTACACTTTTCCATTAGGTGCATTTAGCTTCAAAGACCAACTTAACAACCACATGTAAAAGAAAATATAGGGAGAACCAGAAATTTTTTTCTATCAAGCACAATAATACGCATGACAAGTATAACTCAACAACTTTCATATTTATGATTTGATGCCCCAATCAGTCTCTATAATTTTATGGAATTGACTACTTTTAACTTTTGCATCTTTTCCATAGAATTTTTAATAAAATTGGATATCTCCTAAATTGAGAATTTCTAGAAGAAATTTCTCTAACCAAATTTGTTTGTTTTGATGAGTAGGTAAAATGATGAAATCATAAAAAAATTCTATGTGGATTTCTTGGATCACCTTTCTTTCTTGCAAGATTCTTAGAATCCCTAAAAAGTGCATAAAATAGTAAATGTTGACCTTCTTTTACACCTCACTTCACACTTTTTGAAATTTATCCATAATCCCAAAGTTATCTATGTGCCTAGTCCATGACTACACCATAAAATTTTTGACCCCAACAGGGTCCTATTGAGTCTCTGGGTATTAATCTTTAAAAACCATTGTTTCAAATTTTATGTAAAACTGGATCAGAATAGGTCCAAGCCTCTCACTAAAAATTATGTAGCCTTCTTAATTGGATTCGAAATGTTGTAGGTCTCATTGGATCCCAAGCTAAACTGCCCCTCTTATGGCCCAAATAATTTTTGGGGTCCAATTTGTTTTTTTCTTTTTCAGAATACAATCATCGCATTGACTCTCTCCCATCAGATCGGGTTTCTCCCATTGGAGTTGTTGTACATTGCCAAATGTTGTGTGCTCTGATCTCTAAAGTCCGATAGTCGTTATCACAGCAAAAACTCCTCGCCAGACTTTTCATATCACTCATTCCTGATATCTCAAATGATCTGTTTCCAATGGTAGATTGTCAATGTCTGATATCACATCAAACTGCTTCCATCAACTAAGAATCATCTTGTTGATTTAAACTCCATTTATCAAACTATTCACATCGGAACTCATTTATTGAATACCTCGATCCATCGAACTTTGGTCATTGGAATTCCATGCATGCCTTGGCAGGATTAATTTCCGATGGTCTACCTCCGATGGTGCATTCTCGATACATTAGCTCCAATAGGACAATGGACTTCTACTACAATGTGGTTCTCTACATTCACATTTAGAAGCTTCTCTTGATGGTCAACCTCCAATGAAATATTCCCAATGAGGTCCTTTAGAACCATAAGATCCAAATCCAATGGGAATCTTCATTCCATTGGGATCTGTCATGTTCACCTTTAGAAGCATTTCTGATGCTCTGCCTTGGATGAGGAACTTTTAATACATCGGCTCTAATACAACATCATATTCCTCTGTTGTATAGGACTTTTTCCCCACGTACATGTATTTGTATTTCCCGATGGCTAGCCTCTAATGAGGCCTTTCCAATACATCAGGTCCTAATCCATCGAAATCCTCATTCCATTGGAACATCTTGCATGTACACCCTTGGATACATTCATTGATGCTTAGCCTCCGATGACGCAAGCCCTTAAGAACCATCAGATCCCAATGTATACTATTCAATAGTCCCATCAAACTTCGCTATATTGATTGATCCTTGTCGGAGTTGTTTGACCCCATCAAAGGGTTACTCCGACAACCTGATTTCCATGGGCTTCCATGTCATTTATTTTTCCATGTGGTTGGTCCATGTCACACTTTTTTTTCCATGTAGCACGGTGGTTCCCATCCCAATTTTTCACATTTTCATAATTATGTAAAATTTTGATTTTGCAACAGGGTTTATTATGAAACTGCATCGAGTCTTTCCTCCATTATGGAAATATATTTGTCACATAATATAATCGGAATTTCTCACTGATAGCTTTACAAATTCCAAAATTTTCCCAAAATTCCTCAACCAATATACCATTCCTATTGATACGCCATAGGTTTAATACTTGGGCTCCATTAAAATACCTTCAAACAATTGAAACCAAGGATTTTCATAGATTTGTTTTATCAACACTTCCTGTGCAACTCTGATTTCTTCATGTAATTATGGATTTCGGCCCATGCAAAACTGGTGCTGCAAGTAGTAGGTTTGATACCACTCTGTCACGTCCCCATGCTTGGCCCAAGTTTCCCTTCCATCAATATTTCTCTAGACTAGAGGCAATGACAACTTGGAATATTTATTTGGCTTCCCTTGTTTCCTATAGGACCCAGGGCATATGGGTTTGCCCCATTATCCTTTATTGCCTCTTAGATTTCCTATAGAGAGCCATATCAATGAATAGAATCCTCCAACCAAAGCAAGAGCTTGCCATGAATTGAAACTATATTTCTTTATTCCCTTCATTTGCTTAATGTCAAAATTCAACCAGAGGGGAGACCACTTTCCTCACTATTTTTGGGGGATTAGCCTATTGTTTCCTCTATGCCACAACTACAAACCATTGTGAATGCTATAATGAAACTCCTAATTCTCGTTCTTATCAATTGGTCTCATCATCATTTGTTGCCTCTAATCTATCCTAGTAGTGATCATTGCAAGCATAAGAATGAAAGGATCTTGAATAGCCATGATCATCTACATTACCAGTGTCCAACCAAGGTGACATTTTGGTTATTGGCATAGACTAGTCATTAAAACCAGAGGTGGGTGGCTATGGGAGGCATGTGTCGCCATGTATGAGGGAATTCTTCTCTCCTCCACATCTCTCGCATGGGATTCCATACTTCATGATAGTGGATCGATTTGGACAAGGTTCCCAATGGATCATTACTTGCATCCCTGTCACCCTATATGGGTGTTGGAGATCCTTTAGGGCTAGAGAAGAACAATCCTCGTGTAGAGAAGATGATGGGAACTTAGCCCACACTGACTCTACATTTTCATTAATCTTATTGACCCCATCATTAGTTAGTTTATCAGTGACTTTGTTGGTTTCCCTGCATACATGAGAGGGGATGATAGCATTGGCTTGATGAAGAAGAGATTCCAATCATTCCAGACGCACTCCTAGCCTCTAGTTTTGGGATATTTTGTTGCTAGGGGTACCATTTTGAAGATATTGAATCATGTTGATCACGAGTAGGGAATCCCCCTTAATTATGTGTTTTTTGAATTTTTTTTTAACCGTGATACAAGCCCCAAGGGGTGTAGTTCTACTGCATTATTATTGCCTTTATTAATGGATCCAGTGTAAATGCACAAAAGGTCTCCCAAAACTTGTTGGGCCTAGATTTCATTTTCAATCCTTGTCAAAATTATGTTTTAGAAAGCCCTCTGGAGAGGAGACCATAGGAGAGGAATGGAACAATGAGGAGTGAGTCTGACTAGTGTGGAGAGGCAATCCATGTTTGACAGTCCCCAGACCTACAAAATGGAAAGTTTAGGGACATGGGGTTTTCAATCCTCTTCAAGTGAGGAGAAAGATTGAATGGTTTCTCTGATGTTTGATTGAATTTTTCTCTAGACTTGGTCTTTTCTCTAATTCTCATTCTTAAATATTTTGTGATTTCTTTCCTTCCAAGTTTCCCATAGGAAGAATCCAGAAAATAGTTTCCAAGTCATGTTTACTATAGCATTATGGAAAACAACTTTTCACTAGGTCGTGATGGTGTCCCATATACTATCTCTTCTGTGATCATATTGTTGGAATATAGTTGCTCCCTTGTCCCACAAAGACGAGGTGAATTAACATTGATTTAGAAGATGTTCCAATGTTCCAAATTCTTGCGAACATAAACATCAGAATGAAGGCCCTTGTTGAGGGACCCTTTGGGACCCATAATTGTCATCATATTTATGTAATAAAATACATAAATATGAGAATATAATTGTATAATGGATAAATATGCTTAAATGGTGATAAATTGGAGTGGGTGCAACTACTCCAACCATCCATATCATTGTATAAATATATATTGAAGATGAATACCAAGACAGTTGGACGTCCTTCCCAATATCTTCTTCTTAAAGGATATTTCTGTGTTTGCATTATAGCCTCTTCTAACATTTGGCATTGTTGCCTCTTCCATCTGGTTTGGGTGATAACATCATCAGATTGAGGGTGGAGTGAACCTGAGGATGAGATCAAATTTGCAAGAAGAAAAAAAGCTAAAAAGATGACAAAATATGATGCCAATGCTGCTCCAAATGCGTTATTCAAGATTCTTTATGGATGAGTCTGTCTACACATGCGAAAAACAAAGAATGTCTACTTACAAAAGAAATAAAATCTGTGGACGGTGTTGCACGTAATTACTTTATGCTTAATGCCACTTTCATTAATTGTATGAAGAAAATAAAAAATTGCAAGTTGGAAATATGTCCTTAGAAGAAATGATATATATTGCTCACACGCTGACTAAAGAAGTGAAAAAGAATATGTGTTGTGGTGGGTATAAGAGATTATGTTAGAATATCCATGGTTGATTGGTATTATTCTTGGTTTATAAATTGTCGATATACATATTTTCTCTATTGGAAAAGAATGACTACGAAGATAAAGAAGAAGGTTCTTGTTGTGCATGGTATTTTTGCTTGTCAACTATGGTTGGATGCTTTTTTGTGCTTGTCAAATGTCGATTATTGATGCTTGTCAACTATAGACTGTTGAAGCAACCACTACTTGAGATCGAGTTAGATTGACAAAGTAAATGCTGCAAGAATAATCGATGGGAGAGCCAATAGACAAGCATGGTCAAATGGATTGCACTTATAAGTTCTTGGATTGTTAGCCGACTGAAGAAGTTATGTCACATACTTATCAAACACCTACATGTCGACTACTCATGGCTAAGGGTAGTTACGTGCAATCTAAAGAGGTGTTTATTTGCTACCTCATCCACAGCTTTGATTCAGGTTCATAAGTTTTGCATTTCCTTTATGGTTCAAAGTCATGATCTAAGAAGTATTGGGAAAAAGTTAATTGAATCCATTATCTCCAAATATTTGAATCGTATTACTCTCAAAAAAATTCGTTTGTTCTCTAAAAATGTAACGGAGAGTTTCAAGTATAAATATCCTATATTGTAATATCAAGAATATGGAGTTGAAAAGTAGGGAAATATCGCATGAAGGAGAGTAGACCAAGAAGAGAAAAATATAAGTCACTGTAACTTGTATAATACATGAAGTCTATGGGTCAAAGCATGTTTGTGACTCATTGAGAATAACTACTAAGAATGTTCAATTTTTGGATTGGGAGTTTTTAGAAATGAAAAGGATACATGAAGGATGGTAGTTTAGATTCTATAATCAAGTTTAAGCTAGTTGAGTCTAAAGTTAACCGAAAAGAAAAAGTATGTGTTGGTTGAATTGAGTATTCCAAATTGGTTCTATGTTTAAAGAATAGATGGGGTCTAACATGAGTCTCTCCTCTACCATTATAATGCAAGTCAGTATCTAGCTTAGAACTCATTCGATACCTTTTCGACAATGATTTAATTGAGTCTTTAAAAGCTTGACCAACAAAAGTGTCTTTGTAATTTAGTCCTACTAATAGTTAAAGAGTCACGAAAAATAGAGTTTAATGCTCGAGTCTTGTCCTAGTCCAATCAGGCACGCAAAGTCTTAGTTGAGTCATAGTCGAGTCCATTATATCCTTCATGTATAGGGATCTGTCACCAAAAGAATTGAAGAAGATTCCTTAGAATTAAAGACACCAAAGAAGTGATTTTTTTTACCCATCATAGTTAGTATCGACCAAACATAGAGTTCAACCACATAGAAAAGAACACAATGAAAAGCAAAACGATTGAAGCATATTAAGAAGGAAGATTAATGGATTGGGCCTTAACATTGATCACAGAAGAAGATGACGTCCAAGCAAGAGACATCACATACCACATAGAAAATATCTTAATGAGAAGATGATGACTCAAGAATAACTAAATTGATTAAGCCCCTTGGTCCATGAATTGCAAATCATTCTTTCGGTTGTGGCCTCGGAGGCCAGAAGGTGGAAAAATGGTGCATAGGTGGAGGAAGAGGCTACCATTGACAGAGTAGGTAAAATGATTGATGCAAGCGATGTGTAGGTGCGAGTTGATCCCGGGACGTGCCCCTCACCATCCTAGAGGCACCGGAGCAGGGAAATTTTTAAGGGCGAAATTTCGCCAATTGGCTATTTTTTGGGCTTTTTTTTCAAATATTAAATTCACTATTTGGTCATTTTTAGTCTCTAATATCGCCTATATTTACATAAAATATGTTTTTTTATCATAATATTCGCCAAAATTTACAATTTTCAGTAGTAAATTGTATGTTTCATAGTTAATATTCGCCTACATATCTATATGTGTGTTTTTTTTAATCCAAAATAATCGCCTAGAATACTATACTTAAGTATACTATTATAATCCTTAAAAAATACTATGCACCAGAGAGGGAGGTATAACAAGAGTGTCAAGAAGACCATTGTTGAGTAGGGACAAAGCACTGCGAGACTCACTGAATGCACATCCCACTATTAGATTGAATATGGAGATTGAATAGTAACAGGTCATAGTATAACCTCTTATAAATCTATCTTCCTATCTAGGTAGCAATTGTTGCATTTGATTTAACTATATAGACCAATATGCATGCTTTATCCATAGTAAGGATTACTTCGACATGAGAAGAGACCCAAGATTCTACTATACATCTTCTTCTAGAAAAAAAGGATTTGAGGGTGGTGGAGATGATGAGGGTACCCTTTGGTCCCCATAAATTTCATCATATTCATGTAATAATATAGGATAAAGTGGATAAATATGAGAATATAATTGTAAAATGGACAAATCTGCTTAAATGGGTGATTAGTTAGAGTGGGTACAATCACTCAAAATATCCATATTATTGTATAAATATCTATTGAAGATGAATACCAAGACAGTTGGATGTCCTTCCCAATATCTTCTTTTTTATGGATATTTTTTGTGTGTGCATTATAGTTTCTTCTAGAAGCCCTTCAAATCTCCTTCAAGTGAGTTGGTCCCAAGTGAGTCCTCTCCCTCTAGCTACCACGTGAAGGAAGGTAGACACTTTGGGCCATAGTTTCTATCTCTATATATGAGTCCAAATGGTTTAGTCATCTTCTTGGTTTGCAGCATGAGTAAGGATGGAATATGTTTCTTTAAGAGAGAATTTCCCTTCACCTTTATGCCTCCTTCTTAATTTGTCTTATCTGGGATGAATTCGAATTTCCCTAGACCACAAATCTTGTCAAAATGCATCCCAATTGAAATTGTTTGGGATGTTAGGTCATATTTCTTCAGATATCCACTATTTCCATTTCCCTTATGGATTGTCAAAGGTACAACATTTGTAGACAAATTTTTTTCAGTTGCATAGGGCTGGTATTTTAATGCTCGATTGTTTGGAAATTTTGTTAGCTTTGTATTTTGTTTCCAAGTGTCTTCCCAGAAAAAGGATGAGTGCTCAGCTCACACTTTCCAAAAACTATGATTTTGGATTAGTTTCATGTTTTTCCAAGTTGTGTTCCAGATAAAGGAACTACTTTCATAATCATCCATCCTGATTAAATCATGGTTCTCCACTTTAGGGGCATATTTCCATTTCAAGACTTTACTCCATAAGGAAATATTGTTTTGAATCCATCTAAACCAGGGTTTTTCTCCAAGGGATGCACTTTCCACTTCTCGGTCCAGAATCCTAAGTCTCCCAAATTTTTTTTTAGTGATGAATAACATTCTAGGAGACATTAACTTGTTTGTAAATAATGTTGGTGCCAATCCAAAGAAATGTTCACTGCAAGTTCAGGATTTCTTTGTTGATGTTTTTTAGAGTTGCTAATACAAAGAAGACATAGGTGGGCATAACATGTAAAACTAATTTTAGAAGGACCAAATGCCCTTCCAGATCATTAATCGAAATGTCCAACTGGAGAGGTTTTTCTCCATTTTGGAAAACAAGTCCTCATGGGACATGTTTGTTGATGTATATGTAACTTCGGAATGTATTTCATCTGTATATTATATATATATTTATTGTACCCTTATAAGAGATGTGTTATTCCTCTATAAGGAAGTGTCGTCATGTGGATTGACAAGTGTCGCAAGTGTGTGTACTTGCCGATGGGTTATTAGACCACCATATGGGGTCGGCCCTAATTAATATATAATATAATGTGGATGTATCCAAGTAGACAAGTCGGCCCCAGTAGGTCACTGGGCAAAAAGGTGAGTATAAATAGAGATAGGAGATCTCTATTTTACTCACTCGGAAAAGTAACTCACTCTCTCTCTGAAAAGTGGCGCACTAGTGAGGAGGAGGAGGATCATCTGCTAGGAGACTATCTCAGTGTTATTTGGTTCTATTTTGGTTGAGCCATTGCTCTCTCTATCTCTGAGGAAGTTGTGGGGTTTTTCACCTTAGGGTTTTCCCCACGGAAACTCTGTGTCTCTTGTCTCTATGCTTTTGATTCTTGTGATGCTTGTGATGCTTGTCATGCATTGATATACTGTAGATGTTATTCTCTCAGCAAATATCCTATAGTATTGTGATTTAATACTCAAAATTTAACAATGTTCTGATAAGCACTAGAAATGAGCGGGGCTATGAGGTATTTAGAAGGAAGGGATCTCCTTTGAAAACCCATTAGTCTTGTGAAATATTGATTTGAATAGATGAAGGAGTATTGAAAATAAAAATTGGATATACTTTGATTTATAGAGGTGCTAGAGGCTTCTTGCAAGAAGTGTATCAAATCTATCTTGAGGGGTTTTTATTCTCTTACCATTAGTTCTCCCATCATCGTTGTGTCATCCATGAAATGGAGGTGGGATAGGCCAAGTGCTCACCATGTACCCATATTCCTTTAACATAACCATCTTCTGCTGCACCTTTTAGAGAATGATCCAGGCCTTCAACTAGCAAGAAAAAGAGGAAGGGAAAGAGGGGGTCGCAAGAAAATAATGGAGAAAAATATTGAAGAGGTTAGGGAAAGAACCCATGCTATCCATTCAGTAGAGAATATGAATGCGAGCAGTACCTGGTGAAGGTATCTCTAGTTCACTTTGCCAAGGGCATTAGTCGAGCTTCATTATCATTCCAACACTTTTTGTTATTTTAAGGGAGTGTATGGTTTCATGTGCTAGGATAATACCATCAAGAATTTGTCTACCTTCCACATAGCTCAACTTCTCCTCTGAGATTAGAGAGGGAAGCAAGGGTTTTAGTCTATTGACAATAAATTTCATTATAATCTTATATATCACATTATAGAGGTAAATAGGTTTGAATTGACTAGGGGTGTTAGCATTATCCTCCTTTGGGATAATAGTATGGAATGTGTAGTTAAGAGCTAGAAGTACATTTAGTTGATTTCTAGATTCTCCCACAACCTCCCAAACATATTTCTTGATAATCTATCAGCAAGAACGAAAAAATTTAGTTGTAAAACCATTAGGTCCTCGAGATTTACTTGGATCCATTTCCATCATAGCTTGCTCAAATTATTTTGGAGTTATGTTCTTGATAAGGATTTCATTATGACCAAGAGTTAAAAGTCATGGGATATTGTGAGTGATTTTTTGGATTGCTTCCTCCTTATTATCGGGGGACTCTGATAAGAGGTGGATGTAGTAGGTGGCCAACTCCTTTTCCATGTCATGATTTGTGATGATGTTTCCCTAATCATGGAGGGAGGTGACATGGTTGTGGTTTTTGTGTTGTATAATAGAATTTTGGAAGAACTTTGAGTTCATTTTCCTTTAAAGCATTTGATTCTTCAAATTTTCTTCCATAGCTTTTCTGCTTGCAGGTGCCTAAGGTTTTAGATGAGCTACCATGTTTACTTATTTGTCGTCAATTTTCTTGTATTCCCTTCCAAAATCATCTTTTGTTTTAGTTGTTCTATATTTTCCTCCAAATCCCTTTGAGCCACAAAATGTGATCGAAGAACTCCTTGTTCCAAACTTTGATTTTATTTTTTAAATCCTTTAGTTTTTGCTGAATGCAAAACATTTTTTATCCTGAGGTGATGGGTTCTTCATTCCACCATTTGAGAATATTTTCTTGGACATTTTAATGCTCAAGCAAAAACTTCTGAAATTTGAATGGTCTATTCTGTGGTCTATTGTCTAGTTCCAAGTCCATACAATTGGCTAGTGATATGATCCATAGCAAGGGACTATGGAGGAATCGATGATAAATCCTTGGGTGACCAAGTTTTTCAGTTAATGTTAATTGGTCCAATCGTTAGTCTATTCATTTGGATCCCTCTCTCTTGTTGTTCCAAGTGTGAGTGACATTCTTGGTTTCAACATCCACTAGCTTGAGATTGTGAATGAGTTTTTAAAGGCGTCATAGGTTGTATCTAGCCACATTGCGCCATCCTTTCTCTCTTGAAGGGAGGTCATCATGTTAAATTTGACCTCAGTAATCTATGGTTGATGGTGTAGGATATTTTCAATTCTCTATAGCATTTGTATGAATCTATGTTTGTCTTTATTTATAAGAGATCCATAAACATTGGTGATAGAGCCAGTGTTTGTTGTACATATTATGTGAAATTTCACTGAGAGAGTTTGAGATGTACAAAAAATGTATGTCAAAATGATTACTTTTGGGTCCGAGAGGATTTCCAACTTTCCTACAATTCCTGTGGAATCAATTTCTATTAAGTTGCAACCTCTCCAATAGAACTTTCCTATATTGGTAAAAGTTTCACTTGAACATTTTGTTTCCTAGAGCATCATACCGGTTGTTTTTCCTAATTGAATTTGTTTCGAAGATTCCTTTTCTTACTCTTTCGATTCAAACCTATAATGTTCCATGAGATTATATCCATAATTACTGAGAGGAGGGGGAGGACAAGAACTGATTTGAAATCGAGATGTATTTACCTAATTGATTAGTTTTTCTCCAAGGAATTTGAGAAGCTACCAATTTATTTTCCACCCTCATTTATGATCTTCTAGAAGAGGCTTGTTTTGTTCCTTTAGATTGTTAGTTTTGATTCCTAATGGATCCTAGGATTGCTCTTTTTTACTTGTTCCTTTCCTAATGTTAGATTTGGAATGTTGGATCACTTCATGTAGGAGTTGCATCTGTTGTTCAAGTATTCATTGTACTTCACCTTTGTTGTAGGATTCCATAGTCCCTTGAAGTTCTAGATATCCCAAGTCCATGTCGTCCCCATATTTAGATCTTGTTAGTACTATGACTTTTCCAAGGTCTTCAAATCTCCTAAAGTGTATAAAAATGTTAAAAATCGCAATGTTAAGCCCACGAGGGGCTGAAAATCAAAGCATATGTATTGGCACGAGCGCTTAACCATAAAATAGTAAAGATACATCTTATAATCATGGGTTGGAGGCCAAAGGATAAAATACAAAGTGGTCAGATCTCATCCAGTGCAGAACACCGTCGGATCTAAAATCATCCAATGGCTAAGGTAAATAGTGCGTTGACAAAGCACATGGAAGATAATGGTCAACAATGAGCTATGCAAGCAAAATGTGTGAAGATCGAGGATCGAGGTGGATAACACGCCCGAAAATGCACAGCCTTTAATTCGATCTCGATGATCCATTGTCCTGAAACCAATAGGGACATGAGGATATTTTTTATTGGTAATGGGTCGTGAAGGTCATTTTCAAAACCACTAAGCCGCCATTATCGCTCATAAGAAACCAGGGCAGTTTCTGCCCAAAAGTGCAATATGGCAAGGTTTCCACACATGCCAAGAAATCGACAAGGTGGAAGCCATGTAAAGCAATGCCAAGAAGACACATGTCAGGTGGGGTCCAATGACACCATTTGACGTCATTAAGCACGCCGATTCAAATTCTACCAGCTATTCGAATTTTCATATGTGTTAAAGCAATTAAAAGGGATTTTTTGAAATTTAAATGTTATTCTACTAAGTATGAAGAAAAAAAATAGTCTCCAGCATCCAATGCACCTACTTAGTCATCCTTAGCAATCGATAGTCCAATTCCATCATCCAACCATGTATTTTATTGTTTCTAAACCTCAACAATTTATGATTTTACTGTCGTATAAAACAATAAAATTTGTGCCCTAAATTACCCTATAAAACCTTTTTAACCTACCAGTTAAGTAAGTTGTTCTAGATTGCCCCTAAATCTAAAGACGTACTACCTAACCCCAAGTTTGCAGGAGACAAACATGTCTATGAGCACGATTGTGACATTTTTTATACAATTGTAACCAATTCCAACATGAACTCCACTATTAAAGAAGCCCACACCCTAGCCATTGCTAACCAAGACCCATGCCACTTGTGGGATTCAAATTTGGTCATATATGTTTTCCCTAGGACTGTGTACTTCACTGAGTTCGTAGCATGGTGTTCTGCAAATTATTTCCCCAACAAAAGGGCCATCATGTCTTCCAACTATTCCAAAACCATGTGTATCATCCATGTTGACACCCTAAAGAATATGTTTTGCATCTCAAACTTTATATCCCTTCAAACCTTGAATGAGAAAATCCTGTTCACTTTCTACCAATCTTTACAGCCATTTGATAAGCACCAATTTTTATCAAAACATCTAGAGAAAGGAGTTGATATCCATACATCTTCACCACCCTATGATGCAGTAGTCTTCTTAGACAACTCTAAGAAGGCCATTTCACTGATATGCACCATACTTGGTCTAGCAAATGATAACATAATGGATGATGTCATCTTGGGAATCTTGCTCATCTTAACCCCTGCTCTTGGGCTCAATCCCCCAAAGTTTGACATATGTAGCTTCCTAGCTGAAGTAATTCATGAACAATTAGAAGAACTTATTGGTATAGAGTGGTTTAGATACCCTTCTTTCCTCTTTTACATGTTCCTATACCAAAACGTTGAGCACTACAAGCACTTAAATTTGAAGATATTAGATGAACATAGGAATCAAACCCCTATATATGAATGGAGTGATTTGATCATGAGGAGAGCAGACGATTCTAATTATACAGAATTCACCAATAAGGTGATAAGCCTTACATATAGCTCGATCTTTGATTCCACACCTCCTAGATTGTTTCTTGAAAATAAAAATCATTTACAATTCTCTCATGACATGAGGTTTGGATATTGGTTTCTATATGAATAATACATAATGATAAGGGTGTATGGATTTGAAGAGGATCCATACAAGCTCCCAACATTTCTTACTCCTAGAATTCTGGCCATGGAGTATGCAAGGCAAAGTTTCATATCAGAACACATGCACTTTGCACACTTCAAGCATCAGAGGACATTTTTGTTACCTAAATAAATTGGACCCTTTCAGATAAGGGTATTGAATGCATTGCAGTATATGGAAGGGTTTCTAGCTCAACTAAACTTGGATAAAGGTGAGAAAGGATCCTATGACCCTCACCCAGTCATCTCAAAGAAAAGGGTGGCTAATAGAAATTCCCCTTATAATTATGTACCTAAGCCACATTGGGAGAAGATTGATAACCAATAGAGCTGGGAGGAAGTCCAGGGAATTCTAAAAGGCATAGAGGAGCATAATTTTTCAAAACAACAACTAGGGTAGAAAAGAGGAGCAAAAGAGGTCAATACAGCTATGGAAATTGATGATGCAAGTCAGGGTTCCCATACAAAGAAAGCAATATCATAGGGAGAGGGAGATGAGTTAGAATTAGTAGAAAAGGATGTAGTTGAGGAGCTTTCCAGAGAATTAGATGAAATAATTAAACAACCATCAATAAGCAAAGGAGGTCCAGCTATCAAATTTAGTCAGCACCCCTCTCTTGAGTTCACAGTTCCTCAAGTACTGCAAGCTTCACCATCAACAAGCCCTGTACAGATGAAGACATATTTACAAGCTAGGTACAAAGGTATAAGAGAAATAGGTCTGAAATTAGTAAATGAAACTAAGAAGCAAGTGGGAACATTAGGAAGATAGTTTCTCATAGTGGTAGACCTACAAATTTTCACTTTGAGGTTCTCTTTGTTAGATCCTAAGGTACCTAGGACCCCTACTCTAGCTGGTTGGAGAACTAATGAGTATGACGTTGACCTCAAAGAGTTTGGAAAGCTTGACAAGCTATACTTTTAAATGAAATCAAGTGATATGATTTGTACTGAGGTGGTAAAGTCAGCCAAAGAAGAAAAGAAGTTGAGGACCTTCCTAGAAAAGTTCGGACAACTCTGAAAAACATAGAAGGTGTCTATAAAAGCTAAGCAGTTCATTATCAAAGATATGGAAAACAAGGTACTAGATTTAGGAGTTGACTCAATAGATGGCTCTCATGTTAAAAATTTAATTCAACAAAAAGAAAATGAGATTACACAGTCAAAGAAGCAATTGAATATGCTTGGGTTTTAGCATGTTCAAACTCTTGAGCTGAGGGAGGGTTAGAAAGAAAATGAGAAGATCTATTCCAACATGCTAAATTATAAAAATATGGCTGAAGAAATGGAAACTTGGATAAATGAGCTTGAGATACAGGTTGCAGCCTTAAAATTTCAACAGAAAACCCTATCCACTGAAGTATTCCCAAGCAGTAGCTCCTAAGACACAATAAGAAATTCAACCTGCAACAAAGGTAGGGCAAGTTTAAAAGGAGCTTAAAAATCCAGCAAAAGATCAGAATGTGATTGATTTAATGGAAGAGGAAGAAACCATTGTCCAACATCCTAAAGAATGTGATGGAAGAGTTAAATATTTAGAAGAAGAGATCAATCAAAAGGATGGAAGAATTCTAGAATTGGAGATTGAAGTTAGCAAAAAGGAGGATGACATTGAAGATCTGGAAGTTGAAGTCAATGAGCTTAAAATTCAAGTTACTAAATTACAGATAGATGTTCAGGGAGAAAATTTGATAAGAAGAGTAAGATGGGTAAAATATCCCATCTTTTCTTAAATAAGTGGGACTACTATGAATCATCCAGGATGAGTTAGAAATGGAAAAAAAAGCTCGAGAGGAGGCAAAAGCAGTGGAAAAATAGCTTGGCGATATGCCACAACAAGCAAAACATGTTATTGATTACCTTAACACTAGAACTAAAAAGCAGCTTGAGGACATGTATATTGAAAATATAACTCAGATAATCAAGATAGACAATCAGATGATTATGAAGTAAACATTGTTAAGAAGAATCGAAGATAATATCAAAACACTAACTGAGGAAATCAACACCTTCAAAATCCTTTTTAGAGAACTGATGAATTTAGGATTTCCATCTCCATTGGATGGAAATGGTGAAATGTACCCTAAATAGGAGTATGAAAATAAGTTGACTCGAAAGAAAAATGAGGTAAGTCAGTTTAATGTGTTAGAAGGAGTATGAAGTGGAGATAAAGTCATTGAGGGGTCAACGTTGAATTTGAAATATGGATATTGATGAAGAATATACTAAAGAGGTTGTTACACATAATTTTTTCCATCATCATAATGGTGGATTATGTACCTTTAACCTTGCCATAATCCCTAAAGAACATGCAAAATCCTTCTAGGAAGATGAGAGTCATGAGGAAATTCCCCTTTGAAACCCTAGTTTGAGAGATTGTCGTAGCTTGCTCTCTGACAACATGCGACAATCTCTATTCTCACAGGTTGCAACACTACAGAGTGCAACAGTGTCTGATGTTCCCTTTTTCCAAGGTGCAACACTTCCTGTACGAAGGGAAAAAGAGAAAGATTGATAAGCTTCTAGAATGAATCCCTCATGGAAGGTTATCCCTTCCTATTTGGCTGGATCTCAGCCGAAATATAAAGTCTTTGGGATCCTTTCCTATCCTTCTCCCGTTATCCTCTCATATCCCCATCATCCATTTGAGCTTTTAAATGCAAGCCCAATCCCATGGAGACTGGGCGGGAAGCTCTTTTAATAGCCCAATGCTGGAGAAATTTTGTTTGTTCTATAGTGTTATGTCAAACCTTTGATAGTCATATGAATGGAACAAGGCAATTTGTTGGGGAAAAGGACCATTGGGAAGAAGCCTACAACATCAAGGAAATCGGTTGTATCTCTTTCCTTTTATCATTTAATAATACAATATATCCATTTGTTTCCCACAATAACGTGTTAATAGTTTTGTTGCACTGTTCCTTGGTTGTCCACATAAATCCTTTTGATTGCATTTGTCTATTTTAATCCTTCTTTCCTTTTGCAGTGTTCTACGAAGATCATATGTGGAACAATGGAGTGGACAATGAAGCAAGGACAAGCTTCAGATCACACAGGTTAAAATCCTTCTTAATTGCATTCCTAAGTGTAAGGACTTAGAGAAAGAAATCTTTTTCTGCCTGTTTTGTTCTAGTTTGAGGTGTTCAGACTAGGGAGGTCAATCTATGTACGCACTTACAGACTTATCTGTTAACAGAGACAAGGGCCTATCTCTTATGAGGAAACGACTAATATTGAGATATCATTAGAGGCATTAAAATCCCATAGATACCCCATAGGAAAGGAATGCAAATATGTGCTCAAGTACCATAAATTAATTTTGCCACCTCAAGGAGAAACAACAGGGAAATCATCAGGACAAGTTTCAAGACAGTTCGCAATTCATCCTACTCCCCAGGCCTTCATACCTCTAGGAGAGAAATACAATATTCAAATGATGCACCAAATGATGGGGCAAGCAACTGTCAAACCAAAAGAATAAGTTAGGATCTCATCCAAGTGGACAGCTAGTTGTACAACCAGGTGTGAGACCAAGTGTTTTCATGAGAGGGAAACATAGCAATAACAAGGAAGCAAAAGAGGCTCGAGTAACAGGAAGTGAAAAATAAAAAAGAAGGTCATTGAGGCAGAGACAAGAGCTAAAGTGAGAAGGATAGGCCTACAAGTTGTTGGATGTTTTTCCCCTGTAGCTTGTCCTTCTTATGTTTTTCCATAACTTTTCATGTCCATCTAATCCTTTCATGAGATGTTAATAAATATATGAGCAATATATTCATCCTTATTTTTGTATCATTGATGTGAAAGTTATGTTGAATGTGAAATTGATAGCAAAGATTTCAACTCCTTGACATCTGGTCTAGTTTCCATATATGTGTATGCTACAACAGTATTTGAATTTTTCCTTTATTGTTGTTCATATGGATGTCATGTTTCCTATAAGTTCCTAAAAACTCATGATATGTTTACATTTTGTTCCAAACTACTGAATTATTTTTCACAAAGCTCAGTATGTTTATGCTTCCATTGAATGTAAGAAATTTGTCCTGCAGGCGCTTCTTACACATCATCTTGTTCCATTTGCTAAAATTCATAATCATTCAATTTCAAAGTATTGTCATGTTATGCAAAATCCCTCTAGGAATGATGTTGTATGTTCAAATCAATGCATAATATTTACCTATAAGAGAGATATAAGCATTATTTACATTAAAATCTCAAATCCACATACAGATTTAGCTCTAAATCTATAAAAGTTGACCCTCATCATGCCTTGTCATATATTTTTTCAGCCTAGTATGCCTTAGGGAACTAACATGAAAAATGGCGTCATTGCCAGGTACATAGGATCATAGGTATTTTCCTGAAGCATGAAAAAGGTGAGCTCTGATTCTTAAGCAGTGAAGGAGGATTAGACAATTTTTGCTTAAGTCTTCACTTCGTGACTCCATCAAAGCAAATCTAGCTACAAACCGAAGGCACACCAAAAGAAATCCAAAATCTCAAGAATTATTTAGTCTTCCAAACTTGAGAAATCATTGGAGGAATCTTCGTGCAAATCAAAATACATAGGAGAAAGGTATTCCTGGTGTAAATACTCCTTTAGATCCTTTTACTTTTCAAAATCAAGAAAGCTCTGAAGATTTAAATAATCAAGGAAATCCTAGACCAGTTCCTAGGACTCCATTAAATCTGGTCTGAAAGCCTCAAAATCATTTTACATATCGTTATGCTAGTACTTCTAGTCAACCTAAGTCTAGGCCATAGAGAAATCCTATCACTCCTTAAGCTAGAAGTATCATTTTACAACACCTAATGGCCAATGTTGGAAGAGGAGGAGGAACTCCACAACCATCCCCTATAAATCCCTAGGTAGCTACCAGGTATGGTCCATTAAATATCCCTAACAACTTGCATGACTTTCTTGATAGTTATTTGAAAATATTTCCCAAATATGATGGAGAAAATGTTATTTTATTTGAAGAGCATATGGCAATCTTCTAGGACTTCACTGATAACCTCTACATTGAGCATGATGATGTCTTCACGAGACTCTTTGTCCAAACTTTGGAAGGAGAATTCAGGAAGTGGTTCAGAGCCCTTCTAACGGATTCCATAAATTCCCGATATGATTTAGAGACTTCTTTTATGATGCAATGGGGGGAGAAGAGAGACAACCTCTATTATCTTCCAAAATTTGTTGCATTAAGAAGAAAGAATGGGGAACCAGTTGGGGAATTTAACAAAATATTCAACAAAATATATAATAAGATTCCTCAAGACAGAAAGCATTCACAAAAAGCTGCTAAAGTCACTTTCGCAGGTGCATTTGAGCCTGAGTTTGCAATGATCCTTAGATAAAGGAGGTCTGCAACCTTAACTAATATGCAATATGATGTTGTAGATGTGGAAGGAAACATGATAACTTCAGGGAAGCTAAGATACAAACATGATTTGGATAAGAATAAACATGCACCTCTAGTAAGAACAAAGATTCTGAAGATGAGAATATAAAAGAAAGGCCAAGATTACTTAGAGGATTGTCAAATAAAATTACCAGACTAGAGGTGGAAGGAAACAATTCTAATGGAAATCCCCAAGGTGTAGGGCAAAGGAATCGTAATCAATGTAGAAGGCCTTTCAATCCTCATATTATTAATAGATAAAGAAGAAATGAAGATCCACCTATGCATCCTCCTATCAGATTAAACAATAATAATCAATTTGTAGATGTACCTGCAGATGAGGAGTATATACAACCACCTTAAGAGATGTTATGGATGCAAGATGAGAATGACATGATTCATGTTACTCGGGAATATTATGAGATATATTTACGAGAATAAGTATATGAGAGTGAGCGAGAAGTATGTAGAGAAGGTATAATTTAAGGCCAAGAAATAATTCATCAAGCCAAAGACAAAACCCTCCCCCTAGAAAAGCTGCTGAAAATTCAAAACCAATTAGATCTGTTGATAGATTTGTCACTATTAACTTGGTTTAAGGATGTTAGGATATATCACTAGCTAAGGTTTATTGCCACATAATTGGTAGCCTCTTGGCACTATCTAGACTACGAGGTGCTCAATTTCACCATAGAATTTTTCACTGTCTTGCTGTAGAATTTTAACAACGAAAGATAAAATAAAATAGACCAATTAATAAAATATAAATCCTTATATATGTATGAATTCCTACCATGAATTTGTTTATAACTGTTACAATTAAATTCATGCATGCACATTTACCTTAACTATAAATTCATGCACACACATTTACCATGTAATTTATGAATGATTAATTATTCCTAATTCTAACATTATATGTGTATAATCCTAGCTCTACGTGTGGTTCTCATGAGAAGCCCATGTTTTCCCCTTTAATTTTAGCTTAGGACCATAATAACAAAGGATTAAATAAATCAACATTAATAATCATGGATTTATAGACATTAGGATATATCACCATGTAAGGTTGATGGTCAAGGTTTAAGGGTTTAGGTTATCAATTCAATATGCCATTCACTTCCCTTAATCCCCCTTTCACTTCTCCCGCTTGTAGAATCATATCCCCCATCTCTTTTTCATCCTTCTTGATTTGCAATTTGTGAGGTTTTTCTATTATATATAAATGTACATCATTTCAATATCATTGATCATCCTAGACCGTATAAGTTTGGATTCTAGCCACTTCATAATTACATATACATTTACATTCATGGGTCAAAATATGAGTGTTACGTTTATAAGCAAGGGTATAGAGACTTAGGGTTAAATAATTCTCGAAGGTCCTCTAATTATCCCCCTTGCATCCCCCCCACTTGTGGAATCATAGACCCCATCTCTCTTTATTCCTTCTTCAATTGCAACAGTTAGGGATTTCATATTATAATTGAGTGTATAGTTATAGTTCACATATGTTGTTAGCTTGCAACCATCTATTTATTACATTTGCATTCATGTTTTGGGGTAAAAATGGGTATATTACAATAAATGGTTTTCATTTTCACTTTGTTAGAGCAATACCTTCATGTCAATTCTCATCATCACTCTCCCCCCAAAATAGGAGTTATCAACACTCTAGCTACCCGAGCTCTAAAATTCTTCAATGAGGATCACTGTTATAGACCTACACCAACCTGACCCGTAAGACTAAGGTTTGTTCCCTCTAGTGGGTCGTGCGACACTACCCATAAATTCCCCTACTGATGGTGAGGACAACCCGGGTTGGAGGCCCGACAGACTACACCTACTTCTTTTGAAACACTTTAACATTTAACACTTTATCTCTTATGCAATTTCATACTTACCCATTTTAATGTGTTAACATCCCACTGTTACACTTGGACAAAACACATGAACAAGAGATAAGATGTATGGGAGGAACCCCAATCCTAGTGTGCCTAAAACCATTTTGTAAATATAATAGATATTACAAGAGTACAATTAGAATGGGTACGCCCAAATTGGCTGCCACCTGGGAGAGTGTCCAACTAGCGACTCCCACTGGAAACCCCAAGAATTTTCTCACTCTTTTTTGGTTTCCCCCTAAATCTCCCAATTGACCGCCTCCTGCAGCTCCTGTCTCTATACTCAAAGTCACCTCATCCTGAATGTCGTCTATCACTGATCCCAGGACTTATCCTACTGCTTATGCTGTGTGCCCTTTCCTGAGTATAGACTCGCCTTAGACTTCGTCTTCCAAGCTCCTTCATTGAATGCCTTAGCTTGGACTCTCCCATTGATTCTTATATGGGTGTTTCCTTTCCATATGGGTGCAACCCAAAACATGGTCACACATCCAACTCCACGCCAACGTTTGCCTCAACACTCGTGGTGTCCACTTTGGAAACCCACGGGTTCACCTCCTCATGCAAACCCGTCGTGCCCGTCAATTGGGCATTTTGCAATACTTGGGAACGCGTACACTTCCCTGTCGGACTGATGCACTCTACCTGTGTATTCCCCCATGTTGACGCCCACTAGTCCCCATGCTAGGCGTGCTCTTTATGTCGAGTTCCCAAGTCGCATCCACCGATGCGCCCACGTTATGCCTTTCTAAATCCCACATTCAGGCCTGGAATTTCAAATATATGATGCTTGTCAATTGAAAATTCATGACGGTTTGGTATTCTTAGTGCCTTTCATTTTACGTTTTTGTCAAATTTTACAAGTGTCAAAATTTTTTCCTTCAATTTTAGTATTATAATTTTTTACCCTCTAAATTCTAACAATAACAATACCAAAATGTTTTTATATAATAAATAATAAAAATATTTGAGTAAAATCAGGACTAATAAACATGATCCTGCCTATCCAAAATCTAGTTTACCAAAAAATCAAATATAATTATAATAATAATAAGATTCCAACACATTGCAAACATGCTGTATAGTTTATGTCAAGCTTAAACCTAGCCATAGTCTGGATGTGATGTAATTAGTAATTTCCAAGTATTTGTAAATATTACTGCACACTAGCATTACACTATGGATCTTTAACCAGTAGCAGCTACGTCTTTAGAGGTCGAGCTGTAGATAAACCTAAAAAAAGGAAAAAGTTTGAATGCATTATTTTATGACTTAATGAGCGATTGCGAAATCCTTGGGTAGCACGTAAGAGCTCCTTGTTAGAGGCTTATCTATAACCCACAAGGTAAAGGTTAATCTTGCCTCCAAATTATTTGGAATCTTCTGGCATTCCTTTGTAGTCGCGAGACCTTTGATAGACTTTACCTCTACCTTTAGAGCTCATTGAAAATACCTTCGATCCTTTCTATGAGGAGGACACGAATTACCTCGGTCTTTTACCGGTACAGTCATTTCTAACCCTACCTGGTTTTTTGGGTATGGGTAGGCATTTCTTGACAGCATTTCACTCATATATCTAATTCGAGGGTGGGTGCCATCGCTCCGATCCCTCTAATAATACAAGCTCCCATGTTAAAAATTTGTACTGATCAAACAGACATACACTAGTCACGTCAACTTGGGGGGACGAAGGACTTGGGGTAACCGTAGCATGCAAATGAAAGCTCATAGATATGGTTTTTTCAACCTGTTGTAACTACTATGAAGGTAAGATTGATTCCCAAATAGTACGAGCCACAACGGATGTGTCCCAATGCACCAACTCGCTTTTCATTGGATGACAAGCACAAGTTGTCTAGGTTTGACTGATGGAATAGAAGGGCAAGAGACAAATGAGGGAAGTATCGATGAGTATTAAAAATTATGATGTGAAATGTAAAAACCATTAACTTCTACACCTTCAAACTAGTATTAAAAATTATGATGGGAGATGTAAACGGTTAAA
Organism: Larix kaempferi; assembly: GCA_027924585.1. Taxonomy (NCBI): domain Eukaryota; kingdom Viridiplantae; phylum Streptophyta; class Pinopsida; order Pinales; family Pinaceae; genus Larix; species Larix kaempferi. The sequence continues at coordinate 3,969,144 of BSBM01000298.1, forward strand.
CGTCAAATCTACGGTATGAAAGTTTTCATGCCCTCCATCATTGACGTGTCCATTTTATCACTAGCTGTCAAATACGTTCCAGCAGCATAAAAATGTTCTACGGGCCGTCAAATTCCAGGCCTTCCCACACTGCCTACGGTTGGGTCGCCTACCTTCCCAGGAGCCCTGGCATGGTGCCACCCGATGTGGGCACCCACCCCATGCCTTCTCTTACATGTCGTCTAACCATCCCATGGAGCTTCCAAGTCGAGTTACTTGGAACAAGTGAGCCCACTGCAACTCCTTGTCAAGTCTAACTATGTCGGGTCTTGCGAAGCTCATTGTGGGTGATGTGGTGGTCAATATGCCTGCTCGTTAAGACCATGACAATCACATAGACCAAGGAAAACAATTTGATACATGGTTTTAAAAAAATAGTTATAGAAGATAACAAGTGAAATTAGTAGCAAAGCTGCTTATACCTGCCTCTTAGAAATTATTTAATGTAATAGTTTAAACATGCATAGCTTAAAAACAATAGAGAAATGCACCACTACTCCATGCTTTTAAAAGTTGAAGTAGAGAAACTAATCAACATACACTTTTAAATACAAGCTATTTAAAAATATAGTTCAAGACAAGTGCTTTATTACTAAAACATTTTGAAAAATTATAATCAATAAGAGTTAAAAAAAATGGAGCCTATGGATTTTATTGGCAAATGGATAGAGGATAGAAGAATACGAAAGATGCATATAAAAAGTTGGTTCATGTTCCATCAAATTTAAAAATGATCTATATGCTTAGTTTAAATTTAGAAATAATCTAAATGAAAAAGAAATTAATAAACCTCATGTTTTTTCAAGGTTAGACATAATTTGTATAATTTAGTTTAAGAAAAAAAACATATTGGAAAGTCTTTGTTTACTTCCAAGAAAAAAAAATTAATAAACCTCATGTTCCAAGGTTAGACAAGATTTTTCTGATTTAGAAAAGTACATATTGGAAAGTTAATAAGCTTCATGTTCCAAGGTTAGACATGATTTGTATGATTTAGTTTAGAAAAAAAAAACAACAACATTGGAAAGTCCCTACTAAGTTGACGATTTTCATATTGGAAAGTATCACATGAGCTCTATATATACTTTCCCATAAAAGTAAAAATACCGATTTGCTTAACATCATTCTGCAATTTTTTTCAATATCACATGAGCTCTGTCAAAATATTGGTTTGCTTAACAACATTATGCAATTTTTTTCAATAGGTGAAAAAAATAATATAAATGCTCATCCACCAACACTTTATAATGCAAATAATATAAATACTCATCCACCAACATTCTATCAATGCAACTTCCATATGAAATACAACAAAAGACAATTCCAATCTTGGGCGATAGAATAATTATCTTTAACTTCCATAAGAAGTGCAACAAAAGGCAATACCAATCTTGGGTGCATTGTTAGAATTTTTCTTCTCTATGTCAACTGATTATTCTTCTGTTAGTGGCACTAAAAGTGGAACATTTTTGGACACAACATTTGCTAACCTGGTAGTGAAGATTTTCATGTTGGACTTGTTATCTTGCATCCCTCTCAAGCATTTCCTATCATTGCAAGAAAGACTTTGGTTCTCTAGTCTCAATTGTTCATAAGATTTAGCTATGAATTTTTCAGCTTTCCTGTCGACTTGATGGTCACCGGGTGAGCTCAATATCGTTGGACACAGAGGAGACAACAACGGGACTGCTTGATATCATTGGAAGGAAGATCATTATGATCAGCGCAATCCTCCTTTTGCTCTTTCTTGTCATCTTCAATTCGACTCGAATGAGTGCATGGAAAATGCATATTTTTTCTATTGGGTTACATGTGGAAGGCCTACGATGATAGTGTGGATTTTTCTGTTGGTACGAGTGACATCTCCATTCCTAAATATTTTTGACATCGCATGTTTCTCTTCATGTTTTCGTAGGGCTTCAACATACGATCCTTTTGTCCACTAGAGATCAAGAGGTTTAACCTTGTAAAACATTGGAAGCATAGTAACCCTTTATTTCAGCATTAATTAGAATGAGGTCTTGCAGGAACCAAGTGATTTCGCCTAGCGTGGAGAGAAAATAGATACATGGACAGAGGAAATTGTAATAACCTATGTTATTTGAAAACTAATTTGGTTTCCAGCCTGCAATTATGGCTTGTCAATAACTACTTGCAACCCCCTGGATCTAGGTCTATGGTAGAGATAGCCGATAAAGGGATTTTTAATGTCTAGCCTATGATGATAGTGTGGAGAGAGCATACATCAATGATAGTGTGGAGAGAGCATACATCTCCCGCTGCCTCCAACATGGTAGTGTGAAGAGAGCGTGCAACACTTTCTGAATCGGAATTGATGATGAGACAAGGTCTATGCTACGCCACCAATATCTTGCAGCCCGTTATGCTTAACCTACATCGACATATGGCCATTAGAAATCATGACGGGGTTATTCAAGTTGTTAAACCTGAAGCAGTTGACATTTTAAAAACTAACACACCTGAAGCAGTTGACGTGTTCAGTTTGTGGCTCAGTGTCAAATTCATTCCACGGAAAGAAATACGTCCTACAGGCCGTCAAAATCTAGGCCTAGTTAGAATACATGGCCGTCAAATTCTAGGCCTAGTTAGAATACATGTGTCTTCAAAAAGATGGAGGTGAGATTTATTAATTGTGATTGTGCCACGACCCATACAAACTCCACATACATAGAGATTTATTTTCACCTTAATCATAAGGACTCCACATTTTTCGTAATCTTGCTGAAGATTTCGAGTCTTTGTGCTCCTATAAGTTTGTGGATATGATTTTTTGTGGTCCTCAAATATCGGTGTCAAATCATATGAGCTTTCAAGATGTCATCATCATTATGTGGTGCATCAATTTCCAGGGATAGAATTTGACCGTCATAGACTCATATACGGTTTAAATCATTGCTGGGCCATTTTCCTAGACGAGCAATATAATTTCCAAAACTTTGTTTCAAAAAATTGTAAAACATTAAAATACACATCTTCAAAAAGAATCATAGGTGAGATTTTATTAGTTGTTTACGAATTTACATAGGAATAAATATTCCAGCCAACGATTTAATATGGAGGATTATTTTTAATTTCATTTTGAAAGGTATATTTTTATTAAACTTTCCACATTGAAAATTTTCCACATTTTTATGGTCTTAGTATAGATGAACTTTTAAGTCTTTTTGGTTCTAAAAACTCGGTGAATTTGAATTTTCGGTGTTAATCGTGTGGGCCAACTAGATGCTGCCAAAACATGGAATCCACATTTTGGTGAATATGATTTTTTGGTGTTAATCGTGTGGGCCAACTAGATGATGCCAAAACATGAAATCCACATTTTACATCATTTATCTTGTGAAGATGTGAATACAAAAACATGGTACCCACTTTGTTCATTATCTTACTGCATATGTCAAGTCTTTGTGGCCCTAAAAGTTCAATGGATATGATTTTCAGTTTTTGTGGTCATAGATTGTTTAAATTATTGTTGGAGCATGTTTAATTTTCAAAACTTTGTTTTTAATGTGAGAACCAAATTACAAAACATCAAAAAATATGTGTCTTCATAGGTGAGACGACTTGGTTGTAGTCATGTAGTCATGTGTTGTTAGGAAATGATGCCATGACACGGGTTCAACCATTTTTGTAATTTTTCTGAAGATTCCAAGGTATACCATGGTCCACCTACCGGTATTTTTTTTGTTTTAGTGGGAATATGTTAGCAAAAAGTATTCAATGACTCTATTTTGCGAGCTGTTGGATATACCCTTGAAAGGTTGCAAAGTTTCCATGATTAAAAAAAAGTATTCAACTACATTACTAACAACATCAACTTTTGTTTTTTTTTGGATTTTCCACTTCTTTATGGTCTTAGTATAGATGAATTTTCAAGTCTTTGTGGTTCTAAAAACTCGGTGAACATGATTTTATGGTGTATAATCGTGTGTCCAAACTAGATGATGCCAAAACATGGAATCCACATTTTAAATAATTTATCTTGGTGAAGAAGTGAAGACAAAAACATGGTACCCACTTCTTTCGTTATCTTACTGCATATGTCAAGTCTTTGTGGCCCTAAAAGTTTGGTGGATATGATTTTCATTTTTTGTGGTCATGGATGGTTCAAATTATTGTCGGAGCTTGTTTAATTTTCGAAACTTTGATTTTAACGTGAGAACCAAATTACAAAACATCAAAAAACATGTGTCTTTGGAAGGGAGATGACTTGGTTGTAGTCATGTAGTCATGTAGTCATGTGTTGGTAGTCAATTATGCCATGACACGGGTTTCACCTTTTTTGTAATTTTTCTGAAGATTCCAAGGTATACCCACGGGGGCTTCACTCAATAAACCGCTATCATAGCACGTTCGTTCGTGGCATATGAAACAATACCCCTAATTTCACTAAATATTGAAAAATACCTTCCAAAATCATTTTTTTAACCCCCTCCCAGTATGCCTTCCCAATTTAAAAAAACCCCTATTTTCACTAGATATTGTATGTATCATTTTTTTCATTTACATTTTTTATACCCCTTTATATTTCTACCTAGTATATTGATATGATACCCCTCTTATGACCCCACATGCATTCTACATTGCACTTTGCTTCTTTCGATGTATATTGTGGATGCACATTACTTCACCCACAATGCAATTACTCAACCACATATCATTATGATTTGCAACATCTAATGGTCTAATGAAGATATAGGAGATCACTTCTTTTATGTCACTAGAGCCAATGCACATAGTACAACATTTAGATTGCATGTTGCAGTTCCCCAATTGCTGACTAAGCTTGTTGTGGGCTAGGTATCCAAGCCCCCAAGGCCTGTAACAAGCTCTAGGAGGCTGACTAAACCTCCCAAGGCCTGTAATAGGCACGAGTGGTTGGGTATTCAAGCTCCCAAGGCCTATCGAGGGCCTATAACAGGTCCTGGAGGCTTAGAGCCTCCCAAGGATATTGGTAACAACCAGATGAGTGTTATTGGTAACAATTGGCTGTCAGTGACCACTGTCTCTCGAATACGATCGACTGGAAACCCACTTCACCACGAAACCCATGGCCTCAATCATGCCTCAAGACACGATTTCCCTACGTACTGGTAAGCCCGAGCCTTGCCTCAACCCGATTTCTCAGCCCGCCGTGATCCCGCCATCTCCATTTGGAGGATATTTGTCAGCCTGCCCATATAAAAAAGACCCCAAAGTATTTTTGTATTGTTAAATTAAATAAAAAAAACCCTTTGCCCCTTAATATATATGCAATATAATTTTTAGGTTTTCATGAATATTTAATACCACAATATGAATGAACGTGATATTATATTGCCTTCCAGTGAAGCCCCTGTGGGTATACCATGGTCCACCTACCGGGATTTTTTTTCTTTAGTGGGAATATGTTAGCAAAAAGTAGTCAACGACTCTAGTTTGCGAGCTATTGGATATACCCTTGAAAGGTTGCAAAGTTTCAATGATTAAAAAAAATGTATTCAACTACATTACCAGCAACATCAACTTTTTTTTTTATGGATTTCCCTTCCTACCTATGTTATCCTTTGAAGTGACTTCCTCCTCAATCTCATTCACCTCTCTTACATATTTTCAAGTTACAACTCTCCCTTCTCCTTTGATGGAGACATTAAACACTCCATTAGATTGTGACCATAATCGACGCACATAGGTATCTTCGACAACAAAAAGGGTGTCCCCTACAAGCTCGGAACCATCCAATAATAGTTGTTTTCTTTTCCACTGCAAAGATGAAAACAAAAAATGAATAAGAGTTACATTATATCACCCTTGGATCTTCTCCCACACCTTAGTTCTACATGCTCAATCATTAGAAATGAGGGGTTCCATGTAACTCCATCTCTCTTCATGTTTGGATGAATTAACTCTCCCAAATTGGTCCCATGGTTAGCCATGTGCTAGTTGTACATTGCCTAGCTCAATAGAGGTCCACATAAGCCCTTGTATTCATATCTCAAACTTACTAAATCATCCCAATACATATATTGCACAGAAGTTGATTTTGAGAGTTTTTAATATGGTGATAAGTTTGATGATAAATCTCATTTGGCCCAAGTTTTTGTGTGTTTCAAGGGAACCCTTGATTGCATCGAGAGTAGCGAGGTGCTTACAACTCAGTATGGGGGAGATGTTGTCATGTTTGTTACATTTGTCACATTTGTCATGTTACGCAAGTAATGTTCCCATGCCAGCTCATAACTTACCCAATTTCTTGAGGGGTAAATTTTTCCTTGATGTGTAAAAAATTTAAGACCGACATAGATCCATCTTAAACCCAGATCTATCAAGTACCTAGAGGGATCCATTTTTTGAGTTTTTTTTGATGTATTTTTTTTTTAAATTTTTAATTTATAGGCCCACATGAATTTTTTTAATTACTTTTCATAATATTTTACTTTATGAGCCGACATGAATTTTTTTAATTACTTTGTTTGGTAATGTAGTGTTATGTTATGTTATTTGACAATATCTCCCCCATACTAGGTTGTAGAGAACCTCGCTCCTCTCGGTGCAACAAAACAAATTACACCTCAAGAAATTGGATCCCTCTCGATGCTTAATAGATCTGGGTTTAAGATGGATCTATGCCGATTATAATAAAATTGAGTATGGGTTGTCACGTAAGCAAGGCAATTTCCTAAGTAATTTTGTGATGTAATGATTGGAATTTACTTAAGTGATGACAATTGGATATTAATGAAACATTGCTTGCAGGTAAGAGATGATGTATAGTGTTCACAAAACTTTTCATGCATATTGTTTTTTAGAAAAAAATGGACAATACATAGTGGCTAGCTAGGAGAAGGGTTAAAATTTAAAATATCATCAATTTTTTTTTGAGAAGGATGATACTCTCATGTATGAATCAAAACATATTCCATCACTCATCAACATTTTGGGGTTGGTACATACATTCTAAATTTCCTTTGTTATCCATCTAAACCAAAACATAATAAATTATTTGTCCAAGTTTGAGGGCAGAGAAGCCTTCAATATTTTCCTTTCATTTTCCTTTGATTACACTCTTTCAATTTGTAATTCCACCTAAAATATAAATTGTAAGAGTCATTGGGTGCACCTTTGATCACTCACTCTTTCATCCTTCTCGATACCATTGACCCTCTATAATGTACCCAAACTAATTACAGGAACACTAACTCAAGGTTTGAAAATTTAAACACATAGTGGATGGGCTAGATACAAAAGAACTAGCTAGTTTGACTAGAATTCAAAAACAAAACCCCAAACACCTCTAAAATCTCCCAAATTCTCCCAAGATGGATTATGGGACCTGCTAAAGCTCAAAGGAAACCTACAGCAGACTAAGCAGACTCCCAAATTCGACAACTGCACATTTTTTTGGTTGCATCGCATCTGGGAAGACTCCTTTGGATAAACCAAAGGCATCAAGATAGTATACCCAGGACTCATGTGGAAACCTAATGGCTTCTGGTGCATATATGGAAGTGGCTAGCCTACAAACTAGCCAAACCAGTTATAAAAACCTTGAGAATATCAATTAGGAACAATTGGACTTAGTTTGGTAGACAAGAAAATAAATCCATTTTTTGGACTACTCTACTAGGGAATTTCCAACTTAATTCGAATGGCCCCTAAGGGTTTCAAATTTATGTTCTTAAGGCTAATATGGGTCCATAAACATGTATACAAATTGTAGCAACTTACAAATAAATAATTTGTGCCATGGAATTCAATCAAATGCAAAATTCTAGAAAACTAGTTAAGTTTGGCACTTCAACGAGCATGGGATCAAATATTCATTAAAATATGAAAAGATAATTTGTAGAACATAAGATCACAGAATTACATTGAATATTAGAGGAAAATCCTTCACATTTCAAAGCTTGAAATGTATCAACAAGTACCCATGGGGTCACTATCATCCATCACTAACATAATCAAGCAAGACCCTAAAGAAAACGCTCCAATTGATTGAATCTTCAACACTAAGCAAGGTAGCACATATATAATAGTGGAATGGACCTACAAGTAACCTCAATGAACAGGGATGAATTCCTTACTCCTGGTGTCCTAGCTAAATCTTCAACTAGATTGATGATCAGATGGGGCACATCTCCGAACTGTGACTAGGGGCACATCTCCCAAGTATTGAGAAGCTTAGAGCTCTCAATGCAAAATTCAAACTGGAAAAATATGTGAATGGGTGCACCCTTCCTTCTTTTATAAGCTGATTTTGGTTCAAGATGCAATGTATGTGGTCACTTGCCTCATTTAATGCGCCCTCATTGACTAATTTTTGAATTGGAAGCTTTATCCTTCTTTTTCATTGCTTTCTTGCCTTTCTGCTTTAGTCTTTTTTTCCTGCTTTTGGTAACTCATGCTTTTCCTTGATTTTTGCTTTCCTACTTTTCCAATGCTTTACAACTTTCTTCTTTTTGAGTGTTTTTTCTTACTTTTCTGCCACCTTCTCGCTTTTCACTAATTTTCCTGTTTTTCTACCACCTTCATGTTTTTCAATGCTTTTCTTGCTTTTCAATGGATTTCTTGATTTTTACTACTTTTCCTCCATATTCCATCTTTTTAGCCTCCTATGTGCCCTCTTGGGCCCTACTATGCATTTAAAACTTATGTAGAAATTAATAATTAATTAAAATTACAAATTATCGTCTATATTCTTCTCCATTGATTTAATTTAACTAAATTAAATGACCATAGATCAAAATCAACCCCTCACTCATTAATTAACTTCATGCCTTGACCCATGGGGATTAGATGGGTTAGAAGGTTGACCATGGAACCTCTAAAGTGGGGACATTACACCCTCCATGAGCCCCTGACACATTGTTATTTGTAACTAAATCAAAATTTTAGATATGACATTTTCCCCTCACATTCCCACCAAACTAAACATGTATAATTTAGTTTGATCCATGGAGGAACAACTTGAGGTAGAGTGAAGAGTTTGGAGTACAATAACAATTGAACACCCACCTTCTTCTCTGCATGAAGGTGGTGTTAATGATATGGAAATGGGGTTTTAATTTGTTGCTATGTGTCCAACTATAATTGATGTTGCTATAGATCCAAAATCGATATAATTGTCACAAATTCCATTCAAGTTGAAAATGCCATAGAATCTGCCAAAGTTGAAAGTGTTATAGAACCCCCTAATATTGACATTTCTACAAGACCCACATAATTTGAAGTTGATACAAAAGTCATTTAAATTCAAATTTCTACAAAACCCACTTCTATTATTAATGCCACAGAAGTTAATGAAGTAGGTGTCGTGATAAATCTTGTCAAGGGAACAACTCCCACATAATACATGGAATGGATTCAAGAAGAAATTACACTTGATAATGTGGCATATGATATAGAAATTAAAACAAAGGTACAAGAGGAGAATATGCCTAATATTTTAAGTAAATGTTGCATAATTTATAATAATGGAATCTCAAGTTAAGGATTTTATAGACAACGAAGTAGTAGTTGAAGAAGATGGTATGCCACAAAATGATATCCTATAAACCTTAGCATCAAAGTAATTTGAAATCATTTGAATGAGGGCCAAATTGGAAAACTAGAGGAATCATTCTCGTTGAGTCATTAGATTACTATTTGTTATCATTACATGCAAATCATCAATCTATTCATATATTTTGAGAGTAGTGAGTTGAAATTAATTCCCAAACAAGGAAACATAGGAGTATCTATGGAGAGAATGGTAGATTCTTCAAGAAGCCATGAGATTTATTAATTAATTAAAATTGTGAAAAGAGAAGATGTACCATATAGTTAATGAAGCCTTTTTTTGTAGATCACCTTCCCCTATATATGTTGTTTTCTTATAGGAGCAATCGATATCTTTCCATATCCATTCCTTGGTTGCAAGTAAGCCTTGTAATGTTCTCATAGCTGATCAATTCTACAAATTGTATTTTTTCTTTGATGAACATGACAAAAATTTATCATGTGAACTATATCAACATGAGTATTTAACTTACTCTTACCACTTTATCAGGTGAATCCCATTAAGATCTTCCACTTCCTTCTTAGCACACCAAGTTTGGTGGAATAAAGCATGGGTATATTTGATAGGGACATAGAGGTCATTCATTCCATCGGCAATAGGTGAATATCATGTGCCTCCTATGTTAAAAATGGAGTATCAAGAGTTGTTGAAACGACCTCGTTCTTTTGCACACATACACCATACTTAGAGGGATACAGTCATTGAATGTGAGGGAATATTAGATCTATCAAGGTTACATGCTCTACTCAATATCCAAAAAAGGGTGGGATTCCCTATCTACTACTTTGAGGAAAATGGAACCCCTTTCATATCCAAATTTTAATGTAGCAATAAGCGCGTCTAGATTTTAAATTAATTCTTTGAGCAGATACGAGACACAATGGTTGGGACTGAGGTTTCATTATTTGGAGTCCTTCACTTGACTATCAATTTACTTTTTATAGGGATTAGCATGAAGAAGTATAAATATGGGATCAATTGGAGCTCAGGTTGGGAAATTATATGATGGGAGAACATGGTCATCCTCCTTTCAACTAGAGAAATACCCATGAAAAATAGTCTCACCCAAATTCTGCTAATCCAAAGGATGAATAGGAATATTGTAGGGTTGTAGAGAGATGCGCAACAAAGTTAGTTTGGGGAACATGATGGGTCCCTATTTTGGTTACATTTTGCAATCATTTTCTTGTACAATCTACCTCTTTGCCTATGTCAAAACTTTGTAATTATCCATTTTGATGGCTAAATGACAAGAGAAATGCTTTGAGGTAATTTCCATTACAATTCATATATTCTATTAGATTTTTGTTTGAATTTAGGAGGATAGTAGCATGCTTTGTATTTTCTTGGTATTAATGATTGGTTGGAAGAGTCGTTATAGTTTTGTTGAACAGTTGATATCAAATCGTTATGGAATAGTATAGCTTTGATAAGTTGTCAAGAGAGAAAGAGGTGGGAAAAGGATAACTTCACCTCCTTCTTCTATATAGTTATTGGCAATGTTGATCATGAACCCTGATCTAAATAGGTCTACCTATATTATTTGTGATTGAACTACCAAGCAATCACAATCGTAGTTTACACTCTTCCATTCAACTTAAGGAGTGAGAATGTTCATGTAACAATATATTGATCAATTCATTCAATAACCATCAACGAGTGAATGATCCATGTAGCTTATCAACACATTCATTAATTGAAATTTATAAATAACTAGACCAAACCAAATATTGCATGATAGAGAAATGAGCAAATAAACTAAATAACACAAACTAATTAAGAAACTAACTAGTTAATGTAATGCAATGTGTACCAATATTGGGGGCCCTGCAAAAGTCTCTTAAATAAGCGAAGTTTTATAAACTTTGATTTATGTTAGTATTTTAGGAATTTGTCATTAAGGGGGAATAGGATCTAATGCCTGCTTCTTTTATTATGTCCCCTTTTTAAATCCTTCAATCCTATCCCAAGTTGTACTTAAAGGGGGATGTTAAGTTATTTAGACACTTAGGAGTTATTTAAGATCAACTTGGTATAAAATCAAGATGGCCTTGGTCCTATTCCATTCAAGTTTTACCCCCAATGGGATCAGATTCCATCCTTTTTGGAGTGGGTATCATGAGTTTGGACCCCCTAGATCGAAGGCTCTCATGTCTATATTTGAGAGAAAAAAAAAAAACCAAACAAAAGAGCCTTAAGAGAATGGTTGATACAAATGGAAGAAAAAGAGAAGAAATCAACAAATGATCTCACAGGCATGATGGAGGATATTTTCCAGACCATGGAATCAGATCCAATTACTCCTTCGATCATGGCGGAAGAACAAAGTAACTTCATAGAATACCAAAAAATATTAAGGAAAGATGAAGAAAACTATAGACTTAAATCAAGAAGTCTATGTCTTCAAGCGGGAGATAGAAACACCAATTTTTTCCACATACAAGCAAAGGCAATACTATGGAAAAACAAAATCACATCGATTGGGCTAGAAGATTGGACTAAAATTGATGGGAAGGATCAAATTAAACTAGCATATAAAGAGTATGTTGAAAATGTGTATACCGAAGAATATGGGGGAGACATAGAAGCTCAAGAATCCCTACTCAACAATATCCCTAAACTAATTAGTCAGAAGGATCATAACGAGATAATGCATCCTGTTAAGGAGGAAGAAATTCTAAAGGTATTTAAGTAGATGAACTCATATAAGGATTCGGGTCTAGATAGATTCACAATGCATTTCTACCTTATTTGTTGGCACGTCATCAAAATAGATACGGTCAGGATGATACAGTATGCTTAGAATTATGCAAGAATGGGGGGCATCACAAATTCTTCCTTCCTGGCATTAATTCCTAAGGAATCCAAGCCTGCATCATTTGCTAGATTCCATCTAATTTCACTTTGTAATGAGTCCTATAAAATAATCTCAACAATTATTGCAAATAGAATCAAGCCATTACTGTCTAACCTAATATCTACAAATCAAGGGGGGTTTGTTGATAAGAGGCAAATGATGGACAATATTTTGCTAGTACGGGAAGTTATCTATTCTAGCAAGGAGAGGGAATAAAAGGGGATGGTCATCAAATTAGACATTGCTAACACCTTTAATAGAGTTAGTCTCAACTTCCTCTTTGCAATGATAGCTATATTTGGCTTTGGAGTAGATCTCTTGGCTTGGAACTCATCTTGTATAAGTGACCCATGGATCTCCTTGTTGATCAATGGGACGTTGACTCATTTTTTCAATATCTCAAGAGGTTTGAGACAAGGTTGTCCACTCTCTCCCATTTTGTACATCCTGATGGATGAAGCTTTGAGCAAGCAACTAGAGAAATCGAGAAGGGGGGAAATTCATTATGGGAATACAAATATCACAGGGAGTGAAAATAATAAACCATTCCTAGTTTGCAGATGATATGTTTCTTTTGGGGGGGCATCCTCAGTTATTGCTCGTAGATTCAAAGTAATCTTAGAGGAGTTTACGAGAGCATCATGAGGCAATATCAATAGACAAAAAATCCACATATATGCTTGAAACACCAATAGAAAAACAACAACATCCATTGTCGGCATCCTACAATTCCCACTAATGGAAAGTTAGCATTCCTTTAAATACTTGGGAATGTTGATGTATTTGTAACTTCGGAATGTATTTCACTTATGTATATTGTACTCTTATAGAGATGGTATTATTCCTCTATACGGAAGTGTCGTCATTTATATTGTTAGTGTCGTAACTTATACTTGATGGGTTATTAGACCACCTTGATGGGGTCGGCCCTGTATAAGTCATGTGGGTTAAAGGGTTATTAGACCACCCTATTGGAGGTCGGCCCTGTCAGCATTATGTTATGTGGTTAAGTTGAGGCCGACCTAGTAAAGGTTATTAGGCAAGTCAAGTCAAGTATAAATAGAGTGCGGGAGGCACTCTATTTGATAATTCACTTTCTCACTCATACACTCATTGAAGAGTGGCGCACTAGTGGAGGAGGAGTATCTGCTGCTAGGAGACTATCTCTTGTACTTGGGTTGTATCATTGCTCTTTCTATCTCTGAGGAAGTTGTGGGGTTTTTCACCTTTATGGTTTTCCCCATGGAAACTCTGTGTGTCTATTATCTCATGTGATTGCTTGTTGTGATTGACATGATTGATATGCTGTACATGCTATTCTCTCAGTAAATATCCTAGAGTATATTGAATTAATGCTAAAAAATTAACATGGAATCAGAGCTAACCTGAGAAGAAGACACTGTGTAGTTGCGGAAGCTAGGGATTCTTGTTTTTTGGGTTTCTCTCCACAGATCTTGAAAGGAAGGAGTCTAGATTGACTCTCCTCAGCAAAGCGCATATTTCTGTCCAATCAGAATTCAATTCTGAGCATTTTCAGTTTTGGCCCTAAAAATTAGGGCTTCCACAAAAGTGGAATTTCTGAAATATGAGACCATGGATGGATGCTCCTCAGAAAAATCGAAGTTTATAGCTTTGGATTGAACTTTTTGGTTGGGTGAAGCTCCGGGAAAATCAAACCCTAGTTTGGGGTCCTGTTTAGTGAAGCCAGAAATTAGGGTTTCTGCAAAAGTTGGAATTTCTGAAATCTGAGACCATGACTGGAAGCTCCTCTGAAAAATCGAAGTTTAGAGACCAAGATCAAACTTTTTGGTTGGGTGAAGCTCCGGGAAAATCAAACCCTAATTCAGGGTCATGTCTAGTGAATCCGTAAGTTTCAAAAGCATTTTTGAGGGGTGAAACTTTGCAGTTTTCATATTCTGAGTATACCAGCTTGATCAGCTCATCAAGGAGCATCTTTCTATCCTTTCAAAAGTTTGAATTGTTAGGGTTTCTCTGACAAACCCTAATCCAACACCAGATCCAGTTTTCAGCAAATCAAGTGGTAAGACCTAAATCTCTTATTTCCATTTGAGTTTCTCATTGAAAATGTCTCACCACACCAAGCTTGAGGACAAGCTACTTGAAGGGGATGATAACTTCCAATCCTGGAAGTATAGGATTGGGTTAATCCTAGAAGAGAATGAGTTGGACACCTACATAAGTGAAGAGGTTCCTATCCCAAAGGGAGAAGAGGCTAAGGCATCACATAAGAAGAACTTGGTCAAGGAAAAGAGGATCATTGCTAATTCTATCAAAGACCATCTCATACCACATGTGTCATCTCTGAAGACACCCAAGAAGATGTCTGATTCCTTGACCAAGCTATTTGAAGGGAAGAACATAAATCGGAAGATGACCTTGAGGAATCAATTGAAGAACATCAAGATCCAGAATTCGGAGACCATGCAGTCTTATTTCTCAAGGGTCTCCCAGATAAAAGAACAACTTGAAGCTGTGGGAGAAGATATAGAAAATGGAGAAGTGGTAATGACCGCTCTTAATGGCCTTCCTAGGTCATGGGATTCCTTCATCTAAGGGATTTGTGCTAGAAAGAAACTTATCTCTTTTAGTAGGGCCTGGGAAGAATGCTCACAGGAAGGAGCTCAGATTATAGATTGAGAAGAGAAGATGGGGAATGAATATCAAGCTCTCACGGCACATACCAAGAAGAGGACACTTTTCCTCAGATTTCCCTAAGAACAAAAGGAACAACAACAACTACTACTACAAGCAATCTGACAGGTATGACGTACAGGTATGTTTTGAAATCTGTTCATGATTAATTTCATAATATGATTGTCTCCATGTTATTGAGTTTAGTAACAATCTTGTTTAATTTTAGACTTATCTTATCACCTTAGTAAAAGAATGAATGCATGATAGAAGACATTCATTGATTAGGGTTATGACACTTATGATTGTACTAATGCACTGTGGTGTTGTATGAGGATAATGTTATCCGCTAACATAAATGTACAAATCAAGTTCCAGATCAAGACCATGGTGACAAAGACTCATCCATACTCGTGGATCACATAGAGTTATGTATGTTTTGGTTCTACAATGGTTAACTTATGAGTTATGCAGGTCATTGAAGAGAACAAGAAAACATTGCTAGACATAACTAGCAAATATGATGACCATGTATGTTTTCCTATATCAAGTTAGAATCCTACTCTATGTTAGGATCTTATGCTTTTGTATATGATTATTCATGAAGTTAGAAATTTAAGTAATCAAAGGTTTATGCATATTATGTCTCTTACCTTGATTGATGATATGACTAACCAAAAGAGTTCTATGGTCAAATATGAATATGCATGAGTAAGAGAAGTCTTCTCGGAAACCTTGAATACTAATTCTTATTATCTGTGTTTATAAATGTTTAAGATTAGTTTGTTTTGAGATTATACTAATGAATGTATGATTATGTATGAGATCTTGAGGATGGCACAATCATGACACTAGTGCACACTTAAGCATGCATAGTGATCCAGGATGAATATAAGTTCAAGGACGGGTAATACAGGAAGCAAAGATCAAGAGGGAGCACACTCCAGTAGTTCCTACAAGGAAGCAAAGATTGAGAGGGAGTCCACCCTACAAGCAAACGAAGATAAGTATTTGAATTGTTATTTCTTATTACTTAAATGATGTTGTTCATTCATGTACATATTTATGTTCGTAGATTTAGGATGTATATTATGCATTAATGAACAAGATACTACTAATATAGTAATGGGTAAGTGACCTATGATACTGTACAACATTCCATTGCCACTTATTTAGAATGAAACCTCTTTACTGACATGTTGGGAGTTGTGCACACTCTTAAAAATGTTCTGGTAGAGATTGGAATGCATCTAGAAAGTTATGGAATATGGATAAATGTTGTATTGAAGCATTGGATAAAATAATTGCATGACTGTATGACATATTTTGTTATGTTTAAGAATTTGTTCTGAAAACCATGCGATGTTTCTAATCATGCAATATAACTTGTCTTGTAGAAAAGATCGTATACCATCACCTACAAAAGAAGGACTACAACATTTGTTCCAGCAACAAAGCTATCTATTGAAGATATTGAAGTTCCTAGGATCCGGGATGAAGTAATGGAATAATGCCATGATCCATCGATCATGAAGAATGATGTTTGAGATGTAGTCCCAAACCAGAAGGGAAGTCTGTCGTAACTTCCATGTGGATCTATAAGATCAAGCATGTTGCAGATGGCAGCATAGAGAAATATAAAACAAGGTTTGTAACTCGTAGCTTCTCCCAGAAAGAAGGGATTGATTATGAAGATACTTTTGCTCCTGTGGCCAGATACACTTCCATTAGATCATTACTTGCTCTGGCTGCAGTGATGAAATGGAAGGTACACTAGATGGATGTCAAGACAGCTTTCTTGAATGGTGTAGTTGAGGAGGAAGTGTATGTGGAGTAGCCACTTGATTTTGAGACAAATGACATGGAGTCATATGTGTGCAAGTTGAAGAAAGCCTTGTATGGCTTGAAGAAGCTCCTAGGACTTGGTATGGTAGGATAGACAACTTTCTATCCAGTTTGGGCTTTACCAAGAGTAAAGTGGATTCCAACCTTTACTACAAGGTTGAGGAAGGCAATCCGATGATACTACTCTTGTATGTGGATGACCTGTTTGTTACAGGTGAGGGTAGATTGATTTTCGACAAGAAGAGGAAGCTTGCTGTCGAATTCGAGATGAAGGACTTGGGGATGATGCACTACTTTCTAGGTATGAAGGTGTGGCAGAGTACAGATGGGATCTTCCTTGGACAGGGGAAGTATGCAGTAGAGATCTTGAATAGGTTTGGGACGATGGAATGCAAGGCCATGGCCACACCTATGGCATCGAACCTGAAGCTTCCGTGTGATGCTTCATCTGATCCAGTTGATGTCACAGTGTATCGTCAGATGATTGGGTCCTTGATGTACCTGACTAACACGAGACTAGATATTTGCTTTGCGGTGAACACATTGAGCCAGTTCCTGACGGATCCCAGAGGTGTTCACCTGGTTGCTGTAAAGCATATTCTGAGGTACTTGAAGGGTACGGTTGATTATGGGCTCAAGTATGATGCGAATCAAAAGTTTAACCTGGAGGGTTATGTTGATTCAGATTAGGCAGGCAGTGCTGTAGATAGGAAGAGCACATCTGGATGCTGCTTCGGTATGGGATCAGGTGTGATCTCTTGGTTTAGCAGGAAGCAATCCTGCGTAGCACTGAGTATAGTCGAGGTAGAGTATGTTTCAGCTTGTTCGGCTAGTTGTGAGGTAGTATGGTTTCTAAAGCTACTGTCTAAGTTATTTGATCTCTCGTTGGAGGCTACTGGTATTTTCTGTGACAACCAGAGTTGTGTGAAGCTGTCTGAGAACCCGGTGTTCCACGACAGGTCGAAACACATTGAGATCAAATACCACTATATCAGGGATATGGTGCAGAGAGGAGCAGTGAAGCTCCTGTATGTTGCGATGGATGAGCAGGTTGCAGATGTGTTGACGAAACCACTATCCAGAGTGAAGTTTGAGTACTTCAAAGAGAGGCTTGGTGTTTTTCAGATTGACGACACTTTGAGGAAGAAGTGATGGACACATCTGCAGGAGCCATTCCAAGCATGGTGAGAGGAGGATCCTTCCCATGGTTGTGGATGTAAGCGCTATGTGATGAGCATCAGGACGATGCTCCAGTTACTGCTTTGTATATGCATCATGTTGGATGATTGTTATGATCAGCTGGATCATGTATATGTATATGCATCATGTTGGATGCTTGTTATGATCAGTTGGATCATGTATATGTATATGAATCATGTTGGATGCTTGTTATGATCAGTTGGATCATGTATTTATATATGTATCAGGTGGATACATTGTGTGATCAGGTGGATCATGTATTTGTATATGTATCAGGTATATACATTGTATGATCAGGTAGATCATGTATGATGATATGCATCAGCTAGATACTTGGTATGCATCAGGTGGATGCATTGTATGATCAGGATGATCATGGATGGTGAGCTCTAGGATGTTTCTCCAGATGATATGTATCAAGATGATGCTATGATGATCAGGATGATCATGTGATGATGTACATCAGGATGATGTATGGTGAGTATCAGGTTGATGCTCTTTGGCCGTGGACAGGTTGTGCAGATGAGCATATAAGTAGACCTGGGAGATCCAATAGGTTGGGCTGTGTGCCCTTAATTAGTTCTGGGATTCTATTTTGAGGAATTTCTCTGGGAGGACATGTAACTAGACCTGGGAGATCTGATAGGTTGAGCAGTACACTCATAATCAATCCTAGGATGGTCTTTCGAGGCTTTGTCCTATGGCATGTAACTAGACCTAAGAGATCCGATAGGTTGAGCAGTACGCTCGTAATCAGTCCTGGGATGCTCTTTCGAGGCTTTGCCATGACCACATGTAACTAGACCTGGGAGATCCGATAGGTTGAGCAGTACGCTCGTAATCAGTCATGGGATGCTCTTTCGAGGCTTTGCCATGACCACATGTAACTAGACCTGGGAGATCCGATAGGTTGAGTAGTATGCTCGTAATCAAACTTGGGATGCTCTTTCGAGGCTTTGTGATAGGAGTCACATGCAATACGTCCTGGAGATCTGGACAGGCTGTGCTAGTCATGTAAAAGGCTTCGGATGCTCTTTAGAGTTCTTGTTAGGCAAGACACTCTTTTAAGGTTTTGTGATAGTCACATGTAAGTGGACCTGGGAGATCTTTCCGGTCGTGCTTCGGCACATAAATGGTATTGGGATACTCTTTCAAGGCATTGTTACACATGTAATAAGTCTCGAGAATTCCATAGTATGGCCAGTGATGATGAAGACCTACAGGTGGTGGGCCTACATCCAACATGAAAAAGGGCTGGCTCTGTAGAACTTCCTATGACGAGTAGATTGGAGATTGATTGAGATAGCAGTAGTAGCGACGATGACGATGATTCGATGACGATGATCCAGAGAAGAATACTTGTGCTAGTAGATCTATGTCAAGAAATACCTTCCTAGTTAAGAGGGAGTGTTGATGTATTTGTAACTTTGGAATGTATTTCACTTATGTATATTGTACTCCTATAGAGATGGTATTATTCCTCTATACGGATGTGTCGTCATTTATATTGTTAGTGTCGTAACTTATACTTGATGTGTTATTAGACAACCTTGATGGGGCCGTCCCTATATAAGTCATGTGGGTTAAAGGGTTATTAGACCACGTTATTGGGGGTCGGCCTTGTCAGCATTATGTTATGTGGTTAAGTTGAGGCCGACCTAGTAAAGGTTATTAGGAAAGTCAAGTCAAGTATAAATAGAGTGCGGGAGGCACTCTATTTGATCATTCACTTTCTCACTCATACACTCATTGAAGAGTGGCGCACTAGTGGAGGAGGAGTAGTTGCTGCTAGGAGACTGTCTCTTGTACTTGGGTTGTACCATTGCTCTTTCTATCTCTGAGGAAGTTGTGGGGTTTTTTACCTTTATGGTTTTCCCCATGGAAACTCTGTGTGTCTATTGTCTCATGTGATTGCTTGTTGTTATTGACATGATTGATATGCTGTACATGTTATTCTCTCAGTAAAGATACTAGACTATATTGAATTAATGCTAAAAAATTAACAGGGAATTCCCATTTTCTTTCAATGATTCCAAGAGAAGAATGGACACATATCATAGATTAAATCAATATGAAACTAACAAATTGGGGCACCCAATGGCTTAACATAGCAGGACAAGTAATACTTGTAAAGGCATTCCTCTAGGCTCTTCCAATCTTTCAGTTTCCTTTGCTCCTAGCTCTTTCTAGTGTCAAGGAAGCGATATCCCATGATATCCAAAAATTCCTATGGAAAGGGGGGAAAGATACAACTCAAATAATGCACTTGTTCATTTGGAGTCATGTTAGAGCTCCAAAATCACATGGGGGACTGGGAATTTTAGACCCAACAATCTCCAACTTGGCTCTAGGAGCCAAAATCCTATGGAGGCTAGTGTTTAGAAAGCAAGAATGGTGGAAGAATACCTTAGTGGAGACAAAGCTAGATGTTTGGATAGAAATCCTATGAGGATGAATGGTTCCCCCATCTAGAAACTAATAAAGGACTTCCTCCCCTTGCCAAGCAAGGCAACTTGGATTCTAGGAAATCGAAAAAATATTTCAATTTGGAAGGACAATATAATGGGAACCCCTCCTCCCCAATTCAAAGATTAGTAAAGGAACCCCATGGATGGGAGAAAGGAGAATACTTGTTCAAGGACGAATATGCCTCACTCTTGGCCCATTCTAATATGTCCCCCCAAGCAAGGATGTGGAAAAAGGTATGGAACTCTTATGGCCTCCCTAAAATAAATATGTTTGATTGGATACTGGTGCATGGTAGGTTGTTAATGAGAGACAAATTGCAAAAAAGGGTATTCAAGGTCCCTTTCATACGTGTGTTATGTAGAAGCTTAGAAGAAACCAACCCACATCATTTTTTGGAATCCCCATTCTCCAAGAGGTGAGGACGCTAATGTTGAGAAACTTATACCACAAAATTAGGTGGCCAAATTTTTCAGGAAAAGATTTTAGCAGATGGAAAGCGACCTATAGAGGAAATCTAGCCAACAAGAACAAATTTAAGGGTGTATTTATGGCCATACCAAAATTAATCACCATAAA
The DNA here is from genome assembly GCA_027924585.1 of Larix kaempferi. Classification (NCBI taxonomy): domain Eukaryota; kingdom Viridiplantae; phylum Streptophyta; class Pinopsida; order Pinales; family Pinaceae; genus Larix; species Larix kaempferi. The sequence continues at coordinate 3,990,338 of BSBM01000298.1, forward strand.
AGTTTCCTCACAAGGAACCACACCTTATTTTCAGACGAATTTACCACACCTATGGTGGTGGATTCCAAGAGCAAGAGTATGCTGGTGGAATACTTTAGGAAGGATAAAAAAATCCCTAGAATCAACAATAGATAAACCAAGGGGAATCTATCTGGTTGAAGTGGATAAAAATCAAGCATAGAGGCTCTTCACCAAATTTTCCTAGAGCTCCAACAACTAATTTAACCAGATCAAATTAGAAGCTTCATATATCAACATAGGAGTTTGAGAAATGGAAAAATTTCTAGACTACTTACATCCTAAGCTTTGATGGATCCTTGAAACGAAACCCCAGGGTGGCAGGTGTGGGTGGGGAGATATAAATACCAGAATTCAATTTTCATGGAGAATTGGTATGGCAACAAATAACCAAGCCGAGGCATTTGCTCTCCTCCAAGGTCTTCAAATATCTTGATAGCATGGGATCGACTCCCTTATTATCCTAGGAGATTAGAAAATAGTTATCAACCATCTAAGAATGACTTCTATGCCCAAGTATATGAAATTGAGAGCCATCTTTATGAGAATCCAGTAGGTGTTGCTTTTCTTCCGTGACATCTATCCTCTCCACATCCTCAAATATAATAAATAAATAGTGGAAAATAAGGGACAACTTTGCCACTAGGGACATGTTAGATATAATTATAATCAATGGACAATCATCTTCTCAAAGAATTCGATGATAAGATCTATGGATTTATGACCTAAGTGCTTCAAGGTAGGAAAAGGAATTCTACATTGGGAGCTCCCACAAGTGAAAGGATTTAAACATTTCATAAAGCCACCAAATGGATCAAACCCATGTGTAATTATGGTGGCATCATGACACCTTTGCAAGATAAGCATAGCATCAACCGATCTAAACCCCCCCTCACATCTCAACACATGAGGTTCATGTGATCTGGATTATATATGTGCTTCCCCCTGCTCTTCCCTTGTTCTCGACTCTAGGGAGAATGTAATCCGGCATAGGATTATGATGAATTGTTTAAATTTGGCCTCGATCAGACAAAGTCTAGATTGTACTAACACTCCACATGACCTACTGAGAATGATCAATTTTAAAAGGCCATTAATGGATACGATGGAGGATTTGATTTGATGTAATGGGAAATATCGCGGCATGAATTTGATAGCAGGTAAAGGGAGATATGAAAGGGCTCATAATATTAAGAAGTCACAAAATATCAACTAGGGGATAAAGTGCAACTCTTGGTCAAGCAATCTTGTGCGGAAAAGAGAACGAAGGGGAGCACTCACTGGAGAAGAGTGGTGTAGGGGGATGAAAATTCATATCTTGAAAATAAAGTATAGTCACTACAAATTCAAATTCAAGTTATTTTTGTTCAAGTCCTTAATTCGCTGGAGATTCTAGATGAACAAAAGCATTGACGACATAGACTGAAAGATGAGTTCCACGCTCTACGGTTGGAGGTCAAGGAATTGTACAACAGGTCATCCCCTGACATATTGATGGAGGGTCCATCCCCTAGTCCAAAAAGATGTGTCATTGACCTCAACGAACCACCATCCAATGATATTCTCCAGCAGAAGCAGAAGATGAACCCACAAGGAATGACCCATATGAGAAAGCATAGGAGGAAACTGGCATGAGTGATATGAGCATTCAGTAGTTTTATATGAATTGTTTTTTCATTTTGATCCTAGGAACATTTTATAGAATGTATTTAGAAGTTAATTGGAAAAGATTCTATCCTTAAGCATGTTTTTGATCTCCATAGTATTTCAATCATTATGCAGAACAAATTAGTAGTACGACATCAGTTTGAATTATGATCTTAAGATCTCTTTTGTACACTCTGAAATTTTTTTGCAGGTTTTAAATGAAATCCTTTACCAATCTCTTCGGAAAAACAAAGGATCAACTTGGTCTAATGTGGCTTTATGTAATGTGTGTTTCTTTAGTATGCATTTGTACTATGTAATGTCACAATCACAATATGTTCTAGACATAGAGTGATCCGAAAATTCATCTTCAACTTGATTTTAATGGATATTGATCCATGGCATGACACCTAATTGGTCCATCATCTCTATTTAAAGAGAATGGAGGGTCCTTTGCTTGACCATCGATTGTGAGAAACTCATATGTAAAATATTTTTCCTTTTGCAATAATATATATCCTCAAGTAGATATTTGGCTGAGATTGTGGATTGTTTCCCTCTTTGGTGGTTTCTTAAGGTGTTGGACCTATTTGGAAATACCCTATTTTAATTGAACATCCACATGGAGAATTACTTGGTAAGATGACTCTTTTCTCGAGCAATCCTTAACTTGGTTCTTTATTTCTTCATTGTCAAGAATATGTAACCTACACATGCCAATATTAATTAGAGGTGCATCTTGCTGCAATTGAATATCATGTTGTATCTCTCTGCTTGGAGGTAATTCTTATGGTTCCTGAAACACTTCATCATATTTAGTGTAATATTAACTAATTCATCTTTATGTTTAGGATCATATCCTTTGGGAGCTTTGGATTTATCATCATTTTTAAATTTTACAATGATGAGAACAAAATGCTTGCTTGCATTTACAATCCTTTTTCATTTGTCCTATAGTGACAAGAGACACGTTAGTCTTCATATATGGACTCTTAAAATATACTCAATTCCATCCTTTGTAAGATGATACTTGTTCTCCTCCCTATAGAAGAAAGTTTTCCTATAATACAAATTAGGACTTCCCAAAACAATTCCACAAATATCAAGTGGCGTGACATCTATCTCTACCTCATCTATGTACATTGAGGTGATTGCAAATCTAAGCATGCATTGTTTATATACATGTAAATTATCATATTCACATACCCATTGTAAAGGATATGTGTTTTGATGAGTTTAGTTTCAAGTCCCAATATCTTAAAAATTTCTTTAAAAATTGAGATCTTAGCTTATGAACCACTATCAAAGAGTGTATCAATCTTAGTATGCTTTGAGATAACTCTAATATGGAATAACTCACTTATTTTCCTTTCATCGTGTAGAGTTTCATATTTTAAAGAATCAGTATTAGCGTTAGAACCAATAGAAGAAGATGTACCTTGTATTCCCATGCTCATGATCTTGGTTTCATCACCTTAATCTAATCCAAGATCTTGTTGGATTGTAATTGTGGTCTTCTTATTGACGAAACTCTTTGGTTTTAGTTTTGGATGAATTTTCCAACACTTGGCCTCAAGATGTCCTTCCTTTTTGCAATATGAACATGAAGGATTCTCATCTTCTTTTTTCAATGTGGTTGTTTGTTTCATTTTACCATTTCCTTTGTGCTTTCCTTCAACTGGTTGAAGTGATTTCTTTGAGAATTTGTCCTTAATATTCTTTCCCCTTGACTCAATATGAGTGGAGTGGACATAAACTTCATCAAAATTAGTTAGATTAAATATAAGAATAGTATGTCTCAAATAACTATGCAACTCACCAATATACTTCAAAAGCGTTGCTTGTGAATAAAGAGGAATGTCCAATATTAATGCCCTCATTCTAAACACTTGAGTGTAGTCTTGCAAATTATATCGTCTAATTTTTCTTATATTCTACCTATCCATTATTGCTTGTTTCATATACCCTAAAGGATACAATTGCTTTTTTAATGCATTAATGAATTCATGCCAGAAATATACCATTTTACCTTTCTTGAGAAGGCCTTTGTGATGGTTACTCTCCCAATAGATCAATGGTGTGCCTCCCAATTGAAGAGTAGCTGGCTGTACCTTTTATTCTTAATCCACAAATTTTTAAACCCTGCAAGATACTTCAATTTGCTTGATCCAACCATCCAATGATCCAATTTCTTGCATTAATCTCTCCATCATACATAAGAAAATCAAATTACATGTATAATTTTAATGTAGGAAAATGTGTGAAGAACCTGCAATAATTAATTAATGCAAATACACGAGATATAAAAAATAATAGAACTCAGAATCACTTTTATATTGATCACGGGCCACTTCAAGGGGGCAACCTCCTTTGAGCAAGCTCAATACAATTAACTTCACGGTGCCTTCGTAGGCCTCAACACACACTTATATACTAAGTCTAGGCGCCAATACCATGGGTCAATACTATGTGTCAATACAAACCATGGGCTAATACAAACCATGGGCTAAGTCTAGGCGCCAATACTATGAGTCAAAACCGTGGGCCAATACAAACTATGGATCAACAAAACTATGGGCGACTTACAAAGCATATGTGCCAACAACAATAACACAGACTATGGATCAACAAATACTACGAGACGACATACAAATCATATGCATCCAACAACAATATACTAACAAAGTAAAGACATGGGTTCCTAACATCCCCTCTCCCTTAGAAAAAGCTTTGTCCTCAAAGCTTTAGATGTGGAAATTGATGCAGAATCTGAAGGAGTGGGTCCCCTGTAGCATCCTCAGGTTGCATTCCAGGCCACTGGCGCCTTTTGAGTTTCAGGGAGGATTGCATGGAAGGCTGTAGACGAAGAAGAACCATATCAGCGACGTGAAAAGTGCGCGCAGAACGGTGCTAATCGGATTGTTGTTTCAGTCAAATTCTTGCCATGTGAAGATTGTCCTGCAGAATGAGAAGAAGCTGATCGCGGTTTCGAAGAATTGAGTCAATTTCCTGAACTGGGGAGCTACTAAAGGTTTATGGAAGAAGAAATGGCGGTGCCTGTCCAGAGACTGCTTCATATGGTGTCCTTTTAGATGTGGTACTATACCACTGGAGCGCTTCCAGGAAATCCATAGAAATAGTTGTCCAAATCTGTGTAGGGATGGGCAAGGGTTTGAGCAGTCCCGAAAGGAGGGTCGTTTCACCCTTGTTGACCTAGAAAGTATCACAGTCAACCACCATCCATTGAATTTTCATTTTCAATCTCTGCCAAAAGAAGTTACATTGTTCTTGGTCATACGTTTTGAGGAACCCAGAGTGCCCTGCTGATGAAGAAGCATGGAGTTCATAGAAGAGATAGCCCCGTTGAACAGATTGCAACCAATTTGGAACAAGCAAAGAAATAGCTGTAAGAGAAACTGGGTCATCAAATGTGCGAGAAGGAGCATCTTCTACCATATTGTCCTTACCCTTCTGGTAAGTGGTCACATAGTCATAACCCATGAGTTGGATAACCCATTTCAGGTGTGCTGGGGAGGAGACCCGTTGTTCCAGGAAAGTTTCCAGACTTTGGAGATCAGTCTTGATGCAGAAATAATTCCCCAATAGGGATGGATGCCACTTCTGTATTGTATGCAAAATAGCCATCATGTCCTGCTAAGATGTAGATGCGGCTAAATGCTTATTGGAAAGGTCTCGTGAAGGCGACAATCCCACTGGTGCAACAAAGATACCTGCATATCTATCCAAGGAAGTAGTGGATACCATTGGTGGGTGCATCTGAAGGGAATGGAGATGAGCAATGACACCATGTGAATTCTTCTTAAGGATCTTTTCCAGGCAATGTGAACTGATGATGCAGAGAGACCCTGGTTGTAAGCCCAAAATTTTGTGTTGTGTCCCATTGGCTGAAAACTGCATCCAAAGTTCAGCAAAATCCCATAAGATGGGGCCAAGTGTGCGTAACCATTGAACGCCCAAAACCACATCACATCCTCCTAAGGACAAGGAAAACATGTCAGAGCATAGGTTGTAATCTTCCATAGAGATACGCACATTGTGACACTTCCCCTTGTAGGGTAAGGTGCCCCCATTGACAACCATGACTTCAAAGTTGGAGCAAGGATGGACAAAACAATCAGCCTATTTGGCAATCCGAGGGTCAATGAAGTTATGAGTGCTCCCAGAATCAATGAGTATGGTAAGAGGGAGCTTTTTGAAGTATCCCTTGACCCGCATTGTTTGTAGGGTGGTGACACCAATTACAGTATGGAGAGAGATCTCGGGTGGGTCATCTTGAGATGGGGTGTCAACAGGAGGGTGCTGAATGTCATCCTGAACATCTACTGTATCTGTAGCTTCTTCACCAAGTTCTGAGGCAGGCGGAGAATCCACATCCAAGAGATAGAGCTTTTGTTGAACACATCTATGTCCCCGAGTGAATTTCTCATCACAATTATAACAAAGCCCTTTTTCTCGGCGTGCCTGCATCTTTGTTTCAGACAAATGCTTGATAGGAGTTGGTTGAGGACCAATCGTGATGGGAGGTCGTTGGGAACCCATATGTCTGAAGGGAACAAAGGTGGGTTTGGAGCGTTGTTGAGCTGTGATCTTGTCCTCTTCCAACTTAGCCAACCCTAGGACTTCCATCATTATGTTGGGACAAAAAATTTTGACCTCTGAGCAGATTTCATCCTTGAGACCACTGATAAAACAACTCCTGTAGAATTCATCAGACAATCCTTCTGTGTGATTGTCCAGTTTCTCAAATTCTGTCTGATACTCTCTCACTGTGCCAATTTGGTGAAGTTTAGTGAGTGCTCCTGTGAAGTCATCAAAAGAACTAGGACCAAATTGTGGCAAAAGGAGTTGGCAAAAATCTGTCTAGTTTGGCTCGGGATGAGCTTTGATGTACCAACGATACCATTGAAGGGCTTCCTGTTCCAAATGAAAGGATGCAAGTGGAGCTTTCTGGACATCAAAAGTATTATGCAGATTGAAATATTGTTCTGCTCGGTATATCCATCCAGTTGGATCAGTTCCATTGAAGCGAGGAAAATCAAGCTTCGGCCCACGAAAATTGTTTTAAGAAGAGAACTCAGTGCCCGTGATGATGCTTGAGATCATTTCTCGCTCTCACCAGGACCAATAACAACATTGTGTCCTGACACCTTGTCGCCTCGGTTTGCGTGCCACATCGGCCGTTCTCCATTTTCGACGTGCCTTATATCGCCGGATTCAGTTTTCCGCGCTCGTGATGATGCTTGAGATCATTTCTCACTCTCACCTTTAGATTTTTCGGGCGTTTTTCCCATGCCCCCCTCGTCGCCTCGGTTTGCGTGCCACATCGGCCGTTCTCCGTTTTAGACGTGCCTTATATCGCCGGATTCAGTTTTCCGCACTCGTGATGATGCTAGAGATCATTTCTCGCTCTCACCTTTAGATTTTTTGGGCATTTTTTCCACGCCCCCTCGTCACCTCGATTTGCGTGCCACATCGGCCGTTCTCCGTTTCCGACAATCCTTATGTCACCGGATCCAGTTTTCCGCATTGATGACGATGCTTGAGACCTTTTCTTGCCCTCATCAATCCATTTTTTGTTCGGTATAATTTCATCCCTTTTTCGGGCCGAGCAACCCCTTTTACGAAAAAGGCACTTAGGGAGTTTCTGTTAAGCTCTTTTCTGACTCCTAAAACAATGAAAAGATCGCCGAGCAATCTTGCTTCCTTTCATGCTCGCTAAACGTATCTGAAAGGGCGTCTACCTGGTATAAGTTTACCCCTTTTCCGGACCTCGTAGACTAATTACGAAAAAGGTATACTCTAGTCACATCGGCTAGAAGAGTTCTCCATCCGCATCATTTTATGCTTTTTCGGGCCTTGGAGACTAAACTTACGAAAAAGAAACACCAATATAGTCCACTTACCGCTTTCAGACTCTCTAAACATGAAAGCAACCATGAGCATGAGCCGTCCTGGGCTCGCAAAATCCACAGGACCGTACCATTTCAGAGCACACTTTTATCCCTTCTTGGAGCTCATTGAAACTACGAAGAAGGAATCAATGGTGCCTCTTGGCGCCACAACAGATCATGTCTACTCACATAGCAGCTTCCCCATTTTGGTCGCCTTTGTTCAGAGTATTCTGCAGTATGTCACTCTAAAACTCCCTCGACAGCTACCATCAGCTTCACCCCCCCCGGAGTCAGTACATACCCTTCAGTCCCTAAAAAAGATATGATCCCTGCACCTACAAGTCAGTTCCATACGCTGCCAGGTCAACCATGTCATCATGCTCTGAACAAAGGAAGTTTGAGTCTACCCATTTTTTGACCCATTAATTTCCCATTCCCACAAGTATGTCAGTCCTACCATCAGTACTACAACACTTCAGTTTTACACCTCGTGCTCCTATCAAGGAAACATCATTGCCTTGTTAGTAGCTGGTCTCCCTCTGTCGACGACAACCACATTGATTCCAGAGGATAGACCTAGAGGTCCCTGTGTCTTGGACTCATTACCATTTATGATGAGTGCCTACGAATCATTCGAGAGGAATCCTCAGTACCTCTCCGAATGGTTGTTTCTCACATGCTCGACTTCAACACCTTAATCGCATCGTTGAGACTCGCATAGGGTATTGGTCCGTTCAGTTATTAGTCGAAGACCCCGGATACCTCCTGACTCCTCCACATTTGAGAGTCTTCCTATGGATAACACCAGTTACACTTTTTCTATAGATATCCGGGTTGCGCATGGCGACAGTATTCAGATGTACCCCAGTTTGATACTCCCTCGAGTATACAGTTACATTAATTCTCAGAGATGACTCATAATCTTTGAGTCCCTACAGATGTTGGACACCTTCAGTTTCAGCAGTTGACCAGTTATTCCTGTGTAGTGCGCCACTTTCCGAGTGAGAGAAGTGTGACTTTCCGAATGATCAAAATAGAGATCTCCCGGTCTCTATTTATACTTAACCTGTTTTCCCAGTTACACTATGGGGCCGACTTGTCTATCTAGATATATCCACAATATAATATATATTTCAGGGCCGACCCCACACATGGTGCTCTAATAACCCATCGGCAAGTAGACACACTTGCGACACTTGTCAATCCACATGACGACACTTCCTTATAGAGGAATAACACATCTCTAATAAGGGTACAATAAATATATATGAAATACATTCCGAAGTTACATATACATCAACACTCCCTCTTAACTAGGAAAGTATTTCTCGACACAGTTCTGCTAGACAAGTCTTCTTCTCGGGATCATCGTCATTGATGCATTGTCATCATCATCATCACTGCTGCTGCTATCTCAACCAATCTCTGACTCTACTCGTCATAGGAAGTTCTACAGAGCCAGTCCTTTTTCATATTGGATGTAGGCCCACCACCTGTAGGTCTTCATCATCACTGGCCATACTGTGGAATCCTCAGGACTTATTACGTGCATCACAAAACCTGGCTGCAGCATCCCAGGCTATTACGAGCACACAGCTCTACCTGTCGGATCTCCTAGGAGCACATTACATGTGACCCATCACAAAACCTAGCTGAAGCATCCCAGGCTGTTACGAGTACACAGCTCTACCTGTCGGATCTCCCAAGAGCACATTACATGTGATCTCACCACAAAACCTGGCTGAAGCATCTAAAGCCTTTTTCATCCTGTCCAGATCTCCTAGGAGCAAATTACATGTGGTCCACCACAAAACCTGGTTGAAGCATCTGAGGCCTTTTTCATCCTGTCTAGATCTCCCAGGAGCAAATTACATGTGGTCATGGCAAAACCTGGCTGAAGCATCTGAGGCCTTTTTCATCCTGTCCAGATCTCCCAGGATCAAATTACATGCCATAGGACAAAACCATGCAAGAGTATCTCAGGATGTTACAGGTACACAACTCCAACCTAAAATATCCCAGGGCACAAATTACATTTCCTCCCAGAGCAATGTCTCGAAAGAGCATCCCAGGTTGTTATGGGTACACAACTCCGACCTATAGGATCTCCCAAACATGCTCATCTGCACAACCTAATCCACGACCACAAATTATCATCCTAATACTCAGCATACATCATCTTGATGTACACATGATCATCCTGATCATCATCACTGCAACATCCTGCTGCATGTCATCTGGAGAAGCTTGTCATCCATGATCATCCTGATCATACAATGCATCTACCTGATGCATACCAAGTATCTACCTGATACATATCATCATACACAGTGTATTCACCTGATACATAGATACATGATCCACACAATGTATCCATCAACGTACATGATCTACCTGATCATACCTGATACATATCAACATACATGATCTACCTGATCATACAATGTATCCAGCTGATACATATACAGATACATGGTCCAAGCATCCAACATGATGCATACATACATATAAATGATCCAACTGATCATATCCAACATCCAACATGATGCGTACATACATATAAATGATCCAATTGATCATACAATGCAGAAACCAGAACATCATCCTGATGCTCATCTTCCAGCGCTTACATCCACAGCCATGTGAAGGATCCTCCTTCCAACATGCTTGGAATGGCTTCAACAAATGTGTCCATCACTTCTTCCTCGAAGTTTCATCAATCTGAAGAACGCCAAACCTCTCCCTGAAGTACTTGAACTTCACCCTGGCTAGTGGCTTCGTCAGCACATCTGCAATCTGCTCGTCCATCGCAACATATAGGAGCTTCACAGCTCCTCTCTGCACCATATCCCTGATATAGTGATATTTGATCTCTATGTGTTTCGACTTGTCATGAAACACTGGGTTCTCAGACAGCTTCACACAACTCTGGTTATCGCAAAAAATACCAGTAACATGCAATGGGAGATCAAATAACTCAGACAGTAGCTTCCGTAGCCATACTCCCTCACAACTAGCTGAACAGGCTGCAACATACTCTGCCTCAGCTGTACTCAGTGCTACGCAGGACTGCTTCCTGCTAAACCAAGAGATCACACCTGATCCCATACTGAAGCAGCACCCAGATGTGCTCTTCCTATCTGCAGCACTACCTGCCCAATCTGAATCAACATAACCCTGCAGGGTAAACTTTTGATTCGCTTCATACTTGAGCCCATAATCCACTGTACCCTTCAGGTACCTCAGAACATGCTTTACAGCAACCAGGTGAACACTCCTTGGATCTGTCAGGAACTGACTTAATGTGTTCACAGCAAATCAAATATCTGGTCTCGTGTTCGTCAGGTACATCAAGGACCCAATCATCTGACGATACATAGAGATATCAACTGGCTTAGATGAAGCATCACATAGAAGCTTCAGATTCGATGCCATGGGTGTGGCCATGGCCTTGCAATCCATCATCCCGATTCTCTTCAGAATATCTATTGTGTACTTCCTTTGACTAAGGAAGATCCCACCTGCATTTTGCCACACCTCCATACCTAGAAAACAATGCATCATTCCCAAATCTTTCATATTGAACTCAGCAACAAGCTTCCTCTTAGTATCTGCAATCAATCTGTCATCTCCTGTTGCAAATAAGTCATCCACATACAGGAGTAGAATCACAGGATTCCCTTCCTCAACCTTGTAGTAAAGGTTGGAATCCGCTTTACTCTTGGTAAAGCCCAAACTGGATAGAAAGCTGCCTATCATACCAAGTTCTGCACATGTGTCTCAGAACCAAGTGGCTGCTCCACATACTCTTCTTCTTCAACTACACCATTCAAGAAAGTTGTCTTGAAATCCATCTGGTGTATCTTCTATTTCATCACTTTTATATTTCTCTATGCTGTCATCTGCAGCATGCTTGATCTGATAGATCCATATGGAAGTCATAGGAAACTTCCCTTCAGGTCTTGGGACTACATCCCAAACATCATTCTTCATGATCGACGGATCATGGCATTCTCCCCATATCCTGGGAACTTCAACATCTTCAATAGATAATTTGGTTGCTGACAAATGTTGTAGTTCTTTTTTTGTAGGTGATGGCATATGATCTTTCCTACAAGACAAGTTAAATTGCATGATTAGAAACATCTCATAGTTTTTCAAAACAAATTCTTATACATAAAGAAATATGTCATACAGTCATGCAATTATTTTAGCCAATGCTTCAATACAACATTCATCCATATCCTGTAACTTTCTAGATGCCTTCCAATCTCTACCAGAACATTGTTAAGAGTTTGCACTACTCCCAACATGTCAGCAAAGAGGTTTCATTCTAGATAAGTAGCAATGGAATGTTGTACAGTGCCATAGGCCACTTACCCATCACATGCATATTAGTAGTATATTGTTCATTAATGTAATCATTGTAATATGCACAATACATATCCTAAGTCTAGGAACATAAGCATATGTATCATTGAACAATTTTATTTAAACAAACAAATATGTAAGAAGTGGTAATTAAAATACTTATCTTTGTTTGTTTGTTGGGTGGACTCCCTCTGAGTCTTTGCTTCCTTGCAGGAGCTGTTGAAGTAGCTTCTTCTACACCTTTCTGTTGTGGAATGTAGAAAGATGGTCAACTCCCTCTGAATATCTGCAAACTTGCAGGAGCTGCTGGAGTGTGCTCCCTCTTGATATTTGCTTCCTGGATTACCTGTCCTTGAACTTATATTCATCCTTGGTCCCTATGCATGCTTATTAGTATCATGATTGTGTTATCCTTGTAATCTCATGCAAAATCATACATTCATTGGTATATTCTCAATACTATAAAAACACAATAATATCAAGCATGTATAGTCATGATCATTTCAAACAGAAATAATAAGTATTAGCATTCAAGGTTTATATAGGACTCTTATGGTTAGTCATAACATATCTAAACCTGTGATTACTCAAACCTATGACTCTTCTGGTTAGTCATAACATTAAATAAGGTAAGACACATAATATGCATAACCCATGATTATTCAAACCTATGACTTCATGAATAAACATCATGAATCATGTCATGCATACTTATATAATAGATCCTATGATATAAGAAACACATGCCTGGTCACCATATTTGCTAGTTATGTCTAGCAATGTGTTCTTGTTCTCTTCAATGACCTGCATAACTCATTAGTTAACTTTTGCAAAAACAAATTATACATACCTCTATGTGATCCATGACTATGGATGAATCTTTGTCTTTATGTCACCATGGCATGTTCAGGTTGTCCCTTCAATTTGTACAAACCTCCCTCTTGCTCTCCAATCACCACTGCATCATCTATGGTCTTTCCCTTTGGCCACATTAGGACTTGGCCATCCACAAATGCAACCCTCATACCTTTTGCATCCAATGCAGAGATGGAGAGTAAGTTCTTCTTGAGCCCAGGTAAATAAAGGACTTCTTTCATCTTCAAAGATTTTCCAGAATCTAGGTTGTAGGAGGATTCACCACTTCCTTTGATTGGGTATTGATAATCATCCCCAAGTTTCACCTTATGGGGTGATTCATGTTCAGATAGGTTTACAAAAGATTCCTTAAACCTAGTCATGTGTTTGGAAGCCCCACTGTCAATTAACCAATCATTACAACCATGGGAGATAGTACCTATGAGAGCAGAGATTAGAACATACTCTTCTTCACTTGATGAGTCATCATCACTTTCTGCCCTAGCTTTCTTCTTTGGAGGTGCATCATCTTCAGCAGCATGAGCATGGAACTTTCTCTTGTTGCCCTTCTTCTTCTTGCTGGAGTTGTTGTTGTAATCCCTTTTGTCCTTGGGACATTCTGAAGCAAAGTGACCTTTCTCATTGCAATTGAAACACCTTAGATCTTTCTTATCTTTGTGATAAGGATGAGAAGATTTCTTCTTGTGATGGGATGGCTCCCTCTTGAACTTTCCTTTCTTGGTGTGTACTGTGAGGGCTTGATCTTCATTCCCCATCTTTTCTTCTCTTGCCACAAGCCATGCTTCTTCTTGAGAACATTCCTCCCACAGTCTACTGAAGGAGATTAATTTCTTTCTTGCATAGATCCCTTGGATAAAAGAGTCCCACGACCTAGGTAGGCCATTCAAAGTGGTCATAACAATTTCACCATTCTCCACCATTTCATCTACAGCTTCAAGTTGTTCCTTGATCTGAGAGACCTTGGAGAAATAGGATTGAATGGTTTCTCCATTCGACATCTTGACCCCTTTCAATTGATTCCGCAAGGTCATCTTCCGATTTATGTTCTTCCCTTCAAATAGCTTGGCCAAAGCGTCAAACATCTCCTTGGGTGTCTTCAAAGATGACACATGAGGTATGAGTTGGTCTTTGATAGAATCAACAATGATTCTCTTTGCTTTGACCAAGTTCTTCTTATGCAATATTTTAGCCTCTTCATCCTCTGGGATAGGGATGTCTTCTTTTATATATGAGTCCAACTCATTCTCTTCCAAGATTAACCCAATCCTATACTTCCAAGCTCGGAAGTTATCATCCCCTTCAAGCTTATCCTCAAGCTTGGTGTGGTGAGACATCTTAAAGAGTAATTCAAATGGAAATAGAAAAGATTTAGGTCTTACCACTTGAAATGCTGAAAACTGGATCTAGTCCCGGATTAGGGTTTGTCGGAAAAACCCTAAAAATTCAAAATGTGAATTTCAACTTTCTGAAAGGATAGAAATATGCGCCTTGATGAGGTGATCAGCTTGGTGTATTCAGAATTTGAGATCAGCAAATCTTTACCCTTCAGATTTGTCCTTTTGTCCTCCTGGGTTCACTACGGAGAGCCCTGAATTAGGGTTTGAGTTTCCCGGAGATCTACCCAGCCAAAAATCTCGATCAAAAGCTCTAAACTTCGATTTTTGCAAGGACCTTCCAGCTATGTCTTCATATTTCAGAAATTCCTATTTTTGTGGAAACCCTAATTTTTAGGGCCAAATCTGAAAATGCTCAGATTTGAATTCTGATTGGACAGATAGATTCTCCTTAATGAGTAGAGTCAATCTTCGATTTTTGCAAGGAGCTTCCAGCTATGTCTTCATATTTCAGAAATTCCTATTTTTGTGGAAACCCTAATTTTTAGGGCCAAATTTGAAAATGCTCAGATTTGAATTCTAATTGGACAGATAGATTCTCCTTGATGATTAGAGTCAATCTACTATATTGCTTTTCCAAAAACTGTGGATAGAAGCCCAATAAACAAGAAACTCAAGTTTCCGTCACTGCAAAATGTCTTCTTCTCAGGTTAGCTCTGATACCATGTTAAATTTTGAGCATTAATTCACAATAATCTAGGATCTTTACTGAGAGAATAACATATACAGTATATCAATGCATAACAATCACAATAAGCATGACAAGCATCACAAGAATCAAAAGCATGAGAGACAAGAGACACAGAGTTTCCGTGGGGAAAACCCTAAGGTGAAAAACCCCACAACTTCCTCAGAGATAGAGAGAGCAATGGCTCAACCAAAGTACAACCAAAATACACTGAGATAGTCTCCTAGTAGCAGATGATCCTCCTCCTCACTAGTGCGCCACTTTCTGAGTGAGAGAAGTGTGACTTTCCGAATGATCAAAATAGAGATCTCCCGATCTCTATTTATACTTAATCTATTTTCCCAGTTACACTATGGGGCCGACTTGTCTATCTAGATATATCCACAATATAATATATATTTCAGGGCCGACCC
The DNA here is from genome assembly GCA_027924585.1 of Larix kaempferi. NCBI lineage: Eukaryota > Viridiplantae > Streptophyta > Pinopsida > Pinales > Pinaceae > Larix > Larix kaempferi. The sequence continues at coordinate 4,005,657 of BSBM01000298.1, forward strand.
CACACATGGTGGTCTAATAACCCATCGGCAAGTACACACACTTGCGACACTTGTCAATCCACATGATGACACTTCCTTATAGAGGAATAACACATCTCTAATAAGGGTACAATAAATATATATGAAATACATTCCGAAGTTACATTTACATCAACACAACACAACAATCACAATTACCTCAGCCAACAATTATAGCCTCTTGCAAGAAAACCCCCTCCTCTGAGGCCTCAGTTGCTTGCATAACCCAATCCTAACCACAACAACAATAAAAAATCTAAACACACTTACACTACTAAGTTGTACAATTATCCCACATATCTTATATCCCATGTGGAGTGTGAAGACATCCATCTTAGATTAGGGAGAGTGCTTAATCAAGGGACTCCTCCAATTATTATAGAACATGACGAAGATGAATTCCAACAACTAGGGATATTACATTCTAAAGAACAATATGGAGATCATTCTCTTGTGACACCACAACCTATTCCTCCGAAAGACTCATACCAACCATATTCTAAAGGGATTTCTCCCTTCATACCCCGATAGGTTAAGCCTACCAAAATCAATCGCTTAGCGTGAGTTTGATTTATCAAGTGAGTTGTGGAATGTGTGCTTCAAAATTCCAGTAATTCAAGCAATTAAGGATGTCCCAATACACACCAAAAATATTAAAGAAATGTGCATTAAGAAACTTGGCATAAAACCAAAGGACGCTCCAACTATTGTTATGATCATCCAATTAGAAGAATTAATGCTTGGGAAAATTTTCCTTGCTAAGTATATGGATCCTAGGATCCCAATCATTGTTGTGCAAATCAATAACACTCGTATTCAAAATACCTATGCTTTTAGGATTAGCAGCTTGATCCACTATTATACCAAAGGTAATTCTAGAGGATATAGTCATATCTATGGATTCATGGGAGTATCCTAATGACTTTTTAGTTCTACAACCAATCTTCCCATTGGGATGTCACCCTCTAATCCCTGGTAGGGTTAGCTACAACTGACACATATGTTGCATCCAAATTGGAAGTATGATCATATCTCATGGAAATTCCACAAATAAATTCACTTTATATCCCCCGTCCAAACCTAGTGCATATCATGAAATCCCTTTATGGGTAGAAGATGATATTAGCAACCATGAGGGCATCCAACAACTAATTACAATTGATAGAGCCCTCTGTTTTAAGGATGAGATAGAGGATTTTATATTAATAGTTGTGTTAGCAACCCTTCTTCTTCCTCTCACTTGATTTTTAAAATTTTGAATTATGTGATGCATTCATATGCTTAGGAAAGTTTTGTGATAGATCCCTTACCTATGATTCCTTGCCATGATACAAAACCCACTAGCATACCTATTGAGATTGAGCCAAAGAAAAACTTGAACATCTACAAAAATAACAACCAGTTAATCTTCTACAAGAGAAAAATGATGCATCTGCATGGGAATGCATAGACATCAGGAGTATTCACCTTGAGTTGTGCACCCACCATATTTACATCAAGGACGAGTCTCAACCTATTTGACAACCTCGATGTCGTATGAACCTAACCTTAAGAGACACAGTTAAGGAGGAGTTATAGAAATTGCTTAGCGTAAATTTTATCTATCCTATTTCTAATAGTTAGTGGGTCTCCCCACTTGTGATAGTACCAAAGAAAAATGGAAAATGGTGGATCTATATTGATTATAGGGAACTAAGCAAGGCTACATCGAAGGACCCTTTTTTTTGTTGTAAAATGCAGAGATAATTTATATTATAATAAAAAAAGGTTACATACACATGATATTTTGTGGTTCTGAGAGCAAACTAGTACCTCTCATAGAGTAGAAAATCGGAAATAGAGTCTTTGAAAATATTCCCATAGATGGGTTGAAATACCTAGACATAGTTACAACCGACCATAAAAACAAAGGACTAAATATGCTTAGTAAAATGAGCAGTGCAAGACAGTAAACTGAAAAACCAAAACAAGGAGACCTAATACTGTAACCATCTAAAAAAATAGCTTGGGTCTGCCATAGAAACCTTATATGTCTGCATCTGCATTTGGGGGGATGGGCTTGTCTTCTATGATGGGGCAAGTTCCAAAGAAGTCATCATCCCAACTCTGTACCGGGAGAGGTTCCGTCTTGCGAGGAGTAGCAGCTTTGCCATCTTCTTTTCGGACCCTTTTGCAGTGCAACATATCAATGGTTGAAGGAATCAAGAAGGAGTCTCCAGTGGGAGGAGCCCCTGTAGCATGACAGATGCAAGAGAGACCGACCCTGATGTGGATCCCAATACAGGGGCTGGGAATGCCGTGGTGACTGCACCAGATGAATCATGCAAAGTGGATCTCGGAGCGTGGACTTCTATGGCCATAACGACGCTTGCACGAAGAGCGCCACCTTTACCTTCCGGGACCTTCGTGTTGTTACCAGGCATGTTGAGATTAGATTCATAGTGGGGAGTGGCTTTGTAGAAGAGAGAAAACTTGCCTCCAATCGTACTGGATTCCATTTTAGTGAGCATATCGTTCAAGAGGACCATGTGCGTCCTGGTATCCATGATGGATAGCTTGGCCATGGTCCAATTGGCGAGCATTTCTTCGACCATGATACCCAACATATTCTTCATAATCCAATAATAGTTGATTTGGCTAACTTGGCTGCCGGAGGAAAGAATTTCAGAAACACGATTTGCTTCCCAATCGTCCACCAGCCTTCCGACAGGAGCAATAATGTTATCGTCGTAGTTGCTGATGGTTTTCTTCTCCTTCTTCGGGGAGGTGGCAATTCGACCAACACCATGACATGATCCAAACTTGGAGGTGCCACGCGGATTAGTCATGGCGTAGTTAGCGTGCACGCAGGAGGGGGAAGACAGAGCATAACTAACAGCCGCGGGAACATACAGGGGATAATCAGGTTGTCTTTTGGACTTTGTAATGCACTTGCTACTTTCCAGCAGGATGTGCTTGGTATCTTTTTTTATCTAATCCATGATTGTGGAAAGATATGTATAAATGATTTTACTGCCTATGGTAACACACTCGATGAGGCCCTAGTAAATTTATAAAAAATTCCTAAAAGATTCAAGGAGACTCACCTCTCCTTGAACAATGAAAATTTCCATTTTCTAATGAATGTGAGTATCATTCTGGGGCATTATATCTCTTTTATAGGAATTGAAGTGGATCCAGAACAAAATGATGTAATCCTAAAGCTTTCGACTTCAAAAACACAAAAAATTGTATGTATTTATTTGGGACATGCTGGTTATTATCAATGTTCTATTGAAAATTTTATTAAACTTGAATCTCCCCTATTTTATTTACTTTCCAAGGATACATAATTTGTTTGGACTAATGAATGTCAATCTTCTTTTGAATATCTTAAAAGGCTACTTTAAGTGGATCCTTTGTTTCGTGGAATTAATTGGTCCATGACATTTCATATCTCAACAAATGCTTTAGATACAACTATTGGAGCAATATTGGGCCAACAAGGAGGTAAGCCTTACACTATTTACTTCATCAACAAAACCCTAGATCTTGCAGAATTGAAATACATGATAACAAAGAAAGATTTCCTTTTTGTTGTTCACTCTATTAATAAGTTTCACCATTATATAACTAGCTATCCTATTTTCATATGCATTGATCATTCTACCATCCATTATCTAATAAAATGATCTATCACTAATGGCATAGTGACTAGGTGGTTTTTGTTACTACAAGAACTTGATGTCACCATTGTTGACAATCCTGGGAAGGATAATGTTGCTCCAAATTTCCCCTCTAGACTTACTAACAATGGTGATGCCTTGTTACACCTAAATCGCGTCATCATGAGTCCTGTATCAACTCCATGCCTCAATCCTTGAAGTTTCCTTGACCAAAAGCACCCAGAGCAAGTTGTTGACCCTTGTGTCCACATTTCCTAGTTGCACTAGTGTAGGTTGTCTTCCAGCAACTAGCGCTAGGGAATTTATGGCGCATAATGTCAACTGACAGGATGGGCCGGTGGCTCAGGTTTCCCTTATGCAGCTTGCGCTACCCCCTTCCTAGCGCCAATTTCCTTCATGCAGGGTGCGCTAGGGTTGGTTAAATTGGATAAACAAGAGCTTCGAGCGACTTCTCTAAGCATGGTGAGGTGGAATTCTATCCCTAATTGATAGGTGAGTTGTCCTTCGGTTCCCTAACCTCAAGGAAGGATCCCTTAGACTTATCCCATTAATCCTCATCCTTTTCTATCCATTTGGTCTTATAAATATGAAGCTCCTCCCCATTGGAAAGGGAGGAAGGTCTATAGTACTCTCATGCTGGTGGAATTATCTTAGGTGATCCTTGTTCATCTTTGGGAGTCTTACTTCATCCTTGGAGGATTTGTTTTGGCTTGTTGGAAGGAAGGTTGTGACATTAAGTCATGGGTTATAACGTTCTCTCTTATTGTACTCTCCTTTATTACTGTTAATACAATCTCTTGCCATATGCATTACTATGTTGTTAATGTTTAGAGCTTACTTCCTTAACTGTTAGATTAGATCAATCATATGCGATATATGATTTTATTGTTTGTTTGTGTCTACTCATTCAACCGGGCTTTGCAGCTGCAGATATGAAGGTTCTGGAGCGTTGGATGAAGGAAGGGAAATAGGGAATTGCGAATATCAGGTAAGAGACCTACTTGTTACTTTACACTTGTATTGATCTAGGGAAGTTGATTATATTATGTATTTATTTGTTCTAGATCTAGTTGGACTAGGGAGATCTAGCCTTTAAGTCCGCTTAGGTAGATTGTCCGAAAAGAAATCTGGCGACCATACTGGGGAGTATTTTAGCTTTGATTTCAGCTTGAGTGTGATTCCATTGATTTCTTAGTGATCCATTTCTTAGCCTCCTGAACCCCCCACCCACCATCAGATCTTATCATTAGAGAGTTTGTTGGCTTACCCTGGTTCTTTTAGGATCAGTATCAGGTCATTTGTTTTTCATTTTTTGGAGATCTTCTGTTTATTTGCTATTGATTATTCTCTCGACGCACCTGGGATGTGCATCCTGTGCGCCACTTCCCATCTGGAACTTTTGCTTTGTGTTCAATCTACGCCACAAGCGCTATTTCCTTTCATACAGACTGCGCCACTGGCGCTTTTCCCGTGTAGATAAAGTGCACCAGGCGCTCTATAGTATATTGACAAAGTGTGCCAACCCTTTAAGCTTGGTGCTTGGTACAAAATCCTCTCCAAATTTTGTTTTTGATATGATTTAAAAGCCTCTGTGTACTGCATCTTCTAGTCACAGACCTATTTACTCAGCTTGCTCGTGTTTGGATTTTTTTTGTTGATTTTTGGGTTCCATTTGGTCAAGTGAGAGATTCGATGGTGGCGGGAAATTTCAATCCCCCACGTTCATCCGCTCGATCTTGCATTCCCTGATCACCTTATGAAGTATATTCAGTGTGTTAGATCTGATTCCAAACCCTTCCTGCACTTATCCATTTAGTTTTGGTTGCATTTGATTGATTTTGAGTGATTTGAGTGTCTTTGAACCCATTTGGGTGCTTAAAATTTTTCTTTGAGAGTTTATGAGTCATTGGAGTGATGCGATCAATCTCTTGTTTTTTTCTATTACATCTGAAAAACATAATTATTATCATATTTTGTTTTGATATATGTATTGAAAAAATCAAAAGTGCTTCATTTTATCTATTTTCAAGATCTTGTGGAAATTGTCATAGAATTGTTTCGTGCTTTGGAGTTCATTGTTTACCAATCTTTGAGAAGTTTGACAAGAAAATCAGTTGATTATATTTTTCTTAGTTATGAGTCTTTCATCTCTTTGAAAAAATGAAGTGAATTCAAGCTCTTGCAAAGTATTTCAAATTTGAAACGTTCTATGCACTTTTGGTCTTGTTGTGCTTTTTAGCTCATCATTGCGGAAATTGAGAGTTAGTACATTCTAAGCAGAAATCCTCCTTTTCATCATTACTTAGATTCATTCTAGCTTGAAAAGATAAAAAAAGAAGGAAAAAGTCTTGATTTGGTGTGTTGTTATTTTTGTGTTTTGTTGGAAAAAACGAAAAGAGTGCTTTCAATCATCTTTGGTAGATTTTTGAACTTTTTGGGATTTCTTATTTTTTGAGACCATTGGAAAAAGAGATTTCTCCTTACCTTAGATAGAATTCATCGAAATAAAAGGAAATGTGCACGTTCATGTAGCTAGGGTTGCATTATTTTTAAATTCTTGTCTACACCTCATACATTCACCTAACCGCATAAGATAAAATTAATCGGTAGCGTTAGGTTAAAATTTACTAGTAACTTGTGTGATAAGTTAGTGATGTGTTTCGGCGTCATAAAACGTGGCAGCTGTTGTTATCTTCCTGCACTGCATCCCGGGGGCATGCAGTTCTTCCATGTACCAACTGGTATATCGAAGGCTCTTTCAAGTACCCTTGGGTATATCGAAAGGCACTTCACGTACTCGGTAGTATATCAGAAGGTTCTTGTCGTACGGTTTTGCATTAAACAACACCACTAAGGATTTGAACTCCCATGTACCTTGAGTATATTGGGAGACTCTCCTAGGATTCCTGAAACCAACCGAGTTAACCATTTGGCCATCTTGGCAGAGCAATACACTGAGAACAACACTTGGGAATTTACTATGCACGTGCTTCTAGGTAGTCGGGTTATACCATCAGGGGTACGGTCCCAATCCTCCTTGGTTAGTATGTTGAAAAATTGGGCTAAGTATAACTATTGGACCCTGGGGTATATCCCGAGCTGCAAAGCCTTGACAATCCTGTGAGGTTCCATACTTTTGAATCCACACCTGTCACATAAGTTTTCTTGTGGCCTTAGTTTGTGTATATTTTGGATTGCTTTTCTTTCTATATAGAAGACACTTAGGAGAAATTCTGCTTCATTCATTTTGGATGAATAAACTTTGAGAAGATCACGTAGAATTTTAAACTTGCCACCTGAATATCCCCTTAATCAGGAGGTATGTTCTAGGGAAAACATGGATCAACCAGTTATTGTCATGTCACCTAAAGAAGAAAACTCCACCATGGAGTTGGGAGTGAAATTTTCACTTCCCTTGAGTCCACCAATCACTGATCCTCCAAGTTCTGTGACCATGAGACCGTCTGCTTCACAAGACACATCTTTTCACCATTCGATGGAAGGAGAAACTGGGGCTATAGAATGGTACAATCAACCCCAGGATGGCCCTGTATCTACAACTTTTGGTCCATCTGCATCCTTTTGGGAAACCACTCTAGGTAAACAATGGGCTCATTTCGCCACACTTCCGTCTGCAGAAACCAAACCTCCTCATTGGGTTCCCAATGATGAGATATTGGCTCCATTCTATGATCACATCGCTCAGTTACGCCAATTTGGCGATTCACTTCGGCGCCAAAGTCTCTCACGGAGAAGAAACACCTTGGAAGTGCCCATGTATCAACATATCCCAATTCGTTCTCTATCTTTCACTTCACCGGAAACACCTATACATAACGTGACCACTTACGAACCTAGTCAACCCTCGTTTCCTACAAGTACACCTCTTCATTAGGAGACCAATTCCATACCCCAGGTGACTCAAAACATTGAAGGGAAATTTTCAAACATCCCTCATACTACTACTGGAATGCTACCCCTCCCTCCCCCACCCCAAAATTCGAGGGGAGGATACTCTTTACCTCTTAATTTTATCACGAGTAGTGTTCCTCCACTAGTAAGTAACCATCAACCTATTGCGAGTCAACCATCAACAAGTGGTCAAAACATTGTTACTGGGGGGGAAACCCCTGTTCGCTAGCCATAATATGAGTGGAGGGCTTCCAACTGGTCATTCCGTTGGCAGCTCCTTACGAGTTTTGGGACCTACCATGGGATTACATCATGGTGGGGGACCATCCAACCTAACTCAATCAATATGGAGTCATATGTATCCAGGTAATTTCAACCCCGCGTCAGGACAATACCATCCGAGGAACATATTCCCAGGGTACCTTATCCTGAAAAATCAAACACTCCATGGGGACATCACAATGTTATGCCAATTGGACTCCCACCAAGCTTTCCTCACGTCCCACCACCCCCACAACCATTTGGTCCACCTCCACTTCCTTCCGGAGGCAACGAACCCCCAACTCATTCTGGAGGGGGTGGATCTCCACCTTCTTGTGGAGTCCCACCTCATTCTAGAGGCAGCGGCCCACCCTACTCTGACAGAGGAGGTGGAAGTCAACCCCCTTCTGGAAGCGGAGTATTTCCACCTTTCGACGGAGGCCCACCTTATTACAGAGGCGGCGGACCACCTTATTCCGGCAGCGGCAGACCCCCACCTTCTAGCGGAGGAACACCCTATTCTGGTGGAGGAGGTGAAGGACCCCCTTATTCCGGTGGCGGAGGACCCTCACCTTTTGGAGGAGGCCCAACCTATTCCGGCGGAGGAGTAGGAGGACCCCCTTATTCCGGCAGCGGTGGAGGACTCCCACCTTTCGGTGGGGGCCCACCTTATTCCGACGGAGGAGGACCCCCACCTTCCAGTGGAAGACCACCCTATTATGGAAGTGGACCACCATCAGGTCCACCACCCAACCTAGGCGACCCACCCTCTTATGGCCAATTCCCTATGGGAGCACCTTACAATCAGTTGATTCAAGGTCCTACTAGTACGCAAATGCCATATTAATACTACCAGTATCCGCAGCCAAAACAACAGCTATCATTTCTGGCTACTTTATATCTTCCAGACCTGTCTCGTTTGACTAACAATCCCATCCATCATCGTTATAATTGGCCACCCATTTCGATTAAGTTACCTTCTGATATTCCAAATTTTGATAGCAAGCCCGATGAAGACCCGAAGAACCATGTGATGACATACCATCTATGGTGCTCATCCAATTCCTTGATGGATGATTCGATTCGTCTGAGATTATTTCAAAGGAACCTCACCGATACAGCGTCCAAGTGGTACATTGAACTACCACCGCACTCATTTCCTGACTTTCATTCTTTAGCTATGTCATTCCTCACTCATTTCCAGTTACCCATCCGTTATGAAACTGGTACGAACATACTGACTTCTCTCCGCCAGACAACTGCAACTCATATATCCGATCATAGTCACGAGTGGCAGAGGAGAAAAAGTCTCATTAAATCTCCCATTCCAAACCAATTATTAGCTGACTGGTTTATGAAGTCTCTTTTACCCACCATATCTATATATGTCGCTATGGGTGGGGCCGTCACTGAAGAACAAGCTATCGCTCCTGCCCACTACTTAGACCTTTTCTATGCTCAATCTGGCACTTTGTATGATATTGTTTGTAACGCCCCCCCCTGCCTACGACCCTGCAAAACCGCTTTAGGGACCTCATGATGACATCATTATTGGTTCCGTACACTCCCAACCTTCTACTCAAACCAGTGGATCGTCGAACCACCATGGTTCTTCCCAACCCGCGCCACAAGCTTGCAGCAACACCACCAAGTCACCCACTCCTGATCCCACCAAGGAGGTGAATTCTATTCATTCAAGTTAGCCTCAGAAATCCGGTGGGAAGAAGAAGACCGGAGACAAATCCAAGAAGTAGTCCAATTAGCAGGAACATAAGAACCCTCCCGAAGACATGAAACAAAATTGGAAGGTCAAGTATCCTTGTTTACTGTGTGGTGGTGACCATTTCAACAAAGAATTCCCACATAGAGACGAAGTGAAGAAGTTTCTTAAGGGAAAATCCACACCCGCGGTTCTCAATGATTCCTTCCCCACCCAAAACCAACAAATGATTACCCAACCCCCTCTTTCTCAAGAAGACACAACCTCCACCGTGCATGTTCTCATGATGCGTAGTGAAACGGTTAACCTAAATACTCGATCGCGATCATACAACAAAGTCCTTGATAAGGAATCCACTGGAAGTAATACTGAAAAATATTCTGCCTCTACCTCAGACATTTCCGCACTACAAGGTTCTCTCACCATTGAGAAACCTTTATTAGATTCAGTGTTGCGTCCACCTAAGAGCACGATTAGAAAAGCAGTTTTCAATCCTAATGTTCAGGCAGCTCAGAACTATAACATTGTAAAGGACTTGGCACAAGCTTCTTGTGCCATGTCGACGTTAGAAGTCTTGCAGAACTATCCCAATCAATGTAAGACTCTTCTCGCTGCCATTGGCACGGTAGACCCGGATTCCTCAAATACGATCATGTTTAAACTTGAGTATTTTAAACCAAGGATTTCCCACCAGTTGGCTTTCCAAATTTCCACAAAGGTTGTTGGGAAGATGATCCATCGTACTGTGTTAGACAAAGGTGCCTCCACCTCGGTAATGTCGTTATCCTATTAGAGAGCCATCGACTCTCCTGAGTTAAACCGTTCCCCTACTACCCTGAATGCATTCGACGGTCGTGGTTTCCAACCTCATGGGCTGTTACAAGCCTTAGCAGTAGAGTTGGGGGATAATAATGTGACCATTAATGTGGAAGTAGTCTCTGCCCCATTGGACTATAATCTCTTTCTTGGTCGTAACTGCTTTTATGCCATGACTGAGGTCGCATCATCTGTCTTTTGCATTATGCAATTCCCCCATCAAGGTCGAATTGTCACCATCAACCAATTGGAATTTTGTACACCATACATCGCTACTCATCTTGGCGAAAATGTCCCTTTGTTAGGACAATCTTCACAGCCATATGATAGCATGGGGGTCGGCCTCATAAAATATTCACCTCTTATGGGCGCCTTTCCAAGCTTGGATCCCCTAACCATGTTGCCACGGTGAACATGATCTCCTCCATGATTCCATCATCTTCCAACTCTATAGATCAATGGCTTGTGCCTGATGCAGCCACCATGAATTTGATTGGAGATACCATGCATCTCTCACCAGTTGAAGCTACTTATGAGTCTATCCAGTCAGCCCCTGAGGACCACTTGGTCGTGGCCTCTATGTCTCGTTCTCTGCAGCGGACGTCATCCTCACTAGATCCTCTACTCCGGACTTTCAATTCTGCTGAGTCCATTATGGATATTATGAGCACGGATGAACCCCCGTGGGAAGACCTCCACCATCGATCATCTTTCCTAACCTCCTTGGATTCCATGGAGAACGCTATCACAACCATTTTTACACCATATTTCTATCATTTCCCGCACTCACCGATCCTCACTCGCGATACGGTTACTGAAGGAAACATGGCGAACATCACACCCACCATCCCGATTGACATCTCGGTTACTCCCGGCATCGTGGAACATATCTGCATCGGCCAGAACTACTCTCCTAATGAGCTCACCACATTAACGACCTTATTCAAAAAATTTCGTGACGTCTTCGCATGGACCTATGAGGAAATGCTCGGGATCGATCCTACCATTTTTGTGCATGAGATCGAAACCTATCCTTACGCTAAACTTGTCCACCAAAAGTTGCGACTAGTGCACCCTTGAAAAACTGCTGCAATTAAAGCTGGAATTGAAAATCTCTTGAAGGTCGGCTTCATCTATCCTGTTACTTTAACAAAATGGGTCTCCAATGTTGTCCCTGTGGCCAAGAAGCAAGGTACTATTAGGGTTTGTATCGATTATAGAGACCTGAACAAGGCTTGTCCTAAGGACAACTACCCTACCCCCCTTCATCGATCAGATCATCAACAATTGAGCCTGGAGCATCATCTTCTCATTTATGGATGGATTTTACGGTTATAATCAAATTGAGATCCACTTGGCCGACCAACATAAAACTGCTTTCATTTTCCCTTGGGGTACGTTTGCTAATCGTAAACTCCCTTTTGGCCTCAAAAATGTTGGTGCTACATTCTAGCGGGCTATGTCGTACGCTTTTCATGACGTGAAGGACTTTGTGGAGCCCTATATCGACGATCTCCCTGCTCATTCACAGCATCGCGAGTTCCACGTCGACCATATGAAGGCTGTATTCCTCAGATGCAGGCGGTATAACATCCATCTGAATCCTCACAAGTGCACATTCTGCTTCGAATCAGGATGTCTCCTAGGTTTCATCGTCTCAAAGGACGAGATCCGCATTGATACCTTGAAGGTGGAAGCCATTGTTTCTCTCCCACCTCCCACTGATATCACGAAACTACAAAGTTTCCAAGGGAAGGAAACCAACCTACGACGTTTTGTATGTAATTTCTCTCAAAAGACACAGGGCTATATGCGATTGCTGAAGAAGTACGTCCCTTTCATCTGGGACGACCAAGCCCAACAATCCTTCGACAACTTGAAATATGGCATTATTCACGCCCCTGTGCTCCAACCGCCTAATTACTAAACGGATTATATCCTTTATTTTTCCGCTCCTGCCACCACGATCGCCATGGTATTGGTCCAGGAAGACGATAATGCCTAGGAACATGTGATATACTACCTGAGAAAGGGTCTTATTGACTCTGAAACTCGTTATTCACATGTCGAGAAACTCACTCTCACAGCAGCCATTGTTGTCCAAAAGTTCTACCACCACATACTATTCTGCACCACTACCATCATTGCCAACTCGAATCCCATGTACCACGTCTTTACATGTCAGGTGCTCAGGGGTAAGTATTCACGCTGGATCGTGATACTTTAGGAATTGGATCTCCTCTTTGAGAAGGCCAAGTCAAAGAAATCCTTGGTTTTGCGGAGTTCATTTGCAATCTTCCTCATGTTGATTAGGGAACTGAGCCCATCGAATCTCTCCCATATGAGTCGTTGTTTCTCATTAGCATGTCTGACCCGTGGTATGGAGATATCACATTATATATTCAAACCCAACGGTTCAACCCTCAACTATCTCGTGACGACCGTCATCTTATATGCCACCACGCCAAGTACCACTTGATCATCGGTGATACCTTGTATCGTCGTGGTGTTGAGTCCATCCTTCGACATTGTTTAACACACGAGGAGGCTGAACATGTACTGAATGACTGTCACTCCGGGGCTTGTGGCGGTCATCTTTATGGGATGGTTACAACCAAGAAAATACTACAGGTAGGATACTACTGGCCTTCGATATTCAAAGACTGTATTGAGGCCGTTAAGAAGTGTCCCCCATGCTAGCACTTTAAATTCAAAAAGCGCTCACATCCAACCCCTTCACATTCGGTTATTGTCGTCTGCCCCTTTGCTAAGTGGGGCATAGATTTCATGCACTAGAAGCCAACCTTGGTCGGGGGCATAGTTACATCATTGTAGCCGTTAACTGTTTTACTAAATGGGCCGATGCTATTCCTACGTGCAATGAAGACGGAAAAACCGTTACACTCTTCATGTTCAATCATGTCATTGCGTGATTTGGAGTCCCGCAAGCCGTCGTCACTGATCACAGATCTCATTTTCAAAACAAGATGGTAGATGAATTGAGCGCTAGATTGGGTTTTCACCATGAGAACTCAACCCCATACCACCCACAGTCCAATGGACAAGTAGAGGCTATCAATAAGGTCTTGAAAACCATGATTCAGCGCATGGTAGGTACGCACAAGTCAAACTGGCATAACATGCTCTTTTCTGCCCTATGGGCATATAGGACCTTCGTGAAGACTGCCACTGGGTTCACACCTTTACAACTAGTTTACGGATTAGAGGAAGTTCTACTGATAGAGTGCGAGATTCCATCACTGAAACTTGCATTAGAACTTCTCCCAAACACCACTACCGAGGAAGAACAATTCCTTCACTTGGAAAAACTCGACGAGACCCGCCACAATGTTGCTCTTTTCAACGAAGTGCATAAGAAACACATTAAATCCCAGTATGATAAGTCAGCCAAACCTTGTATCTTCAATGAGGGGTATTTGGTCCTTATGTATGACCAAAAACATCAAAAGCTAGGTTCAGGCAAGTTTGAGTCCATGTGGCACAGGCCATACGTCGTAAAATGTGCCTTGGAGAAGGGAGCATACGAGCTTGAAGATTACGATGGGATATCTCTAGGAGAGACTCGCAATGGGCTCTACCTGAAGAGGTACTACACCTGAGTCTTTCACGCATTAGTATCTTTTATAGACTATACATGGTTTGTGTTTTGTGTGGTGTGACACTTTGCTTTAGTGTGTTAGGATCTTGGTTTTACGCTTATATCATGTTCTTCCTGCATGTGCAGATGCAAACCTATTTTGGATTCGCTGACGGCGCTAGCCAGCATACCCGCAGCCTCACTTCGGAATCCTGGGTACTTTATTCCCCTACCGGTGAGCTCATTATTTCGGGAGGGGATTGTCTAGGGTACACAACCAACAATGCCGCAGAGTATCATGCAGTGATTGGAGTCTTAACCGATGCTCTTTCCCTCGGTATGGACTACATTGTCGTCCACCTCGACTCACAATTAGTGGTCTTCCACCTTAACCGTGTCTACATCATCCGTGATCCCACGTTACTCCGTCTTTTTTTACGAGTACGTCTCATACATGCATCAACCATTAATCAACCAATGTCAACCAATAACAACCAACAATATCAAACAACATACATCGACCACTCAAACATCATACATCGACCATATCAATCATTTCAAATAGTTACCATTTAACATAACATTATATATATAATTATTATCACACGACGATCGATATAATATCCATATATTAATAATATGTGTATACAACCAACAACATCATGCAAACATTACTAATGTTGTACTTATGTAAACACTCAACACATACACAATCATAAATCTTTCCTGCATACATACTTCATGAATAGCAATGTTATACATACTTTGATGGAAATCACATCTAATCCCCATATACTAACCATACATTACATTATTAATTATTTACACATAGCACACTACTTATACTATCAACTAAAGTAAATACATAGTCACTTCAAACAACCAAACATCCTGCCACCAAAATATTCTAACATTCTGCAATAAAATAATTACTAGCTATACAACACACAATCATACAGTCATACCATACACCATATTTACTATTACTATGTATTATTCTATACATACACCCATTTTGTCTACATGCATATTTAATTCTTCAATCATATATTATATTATTACTAATCATATACACATTATATTAGTCATATAACTTATATATCTTATATTTTATACACCTGTACAATTATTATGTTATACCATAATATCCATACAATTACAACGATATAATTACTTAATCCAATACTATCGTATTAAATATGCATTATAAGATAGATACTAACATAATACTTCTAATCACGTTATACTTCCTAATACTTCCAAAAATTTCCAAATATTCCCAAATACTTCCAAATACTTTTGAATATCCCAAATACTTTCTAATCACGCTATACTTCCAAATACTTCCAATTTTTTCCAAATATCCCCAAATACATCCAAACACTTTTGAATATTCCCAAATACTTTCAAACACTTCCAAATACTTCCAAACTTTACACTTACTTCATTACATATGTTCACATTTGTACATATAGTATATACGCAATAGCATATACACGTAATACTAATAATTATTGCATATTTTAAAATACATATTACAACACACTGACACACACACATATACATATACTTTTAACAGTTATATATATACCACACATATTATATATATATATATATATATATATATATATATATATATTATCAAGCCATATTAATATTAATAATATGGTTTATATACGTCGATCGACGTATATCAAACACATTTAAATGTGTGGCCTATATATGCCAATCGACGTATATAAGCCATATTATTAATATTAATATACATATACTTTTAACAGTTATATATATACCACACATATTATATATATATATATTATCAAGCCATATTAATATTAATAATATGGTGTATATACGTCGATCGACGTATATCAAGCACATTTAAATGTGTGGCCTATATATGCCAATCGACGTATATAAGCCATATTATTAATATTAATATGGCTTGCTAGTTGACGGTCGGCCTGAGAGGAAGGATTGTTGAGTTTTAATTATTATTTATTATAATGATTAAATAATAATTATTATAATTATAATTAATAATATTAATTAAAATTAAATAATAAGAAATAATATGGTTAATAATAATAATAATAAAATATAAAGGTTAACCATGGTTGATCATGTTTGGTTGACCACAAATGGAAATTGTTAAGCATGGTTGACTATGGTTGACCATTATTAAGCATGTTTGAATTTGCTTGACCAAAGTCAACCATGGTTTACCAAAGTAAATCAATGGTCAACTTTGGTTGACCGTGGTCGACCATGGATGACTTTGGTTAACATTGGTTGTCTTTGGTTGTCCGTGGTTGAACATGGTTGACTTTGGTTGACCATGGTTGACTATGATTAACCCTGGTTGACCATGGTTGTCAATGGTTGACTCTGCTTGATATTGGATGATTTTGGTCGACCATGGTTGACATTGGTCAACCATGGTTGACCATATTTGAATTTGGTTGACCATTGTTTGACATGGTTCACCATGGTTGACTTTGGTTGAACATGGTTCACCATGGGTGACTATGGTTAACTATAGTTGAATTTTGTTAACCTTGGTTGACTTTGGATGACCATGGTTAACCATGGATAACTTTGGTTAACCATGGTTGAATATGGTTGACTTTGGTTGACCATGGTTAAATATGGCTAACTCTAATTAACCAGAGTTGACTTTCGTTGACCATGGATAACCATGGTTGACTATGGTTGATAGCGGTTAACAATGTTTGATCATGGTTGACTATGGTTGACCCTAGTTGACCATGGCTAACTATGTTTGATAATGGTTGAATTTGGATGTTCATGGTTAAACATGGTTAACCATGGTTGAATTTGGTTGACCATCATTCACTATGATTTACCATGGTTTACCTAAGTTGTCATTGGTTGAATATGCATGATTATGGTTGACCATGGTGGACGATGTTTGACCATGTTTGACTTTGGTTGACCATGGTTTAACATGGTACACCATGGTTGACTTTGGTTGAACACAAGTGACCATGGGCGACTATGGTTGACTATAGTTGACTTTGGTTAACTTTGGATGACCATGGCTAATGGTGGTTGAACATGGTTGACTATGGTTAACCTAAGTAGGCCGTGGTTGAATTTGGTTGACCATGGTTACCCACGATTGATTATGGTTGACAATGGTCGATGATGCTTAACCATGGTTGACCATGGCTCACTATAGTTTCCTATGGCTAACTATGGCTAACTATGGTTGACCATGGTTGACTATAGTTTCCCATTATTGGTGATGGTTGACTTTGATTGATTTTAATATCATATGGTTTACTTCAGTTGATTTTAATATGATATGGTTGATCAATTCGCTTGATCATGGGTGACACAAGGGTTGACTTCAAAATCATATGGTTTATTATAATTCCACTATTGTATGACCGCTATTGAATTTGGTTGAATATGGTAGACTATTGTTGACTTTGTTTAACTATGGTTGACTTTAGTTGATCGTGGTAAACTTTGGTTTACTATGGTTGAGTTTAGTTAACCATGGTTTACTTTTGCTTAACCATGGTTGACATTGATAGGATTTTGGTTAACCATGGTTGAATTAGGTTTATTTTTTGTTGATAATGGCTGACCATGGTTGAACAAGCTTGACTTTGTTTGACCATGGTTGAATTTTGGTTGACCATGGATAACCATGGTTGAATTAGGTTGATTTTGGTTGACTATGGTTAACCATGGTTTACTTTGGTTAACCATAACTAAATTTGGTTGAATTTGGTTGACTATGGTTGACAATGGCTTACTTTGGTTGACCTTTTGTTTCACCATAGTTGACTTCTTGTTGACCATGGTTGACTATGGCTAATTATGGATAACCATGGTTGACTTTGGTTGATTTTTGTTGATTATGGTTGACCATGACGTACTTTGGTAAATAATAACTAAATTTGGTTGACCATAGTTGACTTTTTGTTTGACGATAATTGACTTTGGTTAACCATGGAAGACCATGTTTGACTACGATTGAACATGGTTGACTTTGGTTAACCATGGCAGACCATGTTTGACTACGATTGAACATGGTTGACTTTGGTTGACCATAGTTGACTTTGGTTGACCATGGTTAACATTACTTGACTCTGATTTACTATGGATGACTTTGGTTGACCATGGTTGACGTTATGGTTGACTTTTGCTTAACCATGGTTCGCATTAGCTAACCATGGTTGTTATTGGTTGGAATTTGGTTAACCGTGGTTGAATTTGGTTTACTTTGATTTATTTTTTGTTGACAATGGTTGATCTTGATTGACCATGCTTGACTTTGTTTAAACATGATTGACTTTTGGTTAACCATGGTTGACTTTGGCTGACTCTGGCTAATTATGGCTAACTATGTTTGAATTTGGTTGACTATGGTTGACCATGGTTGACTTTGGTTTACCATAGTTGAATTTAGTTGTATTTGGTTTACCATAACTGAATTTAGTTGTATTTGGTTTACCATGGTTGACTTTAGTTGACCATGGTTTACTTTGGTTGAGCATGGTTAACTATTTGTTCGACCATAGTTGACCATGGTTGTCTTTGGTTGACCATGTTTGACTATGACTGACCATGGTTGACTTTGGTTCACCACAGTTGACTTTGGTTGACCATGGTTGACTTTGGTTTACTATGTTTAACTTTGGTTGACCATGGTTGACTTTTGCTTAACCATGGTTGACAATAGCTGACCATGGTTGAATTTGGTTTACGTTGGTTTATTTTTTGTTGACAATGGTGAGACCATGATTGACCATGGTTCACTTTTGGTTGACTTTGGTTGACCATGGCTAACTATGGTTGACTTTTGGTTGATTTTGGCTCACTATGGTCGACCTTAGTTGACTTTGGTTAAGCACGGTTAACTTTAGTTGACCATGGTTGACTTTTGTTAAACTTTAGTTGACATTATTTTTACATGGTTGACCGTGGAAGAGCATGGTTGACTTTAGTTGATTTTGGTTGTTTGAGAATGATTGACTTTGGTTTACAATGGTTGAATTTGGTTAACCATGGTTTCCTATATTTAACCATGGTTTACATGTAGATGAAGGATAAACAACCAGTAATTACAAGTAGGCATGGAGAACAAGTAACATAAAGCTTATTTGTGAAACTTAATTTGTGGCTTATTGGTGTTCACCGACCAAAAGCAAGGATAATTTTAGGGGCAAAATTTAGCCCATGGGCTTATTTTCGATGTTTTTTTCCAAAAAAACATTCGCCAATTTGCGTTTTTTGAAGCCACATTTCACCCAATTTTGTTGGGGTAAATTTTTTTCACTCTAAAAATCGCCAAATTATTATATAAACTATATAAAATCCTTAGAAATTGAAATAACTTTAGAAAAATATCGCCAAATATTTTATAGTTGACATTTTAAGAATTGGTAAGATTCACCAAGATTTATACACTTTTAAATAAGTATGGGTCCTTAAAATTATCCCTGACCAAAAGAAGTTAAGTGGTTGTGCTAATATATATTTTGTGTCTATATGAACAAAAATATCATTAGAGTTTGTTTTTATAAGTATGTTTTTAATGGAACACATTTCATTGTCGTATTGATTATTTAAAATCAATGAATATATATATATATATAATTTAATTTTTTAGTTTGTTGGATGTGGTTTAGTAGTGATTTTGGGGAATTGTAGTGATAAATATATCCAAATTCACATTTCATGGACATGGTCCATACTCAAGGGTGTTGCATGTGGATTCATATTAATGTAGATTTGAAATACAAAATGTGGTATTCTTAACTTATGAGTGGAAGAGAATTATGAAGGTTCTTGTATATCATTATTGATATTGATATATATCTTTAAAGTGAAAAACCACATTCTGTATATATATAATAGGATAGAATGAATTGTTTTCACTTGTAAAAAATATTTGTATTTACTTAAAAAATACATGGTTGACTTTGTTTTACAATGGTTTACCATTGTTGACTTTGATGGCCATGGTTGACTTTGGTTGAATTTTGGGTAGTCATTGTTGACTTTGGTCGACCATGGTTGACTATCATTGATTTTGGGAAACCATGGTTGACTTTAAATTGATATCATTTAAAAAACACACATATTTATAGATTTTTTAATATGTTTACATATATTTTTATAATAAATGATCTTGAATTAATTGACTTAATTTACAACTAAAATTGATGAGAAAAGTGAAAATGATATGATTTAAAAAAAAACATAGACACATTTCTTATCATGTTTGCAATTATTATTTATGAATGTGTATACTGTATTATTTTCTAAAACATGTTAAAATCTATCTTTTAATATTTTCAAATTAAATCAATTCAATTACTTTACCACTAAATATAGTCCCTATTGAAATGTAACATTGTATACTTTTATAATTTACATGTTATAGTGGATGTTGCAATGTAAATTTGAATTACTTGTAATATAATGTAAATTGGGAAAAACACATATTTTTTATAATGCTTATGTAATTTTTTTATAAATTTATATATTGTAATTTTTTGTAATTTATATATTTATATATATTATTTTTTTTCTAAAACACATTACAATATAAATTTTATATTAAAAATAAAAATTCATTTTTAATATTTTCAAACTAAATCATTCCAAATTCATATACTTTCATAAATATAAACCATATTAAAATGTGACATTATAGAGTTTTTACTATAATTTAAATGTTATATTAAATATTCCAATGTAAATTTGAATTACTTTTACTATATGAATTTTTAAAAAATATATAATTTTAATTACATAATTTTATAATGATTACATCATGTTATTTTATTTCATATTTATATAATTATCTTTTTATAAACAATAACTATTTACATAATTTTATTTTTATAATTTTTAAAGAGTTATATTTATATTATTTAACTTTTTTTTATTACACTTTTATTATTTATCTTATTTATAAATGTAATATAGTGTATTATTTTCTCCTTTGAACTTTACTTCATTTTCTCTTTTATTACAGCTTTATTATTATTTATCTTATTTATCTCATTTCTCAAGTATAATTGTAAAACCTATTCTAAATTATTATTTCTTTAATCTATTTTCTATGTTAATCATAATCATCACTTTCACTAAAACCAAAATATTTAAGGTAGTGTTATGGCATTAATGACCTTTTCTTTTATTATTAATTTAATTTTTGTAATTTTTAATTTTTTACAAATTCAAGAAAAAATAGTTTTCGTATTCATAAAGTTAGTTTTCTGTTATGATAAATAATTTAATTTTTGTAATTTTTAATTTTTTACAAATTCAAGAAAAAATAGTTTTCGTATTCATAAAGTTAGTTTTCTGTTATGATAAATTTATCTGATTAATAGTTTCTAAACCTTGTTGTCTTTTACATACTAAGAAGAGCACACTCACGTCTCATCAAGCCTAATCCTTTTTACTTTAAAAGCTCTTTCGCCATGAATACTGTGTGTACTCAGGGTTTGAACATTTTTTTTTTACAGTTTTTCAAATTAAAGAATTTTTTTTTTACAGTTTTTCAAATTAAAGAAATTTTCGTCTTATTGAATGTAATATAGTGTATTATGAACATTTTTTTTTTACAGTTTTTCAAATTAAAGAAATTTCCGTCTTATTGAATGTAATATAGTGTATTATTTTTTCTTTTGAACTTTACTTCATTTTTTTTTAATCACATTTTCCTTTTTATGACAGCTTTATTATTTATCTTATTTCATCTCATTTCTCAAATATAATTTTAAAACCTATTCCAAATTATTATTTCTTTATTCTATTTTCTATTTTAATTATAATCATTTCTTTTATTAAAACCAAAGTATTTAAGGTAGTGGTATGGCATTAATGACCTTTTCTTTGATTGTTAATTTAATTTTTCACATTTACTCTTTTATCACAGCTTTATTATTGATCTTATTTCATCTCATTTCTCAAATATAATTTTAAAACCTATTCCAAATTATTATTTCTTTATTCTATTTTCTATTTTAATTATAATCATCTCTTTCATTAAAACCAAACCAAAGTATTTAAGGTAGTGGTATGGCATTAATGACCTTTTATAATTTTAAAACCTATTCCAAATTATTATTTCTTTATTCTATTTTCTATTTTAATTATAATCATCTCTTTCATTAAAACCAAACCAAAGTATTTAAGGTAGTGGTATGGCATTAATGACCTTTTCTTTGATTATTAATTTAATTTTTGTAATTTGTAATGACCTTTTCTTATTCATAAAGTTAGTTTTCTGTTATGATAAATTTATGGGATTAATAGTTTCTAAACCTTGTTTTCTTTTACATACAAATTGTTTTAGCAATCAAGTATATATATACATATATATAGATTTATAAGATGTAAAAACTCTGGATAATTAGTTCATAACCTCTACTGGTTGATAAAAAAGTAATATTTCATTCTTACTATTTCAAGAACAAATCGTCTTTTTGCAACTAGTATAGTATTCATCAACATTAGAAGAGAAATCATTGAGGAAAAAATCTCTTCTAATATTTGGGGTTTTATTCATAGCAAGAGGATTATCTCAGATGGGGGAGGGGGTTTTACTATGAAAGACCTTTGCTCCTGTTGCCAGGTATAATTTTATCAGGGTCATCATGTCCTTAGCATCAGTTTTTGGTTTGCCACAGGAAGGGAATCGCACCATGCATTCTTAAATATATATATGGGGTTTTTCCTCTTAGCCTGATCTATTTCATCTGACAGTTTCATTTTTTTAAATGTTCATATAACAAATAAACCCTAAAACTTGGGGATTTACAATCTATAAGTAAAATAGGCGTTACTATTCAAGACTACTTATTAATATAACTAAACAATACAAGTACTAAAAAGGAATACGAAGAAGAGCACAGTCACGGCTCATCAAGCCTAATCCTCGTTAAAATCTCTTTCGCCATGAATACTGTTTGTACTCAGATCTGGGGTTTGAACATTTTTTTTTTACAGTTTTTCAAATTAAAGAAATTTTCGTCTTATTGCTAGCATGGGGTACCAAATTTCCATTTCCTTTTTAATTAATAAACTGACAACCAGATAATTAAAAAAAAATGAAATAAAAAGGAAGATAACGCTAGGGTTACAACCTTAATAAACTTGAAGAAAATCTAAGTAAGCAGACTTTGCTTTACCAAATCCGTTTTAGAAAGGGCACCTAGAAGCCAGCATTACATACGGTAGCATTTTTAACTCTATATTTTATTTCAAACCAAAACTTCACTAAAACGAAAAGGAAGAATCGTAATTAACAAGTCCAGGGTTTTTATGAACTTATACAAATTGTAAAATTAAAAACTGGATTGTACAAACACCTCATTCCTGAATGTATTTACTCCATTTTGAGACAGGTCTGAGAATTAACTACGATCATTGGGTGAAACCCCAATTCAGGCATAAATAAGCCACCCTACATCAAACGAAGAAGCCCAAGGTATTACCTCGCCACTATGCTGGTGTTAACTAAAAACATAATTAAGTAAAATTGTTACACTTTAAAAGACAGAGGTCGGATCTCCCTCAGGACGCTGGAGATTGCCAAGAAAACCAACTTCTCAAATTTTACTTTCTGATTTCATTAAAGCTTTCGGACAATACCCGAGGCTTACCATTATAAGCGAACCACCGGAATTGACTTGTATCCGCTAAGTGGTTTTAGTCGTTCACTTTCAAAACTCGTGGACTCCCTGCCATTTTTTTACAAGTAGTTATAACATAGAAGAGGATTTGCAACTGTATAAACTCTATTACTAACCTTTTGGGAAACGATTAAATAAAATGATAATGGGGACAAAAAAACAACTTACATCTGCATCTGTGTGTGAAGTTGACCTGGAGGATTTGGTAGGCGTGACCAGGTTCTAACCTTCAAACCTTAACGAAGACGATTTTGTTTCAGAAATAGCCGCGGCCATAGAAGCCGAGAGAGAGCTCGGCTCTCCATCATCTTCGTTTTTCAAAAACAAATATTAATAAGAAGCCGAGAAAGAGCTCGGCTCTCCATCATCTTGAAAGAAGAAACGAGAATGTGCAGGAGCATGCAAAATTTGGCAGCTGTTACTAACACTACCGTGCCATTTGAAATAATTCTTTTTTTGTTGTTGTTAATTAGTGGCGACTCTTCGAATTAAACATGCACTCTAATTAAATCTCAACCTTTTATTCATATTTATATATCTTACATCACCATCCACCATCACCATCCACCATCAGGATTCACGTTCATATATTCAGATAGGGACAACCAATGAGACAAGGACTCATGTTGTGTTCTGCACAATCAATCTTCAATCCCCATTACACGGTCTTCAAACTTCATTAAAAGGTCTTCAATCATCGTTTCCTGGTGAAATGTGACTATCTGCACTCACCACGAACCTTCGGATATCACCACCCTCACCCAAGAATTCAATATTTTCCATACAATAATTCTCCTCCATGATAGCATGCACCTTCATTCAAGTAACCAAGAGAGAGCCCATTCGAATTCATATAGAGAAATTCAAATCCACTCCAAGAGTTTAACTCCAACTCACTATGGAGGTTACCCAAACCACAAGAGGTTAACTCAAACCCATAGAGGCCAACTAGAATTAGTGAGAGGAGGTTACAAAACATGAGGGGAGTTACACGACTTTTGAAGTGTCAAGAATAGAAATAGCCATTGAGGATGCACTTGTGCAAGTGGGGGTTACAAAACCAGGTGTAATCTCCACAAAGGAGTTACACAACCACCAAAGGAGAACAATTAACAAGTGGAATCCATCCAAGCACTAAGGAAGGCCCACTAAATCATGAATTAATCTCAATAACACAAACATAGGCTAAAATAACCAAAAATAGGAAATAAAGAGTGTTGTTAGGGACAACCACAACTCCTAGTCCCCAAACCCCTCATATGTGGAATCCATGGCCCCCCATCCATGTTAGTTGTCCAGGTTGAGCTATTTATTTAATTAATAAAAACAATAATAATAATAATGTCCATAGTCCATAGTACATTCACCTAGTGCCACATCACAACACAAATAATAACCACAACATATGTCCATGGGATTAACACACGGGGTATTACATCTAGGAAGCAATGGTGTTGGTGCTGGTCCATGTTCCATGGACCCAACTGGAGGAATGTGAACAGGTGGCAGGAAGAGGTGTATTTTCATCCTCATTGTCATAATTTGAAGAATAAAATATAGTAGGATCACAAGCAAAAAAGTTGGGAATAGAAGGTGGCACAATCACCAAAGATGGCTCGTAGGTCAAAGATGGTACAGATGCCGAATTAGGCTTGTAGGATAGATATTTTAATCAAATTTGACATTTATTTGAATAATAATATCGTTTGATTTAGGTTGAAGAAGTATATAAACTTTTACATCTTTAGAATATCCAACAAATATGCATTTCTCACTCTTAGTCCATATGATTTCCTTTTTCATTGGGAATGTGAACCCATGTTTAACTAACAAACACATGAAATTGGGTCACACCAGGTTTAATTTTACTCCAAGCTGCTTCTTTTGGTGTTATATCTTTTAAATCCTTTGTGGGAGTACGATTTACTATGTAATTGGCACAATTAATGGATTTTTCGCCAAAAAGAGGACTTAATCCCTTAGATTGGATCATACAATTAGCCATTAATTAATGTAAGATTATTTCTGTAAACAACACCATTTTGTTGTGGTGTGTATGGAATAGTATGTTTCATTTGAATGCCTTATGTAGAGTAATAATTTGTAAATTTATTGTTTACATGTTCGCCTTTAGTAGCAATTCTTCAATAATGTGTATTTGATGTCCATTTTTTTTTCTACAAGGGCCTTGTTGGCCAAAAACATGTCAAAAAATTCATTGTAAAGTTTTAGAAAGTAAACCCAAGTGCATTGAAAAAAATCATCAATGAAAATTAAGAAGTACTTGAAACCAGAGAAAGAAGCATAGGGAAGTGGACCACACAAATCACAGTGAACAAGTTGTAAGGTGGACTAGGTGCGCCAAGAGGCATGCTTGTCAAAACTATCGGGATGATGTTTTTCAACAACACACTTGGGACAAACACCATCTTTGCAAGAGACGAGAGGAAGACCAGTCACCATTTTTTGTTTACAAAACTGTTGCAACGAGTGATAGTTTAGATGACCAAATTGCTCATGCCAAAGTTTGCTCAAGTCATCACTATGAGAAATAAAAATTGATGGAAAAAGTGATGACCCAAAGTTGTTAAATCTATAAGGAGGCTACAACTTCCTGGTTTTAATAGCACTAACTGGAAGGAGGCACCAACCCCATGATTTTGCTAGCACCAACTAAAAGGAGGAACCAGACCCCTTTGTGAGCACCAACTCACATTTTTCAAGCACCAACATGAAGGAGACTTTGATCTCTTGTCCTTGCCTGCAACTTCGGTTCTCTAATGTTTTGTAATTTGGTCTTGATCTTGATGTAAAAATCAAATTTATGAAAACTAAATTGTCATTTAGGTAAACAACCCAACAATTATTTAAACAATATATGACTGCCAAATTCTATTCGTGGAATGACCGTATATGACTATCAAATTATATTCGTGGAATTTCATTCACCACGTTACATTGATGGCATCTTTAAAGCTCATATCATTTGACAACGAAATTTTAGGACCACAAAGATTGAAAAACCTATCCACTGAACTTTTAGGAGCATAAAGACTTGACATCTGCAGTAAGATAACAAAATAAGTGGGAAGTGGGAACCATGTATTGGTCTTCACATCTTCGCCAAGATAACATAGAAAGTGGAATCCATGTTTTTGCATCATCACTATTCGCCAGTGCCAAATAATCAAGTCACATCATAATCACCACGACATAGCCTATATGATTAAAAACCCAAAAGTAATATCATTTTGGATGATGAGATCATTAGTACAAATAATTTTGGAGGACCAGATCATTTTGGAGGAAGAGATCTATAATTCAAATCTCACCGCGATGAATGGAAAAAAGGCATGGAGAAGATATAATCAAGTGTCACAAACAATAAGGATTATATTGGAGAATAGAACCTCGTTACAGTGGTCTCAGATCGAAGTCTAATTCTCACCTTCAACCACATTCCTATCAGACCTTGTATGGCTCGGCCTTTTTCCATACTTATTTATTTTCATAATTTCTCTAAACTAGATTTTTGACCAAACAGGGAATTCGTTGTTAAAAATTTAAAATTTGTATTGACTAGTATAGATCCATCTTAAACTTGTATCTATTAAGCACCGAGAGGGATCCAATTTCTTGATGTGTAAAAAATTTAATAAAAAGAATTACACCTCATGAAATTGGATCCCTCTTAAGCTAGATCTATGCTAGTTTTTTTTATTTTACCAGTTGATAATAATTTTTTTATTTACTTTTTTTTTTATAAGTCATGAGCTGACATGAAATTTTTTAATTAAATTTAGTTTTTGGAATATTACGTTACATAACGTAATGTGACAACATCTCCCCATACTAGACCGAGAACACCTCACTACTCTCAATGCAAAGAAAAATGACATAATAAAAAAAATCATGAAATATCTTAAAAAACATATTTTTCTATCAACATGAAAATAACCATAAAATTCAAAATTCAAAATCCCATTGAAAAAAAATCAGTTTACTACAGCTTTGAAGAAGCATTCTTATGTGACAAAATTTGAAAACATCATCAATTGCCCACCCAAAATCTCCCTTGGCCATTTTCCAAAAATTATGTTTAAAAAGAAGAAAATCATTTTTGCAACCAAGGTTAAAAAACAAAAATCGAATTCCGTTGAAGAAAAAAACACAAAACTGCTATTGTGGAAAAACTAATCGTCGTTGTCAATGTCGCTTCGTTGTACAATTGATTGGTCGTAATATACAATCACCATCGGAAAATTTCTATACACCATGATTATATGTCAAACACTATTAGTTGGAAGGTTGTCGATTCGGCTCCCTGGACTAATCATCCTCCCCGCTTGAGCCACCCGTTAGAAAAAAAGAGAGCCACGGTTCTTGTGCACTCCATCTTGTGGTTCACTCCATCAACAACGGGGTTTTAAGAATAATATGCTGGGGTAACTTTCCATATAACAACTCATTGGATAAATATAATTGTAAGGATATATAATATCATGGTGTTGAACCTTTGCGACGTCATTATTTGCAAAAAGTCAATCCAACCATTGTAACCGTCCAATTTATGCACTTTAGTTTTTTTGAAATGGTAAGATTGATACCCAAAATATAGAGGAGTTATTTTAAAAGGAGTTAAGAGTGATACAAACCGTGTGTATATATATATATATCATTCTTATTGTTGAAAAGTACATCGAAGTACAAAAGGAAGTGTTGTCCACAAGTAAAGAAAAAAAGTCTACAAGTAGGGAAGAGATCACAACTAAGACTAATACATGCATCTATGGAATGCGGTGGAAAAATATGCTATGACATATTCTTTTTAATGTGTGAGGTTAGAACAATAACTAATGGTTGAAATACATTATGAATCTCTAAAGGTGAGTCTAAAGATTGAGTGCAGGCCCAAGTAGAAGTCATTGAATATCGGTCATAAGCAGAACCTACAACAGAACAAGTAAGAATATTCTTTCTTCTCGAGGCTAGTGTGCCCATGCTTAGGAGTGACAAAACCATGGTCACCAAATCAAGTACGTTGTGGATCCATGAGATACATATAAAAGAAGTGATCATGGCCATAAAAACGGAATACAAAGTGGATCCATGTCAAAAGAGAATCATAGCCACAAAGAGATACACAGTGGATCTATGTATCGGAACCATAGGAGAATATCTAGAACAAGTGTTGTACAAACTGATCCTCCAGAAGTATCATTGTCATACATCAGAAAATGATACAATCCAACGAAACTCGAGTGATAGCATAAATAGGCGATACTATAATAAACTCGAGGTCTTCAAATCAAACCATCGGTGGTACGTGTCTACACCATGTGAATAAAGGTATTGAAGCGAACATGGTGAGACATTGTTTGATTACCAGTCATTAATGTATACTGTTCACAAACATGATCCAACTCAGCGATAATTATAATGAGTAGCAAGGTACCTAGTACAATCTAACAAGTGCAAGTAAATGATTCGACATCGAACACTTGTAGACTCTAATGCTAAGGGGACAATGATGTATTCACACTATTGATAACGAGGAAACTTGCCAATAGTGACCACAATTCCCAACGTACTAAAAAGACTCTAGATCCCTATCACAGAGTAAATGAGCTGAAGTCGATGGTAAATGATTCACTGGCAGGGAATTAAGGCATCCCCCATTATCTGACACGAGGTAGTAGCAGAAGGCCAAATATTTGAAAGGGCATGGATGAAAGATTGCACGAACACATAATTGAGTACATCTCTCACATGCACTAGATGGAATAGTGCACAGAAGAGATCCTTTGAGCCATGGCCAATAATGAAAACCATATACAAAGGCAAAGAATTCCACCAATGACAAAAATGGAACCCAAAGTATTGCACGAATCCCAAAGTATGAATGAGGTCTTGACGTCGAACAAAAGAGAAACCACTCAGTTGGCGATCAATGATGAAATATCATCTGTTGAGCACAAGGTAACCTACAAATGATGTAAATAGGCCCATGGTGCTACTCTAGGTCAAACTCTGAGAGCAATGTGTTGTAGTCAATAAGAGAAGACCCGCCAACAAGAAGTCAATGAGGACCTTCGATACTAGCACAAGTATGAGACATAAATACTCAATAATTTTGAAGCATACATGACATATGGGAAGGCCAACATGAAAAACTCAAGAGTTTTGAGGAGTGGCCAACACAGGTTAAAAAATTCCCTTGAACAAAAAGCACAGAATGATAAGTGACTTAGGTAGCATGGACTCTAGAATGAACATAAACGTAAACTTCTATGACATAGGAGACTTTAAAAGACTCTCCATAATGGCTGGAAGAATAACCATTCACTGGGGTATAAACGCAAAACTAGCTCAACTACCTAAAGCCATAATAAACCCAATATATAGAGATAAAGACTCAAGATAATATGCTTTGTTTAAGGGAAACAAGACTACTGCCAAACGTAAGAGACAACTAACTCTTTCCCATCCATATTTTTTATATACGTGATTTTTTTTGTCTTTTTCATATTATTAAATCCTGAAAAAGAATAAAAGAATGCTATGATACAGTGGAGGAAATGAGTGTCATCAGAAAGAAAACTAGTTCCAAGCACATGGAACATACATACGCTCAATGCAAGGAGCATGTGCAGGATATAGACACTTGGTAGAAAGCTTCCTTCAAGGATATGGTTTTCAAGTTGCAAAGGAAAGTAAAGCAGGGATGGTGATTAAGAGAATGTAGAAAAGGCTAATAAAAAACAAGTTGAATCCAGAATTAGGCTCAAAAAGCATTACCGAGAAATATGCAATGCGATTACAACTGAACACAACAAATTGAGAGCCGCTTATAGGAAACAGGCAACAAAAAGAAGGAAGAAAATATGTGTCTTCAACGCTAAAGTTGGCTCAAAACTACAAAGGGATATTCAAGCCTAACAAAATATAACAGCATGGGCACCAAATGACATTAAAGGATCTAGACTAGGGTACCCATTTAAAGAGAGGCTCTATCATGAAAATAATGAAATTTGGAATAAAATAGGGATGATGTTGAAACTCTACGAAGCATATGCTAAACCATATTGAATTTGACAATGATGATGCAGAACGCATAGCAAGGAAAAACATTTCCTATATGCCAGTCTTAAAAAACAATACATGTCAATGAGTGAAATACAAGCACATGGTTGGAAACGGGGAAAAATGTCTGCAAAATTTGAGAAGCAAAGACTCCATCCATAACCCAAAATTAGTGCTATTAGTCAAAATAAAAAAAGGTGTTAAAAACTATAGTAAAATGACTCAAAAGAATGTAATAAAATAGTAAAAAATATCTTTTACCATATCATTTGAACTTTTTTACCCAAAATAGTGCATGTGAGTGCAAAACACCCTCAATCTCTCATCCTTGATTATGGAGGTTGTTAGTGCAAGAATTTACCTATCAATTTTTTTTTATATTTTCCATCAAAATTTCCCAAATCTTGCGGTATATTATTATCATTCCACGTGGATGCCCATTCATATTCAATGCAGATCAAATAAGAAGAAGGATTAAGAGTGGTCAGAGTTCAACTCCAGATTTGAAGGCATCTAATTAACATCCAAATCCACATTCTCAGTTAAATGATTCCAAAATTCGAATATTTTAAAGCATTAAATTAGTAGTCAAATAGTTTGTAACTTCTAGATTTGGTGACATAACATTTGGAGGAAAGTATTAGGAGTTAACCAAATTAATTCCAATTTCAAGCATCATCTCCACATTATCTGACAGTTCCAGATTAACTCCATATTTAATGCAAAGGATCGACCTTCAAAATCATCTTTCAAATTTCTTGTTATTTTGTGATAATAAATTTTATTTCAAAAACATTGTAATCTTTTTCTATAAAAACTTGTAAATTGAATGTAATGTTGAAATTTGGTTGAGCTTTGATCTTTAATTCTTTTAGATGCAGAGACTTGAAGCAGTGAGACAATTCAATCCATGAAATCAATACAACCATAACAGAAGATATACCCTGGGGAAAATCCTCAAAATTATGAGAACAAAAACCCCATCAATTCTTCTTAGTATAATATAATGGATAGCAGAGAATGCTTTCTTTTACAACATAGCAGATCGCTTTCGGAAGATAAGAGATCACTAAACATTCTTGATGAAGATACAAAAGCAATAGAGAAGAGAGATCAATTGGATGTGTGCCTAGCACAACAATAACAAGCACGAACAATCCCTGCACAAAGAGAAGCGCTCCCCCTTCAATGGAGAAGAGAATTTGTTTTACATTGGATTCATCAATCCCGTATAACATATTTATAAATTCTTCTCGTCTATTTTTAACTTCTAACTTCAGGATGAACTCGCCCTCAAATTGGATGTATTAATCTTGCATGCAGAGGTGCACCCCACTTTTCATGCAGCACTTTATCTCACTGAGCTGTCACTTAGGATGAACTCGCCTATTAACTGAAAGCTTTCCCACTTAGTTATGTAGCTAACTTAAGTGTCAACATGCAAGTGTCACAACTCACGTGTCATATTTTAGTTTAACATAAGTGTCGTCATGCAATAACACTTAGTTAACTAGACCTTCTTTGTTATCACTTAGTTAACTTTCTTTAACTGAAGTGTCATCTTTTAGTTTAACTAAAGTGAAAACACTTTAGTTAACTAGTCCTTATTTAACACTTAGTTAACTGAAATCATGTTGATTGATTTACTTGAAGTGACCACTGTGAGTTATTTAGTTAACCGAGGAATATCTTTAACTGATGCTTTAACTGAGGCATTGATACTTAACTGAAGCTTTATAACTGAAGTTTTAAGAATTCAGGTTCTCTTTAATTAGCTGAAGTGTTTGCATGGGAAATTTCAAATTCTCTTGAGCTCTATGTTTTATCTTTTATTTCTTTATCTCTTACTGCATGGTCAATAATTGCTAACTTTAATTATCCATCACATTACATTATACTAAGAAGAATTATCGGATGATGTGATCATATTATATTATTTTAAATCAAATGATCATATGCTAAAGTAATTCACTTTAGAGGCGATCAATTTCTAAAGGAGACTTAATAGCAATCTGGTGATCATGGTTAATAATACATCACACAACATTAAATGCTTTTAACAAGTAAAGCATGACCTTTATACGGAAGGTCCACCTCTATACGGGAGGTCCATAATGGATACCTTTATACGGAAGGTTCACATGAGAATCATGACTTGACACACAAGTACGGAGTCTTGTCCAACAAGACTTTACAACATCATTACTTTGATCAAGTACCTCTATACGGGAGGAATAACCTTTACACGGAAGGAAGTCAAAGCACTCACCTCTATACAAGAGGATCAATCTTGGCTACCCAAGATTGGTTTGGAGAATGTCTCCCGATGTTGTATATTTAGCATGTAAGAGGGAAGAGGTCCTTTCTTCGAGAAGATGAGGGGTTCGAGTGGAAAGACTACAAGGGACGTCTTATTCATGTACATTTTAATCTAGACCTAATACAAATGGTGAAGTTTCATGTTTTCTGATCATCCATTTATTTTACAAACTATGGATTTTTTATTTATGACTGTGATTACTTGTTAAATACAAAACTTTTGCAATGCAAATGTGTCTTATAAAGTCAAGATCAATGCACAGTTAGAGTTCAATGTTGTTTTCCTTGACTATGGGATTGTATTGTAACATTTCTTTCAGTTTATGATTGATACAGTATATGATTTAATTCTTGAAATATGGCTTCCTTTCCTATGTTTTATGCAATTGAATCTCTATTACATGTAAATATTCAGTTTGTATTTTGAGTGAGTTGCCATTAAGCTACGAAATTTTCACCCTAAGTGTTAGAGATATGTTCCTCTAAACCTTGCACTTTTATCCTTGTATCTTTTCTACTAGACCTACCTCTTAAAATCTTACCAACCTCACTACAACTTTGCTAATCTCTCAGATGTGCTAAACTTTCCCTTCTAGCAATCAAAGGACAAATTTTAACGCTAACAAAGGCTATGGGAAATGGAATCAGAAATCATATGGACCATGTACGATTTCACCCCTTTCTCTTCACTTCTATCCTTTAGATTTTTTATTTTGGTCAAAAAAATGAATTTAAGTGATTTATATGCAAATGTGGGTGCATGCGCACCCTATAGTGACATGGAGTGCATATGAGAGGCTATAGACGCACCCAAATAACAGATAGGCCGCATATATATGCACATGTCAACACTGTAGGTCGCATATTTTCCAATTGGATGAGAAAAACAAAAAATTAAAGTATTTGATAATATGTGTAGGATGGTTATCGAATGGCGTGAAATGGAACATGAGGAAATTGATAACAAAGTCATGGAAGACCCAAAGGTGGTAGAAGTGATTCATAATTGTGGTTTGAAGAAGCTTTTGAGACAGGGAATAGGTTCCCAAAAGTAGTTATTGCAACTCTTGATAGATTATTGGGATCCTGAGGTTGATGCATTCATGATTGATGGGAAATATCTGAAAATCAAGGTTGAGGACATTTATTTCATCATGGGAATCTCTCGCCGTGGAGATATATAAAGTTTCAAATCCCATGGAGGTGGGAGAATGACTGTGGATGAATACATTGCTGCTTATTATGCCCCAAGCACATAGAAAGTGGGATCACGAATACCAATCTTAAACATAGAAATATTGAACCTTAAATTATTGTATCGACCATTGGAGAGATTGCAGAATCGACATTTCTTCATCTTGCATCCCTGTAACATATGTTCTATGCAGTGGAATTGTTGAGGTCTACTATATATGATTGGATTTAAGCTTTGTTGGGATGCATGAAGACCGAACTAAAAAAATGCAGAATAAGAAAGATGAATACTTTTGGATACAAAAGTATCCTATGTTCATTCTTCTTTGAGAGGGTACCCACCATGATTCCACGAGTGTATGTGGAGCCAAGAATGCTTTGAAATCCTTCCATGGTACAATGGATAGGTTTGATGCAATGAATCAAGGGAGATAGAGAAACAAACCCATATGAGGATGAATTCTTCCATTGGTGGGCTTGCTAGGTGATTTCCATAGATGACTATTAATATGCAAGGATAAGATTCAGTAGAGACCCGGATATGGTGGTACTTCCCATGAGTACACTACGTGAGATTGTTAATTTTTTAATCCTTTTCAAGTGATATAATTTAGTGTATCTTCATTTTAAAAAGTAAAGAACAATATTTTTTCCATGGAGTATAACTCAAACAAAATTGTCAAATGTGAAGATATTGGATCATCTCATCTAGCAGGATATCCTTGATACAAGTATAGAGTGTGAGGTGGAGATCCCCTAGACTATGATAAAGTTCTTTAGAATGTCAAGAGTAACCAATGACAGACTCATAGACTGGATCTCTATTGTAGATATTGAAGACCTTCTAAAGGACATGTAGTGACAGGTCGTTGGAGTACCATGACCATGGGTTCGAGTTTTAAAATGGATTGTTATCTGCAATATGTTACCATGAGGGACAAGGAGTAGGAGGTCCTCGGAATAGTCATGATATCTATGGATAGTCGAGGTTGGATACCCAATTTTGTATAAGTTGGTCCATTATTTTGTACTTATGAACATTGAAAGTAATATATATACATATGTTTTTCCTTGGTATTTAATTATATAAATGTGTTTATGTACATGAATGCTTTTGATATTATGAAAGAAACAAATGCCAATCTAACACATAGTTAGCATATGCATCAGTAACAATATTTTGACTTCTAATAATGTGTATATAAGTGATAAAATCAAAATTAAATTCTAAAATATGCACTCGAAAGAACAACCAAAAAAGAGTGGGGTTACGGGTCCAATACTTACCATTCAACTAAGAAAAATCAATTGGGAATCCAGGCGAAATTCAAGTTATTGGATTCCATGTGAAATGGCATATCCAAGAAGTTCAATCATGGCACTATACTCAACCAATTTATTTGTAGCAGGCCCGAGACAAGCACCACCTGAAATCACCAACTGACCAAATGGGGAATAAATCACCCATGCATAGGAAGTGATATTCCTAGTATGGAAGCTAGTGCCATTCAAAAATCCTATAAAGACCATTGATTCCAAATACATTTTCCATCCAAGCAGTAACACAATAATAAAACACCAAGAAATGTAAAACAACCAAACTGGAAACTAAAAATGTACACTATGTACAAACGGATAGAGACTTGAGAAAACCATCTCAAGCATAATACTTCTTAAGGTAGAGCCCATTTCTAGGCTCATCCAACACATTACCCTCATAGTCATCTAGCTCGTAAGCACCTTTGTTGAACATATGTGTGACAATATATGGTCCGAGCCACACGGAATTAAACTTGGCTACCCCTAGAGGATGTTTGTATTGATCATATGCCAAAATAATATCTCCTTCCAAAAAATCCTAGGGCATACAGACTTGTCTTTAACACGCTTCTTATGTGCTACATCCGTTGTGGAATCATCTTGACATTGTTCATCAATATTTTCAAGGTGAATAAGACGTTCCTCTAGATCGGACGTGTCAGGAAGGATCTTAACAACAATTTTCAAAGAGGGGATCTCACATTCAATAGGAAAGATTGCTTCAATTCCATGAAAGTGTTGAAAAGGGGAAAACCCAATGGCATTATTTATAGATGTTCGATATGCCCATAATGTCAAATATAGCATCAAGTTCCAGTTGGACCAGATAATAAGGAGATGAGTTCTCCTTCCTAAATCCCAACTAAAAAGGTCAACTCTAAGATCATCTTATTGTGAAAGTGACTACCATGTTTAGTGACAATTTCCTTCAGCATTATGAACCTAGTAAAAATTTGATCCAATATAAAATATGTAGAAGTTTCACTGTCACTCTAAATGTTGGTATGGCCTCTTCCCACTTCATAAAATAATTAATGGCCATGATAATGTATTTGTGCCTCCCATACAAAGTTGGGTTGCAAGTCATAAAATCAAACCCTCAGTTTGTGAAAAGGCCGACAGTGATAACAGGAAACAATAGAGCAGGATGCGCATGCATTTTCTTAGTAAACATTTGACGAGAATGGAACCTTTTGATTGCTTCAATGCAATCTTTGAAGATCATGGGCAAAAAATACCCTGAACACAAGATTTTATGGCAGTTTCCAACCCAAATAGATGACCTTTATAGGCTCCACTATGAGAATCATTTAGTACACTCTTTGCCTCATCATGAATCAGGAAATGACGAAGAACCGAATCAACTCCTTGATGGTACAATGTGTCATCAATGATGAGATAATTCTTAGCTTGATGTCTAATATATCATCAATCATCTCATGAATAAAATGGAGAAGATTTCAAAGTTTGGAGATAAAATAGTATATCCCTATACCAAGGATCAAAGGAAGAAATGAGAAAAATATGCTCATCAAGAAATAAGTCAAATTCAAGACTGTCATTTTCTTCACTCAGAAAATCCGCCATGATCTAAAAAAAACCAATGATTTTATGGACTTAGCAGATTGAAAATTTATATTAAATTCCTTTAAGAGGACAATCTTTTTATTGAACTTACCCCCGGAAATCCACCAGGTTAAAACATATTGAAATGGATTGATGTCTACAATCACAATGGTTTTGTGCAATAGAATATAATAAAAAATTATTTGGATGGCATACAAAACCTCCAAAGATAACTTTTCAATGTCACGTGAATACTTAAGTTCAGGGTTGATTAAGCTATGACTTAAATAATAAATGACATGCTCCTGGAGTGTTTCATTTCCCTGAACTAACATCATACTGACTGTAGATTCTAATGTTGCAAGGTACAACAAAAAATATTTAGTATAGTCTCGAGGACTAAGTAAGGGGGAGGGCATAAGGTCCTTCTTAAGTGCATCACAAGAATATTGTGTGAAGTCATCCCATACAAACGAGAGCCCCTTTTTCAATAAGTGCATAAATCCCTTGGTGATATCAGCATAGTTAGCTATGAAATGCTAGACAAAATTGGCTTTCCCTTGTAAACTTTGACATTAACGAATGTGGATAAAGGAGGTAACTTGACAATCGCCTCTACGTTTAAAGGATCTACCATGATTCCTTTATTCGATACAATAAAACCCAAAAGACACCCCAATACTATAAAATGCATGTATGAGGATTCAAACAAATCCTATATAAATTGCATCTTTTAAACACAAGGTGAATATGTGTTGTATGTTCTATTGTCTTTCGGGAATGAGAAACTAAATCATCCATATAAACCTCTACAATGTGCTTGATATCGTGAAAGGAAAAAGACATAGCTCGTTGGAATGTAGCACCAACATTTTTAAGGTTTAAAGGAATTTACCGGTAAGCACAAGGCACCCCAAGGACAATATATACAAGTTGTTTTATTGTGATCCTTTTGTTGAAATATATGAATTAGGTTATAACCAGAGAATCCATCCATGAAGGAAAAGATGTCACTCCCAATGCATTCATCACTGGTCTGATCAATAAATGGTTTGGGAAAATTGTCTTTTGGTCAATCCTTGTTTAGATCTCTAAAATCCATGGAAACTCGAAGTGTTCCCTACTTTTTGTCAACGGGAATGAGATTGGACACCCATTCAATCAAGGAGACTGGGTAGATAAAGCCATCTTTGAGGAGCTTTTAGACTTCAGCTTTAATATATGTTTCCTTTCTAGGATTGATGAATCAAATTTTTTGACGAATTGGTTTATCATTTTCATAGGTTTTGATTTCATGTTCAACAATTCAAGGATCTACGCTTGGAATTTCCTCATATGAACAAGAAAATACATCATAGAATTCTTCAAACAAATTAGTGTAGATGCATATCTCCTATGAATAACAATCCACTCCAATGAACACATTTTCCATGACATCTAGGTTACTAAAGAAGTTGATCGAGATGGTTTATGAAATTTCTTCCATGTTACTCAACATACACTCCTTGTGTTGTTAAAGGATTTATAGGTTGATCTTCATCATTGGTCAAGTTCAATAAAAATCTCCACTCTCAATCTTATTTAAATCTGGAAGAAAATAAGATCTATGATGTAAATATTCCCAGGGTCGTTAAGGTCGTGTCATGGATTTCAAACGAACCTTGTCATAAGGAAAGACTATATCAAGGGATTCAATAGAGTTATAAGAGTTCACAAGCTAAATGGGATTCATAGGGGGATCCAACTCTTCATTCAATGTAGGAGTCGGATTTGTGTTTCCAATGACATATTGAATGGATTGATAAGCTACATCTTTTTCAAAATAATGTGAATCCATTCCAAAATGTTGAAGTTCTTTTGTCGAGTCCGATGGAGAAGGAAGAATCCAAGGGTCCTCAAAGTATGATATGTGAAAAGAACAAGCTTGTGACATAAGAATCGAATTACCAGGGCAAGTCAGAACAACATTAATATAAAAAGTAGGAGCTAGGAAATTATAAGTTCCATTCAACGAAGGATACATCCAAACTCCTATATTCTTAGTAGTTGGATGATATTTATCAACCAAAAAAACATTATATCCTATAGATATAGTGGAATCATCGGAAGTGAATGACATTTGATCAATTGTGACTAGTTTCCCTTCATTAGGGAAATAGACCACTTGGAAGACTGAAGATACTATTATATTTATAGCTTAGGTCCAACTACGTCCAAACAAAATATTGTAGTCGAGTAGAGAATCAACTACTTGAAATTCCACAGAAACGGGTTTTCCTCCTGACTCAATAGGAAATGAAGAAATAATTCTATGTGGTCAAAAAGATTGTCATCAGGTTCAAGAGAGCCAATGGCTCACCAACAAGATAGAGACACAACACATTTCGATGCACCTTCATCAACCACTTCCCTTCCAATAGTTTTTTTGGAATGCACGATGTTAATTTGGAAGGCTATGTGATAAGGAAGGTGAGGGTTAGAATTAGTAGTGTCAAACTTGATAACTTGAGAGTTAGAAGGTTCTATGGTCTCAATAGTGGACAACAATGCACTCCTCCATGAAGGGAAACTTTGGAGTACTTCCAAATCTAACATCACACAAGGGATTCTAGCTAAAACAATTGAATAGTTTGGAGTGGCTCTAGCATTTTGATTTTACGATGATTGCTTCTATACACCTTTCCATATGTAGGGATTATGTCTCCCACAAGATTCTGTATGTGAAGAGGGTTTTGTGGTTCATAAGAATATTTTTCCTTCGAAGAGGACTCGGGATTACCATAATCATTAGCTCTAGCAGAAAGAAAAGCATCTAATCCCACCATATGGATTAATGACGGATTAGATCGAGGTGTATTTTGATTGACCCCTTGTGTATTTACTGAGGTATCGAAAGAGCTAGAATCCATATGTTGTCCTTGAGGGAACGGGTTAGCCAACACAACAGGTTGTTTTTGCACTAACAATATTTGGGCTTCTTCCATCTTGGGGCATTGATAGGTAAGGTGATTTTCTTTGCAAATCTTGCAAGAAAATTGGACCTTTCTTCTTTCCTTCCTAGCTCTGCTAGCATTTTTGTTTGGTTTAGTTGGATTAGCATTCTTCTCCCCTTTCTTACCCTTATTCTTTTTATTTCCTTTGGGTTGTTGGGGATCCTTTGGATTCACTTGCACAATATGTATAGTGGATGTTTGAAGGGTAGTACAATATGCAACATTAGTTTCCCAGCCACGAAATGCTAAATGGACGTCTTCTTCATATGGTTGATAATCATATCTACGGTCAAATTATTGATGGAACCAACAATGCCATCAGCATGTGGCCTAGGCTTAGCCTTTTGAGGGTCTATTTTTTTCCTTGGTGCATCAAGCAAAATTTCATATAAGATCCTATATTGAGAGTAGATAAAATCTAATTGTTGGGATTTAAAGATGGTTTATGCTTTAGTAGTCACCCCTAAAGTGGAGAAATCCTTGGAGATATAAGGCACATATAAGGAAACAAGTATTTCAAAAACCATTCCAAAAGGAACTCAGTGGAAATGTTGGCCTTAATCATCCTCTTCTTTCTGCACCATTCTTGGATATGATCCAAGATATGGGTTGCTCTGTTCTGTCAAAGTGTTAACAATAAATTTGTACCGACATCATACTAGGACAAAAGTTGGAAATGATTTAAAAAGACCATTGATAGTTCTTGGATATGATCCAAGATATGGGTTGTCTTGTTCTGTTGAAGTGTCAACAATAAATATATATCGACACCATACTAGGACATGAGTTGGAAATTATTTAAAAATACCATTGATATTTCATGAAAATAATGG
The DNA here is from genome assembly GCA_027924585.1 of Larix kaempferi. Classification (NCBI taxonomy): domain Eukaryota; kingdom Viridiplantae; phylum Streptophyta; class Pinopsida; order Pinales; family Pinaceae; genus Larix; species Larix kaempferi. The sequence goes on from BSBM01000298.1 coordinate 4,046,644, forward strand.
TAGGATGACCTAGGCAACTCAAATACAATTTCACTGCCACTTTGTGAGAGCACATTGAAATAGTCAAGGCAAATTCAATCGGCATTGACTAAATGAAGAACACCATAAATGAAAAGTTGTAACATGATCTCCTGGACCTTCACCATATTTTCCCTAGAAATTTGGAATGTTTGAAGGTAATTTGGTTGGGACCTATTTGGATTGTGACATACAAGTTCATTCATCAATTTTGATAAATGTGGCAGATTCAAAGTTTCCAGAAAAGGAAGTCTAGGTTGTGTCATAGAAGGGCTTGCATATTGACCATAAGATGGAAAAATTCAGCTGACTAGATTTCCAAATTATTAGAAATGGTTTCCCTCAGCTGGAATCCCTTGCATGGGATTCCATGAATATTGGGAAGGGTTACCCCTATCGAAAATCCGAATGACAAAAAAAGGATTACTCCCCTTGCCATTAAAAAGCGTGAAGGGGTTCGACCTTAGAGGCATGGAAGATGATTGAAAACCTCCACTCATTTGATTATTCCATCCCACAAAAGTATTATACCCAAGAACATGTACAAAATATTGAAAATCTCCACTTCCAAGTGAAGTAGTGGATGGGGGAACATGCCCCCACCCCAAGGAAAATATTGAAAGGGTGTTGAGGAGATTCCTGCCCCACCACTAGGGTTGAAAAAATGGGATTGGAAGTGATAGGAAAATGGATCATATTCACAGTTGGCATCACAAATGAAAATATATTCAAACCAAGCATATGGGGATAATGCAACACTCAAAGGTTGAGTGGCCAATGGTAAAAAACTATTAATAGTTGTAACCATCATAGCCATAGTATCTTGAGTCATATTTTTTGTTTGGGTTCTAAAATGAGGAGGGGGAATACCCCTTGCAACTATAGCCGATGTAGGATTATGAGGATCCCAAGATATCGACAAATCATTGGAGTTATCCATGAAAGCCTCCGAACATGATGATAAACAATGTAATCCAACTCTAAAGAAGTTGCAATCTGCACAAGAACTGTATCATGAGGTCTAGTAAGAGGAGGGTTACAAGGTCTAACAAAGCCTTCAGACTCAATATATTTGACCCTAGTGAACTTGGGTGCATATATGTTCATATCTGTAATGATTGGTTCAACCAAATCAGAAGAACTTGTTGGCTCAAGAGAACTAGTTGTGTTCAATTGATACCTTTGAGGAGGCAGTTGAGGCTCCATTGTGTTTGGTGAAATATTGTGAATCCTTTGAGACCGATAGCGTGGTTGGTCTATCACCTTGAACCAATTATTCAAAAATAGACATAGTATCTTAAAGCCGACGAAACAAAGAGCACACCACTAAAAAATATCCTAAAGAGAACAACACAAGAAAACCAAAGGAAAGGGACCTTTCAGAAATTGAAACGGGTCGATTCAGTCCTGAAACCAATGAACGAAGGAGTGAGAAGCAATTACCTTGACCTTCACGTAACATCCCTTTTTGGTGCAAGTATCTGAGATTAATATGGGACACCCTCTAGGTTTATTGAGAGTGTGAAACAACATCTACCTCAAGTACTGCAGGAAGCCCCTTGCGGTCACCTCTATGACCCCTAGGAATAGAAACTAAATATACCAACTTATAGTTAGAGTCCAAGGGAACATTCAATGGTTGGAATAATATGTATGGGAAATGTAGCTAATCAAAAATATCCATAAGCATCAACAACACAGAGAGCCAAAGGTGGTACTTAAGGAACCCTCGTATATGATACAATCCATGGGCATTCAGGTAAGTATTGGAGGGGTAATATCCAACACTCAACCTCATACAAATTCATATTTAGCTCCTTTGTTATGAGAGTTTCCTGGACACACCTATATGGAAATTGGATTTTAACACTCCCTAGGAAGACTCCTATGTTCAATTTAACCGGCCTTAGATATTTTACACTCCAACTTAATTCAAGGCCCTATCCTGGACTAGTTGGTGAACCCTAGAAATCAAAAGTCCAGTAAATTTTAAATTAAGTGTTTGTTCTAAAGGTTTTTGTTACTGAAAAGGAATCAATGTGTAACTTAGAGATGTTATATGACTCTTACAAAAAATAGAACACTATAAGAACATTGTTATTTATAAAAATAAATCTTATCCTTCACTTGAAGTATTAATGTTATAGGAACACTTCTAAATGCGATATTTTTTATGTTTGTATTTAAAAATTTTCCTTTTTAGATATGGAATTCCAAAAAGAAATATAAAAATTTTGCTTTCTTTTACAAAACTGAAAGATGACCACCTTCAGTGCCTAAAGATGCAACTAACATTTATGCAAAATGCAAGAAAAAGAAGCATAAATGAGAAATCTTGTTTTTTTGTTTCAATTAAATGTAAAAAATATACACTGACAAAAAAAATCCAAACCAAAAAGTCTTCTTTTTTACTTCTTACTTTCACAACAAAATAGAGAAAAACTCAAAAACAGAATGCAATTTTCTTTGTTTATTACTTTGAAAATGAAAAAAGATTTTGGGCAAGAAGAAAGTTCAGTTCTTAAACCAACAATTTAGACTAGATGGTAGGTCACCAAAGAAATGGTCACGTCCCCAAATTTACTCAAAAGTTTTTGAATTTTTATATGTGTATAAATGACAACAATTATTTTTATGTCGCAGATACATCATGGAGGAAAGATGCGACAAGGTCCAACATCTTATCATCCTCAGGTATAAATGACCATATTCGTTATTGAACTTAAAGAAATCTATTAACCTCTTTGCCAAGCCATACTTGGTCTTATTTAAGGTCTGGATGACTTTACAAATATCTTATTTGCTAGTCTTATTATTCATATGATCTTTATGCTAATTCCTAAACATTAACCTATTCTTAAGCCTAAGTTGTTTTAAGCATGAGTTAATTTCTTTAACCAAAGGTTTATACATATACTAACCTACATGTCCAGTCATGGTTATTAATATGATTATATTTTTCTCATACCTTATACGAGGTCTTAGTATGTAATACATATCTTATGAAATGAATTACTATATGTAATATATGCCTTTGCAAAAGGCCTTACGATATGGTCTTACGACCTTATGTTATAATTAACCATAAAATGTTTAAGTTCTATATTATGTTTGACTTTACCCTTATGTTTCACTTACCATATGGTTCACGTACCACATTGATCCCTTGTCAATGATTTGTCTTACCTTGTCCACAACCTCGTGGTCCCACTCGATGGAATTTAGAATGTTTTCACTTTACATTATATTTTGCACATGTTATCAAATGTTTGATTTGTATTATGGAATAGTCAACGCGTATATGATTGATTTCGACTGTGGAAATGATGTGTACGCATGCATATAAGGTGGCGCCAACATGGAATGGGTATTTGAATTCCATGTGAAGGCATTTACAGTGGTATGATATATGTCGTTGATCGCTGGTCTTGGGATTTTAACTTCCATTCCACAGGTTTTATTTCGACAAGGTGACGATTGAGTTTATTATTGATTCTTATTTCCTCTGCGGAGCTTTGGTTCTACGCAGCCTTCTCTGTTTCTTCCATGCCCAAACTCTAATGGCGATGTTTTTATTTCTATGGCCACTTGGTTGGGAAATGTACCACACTTGCAACCTCCTTATGGAGTGTTCTCGGTGTGTCTACAAGGGTTTTCCCTCATGATCCTATCCATTCGGCTCTGTGTTTGGTTGCAAAATGTTTATTTGAATCTCTATTCCATTCTTTGGAGTTTGGCTCTGTACAGTTGTATCTCGTTCGTCTCTGTGTGAATAGAGCTTGGATCTGGCATAGTTTTAGTTCGACTCGGCTCTGTGTTGGTTTTCTTGTTTGGATCTCAATGTTTCGAACTCGGCTCTGAACTTAAGTTTGGCCTCTCCTTTCAAGCTAGGTTCTGTATTTAGTATTTGGTTGCTTGGCTCTAGGTTATCCTTTCGAGCTTAGTTCTGCTTGTTGTAAGTTTTCTGGGTATTGGGTTTTATCTTAGGGTTTGGCTCTATTCTTCGAACTCGACCCAATGTGAATTTTTTGGACCCTGAAATATTTCTTCTGTGGAGCATAAGCTCGACACAGGATTGTGTTCATTTGGGATAGCCAACAGAGAATACCTCTGGCTATCGCATGATGTTTTGTGCACCGCTCTTGGATATATTTGCAGGTAAATTCTTTGTGATAAATTTCATAATGCACACAATAGCTTTTACTAGTTTTAAGGTTATAACGTTGGTTTTTATGCAGGCCATCTCTGTGAATAGGCAGAAGCTTCGATGCGAAAACGTCTTCCTCTGTGATGAAAGAAAAGGGTGTTGCGGAGATAATGGGGGGCATAAAGTTAATCCTCTGCTTCGTAAGTAAATTGAAAATTTAACCTAGTTTTCATTTAAGCTTGATACCATTCCACAGAGCACTCACTCATTCTTTTTGTGTTTTGTGTTGGCATGTTACTGTGATGCGGATGGTTGCAAACCATAGGTGAGTGGTTCTTTCTGTATTATGGCCGCTACGAAGTGTTGGGTGAAAAAAATATTTGTGTATATTTTGTTTATTTGCAGTGGCAATGCTGCGCATTTTCCCACACGTTAGTGATCTTGTTTATGGAGAGGGATTAGCCATTGGGATCCCTTGTATCCTTCAACTTTTGTCGAGGATAATTATAACATCCTTTCGGCTCTGTAACTTATGATATTAATCCTCTCTGATTCACTGTTCTTGAAATGAATCTGTGAGATGTTTAAGGTTTATGCTTTTAAATGTTTTTGATACAAGGATATGGTTTTTGATTCTTTGTTTTATGTTTTAAACATTTGGAATCTTTTGCTAAAACATAAGTAATGTTTATTGAAGCCATTTAGCTCCGCGGATAGAATGTTTTGGTGTAAGATATATGTAAAGATACTTCGAGCTATTCGGCTCTTGTGTGTTTATCTTGATTATTCAGTTTTGACTGTGAAAAAATAAAATTTATACTTAGCTATAATTTTTACTCAAACCATTCGGCTTATGAGGAAAGATAGTTTATTTCTTAATTTTGTTAGTTTCGAATATGGAAATAAATTACTTCGCTTTGTATCTCTGACTAATTATCCAAGCCATTCGGGTTTTGTTTGAGTTAGTACAACTAATAATATATATGATTTTACTTTTATATTATTTAACTCTGTTTATATATATATATATCTTGTAATACCCTACAACCCTAAGTTTTCCATAAGTAACATGGTTATAAACAAAACCTAAATTAAACAAACATAAACATGATGAAAACAATGTAAACATAAAAAGAGATAAATAATATAAGATTAATGCATATTAAAAATAAATGATGTTAGTACATTCAACATATTTTCAATAATAAAATATCCCATTCCTAATTTAAACATTAACAATTTATCCAACTGTAGGAAAACAGTAAATAAAATCCAATGATAAACATGATAACTGAAATAAACTTGACAGTAAAGTTCAGACTGAATCCAAATTCCAATCTGAATGTCGTCGTTCCTCCCACCCAATCTTCCATAAAATCCAATATTACTTCTTTGAAACCCCTGAGCCTGTTTGTTGAACCACAAGGACAAAGACTATTGAAAACAATTCTCAACCAACATTGGATTCCATTCCTTTACTCAACAATGATATTTTCCCTCTTCCATCCAAGCCTCCCACCTGTCTGATGGGAATACATATTTAACTTTTCCTAGGACTTAGGTCTCACATGAGCCTCCTGCTCTAGAACCTCCATCTAGAGTTCTGACCTGAATTATAGGGAAGATGCCTCCTGCACCTGTTGAGATATTAATTATCTGTTTTCACAACTTTGGGCTTCTTGTCCAACACTTGTCATTTCTCCTTGTGGGCCAACAAACACTCTTTCAACAACTACTTCATATTGGATTCTCATGTTTATATTTATTAATAATAATAACTATTCAAAATCCTCACACAAGTGTCTTTGACCACACTTGATCATAATAATTGTTCCACAATAATTAAAACAATATTACAAAGTATTTAACTTTAATTAAGTTTCTAGGGGTATTACATACACCCCCCCTTAAAGATAACATGGTGCTCAGTGTTTATTCAATATTCCATTGTTTATTCTTGGGACAGAATTGGATATTCCTCTCGCATATTAATTTCCAATTCCCAAGTAGTTTCTTCTAGGATAAGGTGCATCCATTGCACCTTCACCTGCCAAATGATGCGGTTTTCAAGAATAAGCTCCCTCCTGTCCAGGATACATTCTGGTTCCACTTGGAATTCTCCTTCAGGTTCCACCTGAATAACATTCCAAGCCACAACATGAGTAACATCATGTACATACTTCTTTAACAAAGAAACGTAAAAAAAATTATGTACTTTTACCGTAGGTAGTAGTGCCAACCGATAAGCTACCGGTCCAACCCGGTCTAATATCTCAAAAGGACCACAATACCTGGGTTCTAGTTTAGCAAATTTCCCCAATCTTAAAAAAATATTCCTTGGTTTCACTCTTACATAAACATGATCCCCTACCTGGAACTCTCTTTGAGTTCTTTTTAAATCTGCATAGCTCTTTTTTCTATCTTGATCTATCTTCAAATTATGTTGTACATGTTTCACGGTTAGTTCCATATCATTTAACACTTCATGAACTAACATTAATCTATCAACTGGACTACTCCAAGAAATTGGAGTGTTACATTTTCGTCCATAAAGTATTTCAAATGGACTCATCTTAACATAAGCTTGAAAATGGTTATTGTATGCAAATTCAACCAAATGTAAATAGTCTTCCCATTTTCCAGCTTTATCCATAACATACATTCTAAGCATGTCTTTTAAGATTTGATTTACACTTTATGTTTATCCATATGTTTGAGGATGAAAAGAAGTACTGAAATTTAGTTTCATATGTAATCTTTTAAACAAAGCTTTCCAAAAATTCCCTGTAAAATTTGAATCTCTATCAGAAATTACTATCTTAAGTACACCATGCAATCTGAAAATTTATTTCATAAAGATATCAGCAATATGACTCACTTTGTAAGTAGATTTAACATGAATAAAATGTGCTTCCTTACTCAACTTATCTACAACAACCATTATAGAGTCATTATGTTTAGTATTTTTAGGAAAACCTGTTATGAAGTCCATACTAATGACTTCCCATTTTCATTCTGGAATGGGTAAGGGATGTAATAAACCTGTCGGATGCTGATGTTCATCTGTAACTTGCTAACATTCCATGCATTTAGCTATATATTCTGCAACTTCATTATTCATAGTAGGCCAAAAGAATTATTTCTTCAACATGGTAATCATTTTCTGGTATCCATGGTGTCCTCAATACAGTTTCTTATGCATCTCATTCATAATTAACAGCTTGAATTCCTCAAAATTAGGTACATATAATCTGTCCTTATATATCAATAATGCTTTTCTGTTCAATTTAAATCCTGTTTTTTTTGTCTTGCTTCATTTTCTGTTGTTTTCTTCTTTAATTTATGATATTCATCATTCGATCTCATTGTTGTTTGTATTTTTATTTCCAAATATGTTTCTTAACTGATACTTGTAGTTACATATAACATATTCGCATGACGACTCAAAGCGTCTTCTACCTTATTCTCTTTCCCTTTTATGTGTTTTATTTCGAAATCATGCTCACTTAGAAAAGATAGCCATCTAGCTTGTATTGCCTTTAGATTTTGCTGGTCAAATAAATATTTTAGACTAACATTATCATATTTTAGTAAAAATTGCCTACTAATGAGATAATTTCGCCACATTTTTAGTGCGTGTATTATAGCAGCCAACTCCAGATAGTGAGTTGCATAATTTCATTCATTCTCTTTCATTTTTCTAGACTCATAAGCCACAACATAATTATCTTGCATTAACACTCCACCTAGACCTTCCTTGCATGCATCTATGAAAATAGTAAAATATTTTAAGGGTATGCAATATTTAAAATAGGAGTTGTTGTTAACAAGTGCTTCAGTTTATTAAAACTTTCTTCACATTTAATATTCCAGTCAAACCTTTTCCCCTTCTTTTGTAAAGAAGTTATAGTGTATGCAATTTTAGAGAAGCCATCAATAAACTTTCTGTAATACCCTACGATTCCCATAAAAGATCGTATTTCCGATACATCTTTAGGAACTGGCCATTCCATTATGGCTTTTACCTTATCACGATCAACTGATATTCCTTCTTTAGATATCACATGTCCTAAATACTGAATTTGATCTTTAAATAAATCACACTTACTGAATTTTGCATAAAGTTCTTGTTCTTTTAATACTTGTAGTACAATCCTCAAGTGCTCTTCATGTTCTCATTCATCTTTAGATTAAATTAATATATCGTCAAAAACACGACTACGAATTTGTCTAGGTATTTACTCAATACACTATTCATTAAGCACATAAACATTGCTAGTGCATTTTTCAACCCAAAGGGCATCATGACAAACTCATAGTAACCGTACCTGGTCCTAAAAGCAGTTTTGTATATATCCTCATCTTTTACTCTTACTTGGTGATATCTTGATCACAAATCTATTTTGGAAAATATAGTTTCTCCTCTGAATTGATCGAATAAATCATCAATCCATGGTAATGGGTATCTATTTTTAATTGTCACCTTATTTAGTTGTCTATAATCGATGCCTAATCTTAGAATACCATCTTTCTTTTTCACAAATATTACAGGTGCTCCCCAAGGGGATACACTTGGTTGGTTATATTTCTTTTCAATTAACTCTTGAATCTGAGATTTTAGTTCATTTAATTATAGTATGTTCATCCTATAAGGATCTTTCGAAGCTGGTACTGCTCCTGGTATGAGATCGATCGTAAAATCTATCTCTCTTTTAGGAGGTAGTCCAGGAATTTCTTCCAGAAAAACATCTTTGAATTCTTTCAGTATTGGAATACCATTTATATCAATTTTATCATTTTTATCTCTATCATCAAGTATGTGAAAAATAAAAAATTTATAGCCTTTCCTAACAAATCTTTTCATTTGCAAAGTAGAAATTTTTCTAATCACGACCTTCCTAGGAATTCCTTTTACTACAACATAATTATTTTCTTCATCAATGCATGTAAAGGATTTATCATAGCAATTTAGAATCACTCTATGCTTTTCCAACCAATCCATTCCTATTAACATGTCGTAAGATCCTAGCGGTAAAACATTCAAATCTTCAAGTGTTTTGAATTCATTCATGAAAAATTCACAATTCTTAACGAAGTTAGTCACTTTTCTTTTTGCTTCAGTAGCCAGCTGGACTAACCATGACTTTTCAAACTTATCTTGCTACAGTTTACATAATTATACCAATCTAGGAGATATATAACTCAAACTTGCACCTGGATCTATTAACATAGAAATAGTTTTGTCTATTATCATACCTTCTATTTCAACCATTGTCGTTTGATGATCTGCTTGTATATTCTCCAGTGTTGCGTTGATCCTTGGTATGCTCCTAGCTACATCTCCTACAATAGCATATTCTTGTATGGAATGTAAATTATTAATATTCTTTCTTCTCTTTGGACAATATTTAAAGTAGTGAGGTTCACCACATTCCCAGCATTTCAAATATTCCTTTTGATTAGCAGCTTTATTATATGTAGCAGGTACATCTTTTCCTTTATTATTCATTAAATTTTGTGGTCTATTTCTATAATTATCCTCTTGATATCTTTTATAGTTATTTCCAGAATTTCTGAAAAACTTATTTCCTCTTTTCTTTTGATCAAAACTCTTTCCTTTCCAGGCTGGTATATTATATTTTCTGTTTTTATTTTGCTCATAGAAAAAAATTTCTTTTCTCATTGCCTCTTCCAAAGTTTTAGGATTATCATACTCAATCCTTTATTTATATAATACAGGAAAACAACTTAGGAAACGTCATACTTTTGGTTTTTCTTCAATGATGTAGGGTACATATCGAAGTAAACTTAAAAAATTGTTGCATAACTCCTTCATAGTTAATGTACCGAGCTTCAAATCATAAAACTCTTTAGCTTTTTCTTCATAATACTGTTCAGCTAAATATTTCCTTTTAAACAGTTTCTTAAAAGAGTTCCATGTTACATAATGCTCTTTTATATTTTTCACTTTTTTAATGTCTTGCCATCATATATCTGCCTTTCCATCCAGATTATAAATGGCCATTTTTGCCTTTAATTCTGTAGATAAATTATAAATTTGGAAGTACTTATGCATTCCGGATAGCCATGCTTCAGCTCCTTCTCCGGTTTCAACTTCACCATTAAATATAGGTGGTTTTATTTTCTTAAATTCTCCAGTAATTTCTTCGTAATGTTTACTCTTTTTCTTAATTTGTTTGATGTCACTACTTTCACTGGTATTATACTTCTATTTGTTTTTCCTTACTAAAATTCCACTAGATGAATCAGTTTCATTATCTGCAAAATTTAATTTTCATGCTCTTTGCTTATATGGTGCAGTTTTCCTAATTTCTTCATCTGATACTTTGTTCTTTACTGTTTCTTGATCATGTATCTTATTAAGTAGAACACTGTTTAACTCTTCCTGTGTCTTTAGGATATGTTCATTATCCTCTTTTACACTTTGTATTTCCGCCTTTAATTCTTTTATTGTTCGTAAGAATTCAGATTGATTATCATTCCTATTTTCATTGAAATCTACCCATAGGTTATCGTCATTAATATTTTCTTGTTCTTGATTTCCCTGTTCCCTATGATGGGATCCTTATTCAATAGACATTTCTACTTCTACCATCTTCCTGCAAAATAGAGATTGTATTTATGTTCCTAAAATAACCATAAAGAAAACATAAGTTGGTTTTTATTTTTGTTTCGTCATGATCATATGTGTTGTGTTTGTAACCATGCTCTGATACCAATATGTCATGTCCCCAAATTTACTCAAAATTTTTAAAATTTTTATATGTGTATAAATGACGACAATTATTTTTATGTCGCGGATACATCATGGAGGACACATGCAACAAGGTCCAACATCTTATCATCCTCAGGTATAAATGACCATATTCATTATTAAACTTAAAGAAATGTATTGACCTCTTTTCCAAGCCATACTTGGTCTTATTTAAGGTCTAGATGACTTTACAAATATCTTATTTGCTAGTCTTATTATTCATATGGTCTTTACGCTAATTCCTAAGAATTAACCTAATCTTAAGCCTAAGTTGTTTTAAGCATGAGTTAATTTCTTTAACCAAAGGTTTAGACATATACTAACCTACATGTCCAACCTATCCCTAAGACTTATGGTTATTAATATGATTATCTTTTTCTCATACCTTATACGAGGTCTTAGTATGTAATACATATCTTATGAAATGAATTGCTATATGTAATATATGCCTTTGCAAAAGGCCTTACCATATGGTCTTACGACCTTATGTTATAATTCACCATAAAACGTTTAAGTTCTATATTATGTTTGACTTTACCATAATGTTTCACTTACCATATGGTTCACATACCACATTGATCCCTTGTCAATGATTTGTCTTACCTTGTCCAAAATGTCGTGGTCCTGCTCGATGGCATTTAGAATGTTTTCACTTTACATTATATTTTGTGCATGTTATCAAAATGATTGATTTGTATTGTGGCATAGCCAATGCGTATATGATTAATTTCCACCATGGCAATGATGTGTACGTAGGCCTATAAGGTGGCGCCAACATGGAATGGGTAGTTGAATGCCATGTGAAGGAATTTACGTTCCCCTGTCCGTCCTTTGCAAGTTGTGCAATGTGGTATGATATATGTCATTGATCGTTGGTATTGATATTGTAACTTCCATTCCCTAGGTTTTATTCTGACAAGGTGACGGTTGAGTTTATTATTGATTCTTATTTCCTCTGCAAAGCTTCGGATCTACGCAATCTGCTCTAGTTCTTCCATGCCTGGCCTCTAATGGCGATGGCGTTATTTCTATGGCCACTTTTTGGGAAAGGTAACACACCTGCGACCTCCTTATGGAGTGTTTGCTATGTTTCTACGAGGGTTTTCCCTCACGAGCCTGTCTATTTGGCTCTATGTTTGGTTGCACAATGTTTATTTGAATCTCTATTCCATTCCTTGGAGCTTCGCTCTGTACAGTTGTATCTCGTTCGGCTCTGTGTGAATAGAGCTTGGCTCTGGCATAGTTTTAGTTCAGCTCGGCTTTGTGTTGGTTTTCTTGTTCAGCTCTTAATGTTTCGAACTCGGCTCTGAACTTAAGTTCGAACTCTCCTTTCGAGCTAGGTTCTATTTTTAGTATTTGGTTTCTCGGCTCCGTGTTAGCCTTTGGAGCTTGGTTTTGCTTGTTGTAGGTTTTCTGGGCATTGGGTTTTATCTTAGGGTTTGGCTCTATTCTTCGAACTTGACCCAATGTGAATTTTTTGGACCCTGAAATATTTCTTCTGTGGAGCATAAGCTTGACCCAGGCTTGTGTTCATTTGGGATAGCCAACTGAGAATACCTCTGGCTATTGCATGAATTTTTGTGCACCGCTCTCGGCGATATTTTCAGGTAAATTCTTTGTGATAAATTTCATAATGCACATAATATCTTTTACTAGTTTTAAGTTTATAACGTTGGTTTTTATGGAGACCATCTCTGCAAATAGGAAGAAGCCTTGATGCGAAAACGTCTTCCTCTGCGAAGAAATAAAAGGGTGTTGGAGAGATAATGGGGGGCATAAGGTTAATCCTCTGTTTCGTAAGTAAATTAAACATTTAACCTAGTTTGCATTTGAGTTTGATACCCTTTTACATATCACTCACTCATTCTTTCGGTGTTTTGTGTTGGCATGTTGTTGTGATGCGGATGGTTGCGAACCACAGGTGAATCGTTCTTCCCAACTTATGGCTGCGACGAAGTGCTGGGTGAAAAACAATCTCTGTGTATATTTTGTTTATTCGCAGTGGCAATGTTGCGCATTTACCCATGCATTAGTGATCTTGTTGATGGAGAGGGGTTAGCCATTTAGATCCCTTGTATCCTTCGACTTTTGTTGAGGGTAATTATAATAGCCTTTCAGCTCTATAACTTATGATATTATGCCTCTCAGCTTCACAGTTCTTGAAATGACTCTTTGAGATGTTTAAGGTTTACGTTGTTAAATGTTTTTGATACAAGGATATGGTTTTTGATTATCTGTTTTGTGTATTGAACATTTGGAATTTTCTCTAAAACATAAGTAATGTTTATTGATGTGAAGAACCTGCAACAATTAATTAATGAAAATACATGAGATAGCATAAATAACAGAACTCAGAATCACTTTATTGATCACAGGCCACTTCGAGGGAGCAACCTCCTTTGAGCAAGCTCAATACAAATAACTTCACGGTACCTTTACTGGTCTCAACACAAACTTATATACTAAGTCTAGGCGCCAATACCATGGGTCAATACCATGTGTCAATACAAACCATGGGCCAATACGAACTATGGATCAACAATTACTACGGGATGACTTACAAAGCATATGCATCCAACAACAATAATACAAACTATGGATCAACAAATACTACGAGACGTCTTACAAAGCATATGCATCCAACAAAAATATACTAACAAAGTAAATAGAAGGGTTGACATGGGTTCCTAACATCCCCTCTCCCTTAGAAAAAGATTTGTCCTCAAATCTTTAAATGTGGAAATTGATGCAGAATCTAAGGGAGTGGTTCCCCTATAGCATCCTCGGGCTGCATTCCAGGCCACTTACTCCTTTTGAGTTTCAGGGAGGATTGCTTGGAAGGCTATAGACGAAGAAGAACCCTATCAGCTGTGTTAAAAGTGTGCTCAGAACGGTATTGATCAACTTGTTGTTTCAGTCGAATTCTTGCCATGTGAAGATTGTCCTGCAGAATGAGAAGAATCGGATCGCGGTTTCGAAGAACCGAGTCAATTGCCTAAACTGGGGAGCTATTGAGGGTGTATGGAAGAAGAATTGGAAGTACCTGGCCATAGACTGCTTCATATGGTGTCCTTTTAGATGTCGTATTGTACCACTGGAGCGCTTCTAGGAAATCCATAGAAATAGTTGTCCAAATCTGTGTAGGGATGGGAAAGGGTTTGAGAAGTCCCGAAAGGAGTGTCATTTCACCCTTGTTGACCTGTAAAGTATCACAGTCAACCACCATCTGTTGAACTGTCATTTGAAGTCCCTGCCAAAAGAAGTGACATTGGTCCCGTTCATACGTTTTGAGGAACCCAGAGTGCCTTGCCGATGAAGAAGCATAGAGTTCATAGAAGAGATAGCCCTGTTGAACAGATTGCAACCAAATTGGAATAAGCAGAGAAATAGCTGTGAGAGAAACTGGGTCATCAAATGTGCGAGAAGGAGCACCAGCCACCATATTGTCCTTACCCTTCTTGTAAGTGATCGCATAGTCATAACTCATGAGTTGGATAACCCATTTCAGGTGTGCTGGGGAGGAGACCCGTTGTTCCATGAAATTTTCCAGACTCTGGAGATCAGTCTTGATGCAGAAATAATTCCCTAATAAGGATGGCTGCCACTTCTGTACTGCATGCAAAATAGCCATCATTTCCTGTTGAGATGTAGATACAGCTAAATGATTACTGGAAAGGTCTTTTGAAGGCGGCAAGCCCACTGGTGCAGCAAAGACACCTGCATATCTATCCAAGGAAGTAGTGAAGACCATTGGTGGATGCATCTGAATGGAATGGAGTTGAGTGATGACACCATGTGAATTCTTCTTAAGGATATTTTCAAGGCGATGTGAACTGATGATGCGGAGAGACCCTGGTTGTAAGCTTGTAAATTTGTGTTGTGCCCCATTGAATGAAAACTGCATCCAAGGTTCAACAAAATTCCATAAGATGGGGTCAAGTGTGCATAACCATTGAATGCCCAAAACCATATCACATCTGCCTAAGGACAAGGAAAACATGTCAGAGCGCAGGTTATACTATTCCAGAGAGATAGGCACATTGTGACACTTTCCGTGGCAAGGTAAGGTGCCCCCATTGGCAACCATGACTTCAAATTTGGAACAAGGATGGACAAAACAATCATCATGTTTGGCGATCCGGGGGTCAATGAAGTTATGAGTGCTACCTGAATCAATGCGTATTATAAGAGGAAGCTTCTTGAAGTAGCCCCTCACCCGCATTGTTTGAGGGGTGGTGACTCTGGGTAAAGCATGGAGAGATATCTTTGGTTGGTCGTCCTGAGATGGGGGGTCAATAGGCGGCTCCTGAATGTCGACCTGATCATCCATTGTATTTGGAGCTTCTTCACCAATTTTAGAGACAGGGAGAGAATCCATATCCAAGAGATAGAGCTTTTGCTGAACACATCTATGTCCCCTAGTGAATTTCTCATCACAATTATAACAAATCCCTTTTTCTCTGCATTCCTACATATTTGTTTCAGACAAATGCTTGATAGGAGTTGGTTGAGGAGCTGGTGGGATGGGAGGTCGTTGAGAACCCATATTTTGGAAGGGAACAAAAGTGGGTTTAGAGCGTTGTTGGGATGCAATCTTGTCTTATGCAAACTTAGCCAACCCCAGGGATTCCATCATTGTGTTGGGACATAAGATTTTAACCTCTGAGCAGATTTCATCCTTAAGACCATTGATAAAACAACTCCTGTAGAAGTCATCAGACAATCCTTCTGTGTGATTGGCTAGTTTGTCAAATTCTGTCTGATACTCTCATAGTGCCAATTTGATGAAGTTTAGTGAGTGCTCCGGTGAAGTCATCAAAAGCACTAGGACCAAATCGTTGCAAAAGGAGTTGAAAAAAATATGTCCATTTTGGCTCGTCATGAGCCTTGATGTACCAATGGTACCATTGAATGGCTTCCTGTTCCAAATGAAATGATGTCAGTGGAAATTTTTGGACATCAAAAGTATTATGCAGACTGAAATACTGTTCTGCACGATAGATCCATCCAATCGGATCAGTACCATTGGAACGAGGAAAATCAAGCTTCGGACCAGAAATTGATGGAAGAAGAGAACCCATTGTCTAATGAAGACTCAGATTGTCGTTTGTTGTTCATGGATGAATGCTCAAGATGGAGGCCGATAAATTTTTCATCCAGATCTTGGAGTTTGGTTTGGATGGCTGCGAGTGCTTCCTCCATGGTTTTTGCTCCTGCGCGGGTGACAACCATAACCAGGAGGTTTTTTTTTTGTGAATGGGTAGAAAAACACAAACAAAAGCTTATTTAGTAAAGAGAAATTTGGATTTGGGAAAAACTCGGATGGGTAATTTGGATTTGATTAGGTTTTGGACACTTTGGAATGGATAGGAAAGCAGAAAAATGAGGATTTCAGAAGCGGGGTGAAAGAATGGGAAAATTTGTTAGAGAGGGACAAAGAAGCAGAAATAGAGAATGAACACGGTGGAAAAATTTGAAGGCGATTGGGTGAAAATCGAAGGAGTTGTGGCAAACCCTAAAAATAGACAAATGTGAGATTTCTGGTCTTGGGAATTGGAATCTGGGATAGGGTCCTCAGGAATGAAATATGTAGAATGGGATTGCTGGGGTGTCAGTGAAGTTTCAGGGAAAACAGAGTTAAAACAAGGGAGATATGGCGAAAAACATATTTTATTTTATTTATTTATTTTCCAGAATGGATCTGAAACGTCTTTCAGAATGGATCGAAAGAGGAGGGATCTAGAACGGCTCGAAATGGATCGGAAATGGCTGGATCTGAAATGAATTTTAGAATGGATATGAAATGGCTGGATCGGAACCGACTTTCAGAATGGATCTAAAATAGATGGAGCTGCAATGGCGCGGAAGTGGTCGGCAACAGTGCAACTGAAAATAGATATGGACCCCAGGTATGTTCGGCTTCCTATCGGTTCAAGGGATTCACTCAACCACCAATGTTGTCTGACGGCTTGCATATTGGGGCAGTACCCCTCACTCCACGGCTTAGGTAAAACTGATAACCCCTTGGCCACAAACAATAGCTCTTGGTTTACCTCACGAGTGGGAACTAGTCAATCAGGTGGGGGTCATTGCCCTTTTCGCTGGCAGGTCCTCTCAATGGGCCAACTACTTCGAGGTTCCTGTGGTACTCCTCACAATGAGTTTTAGGGCTTATGCCCAATTACTTCCCACAGTTAAGCGAATAAGGATTATTACCAGATCTGAACCTGCAATAGATGTGAAAAAAAATTGGCAGAAATTTCACCCAGCGAGCCCAAGAAAGTGCTCTGATACCAGATGTGAAGAACCTACAACAATTAATTAATGAAAATACACAAGATAGCGGAAATAATAGAAATCAGAATCGCTTTATTGATCACAAGCCACTTCGAGGGGGCAACCTCCTTTGAGCAAGCTCAATACAAATAACTTCACGATACCTTCATTGGTCTCAACACAAACTTATATACTAAGTCTAGGCGCCAATACCATGGGTCAATACCATGTGTCAATACAAACCATGGGCCAATACGAACTATGGATCAACAATTACTATGGGACGACTTACAAAGCATATGCGTCTAACAACAATATACTAACAAAGTAAATAGAAGGGTTGACATGGGTTCCTAACAATTGAAGCCACTCGGCTTTGTGGATGGAATGTTTTGGTGTAAGATATATGGAAAGATACTTCGATCTATTATGCTCTGTGTGTTTATCTTGATTATTCAATTTTGACTGTGAAAAAATGAAATTTATAATTAGCTCTAATTTGTACTCAAGCCATTCGGCTTATGAAGAGTTTATTTCTTAACTTTGTTAGTTTCAATTATGGAAATAAATTACTTAGCTTTGTATCTCCGACTAATTATCCATGCCATTCGGCTCTGTTTGAGTTAGTACAATTAATAATATATATGATTTTACTTTTATATTATTTCTCTCTCTCTCTCTCTCTCTCTCTCTCTCTCTCTCTCTCTCTCTCTATCTATCTATCTATATATATATATTAATCTTGTAATACCCTAAAACCCTAAGTTTTCCATAAGTAACAGGGTTATAAACATGACCTAAATTAAACAAACAAAAACATGATAAAAACAATGTAAACATAATAGGAGATAAATAACGTAAGATTAATGCAGATTAAAAATAAATGATGTTAGTACATTCAACATATTTTCAATAATAAAATATCTCATTCCTAATTTAAACACAGTTTAGCCAACTGTAGGAAAACAATAAATAAAATCCAATGATAAACATAATAAATGAAATAAACTTGACAGTAAACTTCAGACCAAATCCAATCTGAAGGTCGTCGTTCCTCCCAACCAATCTTCCATAACAGCCAAGATTACTTACTTTGAAACCCCCAAGCCTTTTTGCTGAACCACAAGGACAAAAACCATTGAAAACAATTCTCAGCCAACACTAAATTCCACTCCTTTACTCAATAATGATATTTTCCCTCTTCAATCCAAGCCTCATGCTTGTCTTATGGGAGTACATATTTTACTTTGCCTAGGACTTAGGTCTCACATGAGCCTCCCGCTCTAGAACCTCCATATGGAGTTTTGACCTGAATTATAGGGAAGATGCCTCATGCACTTGTTGAGATATTAATTATTTGTTTTCACCACTTTGGGATTCTTGTGCAACACTTGTCATTTCTCTTTGTGGGCTAGCAAACACTCTTTCAACAGCTACTCTAGATTGGATTCTCCTGTTTATATTTATTAATAATAAAAATTATTCAAAATCCTCACACAAGTGTCTTTGACCACACTTGATCAAAATAATTGTTCCATAATAATTAAAACAATATTACAAAGTAGTTAACTTTAATTAAGGTTCTAGGGGTATTACAGAAATCCAAACAAGCACAACATGCCTCATAAAAAAAACTTATTTAATCCTCCAACAAAATCAAATAAGGATTAAAACCAATAAGCATAAATCAATAATATTTTTCTTTTTTCTATGTAAATGTTACTTCTTGAGACTACTAAGAGCTTGATAGAGACCAACTAGAGTCCAAAGAACCCTCAGAACCCAAAAACAATAGTGAAAACTATTAAAAATGCAAATTGGGTACCTATAGGATAGATACACACCTGTGTACAAATTAGGGTCCGTATATATGCACCCTAATACATTGCAATTTGTGTATGACCATTGAAAAAGACATAAAACATGCATTTCGATATTTCCAACAATATTAATAAAGATTGCTTTCAAAGGTTCTAACATGGAATCTAGGTTTTTGTAAACAAGTAATAGTAGTACAACAGACAAAGACCAATAATAAAAAAAAAAACAAGCACCCTAAACTAACCCAAAAGGAGACTTCCCCAACAGAGTCCCCATTACAGAAGAAAATCCTCCTATGGTTTGGGTTACCACCACAATAGAGAAATGACTTGGAAATACACCCTCGATTCCTAAAAAGATAGTAAAACATTTGTAATTAACTAATAAATGAATAAGAGAGATAAAGAAAACCAACTTGGATGCCGAAGTTTGAAGGAGATCCCCTTCTTGGATTTTTTCAATCCTTCTGTCTAGCACCTTCCTCAATCACCTACATTTAGAGATAAAAATATTGCAAGATAGGTAGTTATTGTTGCAAATGTATAAAAATATTGACTAAAAGTAAACCAACTAATGTATTAAACAATTCGGTTTTCATATATCATGAACATAAATTTAACACGTTAAGTTGGATGGAAATGAGAGATCATTATTGAATTAATAGAAAATATAAGGATAGATACAACCTGCAACTGTTGTGGTACTGTTATGAAGCCGACATCTCAATTCCTCCACCCAAGCAATAAATATGCAACTCAATCTCTTGATTCTTTACTCAAAATAGGTCTAAGAAAGTGGTTTACTTCTTTTTGACAAGATAGGAAGAGTAAAGACTATTGGAAACAAGGGTTTCCATATATGAGGGAATAGCTTGCATACATGGGAACAAGGGGATTGTGGATTCTAGCAATAAAAGACCAACATAATGATGCTCTTAATGATTTCTCCTCCTTCTTATTTGTAGCCTTTGTCCTCTTTTATAATCCAAATATATGGTTAGAGTAGTTAGGGTAGTTATTTATAGGTAATAGGGGGTCGAGAACCGAAGGAACATGTACAAATTGACCGAAATTTAATTAATTTTATATTTTTGGTGCCAAATAAATGCATGTGTGGGATAGACACCAATAGGGCATGTATACATGGTATAAACACTAAAAGGGGACATATGTCTTGCAAAAAGGGGTTTCTGAAGAATTTTAGAGGAAGTACAAAACGAAGTGTAGTCCACAAGTAAAGAAAGGGAATCTACAAGTAGGGAAGGGATCATAAATTAGGTCAATATATGCATCTATGGAACGAAGTGGAAAAATATTCTATAACACTTGATTCATCCTTATTGGTATGGACGGGTCACTATTCAATTGTTCTACTTGTGTGTTGGATTTATTAACAATTTGTAGACCTGGATTTATTGCAAATTCCTTTGAATACTAGACTTATAGAAAATTGTGGAAATTTTGATAGACGGATAACCTTGGGATAATATTCCTAATGTTAACATGGACCCCACTCCATTGGTCTCTTTTAATCTATAGTAATTCATCTTCATCTAGGAGACAACTATAATATTTTCATAACCTAAATCTAGATTTTTCATAAGTCTACTTATAAGTTGAAGATGTGCCTTAGTAGTGAATCTATGAAAAGGTTTAGGGTACGGGGAGAGATCATAAGACTCAAGCATTTCTCTAAAAAAAAGGACAGAGAACAGAGGCAGTAAAGAAAAATGCCATGGCTTTGAAATTTCCCAAAGATTTCAGTTTGTTGTGATATGGGGCATGGTTAGCTTAATAATATATAGTGAGTGGCCATTGAGTTGATGGATGGGTAATCTAATTATCACAGTATGGCGGGATGGTGGTCATAGATATCATCTGTAGCGACAACAGATTTTGCTGGAGTAATCGTAGATATTACTCGTGTGAAGAAAATAATCTCATCATGCTTCAGTTAACATTATGTCTTGTCACAAACAAAATATACAGATGTCGCTCACGTTCCATGTTTCACAATGTGAGCATTCCACGTTTCACAATCTAAGCATTTCACTTTTCACAATCTGAGCGTTCCACGTTTCACAATCGGAGCGTTACACCTGTCCCCCTAGAAAACTAGCTATAGACATTTTAACAACAAAATTTATAGACGTTTAACTTTCATCAGAGATTGAATATTTTATTAATCAGATTCTCCTTAGAATCTACTTAATCAGATTTTTTTTTTCACAGGTTGAATATTTTTACAATTACCTCTAGAATGCAAGAAGGGTCAGTAGAGGTCTCATGGGGTAGGGGGGGAGAAAATCAACAAAATAAGACTAGATACACTCTGATTGATGCAGAGATTGTAATTTTTTGCAACTTTGAAGTAATACAGTTAGTTCTTCGCTTCATTCCTCTTTTGTTAATTGATCAAATTTCTTTGATGAATGTTGATTTTCACTTTAGATTATTTATGAACACTATTTAATTCATTAAAACATTTATCTATTTCTGCAAATGATTAACATAAATTAATAAATTAATGTTAATTTTTCAATTAGCATTCCAGCTACAGGGTAATCTTGCATGTACCTAATCCTTAAAACTACTATTAGGGTAATCTTGCATGTGCATTAGTAGCCTCACTATACTCAATGTGCCAAATCAAATATGCCATGTGTCACAATATGATCGTTCCACGTGTCACCCTAGGATACTAGATATCAACATTTTAACAAAAAAAATTATAGACGTTTTGCTCTAAAGACTTTTCTGGCAAGTAGAAAAATTCTCAGAGAAAGAGCGGCCGCTCTTTCTCCAAGGTGTTCTATTGTTACAATTCCCTCCTAAATGAACGGTCAGCCGACCCTTCTTATTCCTAATATTCTTTTCATATTAGTTCGTCATTGCAAGAAGGGTCGATCGATCCTTCTTGTATTATCTATTATGGCTATTACTTAATTGATGAATAAAGGTTTTGACAATTAACTAGGAAAAGAAGGGGCGGCCGATCCTTCTTGTTGTAAAACGGAAATAGGGAAAAACCATTTTTATATGATATAACTTCCAAGGTGTTCTATTTTTACAATTCCCTCGTAATTGAAGGGTCGGCCGACCCTTATTATCCCCCATATTATTTTTATAATAGTTCGACACTCCAAGAAGGGTTGGTCGACCCTTCTTATTAACAATATTATTTTTATAATATTTTGACATTGCAAGAAGGGTCGATCGATCCTTCTTGTGTTCTCCATTATGGATATAGCTGAATTGTTGGAAAACGGAAGTCGAGACAAACTATTTTTATATTCTAGGTAGTACTATGCTTTCCATACATGAAGGACTGTACTAAAACAGCATTTGACAACTGCTGCAAGTGTCTTTGAAAGAATGAAACCAAATCATTCAGTGAATACATCATACTTCCTGCACAAGGTGGTAGTATAAGGTAACCTTCAAAAAGTGTTGAAAATCCCATAGTAATCCAAGGATTCCAATTTCCATCCCCATTAACTTGGCCTAGTTACTTGTGGATGCAGGCTAGAGAAACTTTAGAAAGCCTCCTACTTCCGCTGCTTCTTCTCCCTATGTCCCCTCCTCGTTGCGTAGCAATCATTTATTGAAAGAAGAGTGACGGAAAGAAGATGGACGAAAACGTGATTAGTGCCAAGGAACATAATGAGAAATCCATGGATTGGGACTTCGAGAGTGCTTGAAATGCCCATATATCATGGTGTATTGGGACTTCGAGAGTGCTCGAATCCTTCTACTTGGCGCAGTTAGAAGAAGCTGACAGCATGGTCTGGTACTAAAACAACATTCGAAGACTGCTGATGGGATTTCCCTCCCATCATATCCCTTCATGTCTACTTTTAACACCTGAATATTAGCAAGCGGATAGCCTAGACACGGCGGTATTTCATCTCTCTCGAATACCTGCATAGCAAACAAATAACTGTTTATCACGCTTCCGTAAAAAGAAACCATTTCCAACAAATGCAAAAATAATCATTTTATTGCAGCCAGGGTAGCGCGTGAGCACACATATCATCATGCACAATAAAAACAGAGAAACTATTCCTAAATTGCCAAGTGCACCATAATAGGGGATGGCCAGACAGTTGGTCTGGGCAGCCCGCTTAGACGGGTTAGCTCCTAACACCGTAGTTAGTGGAAGCAAAGGAATTCAACCAATAAAATATACTTTGCAAATGATAAGCAAATACTTAAATTAGGAACTTGCTCCAATAAGTTGAGAAGAGGAAGAGGCTTCAGAATATGGATATCAAGATTGTTCAATGATTTCAGGCTACCTATTATCTCCACAATTCTCTCTGTAGGAAAAAGGTGCATTATGGTCGAATTCTAATTCGAACGAACTGCCAGTCCACTTAAATTACTTCCACATTCCATTTTGAGGTTCGCAATCCAATTAAATTACTTCCACCTTCCATTTTGAGGTCATGAAACAGTACCCTGTTGACTCTTACACCATTTTCATGAATTGAAACAAGAGTAAGAAGAAGCTAATAGCATGATCTAGAGGCATAGAGATTCAAATATAGCCTCGACACGGTGGTATTGCATCTCTCTCGAATACCTGCATAGCAAACAAATAACTATTTATCGCTGCCGTAAAAAGAAACCATTTCCAACAAATGCAAAAATAATCGTTTTATTGCAACCAGGGTAGTGCATGAGCACACATATAATCATGCACAATAAAAACATAGAAACTATTCATGAATTGAAACAAGAGTAAGAATAAGCTGAGAGCATGGTCTGGTACTGCAACAAGTGTTGACGACCGTAACAACGCATGTTGTCTTAGAGAAGAAAGCTTCCAAGACTGCTAATCTCCCTATGTCGCCTCCTCGTTGCATACCCAGGAACATAATGACAAATCCATGTATTGGGACTTAGATAGTGCTAATATCCCTAATATGTCCCCATATCAATTTGTTGTGATATGGGGCATGGTTAGCCTATATATAGTGAGTGGCCACTATGTGGATGGATTGAATGGGATGGGAGTCTGGGATGGATGGGGAATGGTAATTATCACAGTATGGTGGAATCATGGTGGTCATAGATATCATCTGTAGCCAGTACATATTTTTCTCGAGTAATCATACACGTATCACTCCAATCTGACTATAGATATTGCTAGAGTAACCATACGCATACCACTCCAATCGATTCCTTGAAAATCCAACGGCCAACATGCCTGCTGCTAGTGCATTAAATGGCTTACAACAGGATGAATAATATTCGTCGTAAATGATGGATTGTATCACTCGTGTGAATAATCTCATCATGCTTCAATCCATATTATTTTTATGTCTTGTCACCAACAAAGTATTGGATGGGGAATGGTAATTATCACAGTACGGCGGTCATAGATATCAATTATAGATATCATCTGTAGAGACTACAGATTTTGCTGGAGTAATCGTACACTTATCACTCCAATCTATTCCTTGAAAATCCAACGACCAACATGCCTGCTGCCAACGCATTAAATGTCCTACAACAATTTTAAGCCTATGTGAATCAAGTATACCATATTATATTAAATTGTGCAATTACTTCCATGATTGTTTTTAAGAAACAAACTTGTTTATGTGAATCAAGTATACCATATATTATGCCACATGTCACAATATGATCATTCCATGTGTCACCCTAGGAAACTAGATCTCAACATTTTATCAACAAAATTTATAGACATTTTTCTTTAAAGACTTTCCTGCCAAGTGGAAATATTCTTAGAGAAAGAGCGGTCACTCTTCCTCTGAGGTGTTCTATTGATACAATTCCCTCCTAAATGAAGGGTCGGCCGACCTTTCTTATAACTAATATTATTTTCATAATAGTTTGACACTGCAAGAAGGGTCGGTCAATCCTTCTTGTATTATCTATTATGGCTGTCGCTGAATTGATGGATAAAGGTTTTGACAATTAACTATGAAAACAAGGGGCGACAGATCCTTCTTGCCGTAAAATGGAAGTCGGGAAAACCATTTTTATTCGATATAACTTCCAAGGTGTTCTATTTTTACAATTCCCTCGTAATTGAAGGGTCGACCCTTCTGATTACCAATACTATTTTAATAATATTTCGACACTGCAAGAACGGTCGGTCGATCCTTCTTGTGTTCTCCATTATGGATATAGCTGAATTGTTGGATAAAAGTTTTCACAGTTAAGTACGAAAAGAAGAGGTGGCCGATCCTTCTTGTCAGAAAACGAAAGTCGGGACAAAGTAATTTTATATGTCATAACTTACAAGGTGTCCTTTTTTATATTTCCCTAGAAATTGAAGGGCCGACCGACCCTGCTTATTTCCTAGTATTATTTTCATAATAGTTGAACACTACAAGAAGGGTTGGTTGATCGCTCTTGTGTTCTCCATTAATATTGGGCATTGGTCATAAATGAATCCAATATCAATTTTAGAAGAAAATTGGTGAATACTTAGATGCGGTAAACCAGTGCATAAACATATGAATTCAGATTTAATATTACTTTCATCCAAGCATGAAAAATAACACAATGGAAAAGATTTACTGGAAATAACAATTAATAGAGAAAGAAAGGAAATTTACAGACACACATAATTTACAGCAAATACAAATTAACAGAGAAAGGAAGGAAATATATAGACTGTCATTGCTGGAAATAACAATTAACAGAGAAAGTAAGGAAATTTACAGACTATCATTAATGAATAGTTTTTTCATCAGTGGTACAATTATATTCAACACATTCCATACATCATTCGATGTCTGTTGCAAGTGTCTTTGAAAGAATGAAACCAAATCATTCACTGAATACATCATACCTCCTGCACAAGGTGGTAGTATAAGGTAACCTTCAAAAAGTGTTGAAAATCCCATAGTAATCCAAGGATTCCAATTTCCATCCCATTAACTTGGCCTAGTTACTCGTGGATGTCTCCTACCCTGATGATGTAGTTATGTGTTGATGAATAGTGCAAAAAATGTGTGATGGTGATAACAATTTTACTGTCTGTTAAGTTTGATACTACATCATCCGAGAGTCGCTCAACAAACTATGAAATATTAAGCTGTGTAATTAAATATGCTGATTCAACCACTCGCACATTTTCTCACCTTCCTGAGGATCGAAGCTTTCTGGTTCTAAAACAACATTCGACGACTACTGCAAGCCTAATGTTGACGACCGCAACAACACATGTTGTCTTAGAGAAAGCACAGTCCCGCCTTCTAGTTCCGCTGCTTCTTCTCCCTATTTCCCCTCCTCGTTGCATACCAATCAGTGATTGAAAGAAGAGTGATGAAAAGAAGATGGATGAAAACGTGATTGGTGCCAAGGAACATAATGAGAAATCCATGTATTGGGACTTCGAGAGTGCTCGAAATGCCCATATATCATGGTGTATTGGGACTTCGAGAGTGCTCGAAGCCTTCTACTGGGCACAGTTATAAGAAGCTGACAGCATGGTCTGGTATTAAAACAACATTCGAAGACTGCTTATGGGATTTCCCTCCCATCATATCCCTTCACAGTTAAAATGCCTATTTCAGTAGCCCATTACACATAAGTGTGAAATGTTGGGAGAGGAGATAATAGGATTCCGCAGTCCATAACAATAGATTAGATCAAGTTTTTGAAGAAGAGGGCAATGAGAAATAAAGCGACCTAAAGAGTCATATGTCAAAGCGAGCTAACAGCACCGCATTGACTTTTAGACCATTTTCATGAATTGAAACAAGAGTAAGAAGAAGCTGACAGCATGGTCTGGTACTAAAACAAGTGTTGATGATTGTTGCAAGTGTTCGACGATTGCCGCAATTGTTGATGACTGCAAGTGTTGACAATTGCTGCAAGTGTTGACGACCCCAACAGCGCATGTTGTCTTAGAGACGAAAGCTAATCTCCCTATGTCCCCTCCTCGTTGCATACCCAGGAACATAATGACAAATCCATGTATTGGGACTTTGACAGTGCTAATATCCCTTTGTCCCCATATCAGTTCGTTGTTATATGGGGCATGGTTAGCTTATATATAGTGAGTGGCCACTGTGTTGATGGACTGAATGGGATGGGAGTCTGGGACGGATGGGGAAGGGTAATTATCACAGTATGGGGGAATCATGGTGGTCATAGATATCATCTGTAGCTAGTACAGATTTTGCTCGAGTAATCGTACACATATAACTCCAATTTGACTACAGATTTTGCTGGAGTAATCGTACACATATCACTCCAATCGATTCCTTGAAAATCCAACGTCCAACATGCCTGCTATAGGCTAGTGCATTAAATGGCCTACAAGAGGATGAATAATATTCGCTGTAAATGATGTTTGTATCGCTCGTGTGAATAATCTCATCGCACTTTAGTCCACATTATGTTTATGTCTTGTCACCAACAAAGTCTCCTGATGGGGAATGGTAATTATGACAGTATGGTGGGATCATGGTGGTCATAGTCCCATAGATATCATTTGTAGGTTGTACCGACTACAGATTTTGCTAGAGTAATCGTTTACTTATCACTCCAAGTTTCAGCCTATGTGAATCAAGTATACCATATATTAAATATAACGAAGTTTATATTTTAAACTTGCTTTGGAGTGTATCAGTTTTAAACTTCGGTTAGGGAACTTCTACTCAGCAACTCAACCATAAATTCCTTACACCATCTTCATCTCCAACTACTTCTCATTTCTCCACAAACTGCAAGCTATACTTGATTATCATTTGGACCCCGCTGATATAACATCCACGTTGTTGGTTCAGAAAACACATAAACTTAAAACAGTCCCCAAACTTTAAATGGTACCATTAATATCCTTAATATTCATTTAAACAATCTTTAAACTAATTTTAAAAATCAAATATGCCACGTGTCACAATCTAAGCGTTCCACATGTCGCAAAATTTATAGAAGTTTTGCTTCAAAGACTTTTCTGGTAAGTAGAAATATTCTTGGAGAAAGAGTGGCCACTCTTTCTCTAAGGTGTTCCATTTTTACCATTCCCTCGTAGATGAAAGGTTGGTCGACCCTTCTTATTCCCAATATTCTTTTCATAATAGTTCGACACTGTAAGAAGGGTCGGTCGATCCTTCTTATGTTCTCCATTATGGATATAGCTGAATTTCAAGATAAAGGTTTTCACAAATAACTACGAAAAGAAGGGGCGGCCGATCCTTCTATTTTTACAATTCCCTCGTAATTGAAGGGCCGAATGACCTTTCATCTACGAGGGAATCCCCCTCTGTGGATATGAGAATTGTTGAGGAAACCTCTGTTCAGCAGTAGATTTTTTTGTAGAAGAGATCTATACTTGGATGAGTTTTTACATCAATTTTGGAATTTTTTTTGCATCAGATTGTTAAATTTAGAGAGCCATACTGGGAAAGCTATTTATGCTCCCAGGATCTCCTTTTGTAATGAATGGCTGTGCACAACCTTTTCAATAAATCCATCTATATGCTTCAATATAATTGTAGAGAAGTATTTTATAGAGAAATATGGTCAAATGATGAATATATCTTTCTCAATCTAACTCATTGTATTTTACATATTAAGAACAAAAGTAGGGACAAACCATTTTGATATGATATCACTTCCAAGGTGCTCTATTTTTATAATTCCCTTGTACTTGAAGGGTTGGCCGACCCTTCTTATCCCCCATATTAATTTTATAATAGTTCGACACTCCAAGAAGGGTCGGTCGACCCTTCTTATTACCAATATTATTTTCATAATATTTCGACACTGCAAGAACGGTCGGTCGATCCTTCTTGTGTTTTCCATTATCGATATAACTGAATTGTTGGATAAAGGTTTTCACAGTTAACTACAAAAAGAATGGGCGGCCGATCCTTCTTGTCGGAAAACGGAATTCAGGACAAAATATTTTTATATGTTATAACTTCCAAGGTGTCCTTTTTTATATTTCCCTGGAAATTGAAGGGCCAACCGACCTTGCTTATTTCCTAGTATTATTTCATAATAGTTGAACACTACAAGAAGGGTCGGTTGATCCTTCTTGTGTTCTCTATTAATATTGGGCATTGGTCATAAATGAATCCAATATCAATTTTACCAGAAAATTAGTGAATACGTAGATGCGGTAAACCAGTGCATAAACATATGAATTCAGATTTAATATTACTTTCATCCAAGCATGAAGAATAACACAATGGAAAACATTTACTAGAAATAACAATTAACAGAGAAAGAAAGGAAATTTACAGACACACATAATTTACAGCAAATACAAATTAACAGAGAAAGGAAGGAAATATACAGACTGCCATTGCTGGAAATAACAATTAACAGAGAAAGTAAGGAAATTTACAGAGTGTCATTAATGAATAGTTTTGTTATCAGTGGTACAATTATATTCAACACAATCCATTTATAATTTCAAAAACAAGCGACTCATGCATGCCTTCCCATACACACCATAATGCTAATTAAAATTTAACATTGATCGACACGACGGTTTGACATGTTCTCTGAAGTGGTCAAACGGAGGACCTAGTCGGGAGGCTGACCTAAGATCCTCCAACATCTCCCCCATGAATAATATGTTTCTTCGTTCCGAAGAAATCATAAAATAACTAGAGTTGAATGAACAGAACGTTGATGACTAAAACAACATTCGACGACTGATGCAACTGTTGAAGACCGCATGTGGCGATGGCTCCATCGCATCCTTACATCCATCTATCGAAGTCATTTAGGCCTGGAATTTGATGTCGTACAAGACGTTTTTTCATTCTAACACGTATTTGATAGATAAATTTGGAATGGACATGTCAATCGTGAAAACTACCAAAATATTCAAAACATCTATTTGACATCCATGAATTTACATTTCCCGTCAGAACGAGCAGTGCAAGAGCGGCACAACATAATGACCAATATTAATTACTAAGAAGTACAAGTCTAGTACAACAAGCATTAAAATTTCTGATGGGAAATGCAAATTCATGGACGTCAAATAGACGTTTTGAATATTTTGGTAGTTGTCACGATTGACGTGTCCATTCCAAATTTATCTATCAAATACATGCTAGAATGAAAAAAATGTCATGTACGACATCAAATTCCAGGCCTCTCATGACTCACATGTATTGTTCCATAGTGGCATATTCTTGCTGAATGTCCGTGATTATAAGTTTTGCGGGTGAATTCATGTCCTCTTTCAGAAAAAGATGGCTCCATTGCATCCATATATCCAAGAGAGCCGATTTCGAAATGCTCATATATCATGAGTAGAACTGGGGAGCGATCATAAGACTCAAGCATTTCTCATAAAACAAAAAAGGATGGATCATGGTGGTCATAGATATCATCTGTAGCGACTACAGATTCACTACAAAATTGTTTATGTGAATCAAGTATACCATATATTAACCCTGGATGCGGGCGTCACCATTATACAAGGGGCCACGTGCCAGACATGAGGAGGGCACGTGGGGGAGGAGCCTCGACCAAGGAAATCATAACATGGCACGCGTGCCCCATGCAATATACCACCTCCCTTGCTTCCACCTGCCTTCCCTCACATGTGCGGCTTTATGACTCCTTCTCGATTCTTTGCTCGCAAGTCCCTTCACCGGCTAGCTGGCTGACACTCATTCAAAGTAGCCCCATTCTCTCTACTCCGTGTCTACTGGGGAGCTCCGTGTCTACTGGAAAGCTCCATGTCTACTGGGGAACATGCCTGCTACTAGTGCATTAAATGGACTACAACAAGCTGAATAATGTTTGCCGTAAGTTTTGTCGGCAACTCAACCATAAATTCCTTACACCATCTTCATCTCCAACTACTTCTCCTTTCTCCACAAACTGCAAGCTATACTTCTCATATTTATCGAGCTAGGAGGAGAGCTCAAATCAAAGTTTCCATGTTAGATTTCATAATTAATACATGAATTTCTTATAGTAAGAGAAAAAACTGGAACTAGCAAGAGTATTACCGAACTGCAAGCTATACTTCTCATTTGGACCCCGCTGATATAAAATCCACGTTGTTGGTTCAGAAAACGTGGGAACTTAAAACAGTCCCCAAATGTTAAATGGTGCCACTAATATTCTCAATATTCGTTTAAACAATATTTAAACCAATTTTACGAATCAAATATGCCACGTGTCACAATTTAAGCGTTCCACGTGTCACAAAATTTATAGAAGTTTTTCTTCAAAGACTTGCTGGCGAGTAGAAATAGTCTCAGAGAAAGAGAGGTCGCTCTTTCTCCAAGGTGTTCTATTGTTACAACTCCCTCGTAAATGAAGGGTCGGCCGACTCTTCTTATTCCCAATATTCTTTTCATAATAGTTTGACAATGCAAGAAGGGTCGATCGATCCTTCTTGTGTTCTCTATTATAGATATAGCTGAATTGTTGGATAAAGGTTTTCAAAATTAACTATGAAAAGAAGGGGCGGCTGATCCTTCTTGTCGGAAAACGGAAGTCAGGAGAAACCATTTTTATATGTTAAAACTTCCAAGGTGTTCTATTTTTAAAATTGCCTCGTAATTGAAAGGTCGATCGACTCTTCGTATCCCAAAATTATTTTCTTAATAGTTCGACACTGCGAGAAGGGTTGGTCAACCCTTCTTATGTTCTCCATTGTGGATATATCTAAATTGTTGCATTAATGTTTTCATAATTAACTACGAAAAGAAGGGGTGGCCGATCCTTCTTGTCAGAATACAGAAGTCGGGACAAACCATTTTTATATGTTATAACTTAGACGATTGACTGGCTATTCAATCAATGAGTGAATATTTTAGACATTGGACTTTTCACCTTAAAATTTTGAACATTTAAAAATGTATATTTCACTTTTCAAATAAAAAAATTGCATTTTTTGATTTGAAATTCACAACCAATATTGCCACTTTCAGAACTGGATTTTGCACTTTAGAAAGGTTGATATTGACACTTTCAAAGTCAGGTTGATGTTGATACTTTACTTTGAAATTTTCTTGCATTTTTTGAGTGTTTTTTTGAGTTGCAGAAAGCACTGAGTTTTTCCAAAAGTCAGGTTCTTTCCGCAACTTGCAATCTACATTCCGCAATGTGGATTGCTGAAGCTTGCCTTTCGGTTTTTAAACATTTTCTTTCCGCAACCCGCAATCCTCAATGCAGATTGTGGATGCATAAATATTTTTTAATATAAAGATGTCGCTCACGTTCCATGTTCACAATTTGAGCATTCCACGTTTTACAATCTGAGTGTTCCACGTGTACCCCTGGAAAACTAGATATCGACATTTTAACAACAAAATTTATAGAAGGGGCGATCGACCCTTCTTCTGCCCAGTATTGTATTCATAATAGTTCTAGAATGCAAGAAGGGTCGATAGAGGTCTCATGGGATAGGGGGGGAGAAAATCAGTAAAAGAAGACTGGAGACACTCTGATTGATGTAGAGATTGTAATTTTTTTATGAATGTTGATTTTCACTTCAGATTATTTATGAACATTGTTTAATTTTTGCAATCAATAATCCATACATTCATCTACAGTTTGGATTTGTCTTTACTCATGATCTGTGTCTCTTTCATCTTTTAAGTGAATTTATTTAATTAAAACATTTATCTATTTCAGCAAATGATTAACATAAATTAATAAATTCATGTTAATTTTTCAATTAGCATTCCAGTTACACGGTAATATTGCATGTGACTAATCCTTAAAACTACTATGAGTGAATTTCCTTTTCCTGATTGTGTTGTGTTTAAACCTGCATTAGTAACCTCGGTATACTCAATGTGTCAAATTAAACAAAAAATAGTAACCTCGCTATACTCAATGTGCTAAATCAAATATTCCACGTGTCACAATATGATTGTTCCACGTGTCACCCTAGGATACTAGATATCAACATTTTAACAACAAAATTTATAAACGTTTTGCTTTAAAGACTTTGCTGGCAATTGGAAATGTTCTCAGAGAAAGAGCGGTCGCTCTTTCTCCGCTATTTGTTGAAGGTGTTATATTGTTACAATTCCCTCCTAAATGAAGGGTCGGCCGACCCTTCTTATTCCCAATATTATTTTCATAATAGTTTGACACTGCAATAAGGGTTGGTCGATCCTTCTTGTGTTATCCATTATGGCTATGGATTAATTGCTCGATAAAGGTTTTGATAATTAACTAAGAAAAGAAGGGGCGACCGATCCTTCTTGTCTTAAAACGGAAGTCGGAAAAAACCATTTTTATATGATATACCTTCCAAGGTGTTCTATTTTTATTATTCTCTCCTAATTGAAAGGTCGGTCGACCCTTCTTATTTCCAATATTATTTTCATCATAGTTCGACCCTGTAAGAAGGATCGGCTAACCCTTCTTATTACCAATATTCTTTTCATAATATTTCGACACTGCAAGAAGGGTCAGTCAATCCTTCTTGTGTTCTCCAATATGGATATAGATGAATTGTTGGATATATGTTTTCACAATTAACTATGAAAATAAGGGGCGGTCGATCCTTCTTGTCGAAAAATGGAAGTCGAGACAAACTATTTTTTTATGTTATAACTTCCAAGGTGTTTTATTTTTACAATTCCCTCGAAATTGAAGGGTCGACCAACCCTTCTTATTCCCAATATTATTTTAATAATAGTTCGAAGGGTCGGTTGATCCTTCTTGAGTTTTCCATTATGGATATAGCTGAAATGTTGGATATATGTTTTCACAATTAACTACTAAAAGAAGGGGCGGACGACCCTTCTTGTAGGAAAACAGAAGTCGAGACAAACCATTTTTTTATGTTATACCTTAACCGATTGACTTGTTATTCAAAACAATGACTGAATCTTTTAGACATTGAACTTTTCGCCTTAAAATTTTGAACATTTACAAATGAAAATTGCAATTTAAAAAAAAAAATTGCATTTTTTTATTTGAAATTCACACTTTTCAAATCAGAAATTGCATGTTTGTATTTTAAATTCACACTTTTCAAATCAAAATTTGCATTTTTGGATTTGAAATTCACAAATTTTAAATCAAAATTTGCATTTTTCGATTTGAAATTCACACATTTTGAATCAAAATTTGCATTTTCCGATTTGAAATTCACACATTTTGAATTGAAATTCATAGTTTTATAACAAAAAACTGCAATTTTAAGGTTCATAAGTAGTCAAAAAACACACTATTTGAATAGAAAAACACACTTTTCAAATCTAATACTGTCATTTTCAGAACCCGTTTTTGCACTTTAGAAAGGTTGATATTGACACTTTCATTGTCTATATTCACAATTTCTTAGTCCAAAAATTGCCTAATTTGTCTAAATTTAATGAAATTGGCGTTACTTGCTTAACTTGGCATACAACTGGTGTTCTCTAAGAACTTGTAACACCATCCTTAGATGTTCCTCATGCTCTTCTTCATTCCTTGAATAGACAAGAATGTCATCCAAGAATACAATCACAAACTTATCCAAATATTTGTTGAATATGCTATTCATGAGACACATGAATGTAGCAGGTGCATTGGTAATACCAAATGGCACCATAGTGAACTCATAATGACCATATCTAGTTCCGAAAGCCATCTTGTGAATGTATTCTTCTTTTATCCTCACTTGATGGTACCCAGACCTCAAGTCAATCTTTGAAAACACCTTAACTTCCTTCATTTGATCAAATAAGTAATCAATTCTTGGCAATTGATACTTGTTCTTGACTGTCACCTTATTTAGCTGCCTGTAATCAATACACACCTTTAAAGTCTTATCGTTCCTTTTAACAAATAGCATGGGTGCTCCCCAAGGAGACACACTTGGCCTGATATACCTCTTCTCCATTAACTCTTGTAGTTGCATCTTTAACTCTACTAATTCCAATGTGCTCATTCTATAAGGAGCTTTTGAATTCGTTGTTGCCCCTAGAACAAGATCGATGGTAAACTCAATATCTCTCTTTGGTGGTAGTCTCGGCACTTAATCCGGAAACACATATTGAAACTCTCGCAACAATGGGAATTCTTTTATCCTTGGTCCTTTGTCCTCTGAAAAATCTGACATATGAACTGCATATAATTGGCAACCTTTCTTATAAAACTTTTTCAACTGTAAGGCTGAAATCTGTCTTACTGAAACTTGCTTAGGAATTCCTCTTACAAATCTTGGTCTTCCCTCTTCATCAATACATTGTGCTTTCTCATAACAATCCAACTTGGCTCTATGCTTTACCAACCAATCCATGCCAATTAGAGCATTATAAAACCCTAATGGTAATATATTTTATTCAGCATGTGTGTGGAGTCCATTCAATTCTATGGGGCACTCCACCACTACTTCACTTATTTTTTTCTTGGTCCCTGTGGCTAATTGAACTAGCCAAGACTTATTATGCTTCACTTTTCTAAGAGAACAACCTTCAACCACTTTTGGAGAAACATAACTATGAGTAGATCCTTGATCAATCAAAACAGAAATAGATTGCATAGCAATCTTACCTTCAACATCCACCATTGATGATTGATGATCTGCTTGATGGTTATCCAACGCTACATAAATTCGAGGCGTTTTCCTTGCCATGACCTCTATTGTAACTGATCTCTTTAAGTTGTGCAAGTTCTGGGGATTCTCCCTCCGATGTGGAAAATCCTTAAGCATATGATTTTCTCCACATCCCCAACACTGAAGTGGTCCTTATGATGTTTTTTCTGCTGCTTCTGCTGGCTTGAATCCACTCCTTACTTGCTGGCCCTGTGGAAATTTTATGGGTTGATCTTTGAATGGTGGCTTGAATCCACTTCTCTTTTGATCAAAACTCCCTCTTGGCTTCTCTTTCCATGCTAGGTGAACCTCTGATCTTCCTTTATTCTGCTCATAGCAATGCATTGCCATTCTAATGGCTTCATCTAGATTGGGTGGATTAACAAACTCAATCCTATCTTTGAAACATTGAAGTAGGATTCAAAGGAAGCATTGGATATTTATTCTCTCATCCTTGATATAGTCCACATACCTCAGCAATTCCAAAAATTTGTGGACATGCTCTTCGATCGATTTTTGTTCCAACCTGAGTTCATTGAACTCTTTCTTCTTACTGTCATAATACCTAACAGAAAGGTATTTTTCCCTGAAGTACTTCTTAAATCTTTCCCAACCGATCTTCCTTTTGTTGATCCCTTTGACTTCCAAGAGGAGGTTATCCCACCAAATTGAAGCTCTGTTATTTAAATTGTAAATGAAAATTTTGGCCTTTTCATTCCTTGAATAATCATGAATCCTAAAATATTTCTTCATCCCAAGAAGCCATGCCTCTGCCTCTTGGTCAGTCTTATCATTTCCATAAAATGTGGGAGGTCTTGCCTTCCTGAATTCTCCCTATGGGATGCCTTTGAATTTCTTTCTTCCATCAAATCTCCTAGGCGTAGGTCTTGGACTTCTTTGAGAGCCTATGGAGTCACATGATTTGATAGAAGAAGATCTAGAAGAAGGTGTTCTATGTTTCTTACTCACAGAACTCTTCCTTGGGCTTGCAGTCCTCTTCTTTGAATGACCTCTAGAGAAACTCTCTACATCTCTTTCTTATTCACCTACATTGCTTGGGTTGGAGCAAAGGTTTATCCTCTGTTGCATATCAGTGAGGCTTTGCAAAATAGCATCATTGAGTTGGTTTTGTTCTTCCCGAGCCTTCATCAATCTTTCATTGAAGCTCACCATGGTTTCAACCAAGTTCTAAGGAGTTATTTGCTCCCTTTTCCCATTAGATTCAGTCTCAACATTCCCTTCTCGCACATCTTCCTCATGCTCATAAGGATCCTTAGCATCATTTATGGTCACCATTTTTCTTTAGATACTCTCTTCCCTGTAAGTTGCTTCTGCTACAATTATTAAATCTTATGAGCTACAAGCATTGTGCATTATGAAAATGTTTATTAGACATCATAAGAATGCATATAGAAATATAAAACATCACTAATTAACATAATCAAACTCATGGAATCATTTACAAATTTACTATGTCTTCATTATTTTTCCCATTCATGCAATTATGGAAATTGCCCATATTGTCAACAATTTGACAAAATAGTCACTCGCACTTTTCTGCTTTGCATATCTATGGGGTATGACAACCTCATTCGAATTCTGGACATGCAACATTATTCTCTGTTGGATAATCTTTCCAATACCTATCCTTACGCTCCATTTTGACATCAGGTGTGGAAACTACATTACTTCAAAAATGACAATTTTTACCAAAAATTCTGCACTCACACAGTTGCAAGTTGTCCTGAACTTCCAACTTCAGCCACCTTTGGAAGCAAGTCCAGAAAGATTTAGCAAAACATTTCTACCAGGAGAAGTTAGTCCATATAACAAGGAATACTCAGCAACTTGCGGATCTCTGCTCCAATGCACCATTCATCTTTTATGAATTTCTGGGTTTGACTACTTTTCATTTTTAACTCCCTTTGCAACCTGTGCAACTTGTGCAACTCTTGTGCAACTCCTGCATAACTTGTGCGCAACCTGTGCACAACCTATGCGTAACCTGTGTAACTCCTGCGCAACTTGTGTAACTCCTGCGCAACATGTGCGCAACCTGTGCGCAACTTGTGCAACTCCTGCACAACTTGTGTGCAACCTATGCAACTCCTACGCAACCTATGCACAACTTGTGCGCAAGCTATGCAACTACTGCGCAACATATGCCCAACCTATGCACAACCTAGCAACTCCTATGCAACCTTTGCAACTCCTGCGCAACTCCTGCGCAACCTATGCACAACCTGTGCAACTCCTTTTCAACCTATGCAACTCCTACGCAACCTATGCGCAACCTGTACACAACCTGTGCAACTCCTGCGCAACCTGTGCAACTCTTGCACAACCTGTGCACAACATGTGCAACTCTTGCGCAACTTGTGTAACTCCTGCGCAACCTGTGCACTTGCGAGGCTCATATATCCCTTGTCCCTTAACCAAATAAGGCAAGTCTGGTACCATTGGAAATCTCTTAGAGAGATCTATGAAATGGTGAGATCCCCTGCCACACCTGAGAACTTTGATTCTGCCATATTCCAAATCAAAATTTCACCCAAACTTCATGAATATTGTGTTAAAAACACTTTGATATCCGCCTGCAAATTCATAGTTTGGCCCAAGCAGACCCAATGCTGCATCATGGGCTCTGATACCACTATGTCATGTAATGTCCCCCATTCTTGACCCTTATAATATTTGGGCTATAATGTAAATATTGTATGCATATTATGTATGATTCCTAGCGTGGAGCTCAAGGCCAAGGCCCCACTAGTGAATGCTCGATCTAGAAGAGGCAAGTATTTGAAATTATGCTACCCATGTGCTAATAAACCATGGGAATTGTAAATATGCATTTTAATATAAAATCCCACAACTAGATATGCAATGCAACAAGATATGGGAGCATGATGTTACAAGGAAATTGGGAGGAAAATATTCAAACCCTTGAGCCAATCAAGTCAAGCCAAGTGTCAATGAGAGAACCCATGAACCCTCAACTACCCAGGTTGACTTTTGTACCCAATCATTGATTTCTCCCAAGAGTTGGTTGAGGTAGTTAATGCCTTGGGGAATGGGAGGTATGGCTGTCCAAATTAGGGTAT
Source organism: Larix kaempferi (assembly GCA_027924585.1). NCBI lineage: Eukaryota > Viridiplantae > Streptophyta > Pinopsida > Pinales > Pinaceae > Larix > Larix kaempferi. The sequence continues at coordinate 4,085,294 of BSBM01000298.1, forward strand.
GGATAAGCCACCCTGCATGAAAATTCATGTTTGGCTTCTTGGACAAGAAAAGAGCCAGGAATTGCTCCCCAAGCCATTACCCATCAACCCACTTTGCCCTCTCACGAGTTTGGAGCTACCTGGGAATTTTCCTCACTGGTTTTGCTGTGTTTACCTTCATTTTTCCTAGCTGGGAAGGGTGTTTTTGTTGTGGCTAACAGTGGGGAAGAAGGGAAAATGATTTGGGGTTTTATTGAGGCCGTTTGGCCCACTGAATGCTCATACATCTGTGGGAGAAATCGGTTTTCTTCCCTGGGATTGATTCCCTCTTCCCACAAATACATTTTTCGTGTGCCTACATTTTTGGGAAAATCCATGTCCATCTAGCTTCTATGTCCCATTGTTGAAAGTGTATTTCCGAGCCCATATCTGAGTTTGGTGTGCAAGAGAATGCTGGGGTTGAGTTGGTTCTCCATTGCTTTGGGCTCAGTTGAGCTTGAGGGTCCCCTTTTCCTTGTAGATATCATGCCCAGCTTGGGGGTGGTCTCTGAGTGTTCAAAGAATATAGGCTGAGCAGAGACCTATGGCTGGGAGGAACATTGCAGCGACATAGCTAGTTGTTCGGGACAGCATTGCATCAAGATGAGTATTTTATTGGGTATTTACTTCTGCAAATGTGTTAATTTGTTGACTGTGTTAAATTGAATAACATTCATATAATATGTGTGTGGATGAGGTTTTCATTCCACTGTGCATGTTAAATTTATTTACATCTACACATATGTATTTCTTTGCTATAAAATCTAATGAATTGGCTGAGTTTTTATGAAAACTCCCATAGAATAGCATCAGGTTCCCTTCCTTGCATTGGGTCCAAGGGTGGGGACATTACATTTTGGTATCAGAGCGGTTGGTTGCAGCATTGGGCCTTCATGGGCTATCTATCATAGTGGCAGAGGTAAGTATTCCTCCTGCTCAAATTGATCCTTAAGAAAATTTCAGATTTTCAAAATTCCTCTAAGTGTTTTTGAAAATTTCTCTAAGTCTGTATCGGAAGGAACTTGCGAGATTTTTGCCGAAGTTGGTGGAAGAACTTGGCGAGTTGCTCTGCAACAAACCGGTAGAAAATCAATAAGTTCGCCGAAACGACGGGAAAAGTTATGAGTTTTGGTCTGCAACACCGGAAGAACTCAGCGAGTTCGTCTGCAACGGTGAAAAAAGTTGGTGAGTTTCCACTGCAGTGACGGAAGGACTCGATGAGTTGGTCTGAAAAATTTCAAAATTTTTCTGAGTGTTACGACGGAAAGAACTCGTGAGTTTTTTCCGAAACGACGGAAGAGATGGGCAAGTTCGTCTGCAACGGCGGAAGAGATGTGCGAGTTGCTCTGCAACGGCGGAAAAGATGGGAAAGTTCGTCCGCAACGGCGGAAGAGATGGGCGAGTTTCTCCGCAATGGCGGAAGAGATGGGCGAGTTGCTCCACAACGGAGGAAGAGATCAGTAAGTTTGTCCGCAACGGGTCGGAAGAGAATTGCCAAGTCTGTCGAAACAAAGAATTTCATCTATTTTCCAGGGAGATTTTTCAGTTGCCAAAAGTTGAAAAATGTCGTGGAACTTATGCGCCAGATTGCGCGAAATCGAAGGATTTACAAAAAAAAAAAAATGAGGGCGCTGCCCTCAACCCACCCTATAGTGAAGCCACAAGGGGGCAAGCCCCCTTGACCCCCGTCGTCCCCTAGAGACAGTCATTGAGAGTATGAAATGCATTCTTGGGATGAGAAGCAGGAATTGCATGAAAGGTTTGTGGAAGCCTTATTAAAAGTAATTGGCTGTGATATGCATTGTGGAAGAGTAATGGGAGCAGCAAGGAAATATGGATAAGAGGTTAGCTTCTCACCTTAAACTATTTTTGTTATAGCATAGGAATTGCATGCTTGAAAGGTAGCAACTAAGAATGTTTTACATCTGTATTAAATTGCTACTTGGTGAGAAATGACAGCTAATGATTGCATGTATGCTTGGTAGGGAAGCCAAGAGAAGGGATCAACTATGATATGGAGGAGGAACTCCATGTCATGATTGGAAATTGGAAATTGACAAGGGAGAATTCCTTAACTCCTCTCTTGCTATTGTATTTATATTTCCTAATTTTCATAAGTTGAAAATTATGGCACGGGGATGTTGGAAATGCAAGAGAGTAATGCATATGAATTAATGGGCATGATTAAGGAGTCATTGCATAGTGCATGTGAATCGCTTATGCATAAAGCATGATGTTGCATATGGGTAAAAAGGTAATGAAGTTACACATGCAATAGCCCATTAATGGTATTGCCCATGGTTGATGACAATTAATGTTGTTGATAATGGTTGTGGGAATTAGGCCATAGAAGCATGATTGAAAATGCAATACATTAGATAGATGAAATGAATATGCACTAGATGGCCTATTAAGAAACATTGCATAGTGCCTGTGAAAATATTCGTGCATGTATATGATATTGCATATTGGTAAAATAGTGAGGTTTTGCATATGCAATGAGCCACTTAAGATGAGTATGGTGGTTGTTAATAATTAGTCGTGTTTTCATTGGTTATAGGACCAGAGACAACTGAAGCATGACTAAGGATGTGGATGATGTTGTTGCATATGACCAACAACCTTATGAGGAAAGGATGGTGCAACAAATCTATGATCGTGAGGATGCAAAAAGAACTGTGAAGTCTTGGTAAGAGGCCAACTGATCAGGTAACATCAAACGATGTTAATGACAGCCATGAAGGTAATGGATATTTGTGCTGGAGTGCATGGATGTTGAAAGAGTATTTGGTAAGATCCATTCAACTATGTTTAAACTATGTTGATTTGATTTTCATGCTGTATCAAGTGCTTGAATGTTAATGTTAATTTGCCGAGTATGATGAGGTGTGGATAAGTAAGGGAAATGATCATTACACCCTATAATTGCTTAGAAACCTCAATGCATTCATATGAAATTATAGCATGCCATTGTGTATGTTGGATTATAAGTTTAAATAACCAAAGAAAGTAAAGACCTATAGTCATGTTGTGGTAGTATATGCCATATGAAATAAGCATGGTTAGGCCATAATATGCTGGAATGCATAGTATCCGTGGGTTGATGCAAAATTGTATTGAGAGATTATGCATTAAGTGAATGCACATTCAAATATTATGTGAATGTTGTGAATGAGCATGCATATGTGTAAGTGTACATGTTGAAATGCATTGCGATAATGCACAGTTGTGATATGTATAGGCTTCAATGCATTTAGATAATAGATGGAATGGTGAACCATTGTTAATACTGAGTGCATTTCATGAGCTGCTATGAATGCAGGAGAAAGATTGCATGAAGAAGGTAGACATGATGATGGGCTACCCGAGTGCTCTGTGGAATGACAGAGATTGCATGGAATGTGAAGTAATGAGTATTTACAGTTTATTTAAATTGCACGGATAGTGTACCCATGTCTTGCAATTTTATTTATGATAACGATGCATATATATATATATATATATATATATATATATATATATATATATATATATATATATATATATATATATATATATATATATATTTCATTGCATCTCAAATGTTAACATCTGAAGGTGTTTGAATTATTGAGTGTCATAATTTTGAGATAACTTCAGTGACTGTAGTAGCAATGAAAGGGTTAAATGCATAGATACGCACAACATGTTTGGCTGATTGAAGTTTCAGATTTCAGGTAGATTATTTTGGGCATGGCAAATATGGGTAAGTCCATGATGAAGATTTGAATCTACCGTGAGCAAGAGCCAAACGATATGAGAATAAACTCATGGCTAAGCAAATCAATTGCTATAGAGGACAGAATTGCAAATTCATACCTGAATTTAATTATTAATGCTATTTACCGATTAGAGAAATCAGACTTGAATTCTATTGTTAAATGCTGCTAACCATTTGGCTATTTGATAAATGTGCCAGGAAGACACATTGCAGGAAGACCAGGAGTGATGGCCTGCAAAAGCCAAACTAGATGGGGAAAAACCCCATGTTTTGGAAATGGGTTTCAGGTGAAAAGACATTGATAATGTCTCAGCCAAACCGCATGTCGGTAAACCATGAGAGTGAGATGGTAAAGCTATGCCAAGAAGGCATGTGAGATACATCTGCAAAATGAGTGAGTATTCTGTGACCTTAGACTAGAACATGCATGTCTAAATTATTAGGGTTAATATGCAAAGCATGCTCTACTTTATTTATATATATCATTCCAGACTGCTTGAGTATGATTAGGGCCTACTGATACGAACCATTACACCAAAACCCCGAGGTGTTAGTGAATGCCTCCCACTAGGATCTTAACACCTACATGGCTCACATTGGAAAGGGGGTGCACACCTTTTCTGGTGTCGGGTCATGATAGGGTTGTCAATATTGACTACACCCTAAGGGAATGGACGCATTCCTGTTGTTTCAATACTTGATAGTGAATGTTATGGAATGTGGTTACAATTTTGAGAAGCAATACTGATAAGCCTGCTTATCCTTCTTGTGTTGTCAGCCTACACAGATGCCAATTGGTACTACACATTAAGAGGCAAAGTGAAGAAGGGTACGCAGAAGGACTGTTTAGGAATTGGAAACCTTTCTATGCTCACACTAAATAATACTGGAAGGGATGGATAAACCCATGAAGTTGTGTAGTAAAAAGGGGTATCATTCTTATGTGAGTGGGGCCATGTTAACCTGCAGTCAAGAAAGTCACCTATAAAGTTCCAAAAAGGAACCACCGATTTGCACAATAGGAGGAGTGGCGTCCTTGTATGAATAAAGAGTTGATGTGTGTGTGAAGGGTTATGGTGCAAGAAGGTGGGGTGACATTGGTGAAGGCATAAAATCTCTATTGGGTCAGCAGTAGGATGGCGAGCGCCAAAGAATGAGTGAAAACCCTGAGATGCCTATGGCTCCATAGTAGAGCCTTGAACTATAATGGTCAGGTGGCGCAGTTTCCTTCCATTGGTCGATGACCCAGACGAATGTGCTGGCTCGGCACTAGAGAGGGCCAACCAGGTATGGGACTGGTTGGGCACCACCAAATGCTTGGTAAATCCAGTCGATGGGGAGGTGTACTGGTTAAGCATTAACTATATCCAAGTCCATAGGCGATTCCAAGGCTTGCAAAGCAAAGCAGGACCCTGTGGACCAGAGGGGAAATGCACAATACAGATAAGTATTCGTTTTCATTTATGTCTTGTTTGGAATAATGAAGATTTCATGTATAAGTCTTCTAACAGCTATGCTGATACACTATTGTTTCATTGTTGCATTGTTGGAAACCTTGGTCATTGTGGGAAGGCAAGACCCTAAAAGACTATAAATTGCTGGTAAATCCAGAGAGTAAATGAGTGGGCGATATAAATTATTGATAAAACTAGTCGGAGCACTGGCCTAGCATATTGCTAAAGGAAATGATTGAGTAAACCCAGTCGGCGTACTGGCCTGGCATTGCCTATTTGAATGATTTTGGAGTAGCCTACGTGCTAGCCCAACATTCATAATTGTGTCCACGGGAAATCCAAGGATTGCAAAGCAAAGAAGGATCCCGTGGAATAAAGTGAAGACATCCAATACAAATAAGGATTTGGTTACCTTGCAGCTTCTTGCTTATGAATATACGTGTGTATATTATTTGGTTATGATTTTCTAAACTCTTGTTTAGAGATAAACACTATGGAAATAAACTAAACATGTGAATTGATTCAATGTTTGAGTGTAGGTATTGTTGGAAGCAAGGACTATGAAGGCTTCATAGGGATGTAGATGGACATGTGCCCACCCTAAAGAGCTCATTATGAGCAGTAATGAAAGATGGTGCTAGTGGACATGAGTGGGTCATAGCAGCCAAAGGTTCTATAGGCAACTATGGAGGAGGGTTCCTAGTTGAAAATCCTTAGACAGAACTTAGACACTAAGTGTCATAGCCAAGAAAGGAAAGTCAAAGCATTCACATTGAAGTGAAAGAGACTAAGGAGCATGAAACCATAGCGATGGTGTAGCTCCATAATAGAAAAAGACTAAGAGGGAGAAACTCCTACTCTTCTCTTTCCTTTCGATTGATGCATTTATAAAACAAAAGATTGTTGAGTGCATGTCATGGCTGAAAATAGATTGTGTTTAATTGCTTGAGATGAATTGTGAATGCTGAAATAGTAAATTTCCTGTGAAAGAATGAACATGAATGAGTTCATGTGTATGTGGAAAGCATGAAAGTGCGGAAGTTCCAGGAATAAAGCATCGACATTCCATGTCAATTGGGAAAATAATTGACTAATCTTAATGTTTATATTATGATTGTCCTAACAAAGAATTTCCATGATGAATTTCACAAGTAAGAAATTGAAACAATCGGTTGCAGCCGACACAAGCAAGTGTTGCTAGTAAGCAAAGTGTGGTCAGTTGTTCCCATTGACCATGGCACCAGACCGAGGGCTATTAGAGTTGGCTGAAAGTCTTATTCAAACAATTTCCAGAACCCAAGAAAATCTTGGAAGAGATGCTCAAGCTACAGAGGCAATAAAATGAGATGAACCACAAGGTTTTGCAGGACTCTATTCATCTACAAAAAGAGATAAAAAGCATTCTGGAAGCAATCAATAAAGGAAATGAAAGTGGATCCATGAAGAAGCATTCCTCCAATCGGCCGATTAAGAAACGTTCTAGGTGGGAAGACTCAAGGGAATTTGAGCAGGAAAAGGTAAAGCAACCAATGAAATGTTGGGGATGTGGAGGAAATCATTGCCTTCGTAACTGCTCAACAATGGAACATCAAGAGGGTAGCCGCCATAAAGTTTCCAGACTTGTAGACAAGTAGGAAGGTAAAGAAAGGGAAGGGATTGTTTTGGAACAATGCCCTCATGCAGAGCTAGAAGGTCCCAGCCAACAGGAGCCGTTTGTGAAGACCAAGGGACTTGGTCTTGAAAACCCAATCAAAGGGTGAAAAGTAAAACAGACCTGCTATATTTTGAGAATTTTGGACATGTATATATCGTGTATGTATTCCTAGGTATTGGAACACCGAGGACGGTGTTATTCCAAGGGGAGGGGAATGTAATGTCCCCCATTCTTGACCCTTATAATATTTAGGCTATAATGTAAATATTGTATGCATATTATGTATGATTCCTAGCGTGGAGCTCAAGGCCAAGGTCCCGTTAGTGAACGCTCGATCTAGAAGAGGAAAGTATTTGAAATTATGCTACCCATGTGCTAGTAAACCATGGGAATTGTAAATATGCATTTTAATATAAAATCCCACAACTAGCTATGCAATGCAACAAGAGATGGGGGCATGATATTACAAGGGAATTGGGAGGGAAATATTCAAACCCTTGAGCCAATCAAGTCAAGCCAAGTGTCAATTAGAGAACCCAAGAACTCTCAACTACCTAGGTTGACTTTTGTACCCAATCATTGATTTCTCCCAAGAGTTGGTTGAGGTAGTTAATGCCTTGGGGAATGGGAGGTATGGCTGTCCAAATTCGGGTATGGGCAAGCCACCTTGCATGGAAATTCGTGTTTGGCTTCTTGGGCAAGAAAAGAGCTAGGAATTGCTCCCCAAGCCATTACCCATCAACCCACTTTTCCCTCTCACGAGTTTGGAGCTACTTGGGCGTTTTCCTCACTGGTTTTGTTGTGTTTACCTTCATTTTTCCTAGCTAGGAAGGGCATTTTTGTTGTGGCTAACAGTGGGGAAGAAGGAAAAACGATTTGGGGTTTTATTGAGGCCATTTGGCCCACAAAATGCTCATACGTCTATGGGAGAAATCGGTTTTCTTCCCTGGGATTGATTCCCTCTTCCCACAAATCCGTTTTTGCTGTTCCTACGTTTTTGGGAAAACCCATGTCCATCTAGCTTCTATGTCCCATTGCTGAAAGTGTGTTTCCGAGCCCATATCTGAGTTTGGTGTGCAAGAGAATTCCGGGGTTGAGTTGGTTATCCATTACTTTGGGCTGAGTTGAGCTTGAGGGTCCCCTTTTCCTTGTAGATATCATGCTTAGCTCGGGGGTGGTCTCTGAGTGCTGAAATAATACAGGCTGAGCAGAGACCTATGGCTGGGAGGAACGTTGCAGCGACATAGCTAGTTGTTCGGGACAACATTGCATCAAGATGAGTATTTTATTGGGTATTTACTTCTGCAAATGCGTTAATTTGTTGACTGTGTTAAATTGAATAACATTCATATAATATGTGTGTGGATGGGGTTTTCATTCCGCTGTGCATGTTAAATTGATTTACATCTACACATATGTATTTCTTTGCTTTAAAATCTAATGAATTCGCTGAGTTTTAATGAAAAATCCCATAGAATAGCATCAGGTTCCCTTAATTGCATTGGGTCCAAGGGTGGGGACATTACATGTCACATCCCCTCCCATCATATCCGATGTAAGGGAGGGAACATGAGCAAACATACTGGGCTTATTGACAATCTAATCTTCATTCATTACTAAAAAATGCATGGATAAATAAAACTTGTGTATACATATTCATACTCAGCAAGCACAATGGAATTAAACACTATATATGCACATAGTTTCATCATGCATTCAACATATAAACAACAGTCATTAATTAAAACATTGCATAACACAGAATTAACATAACTCAACCACAATAATACTTATCTTGAATTGTAAATGTCCAAACAACTGGCTATGTGAGAGAAACGTTCCACCCAACCATAGATCTTTGTCTAGCCTATATTCATTCAGCTGAGAGATCACCCCCGAGTTGGGTTGTGTATTCACTACTTGGAGGAACTAAACAAGCTCACTCACAGCCATGGTTTCACTCAACAACTATGCTAAGCCAACACGCAGTTGGGATTATCAAACATACAAAAGATAAAGGAGGGCAATGCTAAGCCAGTGAGCTCTACTACAGAGCTATAGGCATCTCAAGGTAACTCAAACAGTTAAGGCACCCACAGTACCTACCACACCTAACGCAAGGAAGGTCCCCTTCTCTGCTGCGTAGTCCCTCAGGCATCCCTTCCCTCCAGTGCTCTTTAGGATGGGCATAGAAAGGTCCCAACTGCTAAATCCTTGAGATTCCAGCCTTCACTGGGTTTATTAAGATAACCCAACCTCTGTTCAATCATTCACATTTGGCTTTCTCACAATTCTGTCATCAAATAACTCAATTCCGTCACCAGTTTTCTAGGCTATAAAAAATAGGTTTTCCAATGGATTTCGGGCTATCTAATACTCTCAATTTCGCCCCAAGGTTCATATCTATGGATCTCCCATTGGATTTCACTATCAAATACCAATTATGGGCGTTTATGGCTCTTCAAAACGTGGGTTCTTACAAAGCTGTGGTTTCTAATTTTTCTCATTGTTGGGCATGTGTAATGGATGAAAAATGATGCTAGGATGTTCAACAATGGAATGGAAATGAGGAAGACCCCATTCCCATGAGGTAGAGTGACTTGTGGTACAAGAAAAACAGAGCCCATACCTGCCATACGAATTTTCTGGGCTGCGCATGCTCCATTGAAGCCATGGACTAAATTCTTCAACAACTTCCTTACACAGAATTAAATGTCAACAAGGAAAGTCAAATGGGTTCATAAGATGACATTTGGAAGCATATGGTTCAACCCCACAACCCCCTCACCACTCCCTAGTGGAATACACATGGCCCCTTCTCATTCGTTGCTCCCATAGCCAGTTTTGGTATTTTATTGCAATATCAAATATTTACATCATTTACAATATTCCATGGCTTGCTAGTACATAGGTAAAAAAATGTCAAAATTTTTGTCCATTTTAAATACAATCCGAACATACATTAGCGGGGCCCTGGGCCTTGAGCTCCACGCTAGGGAAACATACATCGCATGTATACAATATTTACATTAAAAGCCAATATTTCATAAGGGTCAAAATTGGGGTATTACATAGAGGAAGGATAGGGAGGATGCATAAGTAGGTTAGGAAGGGAGGATGCAATAGTTAGTACTATGTGGGGTTGGGGGAGCTACGACACCACAATTAGTATTAGTAGGTGTCTCTTCCTTGTAGATAATTGATTGATTGATTGTTGGGAATCTGAAAATATAATGATGATACAAATCAATTGGTTAATGATTAATAATGCTAAAATGATTATGCATTTGTATGTTGATATGGTCAAGTATTTGTGATTGTCATGTCTTGTATGCATGATTGTTGTGTCAATGCGAACCATTATTATTTGTTAGTTAATATATATATATATATATATATATATATATATATATATATATATATATATGAGAGGTGATGTTTCTTATAATACGTGTACGATCTATGCATGCACTGGCCACGCATGTACACTTTGCACATATACGATAGTACCAATATACAAATACTTAACATGTTGAATAATTGTAGAAGTTGTCATAGGAAAATATGTTAATTATGCATTAATCAAATTCATATAATGGATGTTAGGTTATTGGATATGTGTGAAACGAGTCAATTAAGGTATTCAATAATGGTATGTAAAAACTGTAACGAGTAATTGATCAAGTGTCGTCAATTATAATTGTTGTTAGGAAATTGTCATAAGAAAAACATTATTCCTATACATTAGCATAATTATCATGTTTAATATTTGTCAAGATTGTTTAAACCCTTAAGGGTGCTTATTTATGAATACAATGATAACGTGCTAATAACTAGGATACTTGTCCTTGGAAACAAATAATTATAAATGTTGTTATTTATTATTATTATTGTTGTTGTTGTTAAACAAACAATAAAGTCCATTGTGTGTTTAATTGATTACTAAATTGTGTATATTGTTTTATATACACGATGGAATGAAATATTATTATTAATATTGTGTGTTAAACAGTTGAAAGGGGGTGTACAACTAAATAATATTATGTTAATAGGTTATGATTATTAAACTTTAAATCTTAATCTAACACATCAAAGTCGAATCTAATGGTAATTAAAATAGTTAAAGACATAGCCTCCTCGTTATTTGAACTAAGCTTATATCTTATTGTCTTAATACTTTAAAAACATTTAAAGAACAACAGTTAAATAAATTTTATATTGTCAAAAATTGCCTCGGGAAGTTAAGTGGGATACGTCATGATTTCTTGTTGAATGGGTATTCAACTAGGTGACTTCTCGAGGGACATGGGGGAATTGATAAACATATTTTATTAATAAACTATCTTGGAAAATGTAATTGTATTTATGATTGGAAGGCGGTGGAGTAGGGATGAAGGAAGGAAGGAGGATGAAATGGTATTTAAGAGAGGTCTCACAAGGAAGGAAGGGATGGATTTTCATGGAAGGAGGGTAGACTTAGTTCGGGAACGAAAGAAGGAAGGAAATCTTGAGGAGGGGGTTAACTCATAGAAAATGAAAGAAAATCTTAAGGAGGGGGTTAACTCTTGAGGACAAAGAAATTTTGGAAATGAAGGCTCATTGACGAAAGGAAGGAAGTTGATCTCGATATTATTGGTCTATGGGATCGAGGGCTAGGAAACCCATTGGTTTCCTAGGGCTAGCACAATAAGAGCTGGTCGGCAGGATGGTTAATCTATTTTGGTAACAAAGGCTCGGATGGGAATTTGAAGAAGCTTACAGGATATGCATCAAACTGCAGGATCTACTACAGCCACCGGTGCCTGGTATTTTACTGTTAAGTTAAGTATTTACACACTAAAGCTATGCATACTATGACTGTTAGATTGACTAGATTTATGAAACTTCATGAAGTTATTATAGATACATGTGCATGCTTACAAACTTAGGAAAACAAACACAAAAATGTGATTGAAAAATCATGTCTTCTTACTTGAAATTTTATTATTAAAATAACCTAGCTCAGAATGAGCTTAACATAGGGACACAACTTAGAAAATTTTGACTTTAGTGCTCTGCTGGGAAGTGAGGGCACTACAAAACCAGACATATTTGAGCATGGGTCTTTCCCAAGTAATCTCGACCAGTTATCGGTAACACTAGATTCATAAAAAAACCAAATTAGTTGTTTATAGCCAAATTATTTGAAGAATGAAATAAGAGAAGCAATATAAAATGGAAACAAACACACACATATGTTGTAGAGTGCATAGTAGTATAGTAAAACCCAAATTCTATTAATGAGTGAAATGGAAAATCATTGTAAACTACAAAGCAATACGACTAACTAGAATGGTAATAGCTTATCTCTGGAGAGAGATGTGTCGATTGTGCTCATTCGTAATATTTCCATTACAAGATACTAAAGTTCATTTTTAACATAAAGTGTGAAACCCAAAGAGGCAAAGAAACCTTAACCTTAGGAGATGAAGCAATAAAAGAAATGTGGGCCTCGAGCAGTATAGTTGACACATCAACATAATGGGGGCACAAATTCTACATAGAAACTTAATTTGGGGGGCATGATAGCCCGTTGGAAATATCACGAAGAGAAGAACAACTTTCGACAAGGAAAAGGATTTTTTTTTACCACTTTAGGACTATTTATGGCCTTAAAAAATCCTTGATATTTTGGGATGCTAAAAACCATAGAAAATTGCCAAGAATACAGAGAACCATTGCGAGTCACTAGAAGAAGTGGGTGGCCACCAATATCCACCTGGAACAATTAACTAGAAATAATTATCCTTGGTCTTAAAGGTGGTTGAAGACCCTTCATGAAAGGGTATGATTTTCTTCATATTTCACCCAAGGATCAATGCTAATCTTACATATTTTCCATCCACAATCCTCTAATCTATTCAGTTGATCACCACCAAGGAGAAGGATAAAATGAGCTTTCCAAAAGATAGAAATATTTGAGAAAAAATTAATTCTTAATATGGTCCTCCTCAAAGGTTTGAGGTTCGAAAAAATTATGTTGAATAACATCCTAACATAAACCTTCTCAGGTAGTGCCTTACCAAAATCATGGATATTTTTCAAACCCCACCCACTAGTAGCCTTAATATTAGTTATACTTTTCCATTTAACTAAAGTTATTACAATTTCTTTGCTATATATATAAGGAAAATCATCAATAGGGACATTGATTGAGCCACGCAAAGAGGTAATAAATCCAAGGGAATGACCCCAAGACCTCTTATGTGAAGTTTAAAATACTCAACCACCCAAGCTATTCAATTGGTTTCCAATGTATGTATGTATGTATGCATGTATGTATTCGTTCTTGCTTTATTTTATGGATGGAGAATGATATAAAACACTAGAAAAAATATTGGTTGGTAACCTGAGTGAATCAATGAGATTCAATTATGAAATTTTCTTGAAGTGGTGCAAAAGAACATCTACCACTTACACTACCTTAAATAAATAATTTTCCTCCTCTTTTACAATATAGATTACCATGTTACTCATGGTTTTCATGAAGTAAATAGCATTGGGAATTACTTGGAAGAGTTGTTGGATTAGTGGATTCAATAATAGCATTGTTCATGGTATTGACAACGACTTTTGTTAACATATCCAAGAAATAGACTTTCAATAAACACCCCACAATAGTGCATTTAATGTTGATGTTGGGGGATTATGAATTGTTGGATTGATTATTAACGCAAATCCAATGATTCAAATCCTTACAATAGTAACAATAAATGCACTGCTATGGAGTGCTTATCAAAAGCCCAAAAAATCAATATATATAAATATTTTACAACATAATATAAATATAAAATAGAAAGAGTGGAATGCTTATCAAAAGCCAAAAAATCAATATATATGAATGTTTTACAACATATTATATAAATATAAATAAAAGTGGAAGAGTGATAGATACATATTATAAAATAAAATAAATCAATAAATTCGTATAAACTTAAAACATGGAAGAGTGGTAGATATATGTAGACTGGTGGATGGCTAATAATTCACACATTTTTTATTCTAATAATTTATTTATTTGAAACAAAACCATGATGTTAGCAAATTGATATCCACGTGTATGTTTTTTAATTATAAAAATAATAAATATTTAATTATTAATATATCAAATACCACTTTTAATATATAAATAATTATAATCAACACTCTTATTACAATATGTGTTTTTTTAGTCTATTGGTTGTAGTTTGGGTGGTTGGGAGGGTTACCTTTTCCATCTAGTTCAATTCTTGTAAATGACATGATACTCTTGTTAAACCCTATTGTAATGATTGTATGTCAAACTTTCTTTGATTCCTTTAAACTCCACCAATGTCCTACACCCCACCCCATAAAAATTTATATTTATATAAATAACTAACGTAAGTTACGTAACACTTACGGACCAGAGCCATTCACAACTTGCATGTTATTGTTTGTTTGTTTGTTGCCAAAAATAAAGTCGTATACAGCTATTCAGTCCACATTCAATGGACACCAGGAAGGAGGGATTTAAAATGTACACGGACGGCCCCGATGGTGTTGAGTGTTCTCCCTGAGTCCTCAATGCACGAGAAGACAAAAACGGCATTATAATTTGTAAAACTAACAACAAATACTCGTAGACACCCACATCGACACATCCATCGCTCCTGAGCTACCCATATTTGGATTATTATATGCCGTCATCCACGTGACGAGATACTGCGATACACCCAAATACTCGTAGACACCCACATCGACATATCCATCACTGCTGAGCTACTCATATTTGGATTATTATATGCCGTCACCCACTTCACGCGATAATGAAATACACATTTACATACGCCCATATCATATCGACTCATTCTTTAAATCCAGGCGTTTGCTCTGCCATTTCGTAAACATATTTACCTATAAGTATATTATAGGTGTTTAGATATTATGTTAGATTTTAGATTTCTTTAAGTAGATTAGTAAGATTAATCTAAGTGTAACAAGTGTAGAGTGGAGATTTATTTCATGGTCGCTTATGCTCAAATACATCTTATACATTTTGATTAAAATTTAAATAAGCTTCAATTATGTGGTTGTTAAAAAAAAAAGGTATATTTATTAAATAATATTTGTTTTTATGTTTACATTAATTAGTTTAATGTTTATATTAATTATTTTAATGTTTAATTTTTGTTTAACAATCAACCCTCTTAACCAAACTAAATAGTTAACTATACTTATCGATATTTACATTTCGGTATTGTATCACCATTGTCATAACCCATTCCATGGCACTCACCGAGACATCAACACCTTCGCCACCGATCTCTATACAACACATCCTTCCAACCATCTAATTCCATTTCCTGTATACAACACATCCTTCCAACCATCTAATTCCCATGGCAGAACAAACAGCCGCCACCCATCACAATGACTTTGCTTCCTCCTCCACGGCCTCTTGTTCTGCGTCGACTACTAATGTCCACTATGACATATTCATTAACCATTGTGGTCGAGACCCAGACGCCTGCTCCTTTGCGACCGCTCTCAACACTCAACTTATTTCCCGTCGATTGCAAGTGTTTCTCCACAACCTGGAGAACATGTTTGAAGAGGAGTTTACTTCTGAAATAGAAGCGGTTATTTCACAAGCCTCTGTTCTGATCGCCATATTTTCTCCAAACTATGCTCAATGGAAATGGTGCCTGGATGCGCTTGTCCATATGAGAAAGTCGGGGGTTACCATTCTCCCTATATTTTACAAAGTCAAGCCTTCTGAAGTCAGGTGGGCTGCTAAAGAGAATCATGGACCCTACGCTCAATGGCTGCGCGGCCATGAGGAGAAAGAACGATACGACTCGACGACTATTCAGAATTGAAGAGACGTTCTGTCCGATGTTTCAGAAATAAGTGGTTTCGAACTGGAGGCGTGTAATGGGTGAGCATATGCTTCGAATCCGTAGTAGTTTTCATTTTGATGGATTAAGAATGTTCCTCATCCCATGACTAACATATATAGACGTTTCTCGCTGCTTATTTAATACTTAGGGAGGAGGAGGAGCTCTTGCGCGAAGTCGTGACAAGTGTGTTCAAAGACTTTCCTTCCCTCCGTTACCATGTCTTCCTAAATCATCGGGGGCCGGACTCGAAGACGACTTTGGCTAACCAGCTCTACGATCGCCTTACTTCCCGCGGATTGCGAGTGTTTCTGGACAAGCCGGAATTGGTGGAGGGAGTCAAGATTGATTGTCAAATAGAGGTCGCCATTCAATTCGCCGTAGTCCATATCGCCATATTTTCTCCTAACTATGCGCAATCCAGTTGGTGCCTTGATGAGCTCCACCTCATGACCAAGTCGGGGGCGATCATTCTTCCCGTTTTTTACAAAGCGAAGTTTTCCATTCTCGATGAAGAGTACGCTAAAGCCCTCGTAGACAAAGAAAATTCAGGGCGATACAAATCGGACAATATTCAGAGATGGAGAAGAGCTATTTCCGAGGTCGCAAAAATGAAATGCAACTTCGAAATGGATGGGTGAGAATATCCCACCATTTCTTTCCATTCGTCTTTGTTATCAATTTATTTTATGAACACTAACGTAGGCGTTTCTTACTCATTATTTAATAAATTCTGTTGTTTAAATGAATATTCAGAAACGAGGAGGAACTCTTAGATGAGATCGTGCAAACAGTTTTAAAAAATGTTCCAGAACGTTCCCAAGTTGTGGACAATTCCGAAGTGCAAAGCGTGGTGAAAGGTGTTCTCAAGGAAAGCGTGCCAAGAAGCTCCGAAGTCGTGGTGGAAATTGATCCCGAGGGCTATTTTGGATTGGCGGAAAAATTAATAGACTTTGAAAAGGCGGGACAATGAGCGTGTGGAGGCCAAGGTTGTGGGCGTTGTGGGTGCAGCCGGCATTGGAAAAACAGCACTGGCCAATCTATTCTTCACGCGCACGAGAAAATATTACGAAGAATATATCTTTTTATCTTATGTAAATGGAAAAGGATTTACAATCTCTCCGGATCACTCGCACAGTGATCTCATTGAACGATTGAAACATACTGATTCCAATCAATGTATAATGTTACTTAAACATAACATTTCATTTTGTCACGCTCTCATAATATTATAGATGATGCAGCGCAACTTGATGTCTTCTTGCTAATTAAGTCTGTCCTTCACCCAAAGAGCTTGATTTTGGTGATCTCTAGGGACAAAGATCTCCTTAAAAGATCAGGCATAGTAGATTCGTCAATTTATCATCTAGCTGGACTTAGCAGAGCACACTCCCAAAGCTCTTCTGCTCTCGACTTAGCAGCCATATCCACAACCGGAATTTGCAGATCTCGTAGATGAGTTTTTAACTGCCTGCGATGGATTGCCACAATCGTTGAAAGCGTTAGGGGGGCTTCTATGTGGTGAAAACAGATCTTTGTGGCTAGAGCGACTAAATGGGATTGGCCCATTTGTTCAAGAGGAACAGCAAATATATGACTCACTTAATGAAGAGGAACAGCAAATATTCTTAGATATTGCTTGCTTCTTCATAGGAGAGGACAAGGATACCACAGCAAGAATATGCGGTTTAGTGAGCTTTACAAGTCTTGAGTTGAAGTGCATTGTAGAGGTGGACCGTGACAATAAGATAAAAATGCGTGCTTTCCTTGGGAATTTTGGAAGAAATATCGCCAAGGGATTAACGCCACGTCCGCTTTGGCATCAGACGACCAACAACATTAATGATTTGTTGGAGCAATCGTCATCTGTAAGTGCTTCCGCAATACTTCGAACTTTTGTCGTCGATTTAATATCTTTATATTTATGTTTATTCGTAAAGGGAGGCAAATCTTTTGTTTATTCGTAAGAAAACTGCATCTCCGTATTTTATATATTTCATGGATGAACAGGTATTATCCCAATTTCGCGGAATTACGATGATTCCTGGCGATGACTTTCGAGAGCACAGCAATGAAATTGAAGCTTGTTTACCTTCAGAAATGACATATTCCATGGTCCGAAGAATTTGAAATTTCTTGCAGCTCAAGACGGTTATGTCGAACAAATACTGAGGAGGGTGGGATCACAAGGTCTCATATGGCTACAGTGGTATACGTGCCCCTACTCTTATCTGCCTTCCTGGATCCCCATGGAGAATTTACGCGTTTTAGAAGTGGCCGGGAGCGAATTAACAGAATTGTGGCGACCAGAATCTCAGGCATGTAAATGCGTGTCTTTATTATTCCTTCCTGTCATTTCAATTTATAGATGAAAATCATTTGAATATGTTTGAAAAATGAACATTGCAGGATCCTCTCCAGTTGCAGGAGCTGAATATCTTTGCTCCCCTTTCAGTGTTTCCAAAGTCCATTGGTCAACTGAAGCACCTTGAAAAGATTGTAGTGAAATGTTTCAATGACAGACCACTCCCATTGAGAACTTTGCCAGAAGAATTTTGTCATCTACTCTCCTTGAATTACTTGGAATTGAGAAATTGTTCGAGAATGATGTCACTTCCCGATTCCTTGGGAAGGGTAACAAACCTTCA
Organism: Larix kaempferi; assembly: GCA_027924585.1. NCBI lineage: Eukaryota > Viridiplantae > Streptophyta > Pinopsida > Pinales > Pinaceae > Larix > Larix kaempferi. The sequence goes on from BSBM01000298.1 coordinate 4,103,725, forward strand.
ATATATCGATTTGAAAGGTGCCTCTAGTCTGCAAATGCTTCCAAGTACATTTGGGAAATTATCTCTACTGAAACATCTATGTTTGAAAGATTGCCTTGAGGTACAAAAGCTGTCAGGTGTGGAACATTTGACTTCTTTGGAAACGTTGGATGTCAGGGGATGCCAAAAGCTGCAGAGCATACCAGGGTTGGGGAAGCTCACAAAGCTCCGAACACTATATCTGGAAGAATGCCGTGAGATACAAGGGCTGCCTAGTGTGGAACGTTTGACTTCTTTGAAGAAGTTGAATGTTATCGGATGTGAAGAGATCCAAGAGTTCCCAGGTGTGGAACTTTTGACTTCGTTGGAGACGTTGAAGGTTAAGGGGTGCCAGAAGCTGCAGAGCATAACAGGGTTGGGCCAGCTCACAAAGCTCCGAACACTATGTGTGCAAGAATGCCCCGAGATACAACAGCTGTCAGGTGCGGAATATTGGACTTCTTTGAAGACATTGTCTGTTGTGAGATGCGACAAGCTCCATAGCATACCAGGATTGGGGCAGCTCACAAAGATTCGAACACTAAATGTTAGTGGATGTCGTGAGATAAAGGAGCTGCCTGGTGTGGAACATCTGACTTCTTTGGAGAGGTTGGATGTTAGGAAATGCCAGAAGCTGCAGAGCATACCGGGGTTGGGGCTGCACACAAAGCTCCAAAAACTATATGTTATCAGCTGCCGTGAGATACAAGATCTGCGTGGTTTGGAATATTTGACTTCTTTGGAGACGTTGTATGTTATGAAATGCAACAAGCTCCAGAGCATACCAGGGTTGGGCCAGCTCACGAAGCTCAACACAGTAAATGTTAGTGGATGCCGTGAAATAAAGGAGCTGCCAGTTGTGGAACATGTGACTTCTTTGGAGACGTTGGATGCTAGCGGATGCGAGAAGTTCAAGAGCACACCAGGATTGGGGCAGCTCACAAAGCTGCAAACACTAAATCTTAGTGGATGCCGTGAGATACAAGAGCTGCCAGGTGTGGAACATTTTACTTCTCTGGATAAGTTGTTTGTTGGGAGATGCAGGAAACTCCAGAACATACCAGTTTTCGGACAGCTCACAAAGCTTACAGAACTAGATGTTGGTGGATGCAGTGAAATACTAGAGCTACCAAGCGTGGAACATTTGATGTCATTGAGGACGTTACGTGTTGGAGCTTGCAAGAAGCTCCAAAGCATACGAGGGTTGGGGCAGCTCACAAAGCTCGGAACACTAGATGTTAGTGGATGCAGTGGCTTACTAGAGCTGCCAAGTGTGGAACATTTAACTTCTTTGGAGACGTTGGGTGTGAGGAGATGCAAGAAGCTCCAGAGAATACCTGGGTTGAGGCGGCTCAGAAAGCTCCTAACACTAGATGTTACTGGATGTCGTCACATAAGAGAGTTGTCAGGCGTGGAACATTTAACTTCTTTAGAGAAGTTGGATGTTACGGGATGCGAGAAGCTCCAGAGAATACCTCAGTCGGGGCAGCTCGGAAAGCTAGGAACAATAACTATTAGTGGATGTCGTGAGATACGAAAGCTGCCATGTATGAAACAGTTGACTTCTTTGGAGACTTTGAATGTGAGGGATTGCGAGAAGCTCGAGAGCATACAAGGCTTGGGGCACCTGACAAAGCTCCGAACACTAATGGTTTTGGAATGTCCTCAAATACAAGAGCTGCGAGGTGTGGAATATGTGATGTCGTTAGAGATGCTTAAAGTTGACGGCTGTCCCAGAATGCAGTGGGGTAGTGGAGTACTCCAGCAGCTGGGCCAACGATTGAAGGAAGGCTTACTTGTTTCAGAAAAAAGGCAAAATAGTTGCTTTAGTTCTTGTCTGAATATTAATTTTATAGCAAAACAGTTGTTTTAGTTCTTTTCTGAGATTAATTTTGTATATTGTCCAAAAGTTTAAACAATTTCTGAGATTAATTTGAGATTAATTTGGTATATTGTCCAAAAGTTTAAATAATTTAATATATATTTTTGAAACAAATCAAAAGAATCATATAAATAAAATAACAAAGCAATTTGACATATTTCTTTAAAACGTGTAAAAAAATCACATAAATAAAATGGAATAAGCATCTAGATTCATTAAATCCGTGATTCTCTTAAAAAATGTGACTTGCAGAGAGTATTACACCACTCTAGTATTGTAACTGAACCATGTCTAAAATAACAAATCCATGAAGAATTGTGGAAAATGGAGTTGCAACTCAATGAGATATTGAACAAATTTGGAAGCAAGATGCATTTAAAAGATTATGCCGAGCTTGAATACAGACTTCCGGCTATGGTTGATAAAGCAATATACATGGCTAGTTGTTACCTTACAGTACATTTGGTTGATGTCATCTGTTTTCCATATTGAAAGTGAACGTGAGCTAGGCACAGAGAGGTAAAAGGAAAAAACACAAAACCATAAAACCATACATATTAATAGCCAAGAATCCACATACAAAATGACTTCATAGTTTAGTGGTTACCTCTAAAAACAAAGAAGTCTCTTGCAATGAACGAATATGAAGAATCTTGATGATATGAACCGTTATTGCCTGTCCATGTCAGAGTATATGCATCCCCAAATGACAATTACATATAAAGGGGGTTGCACTAGTCTAAGATTTATGTGTACATAAGAATAAGAAGCTTTGGGAGGATAAATGTTTACCAACAAGAATGCTTCAAATAGGTATGTCCGTTCACTGTATCATTAACATCTTCAAATAGGTATGTCCGTTCACTGTATCATTAATATGGTTGAGGGTGGAATTTGGAAGAGAATTTGGATGGGATTATGGTTTATTGGTATAAACATGAGACAAGTATAATGTTCAGATTGATTCTATAGTCATTCAAAATTTGAAATAAACAATTAAAAAAAATAAAAATAAGTAATATATGATAAATAGATAACCAACGATAATAGATAACTTACACTAAAGAGAAATTTTTTTAATATACATAAGTATGACTTATGGCATTCTTTATTTTCTTATGACTTACCATAAAAAGACAGGTTTTTACTTCTCCAAGTTCGAATATATTTTATAGAGAAGTATGACTTATAGCATTCTTTATTTTCTTCATCTTTGTCGTCTGAAATACGAGGTGTTTATGCCTACTTATGACTGGGAACTCACTGAGAGGAGTCAAGGCTCTCCTTTTGACCATTTTAGTATTTTCAATTCACTCACGTATGAAATTAATTAAGTATTAATACCTTGTAAAAATTGAGAGGTCATGTCACCTCTTTGGAGCTTCCCTATTGGTTTTGGTAAGACAAATGATGTCAATTTATAAAAACAAATGATCCAAAAATTTAACAAATTATTTTGCCATTCAAAAGAATTGCAACCAAAACCATGGTCGAAAATGGCTGTGTGCGCTCATACTCAATGCTCAAAGTGTCATTTCCAATTAATATATATGATAGATGAAAGGCATATAAAGACCTTCCAAGGAGAGAGTAAATGAAAAATAATTTCTATACCGTTATTAATGGAGAGTAAATGAATTTAGTTGTTTCTATTCTAGATGTGAATATAATTTCTATATATTTATTAATGTTTAAAGGTTGTTAGCTTTAACTATGAGGTATAGACTAATTGGTTTGTGTGGGGTTTTCCTCATTAAGTCATTGGTTCAAATTTCATGGGAAAGGTTGAGGATGAGCGTTTCTACTATCCTACAAGGTGTTCTGTCCAACATTTAGACTGGCCCTAACCTAGGTTTACTGCTACTCAACTAACTCTAGTGATCTACTCCAACTCTAACTCTGTTGTGTACAGGTTTCTCTTAGTTTTGAAAAAAAAAAGTTACAACTTTCCATGCTCTTGTACAGCCTCTATACAGTTTCTACCACCATAGTTATCTCAAAAAATACAAACGATGCCAATGAAAGTGTATTTTAGATGTTCTGAAAGCTTATGTGACTTTATAGATTACACAAGGCATGATGGATTTCAAAAAGAGGCGGGCATTGCACATCCAACGAATAAATTAGAGGTAAAATAAAACATTTGTCATATGCCAAAATAATATTATATCCAATTTTATTACTTTAAAATCAATCAATATTCAATTTGTGATAGAAGACTCACTAATCAAGGCTGTGTAGATGAGGAATGGGGAGAGAAAGAAAACAGGCAAAGTGGGGACCTTGCTTCTGCACACCTGTAATGATATGTGGTGCATACATGTGTCTTGATGCCTCTCATACACTAAAACGTCCTACTCACAACCTTCCTTGCAACTCCATTGCAACAACGTGCTTCAGATAGAATCCACTTCAAACTAGTGTATATATACTTATAATCTCCACTGATCAAATTAATGTGTTTGTAGATACCTCATTTCTTTTTAATTGTTCTAGAAATTGAACTGTGTTGTATTATTCTTTGAGGCATGAGGAGACATGGTGTGTCTAATGGACAAAGCCAAACAATTCATAGTAGACAAGATTGTCCATATTGGGGAAATTTCTTATAGACTCCAAAGCACAAATATGTACTCTCTTAGTCAAATTTTTTGTTATTTTTTTGTTTTTTTTCTAATTTACATGTTTAATAAATCATTAACTACAATATTAGATTTTAATAAATTTTTATAATTTCCGTGATATATTCCATTCATAATAACATGATATCTATTTCTAGTGGAATTTATGATATTGATATTTTACCAATTCTAAATTGTTACAAATTGTTTGTTGACAATTCAATTCAAACATCCATTCTCCTCTATCAATAGGATTCATAATTCAATCCAAACATCAAGCATTCTCCTCTATCAATAGGATTCATGATTTGACAATAATTTTGATTAAAAAATAAAAACGCCTAATAAGTAATTTTCAAGCTTGGTGAATGGTGGTTCAAGATAGTTTTAGCTCTCTAATTATTTGTCATCATTGTTTAACTTGATATTTATTAACTCATGAAATTCATATAGTGTTACATTGTTGTTATGTATAAGCAAACAAAGATAAGCAATGATATTTATTAAGTGATGAAGTCCATATAATGTTACATTGGTTTTTATAAGTAAACAAAGAAGGGTGGTCTTTTATTTATATAGAGATTTCATGCCTAAGATGAGACATTTAACATTTAAGTATGTACAAAGAATCATAAGCGATCAACACACCCGATCAATGTTGAAATGTAATTATGTTAAGTGGTGTGTTTCATGTGTAGTTAGGATGAAAGAAGTGAACACGATTTACAACATGTGGTTGAATGAATTACAAAGCATCATTGAATTAACAGAGCATTGTTTAATGGTAGATTAGATTAATATTTAATGCAATGAAATGATTATGAAAAGAGGTAGTGATGGTTTTATGCAACCTATGGGTATCAAATACTTCAAGGCAACGGCAAGGGGTTGATGGTTGTGTGAGTCACCAAATTTGAAGTTTCCTAGTAGAATCCCTTTCTTAGTGAGTTAGAATGCACTATCAAATTAATCATGTGACAATGAAAGCATGACACATATTTTTATGGATTTGTAACGTCTCATATTTTGACATCCAATAATGATCAAAACTCTAATGTCAATTAGCTTAGAGTTGCATGCTAAAGAAGCTTGGTCAATGGAGTCGACACTTCCGGTTACAGTTCTATCTATGTTTTGGTCAATATAGTCAATGTTATAGCATACTACAACAGAGGACAGGATGGAGAAGTCAGGTGATGGTAATAGTGGTGACTACCTACTCAAATATTTAGGAGATGGATAAGACCAAGATGAGATTTCCATATGGTGTTACTCTTTATGATGATATGCTTAATTTGTTTGATTATGCTTACTACGCAGTAAGGCTTCTTATTTCAACTTTGGAGTGGGGCAAGGGATGAGAATTTTTCATTTTAAAAAAAATAAATGACCAAATTTGAAGCATAACTCAATATTCTTCGTCTCGTTCATGATAGGACCATTGAGATTTAATGAAATAACTCATGCGCATGTTTAAATCCAATCTGAGATTTAATGAAATAACTCATGCGCGTGTTTAAATCCAATCGTCACTAGTAATTTTTTTTAAAAATAGGATTATTACAAATGGCTGGCAGTTTCAAATAAATGATCATCCACTTGGCATCGCACTCCTCTTCAATGTAACGCTTACTAGCTTCAACTCCTTGGCCGATTAAGGATCCACCACCCACCGTTACATTTTATATGTTAACAGATGTCTACAATCGCTGCCCATCAAGGTGTCAAGGATCTCTATCGACGCCTGTATGGTGCCAGATTCAGCTATATTAATTTTGGGATTAGTCAGTGAGGAATTTGTCCGGTGAGGACCTCAGGATTGTTCAACTTTCAGCTTTCATGTTTTGACATTCAAGCGTTCTGTTCATCACCCAAGGCGCTTTCGTTTACGCTCTGCTCGGTATCATTCCATTTCCCTCAGCTCCTTTTTGCGTCAATGGAAAAAATAGATGAAGACTGCTGAAGCTCGTATTGTAGATCAAGCATTGTGGGGAAACCGTGGAAGCTAGCTATGTTGATTTTGTTGTTTTTCAGTTTTTGTAGAGCCTCTTTTTAGGTTTACGACATTGAAAGCTAGGATGGTGTATCCAGAAGGATGAAGAGGAGAGGCTGTCAATGCACAAAATGTTGTAGGTCTCCCCTAAAATTTCCCACATCTGGGATTAAGATCCTTTTGCACATGCACAGAACGAGAGTGATAAATATTAAGATCCTTTTGCACATGCACAGAATGAGAGTGATAAATATATTCTCAGATATTCTATCTGCATTGCACGGAATGAGAGTGATAAATATTTTCTCAGATATTTTGCTCATGCATCTGCATTATTATAACTTTTGGGTTTTCTGTATTTGCATGGGCATTTCCTGAGTTATTCTTCATTCTAAGGTCTAGATTTTCAGCTTCGTTAATTAAACTCTGAATGTTTTAGTCAAACTATACATTATCTTCTTTGAATTGTGTCAAAGCCAATTCTTGCCAAATGTTACTTTGAGTGAGTAATCGTCCAAATTGCGAAATGTTTTACCAAACACAGTTTATATTTTGTTGTATGGCAAGGTCTTTATTTTAATCTTATGTGGAGGATCATATTACACATATGCACGGGGAATATCCATTGGTTTCAAACTCTCTGCTAAGTGTCTATGCATGTTGAGGAATTGGGATTTAGGTTTTTATATATATAAATGCCCAGACTTCAATTCAAATCGATATGATCAAAATTGAATTGGTATTTTAAGTTGGCCTAAAATGTCTTCATCACAAATGTATGGTTTATTTATTATTATTTTGTAATATGGTTTTTTCTTTTGCACATTTAATCTATTCGCACAATAAAAGGTCAATTATGATTCAAAATGGTATGGTCTTTAGAAGCTCAACCCAAACACCATGCCCCGCAAAGACCGTGATGGACCTAGAATAATATTATGCTTAGAATTTTATGCAATTCAATCGATTTTAATGCGAGGTGATGAAAATTTAAGAGCAGGAAATTTGTATAATGTGACGACCATTGCACCATCGACACATTATATTTTCTTGTCACTGTACTTATAATTTTTTGTGTACCTGTCTCGGTGCGTTGACCTGTATCTTCAGCACCCGCGGCCTCTTTCAGGAAAATAGGCAGATATAATCCAGAAATCAGAAATACTATCACAGAAAATAGATCGCTTGGAATTGTGTCACTGAATCGTTTGGAATAACTTTTAATTTTTATAATAATGTCAAATTAAAATATGCGAGGAAATTAATTTTTAAAATCTTAACCCTCTATTCATGAACACAACGACCCATTCACTAATCCTTGTCCGCTGAAAAATTGAATCACCCTATGTTGAAATAAATACGTCTATTGACATAAATATAATTAAATATATTTATTAATTTTGGTAGTTTACATATATATATTAAAATAATCATCTAAAATATAATCAAATTTATTTTTAGTCAAATATATTTATTTGTGTTAATAATTTAAATATATAAAAATAGTTATCTAAAATATAAATATAAATCAAATCAAATTCTTCATTTTCAATTAAATATATTTATTAATTTTAATAATTTAATTAGGTCGAAGAGTTAAATATAAATCAAATCAAATTCTTCATTTTCAATTAAATATATTTATTAATTTTAATAATTTAATTAGGTCGAAGAGTTTGTGTCAATCATTACAATTCAATGTTATATAAATATTTGCTAAATATATTTATTAATATGCATATTTCTAAAGTTAAAATATATATGTTTTTAAATATTTACTCTTATCATTTCAAAAATGGAAAAAAGAATAAAGTAATAATTAATTATTTGAACATGTAAAGGAAAAAAATTTAAGTAATAATTAATATAATATATAAAGGAGACATTTGATATTTTTATTGTGATATTTAATTCTTATTCAAAATTATATGTAAAATAAAAATTAATAAATATGAAAAAATGATTTCTATGTTTATGTATAGTCAAATATTATAACTATTGTTTAACAAAAACATTAACACTAAGTAATAATTTTAATAAAATATATAGTGGAGAGATTTGGTATGTTTAATTTGATATTTATTAATTTTTATTTAAAATTATATGTAAAATATCTATATATATATATATGAAAAAATGGTTTTTATGTAAATATTACGATTTCTATGTTTATGTAGAGTCAATTATTATGGACCATGGTCTACCAAAAACACTATAAACCATGGTATAACAATGGTTCGCCATGGTTCTTGTGGTTTTCTTAACATAAAAATATCCAAAGAAAAAATATGAATCCAAGAAAACCTTAATGATCAAAGTATGTACATCATATCTTAAAGATACACAAAACTAAATTAAAGGTCATAAAGTAATAAAAAATTATGAATCAATCCACTCATTGAAATTCTTGTCTCAAAATGAAGAGGACACTATTTAGCCTTAATCAAACATAGTCACCTATTCAAGGATGAGACGGAAAACAAAGACATAGAAACCAAAGATAAGGAGAAAACTTGAATATTTAAAATGGCCCCTCTTTATTTTTGTAAAAATTAAGGGGAGTTGTTAAGGCCTCAATACCTGGTTACTGTTTTTGCAAGAATTTGATTTGACAATTGTTGATAAACTAGAAAAACATAATGTTGTAGCATATTTTCTTTCTAGAATAACCCATGTTTTCAATTAGGAAATCGTTGAGGATGCGTGCCTAGATGAACATCTCTTTGGAATCTCAACCATCACCCCTTGGATTGTCATTATTAATTATATTTTAATTAAATAATATTTATATTAAAATACTAAAGATAAATTAATAATTCAATTAATTTTGAAAATATGGTGTTGGAGATTAAGATAATTTTAATTTTAAAACTCCATTTTTAGGGAAAAATATAAAACTTATCATAATGTTATCTAGAAGATTTTGCAATTTTAAATTTATAAATTTTATAATAAAAATTAAATAATATTAATATTAATATAATAATAATTATAGTTAATAAGAATATGAAATTTTAATATTAAAATAAACATTAGTACTAATAGTAATATTAATGGTAACATTAACATTAATTAGTATAACTCACAGTGCAGCATAACTACTAAGAATAACTCAACCAAGATGAATATCACAATGCAACATAACCATTAAGGATAACTCAACCAAGGTGGATGTGAGAATGTAGACACTGGAATTTGACATGATCTCACCAACATGAATGTCACAATACAACATAACTACTAAGGAACATAACACATTTCACATAAGACTTCATGAACATTGCAATGCCACACAAGCCCAACTCATATGAATACCATAATAAAGTCAACCATGCCTAATCGTTTAATATTAACATTAATGTTAACGTTATTGTTAATTATGTTAACATTAACATCAATTAGTTGTGCTTATATAATCAACCATGATCAATTATATTTTATATTAGCAATTACTTTATTAAACATAAACTTGAATTTTGATTTGATTTTTATATAGTGTTTAAATGTAAACTTAAACCTTGATTTGATTTTTATATGGCGTAACAATAACTCAATGAAAATAAGGGTATAATTAATTATCTAATTAAAAGCACAATGTTATTAAATTATATTTCTTTTTCCAATAACAACTTACCCTTAATTAAAACATATAATTTAAATGTATATTTTAATATTATATTTAAATATCAAAATGCATATATAGAATTTTGAATTTCAATATTATTAATAATATTTTTTTAACGATAATAAAGTTAATAATATTAAAATTTTAACAATAATATTTTTTTAACGTTAATAGTAGCAATAACATTAATATTAGTATTAGTCTTAATATTAATATTATTAATTAAAATTTTAAAATGATTTTCACTTTTACAATTTAGCATAATGTAGATATTAAAAATTATTTTTTACATTTTTACTACTGAATTGTAACTATATGACATAATGTTAATATTAATGTGAATAATAATAATAATACTAATAATAACAACAACAAAAACATTTATTATAATATATTTTATAACATTAATCACATTAATAATAATAATAATAATAATAACAACTTTATTACATTTATAGTAATAATACCAGCATAGATCCATATTAAACCCATATCTATAAAGCACTCAGAGGGATCCAATTTCTTGAGGTGTATTTCTTTTTTTAATTTAAATTCAAGAAATTTAATCTCTCTTGTTTGATAAATCCGGGTTTAAGTTTTAAGTTTTAAGTTTTTATTTTATAAACGAACATCTATTTTTTTAATTATTTTTCATAATATTTTATTTAATGAGCCGACATGGATTTTTTTTAAATACTTTCCATAATTTTTTATTTTATGAGACAATAATTTTTTTAATTATGTATTACTTTTTACTTTTTAGCCGATAATAAAGACAAACGTTAACATTACAACATCTCCCCCATACTGGGTTGTAGAGCACCTCGTTTTACTCCTTTAGTGAATATGATGTTTAAGACACTTTTTACTTCAATATTACAAACGTTACATCACGTTACAAGATCTCTCCCATAATATTCACTATCACTATTATTTTTGACCGACATGTTACAAACGTTACTAATGTTACATCAAGTTACACGATCTCTCCCATAATATTCACTATCACTATTATTTTTGGCCGACATGTTACTAACGTTACATCACGTTACAAGATCTCTCCCATACTGGGCTGTAGAGCACCTCTCGGCGCAAAAATTTATAGCATTTGATAACATTTCTTTCAATTCTCTCTAGCTCAATCAGTTAAGGTGTGGGTCTTGTTAGCAAGACGACCCGAATTCAATTCCCCTTAGGGGTGACTTAGTTGGGAGGCGATAGTTTGCTTACCTACAATTCATTTGGAGACCATGTCCATCTGCAATCAGTGCGAATGACGAAGCTGCAATCGATGCTTTATGAGAAACAAATAAACTATAAGAGGCCTAATAACAATTTGTATTATTATTATTTGCAATTTCTTCTTTGAAATTAAAAACTCAACAATCATTCCACGGTCAACCATGTACAACTAATGCCAACTAAAGTTTACCAAAATTCAACCATGGTAAATAAAAGCCAACCATGGTCAAACAAAGTCAAGCATGGTTAACCAAAAGTCAAGCATGTTCAAACAAAGTCAAGCATGGTCAACCATTTTCAACCAAAAATAAACCAGCGTAAACCAAATTCAACCATGGTCAACCAAATCCCAACCAATGTCAACCATGGTGAGCTAATGTCAACCATGGTTAAGCAAAAGTCAACCAAAACATAAACCATGGTCAACCAAATTCATCCATAGTAAACTAGAGTCAACCAATGTCAACCAAAGTCAACCATGGTTATTCATAATCAAACATGGTCAACCATGGTCAACAAGAAGTCAACTATGGTCAAACAAAAAGTCGAGCATGGTCAACCAAAGTAAGCCATGGTCAACCAATGTAAACCATGGTCAACTAAATTCAACCATGGTCAACCAAATTTAGCTATAGTAAACCATGGTCAACCATAGTCAACAAAAATCAACGATAAATCAACCAAAGTCAACCATGGTTATCCCTGGTTAGCCATGACCATAGTCAACAAAAATCAACCAAAGTCAATCATCATTATACATGGTTAGTCATGGTCAACCGAGGTCAATCAAAGTCAACCATGGTCAAACAAAGTCAAGCTTGGTCAACCAAACATAAACCAAAGTAAACCAAATTCAACCATGGTCAACCAAAATCCTCCCAATGTCAACCATGGTGAGCTAATGTCAACCATGGTTAAGAAAAAGTCAATCAAAAAGTCAACCATAGTCAACCAAAGTGAGCTGTAATAAACCAAAGTAGACCATGATCAACTAAAGTCAACTAATGTCAAATATGGTCAACCAATTTCAACCATGTTTAGTCATAGTCAAACATGGTCAGACATGGTTCACCAATGTCAACCATATTCAACCATGGTCAACCATGTTCAACTAAATTCAACCGTTGTTAAACAATATCAACAATAGTCAACCATATTCAATCTAATTCAACAACTGTGATATAATAGTGGAATTATAATCAACCATATGATTTTAAAGTCAACCCTTAGTGTCACCCATGATGAAACAAATAAGTCACACATAGTAAACCATATGATATTAAAATCAACCAAATTCAACCATAGTCAACCATATGATATTAAAATCAACCAAATTCAACCATATGATATTAAAATCAACCAAATTCAACCATATGATATTAAAATCAATCGAAGCCAACCATCACCAACCATGGTCAACTATAGTAAGCCACGTTCAACCATAATCAACCATGGTCATCCATAGTCAACCATAGTAAACCATGGGCAACTATAGTTAGTGATGGTCAACCATAGTCAACCATGGTCAAGCATCGTCGACCATTGTTAACCATATTCAACCGTGGCTAACCATGGTTAACCAAATTCGGCCATGGTCAACCAGAGTCAACCATGGTCTACTTAGGTCAACCATAGTTAACCATGGTAAACCACCATTAGCTATGGTAAACCATGGTCATCCAGATTCAAGCTTGGTCAACCATGGTCAACCACCATTAGCCATGGTAAACTATATTCATCCAAAGTCAACTATAGTCAACCATAGTTTCCCATGGTCAACCATGTTCAACCAAAGTCAACCATGGTCTACCATGTTAAACAATGGTCAACCAAATTTAACTATGGTCAAACATTGTTAACCATGGTCAACCATAATCATGCATAATCAACCAAATACAACTTGGGTAAACCATGGTCAATCATAGTGAGCGATGGTCAACCAAATTCAACCATGGTCAACCATGGACATTCAAAGTCAAACCTTGTCAAACATACTCATCCATGGTCAACTAGGGTCAACCATAGTCAACCATGGTCAACTAGGGTCAACCATAGTCAACCATGGTCAACTAGGGTCAACCAGAGTTAACCATGGTCAAACATGGTTAACAGTTATCTACCATAGTCAGCCATAGTTATCCATGGTCAACCAAAGTCAACCATCGTCAATTAGAGTGAGCCATGCTGAACCATGCTCAACCAAAGTCAATCATAGTCAACCATGTTTAACCAAAGTTAGCCATGGTTAACCATGGTCATCCAAAGTCAACCATGGTCAACAAAATTCAACTTTAGTCAACCATAGTCACCCATGGTGAACCATGTTCAGCCATGTGCAACCAAATTCAACCATGGTCAACCAAAGTCAACCATGGTCAACCATGTTAAACAATGGTCAACTAAATTCAACATGGCCAACCATGGTCGATCATCGACAACCGTGGTCGGCCAAAATCATCTAGTATCAAGTAGAGTTAACCATTGATAACTAAAGTCAACGAAGGTCAACCATGGTCAACAATGGTCAACCATGGACAACCATAGTTAACCATGTGGTCAACAATGGTCAACCATAGTTAACCATGGTCAACTATTGTCACCCAAAGTCAACCATGGTTAACCAAAGTCAACTGTAGACAACCATGGTGTACGATGGTCAACCAAAGTCAAACATAGTTCATCATGGTTAACCAAAACCAACCATGGTCAAACAAACCATGGTTGACTTTAATCAGACATGGTTAACAAAGTCGACTAAGGTCAACCAAAGTCAACCATGGTCAACTACAGTCAACCATGGTCAACTGTGTTCAACCATAGTCAACCATGAACATCCAAAGTCAACGATGTTCAACCATGGTTAACCAAAGTCTACCATAATTATGAATGGTCAACCAAAGTCAACCATGGTCAACTGAGGTCAACCATAGTCATTATATTTAATTATCACATTTATTATTATTCAATTAATATTATTAATTGTGTGGCCATAATATTGTTTTTAATAACAATAATAATAATAATAATAATAATAATTCACAAAACTTAACCAGCAGGCCGACCATCAACTAGCAACCCATATTAATAATTAATATGGATTATATACGTCGATCGGCGTATATCAACCACATTTAAATGTGTGGCCATGGTTGATATACGCCGATCGACGTATATAAGCCATATTAATTATTAATATGGCTTGCTAGTATAGTTAAGTTTTAATGTTATTGTATAAAGATTGAAGAGTGATAAGTGGTTATAATGAGTGATGAATAATGCATTATTTAGTGGTTCTTCGGTGTGTTGAGTTGTGAGAATATAAGAATTATGCATTAGTGACAATAAATGTTGATTATAAATACCCACACTTAAGACATCTACGTTAGCCACATCTATCATTGTCATTTTGTGAGTACATTAGTATGATTGGTTACCACATTAAAGTTATTAATAATTTGGTTGATGAATTATCGAAGTATTACTCCTGTGTTGAACATGTAAATAACTATTGAAATATTATATATATATATATGGATTAAATGCATTATTAACATAGTGTATGTGTGATTTTGTTGGCTTGTTGAATATATTTTAGATTTTATTCTTTGACTTGCCTATGTGAGGATAATATAAATAAATGATAGATAGATATATTAGAATATGTAATGATGACTTGTGTGGTATTGTTGGTAAAACATCATAAAAGATATAAGATAACTCTATTTAATAATATTAGAGTTATTTTATGCCTTTTATGATATTTACCAACAATACCACACAAGTCATCATTACATACTGCAACAAGATATGCATAGATTTGGATAAGATTGTCACAAGTGCATTTAAAGGTAGCATGAAAAGGGAGACTTTTACAACCAAAATTTAGTATTATTTTAATTTAATTCAACATTTGTTGTTTTGAGTAATTTCAAATCCTATTTGTTTTAATAATTGTATATTGAGTTTGACCAAATCTTGGATGAGGAGGTAGGAAGGATTTTGGATAAATAGGGGACTTGAGATAGGAAGCATTTTCTTTTCTTGGAGGATAATTTTGGATCTTTGAGGATTTTGAGAAGTTTGGAAGAGTTTTAAGAACTCTTGGAAAAATTACTATTTTTTTTGGTGCATCATCGCTATCCTTTGTTGATCACTATTCTTGGAGTCATGGGTACGGAGGACCAGGGAACCAAAAGGTTTCGTAGAGCTAGGATGACAACGAAGCTCCTAGTTGGCAGGGTAGTGTAATTTTAATTTGGGAATTGGACCGGGGAGAAGATTGAAGCTTGCATCAATTGAACTTCTTCACCATCTTTGGATGAAATCAAATTCTGTATTGAGGTATTCTTCTTGTGAATTTAAATAGCTTATATATTGTTGGAGTTTCATAAATTTAAATACTTTGCTTCATGAGAGTGAACCACGAATGAGATGCTAGTTAATATTTTTTAATTGGATGGTTAACAACTAAGAAATGACGTAGATTTTCTTATTATTATCCCTCTTTACAATTTGTGAAACAGTAAACGATAATTAGGAGAATGTGTGAACACGATAATGATATAATTAGTATAAACAATTATTAGCAATTAGAACCTGATCAAAATGTAATGAACCTTCTTGGGCACTACATGATTGTTTTACAGATTGTGTGTATTTGTTTTTTGTAAGTTGCAAAGCAGAAATTAATTAACAAAAACTGAATTTACATCTAAAGCCGAGTGGAGTTTTGCATATTAGGGAGGCCTCATATGGTGAAGCCACCATCCCAATTGCTCAAAAATACTGTAATGACTGACATAATACAAAATTAAGACCTCTGGAGTATGGTCTGCCCTTAAAAAATTTGGGACTTTCTTCAAAAACGAAAACCTAGTCTGTCTAACTGTGCTAAAAACTAGACTATGCAGAAAATAAAAGCAAAAAAGCTGATAGTCGCAGAGATGACCAGGAGCGATGGCCGCCCAGGTTTCATTCTACCAGTGGTTTCTCTAGTTCTTCCTCGGTGATGGGGCAGGACGCATAGTAATCTTCGAAAATCCCTGGAGGGGGCAGAGAAGGAGAACCTGGAGTATACATTCCATCCTGGGTGGCGCTAGGACCAGGAGATGAGCCTTTGTTCTTCATTAGTGGAGATTTCTTTTTAGTCGACCCATTATTTGGAGTTGTGTCTACATCTTCTTCATTTTTATCACCCTGTTTCACAGGTTTTGAATTGTTGCCAATGGAGAAAACCTCCCAGGTCATGTTGGCATCTAGAGTGTTGGAGTGTTCAGCTGCTTCCTTCAGGCTTGCCTTAACGTTGCGGACGATGCTGGAATTGGATTTCCAGCTAGCTTCCATTTCTTCGATGAGTTTGCTCATCATATTTTTTAGCAACCAGTAATGGTTAATGGCTCTGCCATTACTACCAGCAGCAAGGAGTGCCACTACTCTACGAGCCTCCCACTCGTCTATGAGATTTCGAGTCCGCGCTGAGATGCATTCGGTATATCCATCCATCACAGACTAGTCCATGGCCACCTTGGGCCAACGATTGTTATTCTTATGGCCACTCCCATTCCCACAACGAGAGATTCCCCTGGTGCGATTCGTCATGGCAGTGGGTAGGTCTAAAATTTCTCTGTAGTTCGCAGAAGCCAAGGGAGGAAACGCAGACGCGCGAAGGAGATCGTCATTAACTCCCTCATCCTCCAGACTTAAATATATGTCGTTGTACAGGTTGCCGCACTGTCTGACTTCCAGGTGGCTGCATTGTCCATCATTAGCCGTGGCTAGGTGGTTGTCTTCGTTGGCAGCTGGAGTGTGCTCCTGCATGCCGGACCTGTCGCTATGTACGGGGGGATGTGGCGGCAACATCTCCCTGTGCGCTATGGCCGAGGATGAAGCCATGGGGTCACCCGCATCCAGGATACAGATTGTGTGTATTATCTGGCTAGTAACAAATATTTTTATTGTACAATTTTTTTAAAATGTTAGAAGTAGTTTGCATATTATCTTATAGGAAACCAATTACATACAGTTCTTTAAATGTTAGAAGTAGTTTGCAATGAAGTTGTTTAGAACTATTAAAAGCAGAATCAAACTAAAATCACAAATTTCAATCAGACTTAAATGGAAAATCAAACCCAAATCACAAATTTCAATGATACTTTAATGTGAAAATAATTGTGACAACTCCATGAAAATAATCGTGACAACTACATGGCAATCATTGAATGTTTTAAAAGCTTATCAATTTTATTATTTTTTAATTGAAAAATGTCACCTCCAACTAGGGATATTTAGTCTGATCATTGTACATAGCTAAATAAAAATTAGAAATAAGCAATTTTAGAAATTCATTATATTTTTATTTATTTTCATAATCAATTAAAACATTGAAAAATTATTCAAAAATTAAAAAGCCAGAACAATCTTGACCTTCAATCAAGAGCTATAATCCATGCATGGAAGGGACTAAATATAGAGAAGCGACAACACATGTAGTAAAGTTGCACGCATATGTAATGGGGTTGTAAGATCCATCTTAAACCCGTATCTATCAAGCATCGAGAGGGATCCAATTTCTTGAGGTGTATTTCTTTTTTTAAATTTAAACTCAAGAAATTTAATCTCTCTTGATTGATAAATCCAAGTTTAAGTTTTGAGTTTTTATTTTATAATCGAACATCTATTTTTTAATTACTTTTCATAATATTTTATTTTAAATTCACATCTTTTAATTAATGGTCGACAAAATATTTATTGCATTTTACTTTTTTTTACATTGTAATTATTGGCCGACAATAATAAAGACAAACGTTACATGTAGCGTTACAAGATCTCCCTCATAGTATTACTTTTTACTTTTTAGCCGATAATAAAGACAAACGTTACATTATTAGGTCGACATAATATTTACTACTTTTTACTTTAATGTTACAAACGTTACTAATGTTACATCACGTTACAAGATCTCTCCCATAATATTCACTATCACTATTATTTTTGGCTGACATGTTTCTAACATTACTAACATTACATCACGTTACAAGATCTCTCCCATACTGGGCTGTAGAGCACCTCTCGGTGCAATAACTTGTGCTCACCCACTTTCCCTTAGAGGAGTTCATCGATGTATGAAAGTGTGAAGACTTTTGCATAGGCTCAATGTTTAGATTATTGAAGATCCTCATTGACATGAAAGACATGACAACATGATTAAAGTGAAAATAACATGATCACAGTGACAAATGGCTTCCACAATTAAATGAAAAATCTCAAAGGAGGGTAAAAATTAAAATAAATTACAAAGTGAAAATTAAGAGTAAATTTTAAACATTGTGCCATTCATTACATTCTTAGTATTATGTGTTTCTATTTTGTTTGAGTGCACCACTCCATTAAAATTGATAATGCTAGCAAGTGCCCCAAAAGGTGAAAAGGAACATTGAAAGATTTTTAAAAATGGGAATTAGATGTGATGAAGTGAAAAAGAGAGTAGTATTCTTTTGTGAATAATCATTGCTACAGGATGGGATCCAACTCCATAATGATCTTCCACCCAATGTTGCACAACTTGATGGGTGCTTTGTGTAGTGTTTTTTGGGATGGTTTAAACATATGGGTGCTTTGGTATATGGCCCACCCAATTTTAGATGTTGTCGGTACCCTCAATAGTCTTATAATAATGCCATCAACAACCTTCAAGCAGCGAGCTACAAAAATGATTACTTTCAGGAAGTGTAAATTGCCCACTTCATTGAAAAAAACAATGGTTATCATGATTTCTCATCTCCCACCTTTAAAAATTCCATTTTTTATGATTTTTCAAACCAGTTAAATTGTTTTGCTGATGCTTGAGATTTTCCTCACCCTTAAAGAAAAAAACACATAAACAAAAGACAATATATGTGCATGACTTCCCAAATAAAAAAGAGTTTAAGAAAACATAAGAATGTGCAATAAGAAAATGGATAACGGAAATAATAATAGTCAAACACCCATATACACATGTATATGTAAAGGAAAATGGTAACTACTTGTAATATTTGTGATATGATCTTATGAGGATGTTGGGCATGGATTTGACAACAGAGAGGACAACCAATCCACCACCTCTCTTCTTGATCTCCACTTCATTGAAGAGGAGGAAATTGAATTGTGGGTAGGTTACAAGTTTCAAATTTGTTAAATTACATAAAACAACCCCTAACAATCTAGAAAATCTAAAGAAAATAACATCTAAAAGTCCATGAGTTGTTTTAAGACAAAAATAATGTCTTTGTTCTCCTCCCTTAATAAGTCTCTCCCATTCCATGTGGGTATATAATTGCATACATCATATAAAATACCTGGCCACATGTTCAACAAGTGCTTAATTCTTAGAATATAGTAGACAATTTTCTAAGAACACCACCCTGGGAAGAAAATAGATTTTTGAATGTTTACAACGTACAATAAAACAAAAGGGTGCATAAAGCTTCATTACTTACTCTTCTTCTTCTTTGGGAACACGCCACCAACGTGCTTTCTCTTGAGTTTCACCACCACCTGCATCACATTCTAGACATTTAAGAAAACATATATCCACTATCAAAGGAGGAATATTACCCAAATTTCCATGGAAATAAATTTGCTCACTAGATAGGATCCAAATCAAGAAACAAAGAAAAATGAGACAGAATTTCATCAAGACACAATGTCTACCTACTACTGTGCAGGGCTCAAATGTGACATTTAGATGAGAAAATTCAAAACAAAAAATGTTGCATTTACATGTGACATCTTGTTGATTTAAACCACATTTAAACCGCGACTTGTTTCCAATGAATTGCACCTAAGACTAGGAAACATAATTAATCAAGTAAAACCCAAATTTATTCAAACTTCCCACACATATATTATCTTGAATAATGACCCTTCCTTTTCTTGTGCATTTTAGAAGTTCATCTCCTTGTTGGAGAGAAACATGGGAGAATATCTCTAATTCATTATCCTTAGAAGCTATCATTTCATAGAACCCAACTACCAGATTTGGCCCCTTCTCATGTGGAATAACAATTGTATGGTTCCATAATTCTCTTTGTGCTCTTGTTTTCAAAGTTGTTGCTCCACACAATGTTGGTTTGATAGGATGAAGATTAATGAGAGATTCCATAAACATGTGAAATATATATCTCTTATAATACCAAGTTCTTAACTCCATACAAAAATTCCTAGTGACAAGTCATCTATCCTTTAGAATTCGATCGACATTGATTGAATAGAGGAAGATCAGATTTAATGAAAGAATTAAGAAACAACCCACAAACTTGTAAGAATACTATGTACAAGATCAAACAAGATTTTATTGAAGCCAATTTTGGATGGAATTAGCAAATTCTAATCTGGTAGTGCAAGCATAAACTCATAGTGTAACCAATGTTCAATGCAATCCATGAGTGCATTTTAACCAGAAAAACTCCTTGTTTAGTTCCCCAAATGAACACCATCTTCTTGAAAGGATGGTTCTTCAGGAAGAATTGAGTACATGTGATTTCCCTTGCAGTTAGGTTCATAATATCTCTAGGATTTTTTATGTTGACTACAAAGCTCACTATGGAATCCGTTTGTTCTATGTCTGCTCCCATACACTCTACAATATAAATGCACTATGCTACTACAAGTGTAGTTGCAAATGCAACTACCATACTTGTCTTTGATTCACTATTCACAGTCCCACCACTACTAGATGAGGTAGCAGTTTTAGCTGGAACTTCAACAAAAAAATCTACACTAGCAATTGAAATAGTTTCATAGACTTGTGCATTATGAACACAAGTCTAATATTTTATTTTTCTCTTTTATATCTTTCAGCCATTGCCCTATTGTTCCCCCCCCCAAAGTGTGTTTTACCTGAGTTGACAATATTACAAAACTACCATTAAAATGATTGTAGGGTTAGAGCCTCCAATAAAACACTAGATGAACTGCCAAACACACATGGAATGACTTGGCAAAGAAGCGGGCAATAATAACCTCTCACCCTATATATTAATTTTCTTGACATTAGTTGCTTCAATGAAATATTATATAAATTTTAAATAACTTGAATGAAACTGGAAGGTGGTCCATTTAGTGAATATATCATAAAAAACTTCAATAAGACCTAAAGAAAAGTTCTTATGTTTTTGTGTGGTCCATTTAGTGAATATATCATAAAAAACTTCAATAAGACCTAAAGAAAAGTTCTTATGTTTTTGTGTGGAGAAAAACTACTCTATTTAACATGCCTTGGGGCTTGCATTGGAAAGTTCAAACATCTAAAACCTGTTAGTCTTTGAATTGGCAGCTTATATTTTTTTCTTGTTGCTATTTTTATAAAAAGATCAAACATTCATAAAATGGGTATAGTATCTTCATTTTGCTTAGATGATAAGAAATGCATCCCAAAGTTAAAGCAATGCTAGAGGTAAATCTATAATACCTTTCATTCAAATGTATTAGAAATTACCATAAAAGTTATAAAGAAATCTAAATGTAAATACCATAATTGTACCCAACAATAGAAGGCAAAAAAACAAACAAAGAACCATATAAGGAAACTAAACTTATAGATCGGGATTTAGATCTTGCTGCAGTAAAACCAGGGTTAAATAAGATAGTGCCAACCACATAACATATCCAATATGCTCTTGTACAATTTCCTAGTAGGTGTGGCAAGAAGAGGTACTAGACTCATTTGTGAATACATTGAAGAAGCATCATTTATGTAGGTGTCATGATCTGTTCCAAAAAACATAGTAAAATAACACACCTTGAAATAATCAGATCCCCTTGGTGAAATTGAAGGACTCCCATTAAATGAGCCATCATTTTGAATACTTAGTGGACTAATGCTATGCAGACTCTTTCTCAATGTTAGATGGCATTGTGTGAGGCCTACCCAAGAGAGAAATAAATTACTAACATTTATCTACTCATAGCTGAGGTATGACTTGACACCATATATAATTTACTCTGCAAAAAATGTATTTTAAAAATAGTAATGACATCCATAATAACACATTATATTTATTTTTTTCAGTCACACAACTAATAATGGAATCAGCAAGAACAAGGGGTTTAAGGCATACCTATAATGAAGCGAATTTGTTAGTTCTTACTTTTAATTGGAATAGCAACCCCACATCTAGCCCCAGGATCAACAACAACACTAGAAAACAACGTGTAGGGGGGTAACTCTCCACCCATCCTACCTCTCAGTAAAATACTGAGAACCCCGAAGCCCTCAATAAGTAAAACTATGCCAACCAAAAGTATCGCACCAACATCTCCTCACCACCAATGGAAAATACCCTCATCCTCCTCAACCCCAGTCATGCCTCATGCATCAACTCACTAGAAAATCACCCTTTTTCCCTAGAGGAAGAGAGAGCCCTATGAAGTCCTTTGTTTCATATTATAAACCATTTTTCGATGGTGCAGAGAGAAATATATACGTCTTTAAAAAAAAATTCACAAATCCAAGTTTTATCATTCCCGCGTGTGGAGGAGGAAGGCTCACAATCTAGAACCCGATCTAACAATCGTTTGCTGAGGATGCAGAGGACTCATCACACTCACGAATCTGAGGTCATCCAACCACAAATAGACCAACAGTCTGCTCAGTAATATTTCCATGGTTCTCAGAAAGATATGATCTATAGACCGCATCTCTTCCTTGCATAAATTGCAGCTAGACTGCAGCTCTTTCTTAAATCACATGAAGGAGACTCCCTTGTGGTATTAGCGAGTAGTGAGATAGACCGAAGGATTTAAAAAATAGTGGGTAGCACACAGATGGAATCATTTATAATTGTCCTCTATCATTGATTGGGGTGACTTGACTTAACTTAGCTTTCGATGCAACATTGGATTAACCGTGTCCGATTGAGAGTTAAATCAAATCCAACTGTTGATATCCCCGCAGCGGTCTCCCACTTGAGCAATGTAAATAAAAAAGATTCCAATCTATTAATGTTTATCTGTGGTCTTCCTCTCGATAACATCATTGAGCATAACAGAGTTATTTATGCGGTCCATACCATGATGAGAAATATACAAGAACATAATTTATTTGCATTGGTCTTTTCCTCCATCTCGAAACAGCTAACTGCAACTACAAAACAAGAAATTATTATCAATGAATTAAAGAAGAAACAAAATTAAGAGCTAGCAGATTATACATATTATATTATGAAAATAACTGGTTTTTTTACAATACGCTATAACTCTATTATATAATGTAAAGTTTATTATGAGATCCAACTTATTCTTGTTTTTACAATATGCTATAACTCTATTATATAATGCAGAGTTTATTATGAGATCTAACTTCTTATTATAGAACAACTAATTGGGAAAATATCTCAACCATTCAACTCTTTTTATTAATATATATACTAAATTATAGGTAGAATATGAATCTTTTTATTAATATACTAAATTATAAGTAGAATGCGAATTTATTAAATATGTAGGTTTTACATTTCAACAATTCGTGTGTTTTGTATCTTATTGGTGCATCAACAAAGTGTGTGAGACAAAGTACGTGAGATTGAAATGGTAATTCTTTTGCATATCTATAAATAAAAAAAATTCAAAATTGGTCACTACCTATTTCTACCGATCAAAAATTCAAAATTCGTCACTACAAATTTTTTCAGTGGATATATCGCATGAACTTGATGTCAACTTCTATAAAATTTGAGATGGTTTATAGACAAGGGCTTTTGTTGGCACTTGCCCAAGGTTATTTCAAGTGACGTTGTTGAAGCTTGAAAACATAGCACAATAAAATTGAAGTGCTTGCAGCCTATTGATCAGCTTTAACACTTTTAACACAATAAGATTAAATTCTTGTTGGGTCTCTATTTGTTTTATGTGACGTGATCTTAGCACAACAAAATTTAGATGCTTGAGGGCTATTCATTTGGCGTTGGCTATTTTGGCCACTTCTAGTCAATCTTCTAAATGACATCAACCCAACTATCGTCTCCAACTCCCTCAATCTCTCAGGTTGACATGAACTTTGGTACATCCAGCCCTTTAATGCTAAAGGTACTAGAAATGTTCCTTTGTGCCCACTTCAAAATTTCACTTCGCCTCCTATGTCAACTCTCATCCTTGTTTGTTCTTCGCTTCGATTCATGTCATTTACAATGTGAACTCTACCTGAAACTTTCAAAGGGACATTTGTTGGGTTTAAGGATGTCGTTAAGATAGTGGGCGTCTTGAGAATATTCATTGCAAATGACTTTACGAGGATCTTCTAAGCACAACATACCATTCCACATAAGAAGAATATTAAGTATTTGGGTTCTACAACTGGTATACAATCCACTAGATTTTCTTTTTATGGGTTTATTGAGATGGTTGTAGCTCAATATTTATTTTTGGATGCTCAAGGGTTTAAGGGGAGAGAGGATGACGATGTTTTGTACTTTGTTAAAGCGGTGTTGAACTTGGTTCCATTAATATAATGGGTGTTGGTTTGATTGTTTATTTGGGTATTTTTGGAATGGTTTGGAATCATAAGAGGACATGTTCTTATTATCATTATATAGAGCTAGAGAATAAAGACTAGAGGGCTCAGAAAGCCTAAGAACTCTAGCCTAAGACCCTAAAGAGTTCTTGACCAATGTATTTCGAAATACAAAAGATAATGTAATTGATATTCCTTCATTTGTTTGGATTTCCTTGAAATGTTTTTTTTTAATTAACTTTGATTGAAATGAGTGTCATTTTTTTACATTAATTGAAATGGGTTTTTATCTCTTTGGATAACATTGAAATAGTCTACCCTCCACTTAAATGAGTTTCATTTGTTTATAAAATCAATGCAACCTATTGTAAATCAACATGTATTATATGGGATGATCTCCACACTTCATTTCATATTGAAACCAAAATTCATAGTGTTAAAAATTTGCCAATTTCAAGAAGCTCCTTAACGTGTGGATCCTTTTAGCTCACCGTGACAGGAATCTTGCATGTAGAAGATACAAAAACTAACATAATAAGTTATGTCATGACTCATCCATCGATTGGTGTATAGGTAGCACTTGTTGCCATATAAGGCTAATTTTCCTAAATCTTACTGATAAAAGTGATTCAAATCCTTAACCTTCACTATGAAGAATCTAAGAATGGAAACGTAGCAATTGACTAACATGGAAGAACATATGATCTTGTGTTAATGGAAAAATAAATGCCTTCTATGGATAGGCATGAGGTATATAAGTTATAAGAATGTAGAGCATATGATTTTGAATTTTTGTTTCATTTTTGCTTCAGGTTTGATATTTTGAATTAACAATCTCAGCCATCTCATTTTTTAACTCTGGGTTCCCTCTTTAACTCATTTTCTCACATAAGTTACTGCTTCTGCTTTTTTGTAAGGAACAAAATATTTAGGACACCCAGTGTTGCACATAAAAGGAATACCTTACAATCTAATAAATACATCTTCGTTGAGGCTAGTGTGGATGTTTTTCAAATAAAGGTATCTAACTACAGGTCCGCCATGCACTTCAAGCTTGATTTTCCTTTAGCCATGTGCATTCTCGTGTGTATATTTATTGTTTCTCAAAAGATGTTGGATATTTGTTACCCATGCATTTAAATTCTAATATGTTTGGTATCTATAGTTTCTTGCCCCCTCTATCAAGAGATAGACTTGTGCAATTACTAGATCAATATGGTTTTGAGGGTTGTGCTAGCAACATAAGGTTTTGAAAGGACTTCAAGGCTTCATTGTATTACATCCATGGCCTCCTTATGAAAAAAAATTATGGAGATTGCAAGTTTCCTCCTTTGTAGGTTTATGATTTCCATCATGATTAACATTATTACAATGCTTTGATTAAATGATGAGAAATATAGTTTTAGGGTTTCCAAGCATTTGTAATACAATAATGTTAATAAAATAAGTCATTTACAATCAATAGTGTTAATGCCAAAGTTATATCATGTAATTGAAGAACAAGATGTTACAAGTGGGATTTGAATATGAGTGAGGAAGAATACGATGTCTCTCAACCACCCCTACTAGATGCTTGGTTGTATAATTGAATTCCATGGTTATAAATGTTTAAGAGCGGATTTAATGACCAAGTTGAGTCCATGCCATTATCAAAGATTGGGATTTTAGAGCTAGGGGAATATCAAAATTTAAATTTGATACATAAATTAAGAAAATAGTTTAAAAAAAATGTATTAAAAACTTGCTTGTAAAGAATATAAAATATAAATATTACCATCATTTATGTTTTTAAATAATTTATTACTCTTTTGAAACATCTATTTTGAGTTGAGTTGTATTATGATGAAATGACCCCATTTTATTACTTTTATTACTATTATGTGCATGTACAAGGTATTGATTATCTCTTTTTTTCACCAATATTGTGATACTTCATTTTGTTATGCCCTTATGTCCAAAGTGTTGACTAGCATTTTTCTTTTAAGATTTTTTATAAAAATCTGATTTCGGATTACTTACTCTAATTAGCTTTTCACTTTTGCAGATAATGCCCTTTGCCATTTGTGAAACTCATTATATCTATTAGATAGTGAGAGGCTTTTGACAATGTAACTATTTGTTTTTCACTTTGATCCTCTGCATATGTTTATTGTCAACTTCAAAAGATTTAAATGTGATAGTATATATTCCAACCTAAATTCACATAATTGGATTTAACATTAATTCCAAGGAATTGGTTAAGAAATAGGCTTTTCTTTTTTAAAAGGTTTGTATTTTATATTGAAAATTGGAATAGTGAATTAATTTTATTTTCAATTAAAATAAGATTTTCAATGTTTATAAAAAAAAAAAATTATCTTACAAAATCAAGTTTGCATTGCTAAGTATGTGAGTTAAGAATTTTCGAATGTTATAGTGTAGAAATTTAGGAGGAGAAAACTATCTATTAGGTTCAGATGTTAAGGATAAGGTGTTAAGAATAAGTTAATGAGAGAAGATTAATGGAGTTGAGGTTAAAAATAAGTAAAAATAATAATTAATTTAGTTTAGTTTAAAACAATAATAAGAAAGGTAACAAAAAAAAGTTTATTTAAATAATTAATAGGTTCATTTAGAAAAACTAGCTGCATTTCTCTGCCTTATAAATTTGTAGATTATATATATAAGAAAAACTAATAACTCAAAATTATTTTTAAGTAAAAATAAAATTTAAATAAATTATAAAACAATATTTTATGAA
Source organism: Larix kaempferi (assembly GCA_027924585.1). Classification (NCBI taxonomy): domain Eukaryota; kingdom Viridiplantae; phylum Streptophyta; class Pinopsida; order Pinales; family Pinaceae; genus Larix; species Larix kaempferi. The sequence continues at coordinate 4,131,335 of BSBM01000298.1, forward strand.
ATATACAAGTTATATATTCCAAATTCTTATATCTTATATTCTTTTATATAGCATTAAGTTTTTATGTTTTATAAAATGTTTTTAACACTAAAAATGAAAGGAGCATGGAGACAACAATGTAGCTTCTTCATATTATATATATAATAAACAATGTTGGAGAAATATTAAAAAATGGAGATAGCATTTCAACTTCTCCATATTTACCTTAGTGAATCAAGTCATTATTTATGCAATGTTTATGGAGTTTTTTAAAAGAAATCTTTGATAGGGAAAATGAGCAAAATAAGTAGAGTATATATGCCATAAATCAAGAAAACCTAAGTTTTCTTTAAAAGAAATAACTTCAAAGAGTAGAATAATTAGCAAATTATTCAAGTATACATTGTGTAAGCTCCTCAGCTATAATTATGACTAATATAAACTTGGGATTTATTATCTGGTCCGGATTTTCTAGATAAATTGTTTGTTTTTCCTTATTCTTTTATTATATGTAAGTTTCAACCCAAATTCGATGCGAAAGATTCTTTATTATGATATTTCCGGTGCAAAGTGAAGGCATGGTACGCATTTATTGTAAAGATTGAAGCCTTTTATGTATCCTACTCTATTTTCAATAATGCCATGCCTAAGTGATGGTAGTATCGTAATGTCTAAACTGTTTCTTCTAATCTTTTGACAAACTATTGTAAGATTAGTTCCTTTTATTATAAAAAAAAAATTAGCATGGAATCTAGTTGTCATTTGTTATATTTTGACAAACTATTGTAAGAGTATTTCCTTCCATCATTTTTTTTTAAATAGTTCAACCGCCTTTCAATTAACTCAACAACAACAAAATATAGAACAACCCATGAACTTCCTAGTTGAAAAAAAAGTATAAAGCAGCGCATGAGCAAATGCAAGGCTTATACGATATTGTCCCTCAGTTTTCTTCTATGGATCTAGAGGCACTTCTACTTATACAAGAGAAATTTGTAAACAAAAGTAGGATATTGCATAGATGTAACTTCTGAAACTTGTTACTTACATAGCAATGTCGTTTCCTTTTATGGATAACAAATGAGGTTCACTTGAAAAAGGATTTTAGTTGACTCTATGATATTGTATCGATGTAGACTGCCCTAGGCCACTTCTTCCCTGTTAGCGAACTTCTCTTATGTCTGTTACCATGTAACATCCACCACAAACAATATTCAATTACAGCAATTCAATGTCACTCTTTCTCATGTCTCTTTGAAGAAGCTCCAAATTTAAACACATAAGTGAAAGAACATAGTTAAAAGCTTAAGTGAAATGCTTCGAGCACTTATTCATGGGTTTGGACAAACAATAACTGTGGGCGAGAATGCCTGAAACACATCTAGTTTCAAATCTAAAAAAACAACATGTTTTTCACATTCATAGACGATCTTAACTTTGATAATCTTGTGAAAAAAACAAAAAGCGAAGGACAACAAATATAAAATGGGAGAGATTAAGAACAGAACTGGCATTAGAGTGTGACCTTGGGACTGAACGTGAGGCCCACTTAGATTTTCCCACAGTATAATCATGCAGAACCACGCTGTGAACCATAGGGGGTAGTTTTCCTGCCTCAAATACTCCATCCAGTGGGATACTTCACACTGACAAAGACAATATCAAAATTGTTAGCCAATTCTAATCTAAATAAGAACGAGCTTAAAGATTTTATTTTCAGTATCCCTCCCAGTTATGGTTTTGGTTGTTCTGAAATTTTATTCTCTTACTTTGCTTCTCCAATGAAATCATCAGCAGTGGAAGTATCCTTATCCATTATTCCAATGACCAGATCAGAAACCCCTTCTGATATCTTAAATACAAACTTCTCGTTCCACTGAGGATTCCTGCCTTGATCTGTAATCTTTTTATTCATTATTAGAAACTTAACCCTCTAAGGGAAATTATGTAAGATAGAGAAGGAAATTCATTAAGAGCATATAGTCAAATACTCTAAAGTAGAAGACCAAACAAAATAATACAACTAACCAAATGCCACACTGCTCTTTTTGTGCTGAGTTCTGTATTTTATGAGCACTAAGGGTCCGTTTGAGCTGCACCCACATTGAATTCATCAACCAAATTCAATATGTAGATGAATAAACAACAATTCAAATTCAACTGAATAAATAGAGTTTAAAGAAGAGAATCTGCAACATTGTTTCATTTACGTGAGGATGAATTTTTCATATGAGAGGATGATGAATTTTTCTGAACATATTAGAACTCAATTCTATAACATTAATGATATTTCTAAACTTATAAAATCATAAAAAAACTTTTTGTTTCTAGCATCTTTGTTGAGTATTGAAATAAAGTGTTAAGTCATCATGAGAGAGTGCTGGGAGGTGAGTAAAGGAAGAGAATATTACAGAGAAAATCTATAGTGTGGAGTCCTTGAGCGTTGAGGAGCAGCACCTCCAATGTTCCCTTCGGCATATTTCGATCTTTCTGATTTTGAGGGCTCAAGCTTCAAGTCCTTGGATAAGCATCGGGAGGACTTACAAACAGAGAGGAACAATACAGTTATGCTGACCCATTCTTTAATGGAAATTCTAACTCAGATAGGATCTAACAACAAAATAATGGAATTCTTTCAGATAACTAGGAAATCCAAAAAAAAATGAGTGTGGAATAAGCCAATACATCAAGTATTTACCCCCTCGTTTTCCCTTTTCATTCTTAGGTTACTGTTGTTGAACGGAGATACTAAACCAGCCATGGGGAACCATCTTCTCCCATTGTCCCATTCAGAAGGGCTAGCTCTCTTAATTGTTGCTTCTTGAAAATTTCTTGCCACTCATCCTGCATTGAGTCCAGAATGTTGTTGAACAGAGATGCTAAACCAGCCATGGGGAACCATCTTCTCCCATTCTCCCATTCAGAATGGCCAGCTCTCTTAATTGTTGCTTCTTGAAAATTTCTTGCCACTCGTCCTACATTGAGTCCAGAAAATGACTTAGAGATGAGAACAAACAAATCACAAGTTAACTGTAGAAATCATAACAAAATGATTATCTGCTTCTCAAAGATCAAAACATCCTACATGTTTCAACAATTATGCTAGTATCTCTTGTGCTTGCATCAAGTGAGCAACTCCGCCTCCACAAGAATATGCATAGGCTTATTAAGATGCTCATACCGTGGCTTATCCCTTGTCATGTCCTCCTGCCATCACACAAAGATTCTCAGGGCTTAAATACAACTCCATGGACATTAGGTACCTACTTTTTCACCGTGACTTGGGGTGGTAGGTATCCCTTGAAACAAAATCAACGGAATGCAACACTACAGGCATATTTTTGGGGGTGTAGGCGTTGTTGCAACCTGCAAGTGGTTTGGGAGAACCTAGTTCAATTGCAAGTGGTTTGGGAGAACCTGGTTCACTTGAGTAGCATATCTTCTTAAACATAGCATGATAGCTGTTATGATGAATGAATTCAAATTGAATTCCCCTAAAACTTGAAATGAGGGTTTTAGTCTTTTCTGGATGCCTCTCAAGACCTACCTTGTGAGAGCCTTGTCAATCCACTAAAAAGCAAATATTTAGATCTTACATTTGCAAAATTAAAGTTAGGTTCTATTTTAATTTTATTTCTATTTTGTTTAATTCGTGCCAATGATAAAAATTGTCTTTTCAAGCACTTTTCACCAATTAGAGTTGCATACTTGTTAATATATTTTATTAAATAAATACAAATAAATAAACAAATTCATCTAACATTAGACAAAGTATAGTCACTTTTTAGAAATATTTTTGTAGGGAGCAAATTAATAGCACAAACCTAGGGACTAATAAACAAATTCATCTAACATTAGACAAAGGGTACCAGCACGAAGCTGGTACCCAAAATAACCGCAACAACAACGCGTGAGCGGAAAAAATAAAACGACGCGCACGTGCCTCCAAAGGCGCGCACCCATCTCTGCTTCGGCAATGCTGAACGTCCACGTGGTTCAGCCCACGTGGACAAAAGGGGCACGCACGCGCCTTTGACGTGTACGCACAAAATGGCGTGCACGCATTAGTGGCGCGTGCGTGCCTCTATTTTTTTTATAAAAAAAACAGAGCTCATGGGTTTGTCATTTTCGACAGACCATGAGCTCGATTTCCAACCCACGAGCGCACTGTCAACCCCGTGAACGCGTCTTCATGCACCCAAGTTGTCCTCAACACCAAAAAATCACCCCTACACCACGGTGCCATTCGTTTCTCCAGGTAGGTGCTCCTCAAAGCACAAATTTGTGTTTTTCTTTTGTTTTCCATTTGAATTTTAATTTAAAAAAAAAATTACAATCCATTAAAAAACCAAGGAAATTTAATTGCAGGCCATCTACACACTTAACAAGATGTCAAACACACATGAAACATTCGATGAAACCAATGAAACTGGACCTCCAGAAGACAATATGGGAACCGAAAATGAACCAAATGAAAACCCCAAAGATCAATTACACCAAGACTTAAATCAATTGAGGGCACTAAGTAATGAATTGAACAGTACCAAGGAAGCCTCTCAGGTTTCCTTGGCTTCATCACTTCAAAACATTATTGAATCAATCAATATTGCACACAGTGAGATAACAAATTTGAGCCAATACAGGGCTCTAATGAGGGAACTCTACTCCACTAGGCTGTCCAAAGAGCAAATAAAAGACCTCAACATCACCAAAGCCCAGTTGTATAGAAAGTTCATAGTTCCCTCAACGGGACAGCCTCTAGCTGTGATGAGGGCTCGGGTTTGCATGGACTGGTGCATTTACCATCCATGGAGAGATAATTGGAGAAAGAGGTGGTTCATGGCGTTTGACAGGCCCCCGTGCAACAATTTGGAGGTCCCACAATATTTTCTTCAGAAATTGTGGGTTGAGTTTGAGCTAGGGTACCATGTCAACTATTTTGACATCACTGAGTTTCAGGGTGTCGGTCTTGGCTCTGCCCGAGATCGACCTCAGGCGCACCGCAACCCACTTAGAGGACCTCTTGCACCCAGGAGAGATCCAAACTCCCCTCCTCAGCCACCCGGGTTTGGTAGCGGTCTAGATGAGATTCATGAATACATCATACGTGCCACACATGACTTGCTTAGACATACCAAATTTGTGGCCATGTCTTCCTAGAGCCGGGAGGACATTGATGAGACACAGACAGCTGCACAGTCTATGGGTGGTGGCAGAGACATGCCGAGTACAGGTGGAACCCAGGCGAGGCCTTCTAGTTCTGCTGGAACAACGACACATCGTTGTTCTCACTGTGGTCATAGTTGCCATGGTGATACGCAGCAGCATGCCACAGGAAGCTTCATGGATCAGGTTTGCTATTGTTTTATTTAATGTTCAAATATTTGTTGTATTTTATTTGATATCATATTGTTTAATATATTTAACTTTGAATTACACATTGTTGACTTTATTTGTTTTAATGTTTAGTTATTCGGTGCCGGGTCTCCATCCCCTAGGTGGGAGGACGTTGGTTCCTTTGACCTCGATGGATCCATGGCGGCAACAGAGGAGATTGCGGAATGTAACAAACCTAAAATATATAAATTAATAATATTAACAATGTAACAACAAAATAATAATAAATTAATATTAAATATTAATATTAATTTATTAATTAAACAATTATCAATAGTCATGACCTTTTGTTGAAAAGGAGTAAAAGAAAATAAAAAGAAGAAAAGAAAGACAAGTAAAAAAGAAGAAAATAGAATATATAAATAAAATAAAAAAAGAAGTGAGAAGAAGAAAAAAGGAAAAAAAAAGAAGTAAAAGTAAAGTTTAGAAGTGAAAAGTAAAAGTAAGAAGTAAAACCGCACATGGTTTTAAGGTGCATGTGGTTTTGTGAGAAGTGGGTTTGGTTTTATTCCCTAACAACAAACCAAAAATGAGATTTGAACTTGGGTGAGGAAGGTTATAATCATTCCTCCCAACCAACCATTCTACACCATTTTTTCAAAATAAAAATGGGATTTATACAATGTGAATCTATATTATGTGGAATAGCAAAGAAACAAAATTTGTATCTAGAAGAGAAGAAAAAGGAGTTGTTCATGCAAATCATAGAATTAAAAAATGAGAATGATCGCAATCAGATATTGTTAAGGGAAAATGAATATTTCAGGAAGAAAGCTGACAGAAATTTACTACAAAAAGATGAAGAGATCTCTCATCTAAGAGATCATAATCAGAAATTACTTCTACAAGTCAAGAAGGCAAAGGATAAAGCACAAGGCAATCAAAAGTTAGAAGAGGAGAATCGAGATTTTCAAAAAGAATTATCAGGAAAGGACGAAGAAATCTCTTCCTTAAAAAGGGTTAATCAAGAATTGCTAGAGCAAATAAATGTCTTCAAAGAAAGAGAACACAGAAGTCAAGACATTCAAAATGAAGTTGACAAGTCCAAGAAAGAACTCTTATGCTTAAAAAAACATAATCAAGACTTACTTATACAAGTTCGAAAGCTAAAGCATGATAAGAAATATTTACACGAAGAGTTAGACCGCAAAGAATCATTAATCAACAAAATGATTACTCGTCCAATAGAGAAGTCATTAGACGCTCAAAATCAAACACCAACAGAAGGAGCCAATACAGAGTCAATCAACGCTCAAGTTCAGAAGAATGCGTATAGTGACAAATCACTAACATCAGAAGAAGATGGTTCCGAAGAAAAATCACAAAAGGTTAAGATGCCTTATTGTCACCCAAATCATATGAGTCGTTTTGACCAACAACAACGTCAAGAGAAAAATAAACAATACTCTATTCACAGACAACCCGACTACAACATTAAGAAAGAAAACAGACAAAATCGACAACCTGCATGGAAGCCTAAACTGAGAAGTTCTATCTGAATAGTTAGTTATCAAATAGATCCAATGAAGATAGATTTTGGGTGGATCACTCCCCAAAAGATGCAACACATAAGTTCGGGAATTCGGAAGTTATATCGTCTTGTTTCTTCAAGTGTCATAGTTACAAGCACCAAAGATCTTGAGAAGACATTACGAACGAGAATAAGAGTTAAAGAGAAGTCTTTTCCAAATTATGCTTTGAGGACAAAGCATTCTTAAGGGGAAGGCAATGTAACAAACCTAAAATATATAAATTAATAATATTAACAATGTAACAACAAAATAATATTAAATATTAATATTAATTTATTAATTAAACAATTATCAATAGTCATGACCTTTTGTCAAAAAGGTACATGATGGGCCTATAAAAGCCCCAAAACTATGTAACCATTATCAGCCATCATATTATTCATCTTTTACTTTACTACAAGTCATTTATGGCTTTTTTACGTTACTTGTACTGGTTATTTACTTAGTAAGGAATTCTTGTTCCTTCACGGAACCATACACATAGGTAACTTCTTTACATTGAATAATTAGATCCAGTTACGAGTAATTTGTGTTCAGTAATTACAAATTAATTAGCACTGAGTAATTACCATATTATCATTGCATTTTATAGTTGTGTTTATAATATTGTCTAATTTATTTGAGAGCTATAAATTCGTATAATCCCACCAAATAAAAAATGAAACCTTATAAAACATGAAAACCTAAGAAAACTATAAACATTTGTCCATGTTCACTTTAGGAATCCTAGACCTCTGATGATTATACAAATGGGAGAGAAATTTCTAAAATCTATCATTCTTACTTGACCAATGATGAGCCCACAACTGGGGTTTTAGTGATGCCCGCAATGTCCTTCATCCTCAGACTACCATCCAATGCTTGCCTGCTCTTCATGTGCTTGACCAATGCCATGTGTGTTATTGTTGCTTTGCCATTTGTCACCATGTCATCCAAGTTATCTTTTCCATGTACTCTCCTTGTCCAAATCATCCTCAAATGACCACAGTATGGGTCATTTGACTCTTGGCTCAATAGGTGTGCCAATTGCTCCAATGCCCATCACTTTGTCCACCAAATCAACCTTTGCTGCCATGCCCTTATGCCATGTGTTCTTCAAGCTTAAACTTTGAGAATATATTACCATGGTAATTATCACTTTCCCCTGTATTCTACTAATAGGTTCTTTTAATGGTAAAGGTGGTCAAATCACTTCTACGCTTCTGCTAACTTTGTTGCATCAATTGTGTTCACTGAGATGTTGTACTTGTCACTTTCGCATCCACCGAGACCAATAGGAAAACTATTTATTGCTATGAATTTTCACTGCATTGTGCAAAAATCTTGGGAAAAAGAGAATCATAGTTGCCAAGCTTCTAGAAATTCAAGAACCTGATGTTCTCATGTCCTTATTACCCTAGTTTATTATCATGGGATTTCCAATTTATTCTAATACTTGAGACTAAAAGTAATCATACCACTACTCCTAGAACATGCTATTAGGAAAGACATATAAACAACGTAAAACAACTTATCACATGTATTGTCACTAAAGTTTTTGAAAATGATGTAAGGCCCATAAGGAAGAGCGATAATCTTACAAATATGGTCTATGGGGCCTTGCTATTATCTTGATTCAAATTCAACTTGGTAAAATATTTGGCATCAAGAATACTCATTTAACTCATTTCACTCAAGATTTCTTTGATTTCAATCAAGTGATATCATTCTGACAACATAGCTATTCAATCAAGAACACATAATTACTCATTCAATGCAAAAGAACATGGCACATTCAAGCTTGTAAGTAAGTTAATCATGAAAAATATTTCTCTTTCTGCCTTTTTCTAACGATCAACACTCTAAAGTGTATTAAATAACATGCACACTAACTTAACTGCTATTTAGCACCTCTTTGCAAGTTTAAACAATGAGAAGCCATTTTATTTGATGATGTAAATGTTATGGAAATAAAGGGACTCAAGATCCTCACTCTAGGGATGCAAATACTTTTCCACTGGGTGAATCAAGCTTGTAGGAAACTACAAATCTATAAGAAGACATCAAAACCTAGGAACTCTTCATCAAGAACCCAAACACATTACATAGGTTTCCAATTCAAATTTGTAAATGGACATGAATTCCATTCGCTTATGAGGCACTGCACATCTCTCTAGGGCCAAAGGAAAAGCTCACCTACTCATGGGGATGACTCTAGAAAAGGAAAAGCTCACCATGTCACCTTCTATGCCCTCTCACCTTATTTAATTTTAATGTCATGCCATGCCACCTTCTATCCTTTCAGAATATTGAATATCATCTAACTTGAATATAAATTAATTGCAGTCATGTTTTTTAAGTACCATCATTGTCATTCTCATTTGCATTTTATTTAATATTGTTAATATTGTTTTTATAAATTCGGTCTAAAAATTGTAGTGTTCGCACAAATGTCTGTGGGCTCCAGTGACCAGCCACCGCCACCGGGAACCAGCAGTTCTCCCCGTGTGCAGGTATCATGTGTATTAAAGCATAAATTTAATTTCAAATACGATGACTTGTTTGTGTATATTTATATTTTTGTATATTAAACTATGAGGTTATAAATGTGTATGCAGGTGCGACCACCTCGGCCTGCCAGTGCCGTTATTTCTCCCTCCCTGACCTTTTGGCCACCCTATATGCCAGTTGTATCCGCTGGCATACATGCCCCATTCCCCAACCCCTTCCATCTAGGCCCCCCTCCTATATAGCACCACAATTCCATCCAACTCCCCCTTACGCATCATATCCAACTCCACCTCTGTATCAGTTTCCCATGTTCTCACTCTCCCCCATCCGACCACGGCACACCACCCATCCATATTCACCCATCCCTCTACCGCAACATATACCTCGCCGCCCCCCACATTCCCCCACCACACTCGCTTCCCCTTCCAGGGTGCCCTGACCCATACTACATCCAGTTGGGGTTCATAGCCCTAGATGTCCATCTCCACTTCGCCCACCCCAGTCGATGCCTCCTCCTGCCACCCCCCCCCTTCTTCCATTGTCCCCCCCAGTGGCTACATCCTCCCCTTTACCATCCACCCTAGCATCGGAGCAGGTTTTCCAGCCAACTGCTCCATCTGCCACCCCAAAGACCAACCGATTTTGTTCACGGTGAGATTGACTAGTTTATCAAAATCTCGTTCAATTTTAACGGAAATTACTATATGCATCTAGTTTCAGCATTGATCCGATTGTTCTAAATGTTGCTGGGTGGCATTGCCGAGAGACTTGGATCACGGATGAGGGAGACCCCCTCACGACTTACAATCTCGCATGAGGTGAGTTATCCAAGATTTGAAAACTATTTTCATTTTGAAATTATGTTTTATATTTGTATAATTTCTAGGAAAAGTTGACAAATTATTGTTGTCGTTTCAGGGCTCAGGGGGACGTGCTCAAAGACGCCGGAAAGAACCAGCTTCCTCTAGCATGAAGAAGAGGAAGATTGATTTTGGAGATGCACCTAGGAGCTTTGAGGGTGGGCAGGAGGATTGAGAGACCCTCCTATGTACACTAGCCACGATGTTTCATTTTCGGAATGAGTTGCCATATTTTGTACAGTGCAACATGGGCCATATTTTGTATAGGGCACAAATTGCCTTTTTTTGTACGAGGCACGAGTTGCCATTATATAGATGCTGGGAACGATGTTCCATTTTTCCAAAAAGTGTACATGATTGGATCATTTTTGCATATTAATAGATGGATCTGCACTTGTGTATATGAGTTTGTCTTTGATTACATTTTTGCATACATGATTTTGTCTTCGATTCACAACTCTCATCTATGGATCATAATGTTAATTGCATGTTATTTGAATGGTTATTATTTCACAAATTTGTCTTAAGCAATTACACCCAACATATCCTAAATGTTTATGGTTTATTGAATGAATGTTTACAATCATCTAATCATTTACATTCTAGAAGTTACCAAACCTGCGCAAGTGGTTTACTGATTTTATTTCTAGCACATCTTTTTATATTTATATGCTCATGGATCATATGGCAAAACATTTAATTAATTAATTTTGTTAAGATAAGATTTCAACCATCTTTATTGAAGTGATTCAAATCACTACAACCTAGTTGGACCCTTAATAGATTGGTTAACACCCTCTTGCAAAGATTTTACTCTCTCCAAGAGGGTCTCATTCAATAATCACTCGCAAACTAATAACTATAACCTTGGGATTATTAGATAATATCATTTGTGGATGATTTTGGGAAATAAGCCAACATGTTTTAATGTGAATTTTGATTCTACAACATTATGGTTCATTGTTGATTTAAGTTTTGTGAATATCTTTATTTATCCATGAATGATCTTTCATTTTACACACGAGCAAATATTTATTTCTGAAAGGTGTCTATTGGATTAATTCACTTGCAACTTTATGAATTAAGCACTCACATGGGACTTTAACTTAATGGAAAACACATCTTAATCTTCAAACAAGTTTGAAATCCTAAGACCTTTTCTCCAACCTTGATCTAGAAGCCTCCCTTGGCCTTTAAAGTAGGCCTAAAACTTGGGAAAATCTTTGTTGAGGTGACAGTGGCAATCATCTTCGGATGTCGCACTTGTAGCATTAGAGGATTAGGACTTTGCCACTTGGGTGTGAAAACAAGATGTAACAGGATGCACTAGCATTTATGGATGAGAGAGATAGGGAGTGCATGCATGCGCCATCCTCCATTAATTTCCAGTTTAGATGCTTTTCCTAAATTAGCAGTTCAGTTCTAATTCTGCATTTTTTGTTTTATTTAGTTTTGCATGCATAGTGAGAGAGTGTATTTCCCTAGGAAATCATACGTAAGGATTATAGTGTAAGTTAAGGGGGGCATATCTCTAGGAGGATACATGCTTGCATGCCTCAGATAATCCTAGTACAGGTGCACTTAGTTGGCCCATTTATCCATGCAAACAAGGCACTCTAGATTTAGAGTCTTACACTCTTAGGATACCCAAACCCTAGCACTAAACCATCTTCTTCATCCTCACCATCAACGTCTTCATCGTCACCACCATCTTCATCTCTAACTCTAACCCTAATTCAATTTCATTCTATAACTCTATCCCTAACCCAAACCCTAGCACTAAACCATACTCTTCATCCTCACCAACACCATCACCATCACCGTCACCATCATCATGTCTTCATCATCATCACCATCTTCATAATCATTGTTAACTCTAACTCTAACCCTAGTTCAATTTCATTCTATAACTCTAGCCCTAACCCTCACCCAAACCTTGGCACTAAACCATCTTCTTCATCATCACCATCACCATCACCATCACCGTCAATGTCTTCATCATCACCACCATCTTCATCATCATCATTAACTCTAACTCTAACCCTAGTTCAATTTCCTTCTATAACTCTAGCCCTAAACCTCACCCACACCCTAGCACTAAGCCATCTTCTTCATCCTCACCATCACCATCACCATCACCATCATCGTCACCGTCACCATCATCATCATGTCTTCATCATCATCATTAATTCTAAGTCTAACCCTAATTCAATTTCATTCTATAACTCTATCCCTAACCCTCACCCAAACCCTAGCACTAAGCCATCTTCTTCATCCTCACCATCACCATCACCATCACCGTCACCGTCACCCTCACCATCACCATCATCATCATGTCTTCATCATCATCATTAACTCTAACTGTAACCCTAATTCAATTTCCTTCTATAACTCTAGCCCTAACCCTCACCCAAACCCTAGCACTAAACCATCTTCTTCATCCTCACCATCACCATCACCATCACCGTCACCGTCACCATCACCATCATCATCAACGTCTTCATCATCACCATCATATCCATCATCATCATTAACTCTAACTCTAACTCTAACTCTAACTCTAACTCTAACTCTAGGTTCCTCATCAACATCTCCATCATCATCATCTTCTCCATTGTCATCATCTTCATCACCATCACCATGACCATCAACATCACCGTCACCATCACCATCATCATCACCATCATCATCACCATCATCATCATCATAAGTGCCCGGCGGACGATTTTGCAAAGTTGACCCCCGTGTGCAAAAATTGCACACTCCCTCACTGAGCAAAACCCTAGTTTCCAAGTTGGACGTACAAGATGACACCGGGGACACGGGAACAGAGGGGAGGGGCACCCCTAGAACTATCCCGACATCCTGAATCCAACGGAGTCGACGGTTCGTCGATCAGAGCCACGGTTGTCATTCTATGCCTCATTCTATCTCGCATCCAAAAGGCCTTCAGGGACACCTGCCGGGGGCATGGAAGTCCAACCGTGCAGCAAAACCGGGCTACAGGGAATCCTGCAGGTGTGTCTAGGCAGGTTCTGGCTAGAAATGTTGGCCGTAAGTGCCCGGTGGATGATTTTGCAGAGTTTACCACCGTGTGCAAAAATTGCACACTCCCTCACTGAGCAAAACCCTAGTTTCCAAGATGGACGTACAAGATGGCACCGGTGCCACAAGACAGGAGGAGAGGGGCACCCCTGGCACTATCCCGGCGTCCTAAATCCAATGGAGTCGACGGTTTTTCGATCGGAGCCACGGTCGTCATTCTATGGCTCGTTCCATCTAGCATCCAAAAGGCCTTCAGGGACACCTGCTGGATACTTTCCAAGGGCATGGAAGTCCAACCGTGTAGAAAAACTGGGCTCTGGGGAGTCCTGCAGGTGTGTCTAGGAAGGTTTCGGCTGGGAACGCTGGTCGTAAGTGCCCAGCGGACGATTTTGCAGAGTTGACCCCCGTGTGCAAAAATTGCACACTCCCTCACTGAGCAAAACCCTAGTTTCCAAGATGGACGTACAAGATGGCACTAGCGCCACGGGACTAGAGGAGAGGGGCACCCCTGGCACCATCCCAGCGTCCTAAATCCAACGGAGTTGACGGTTCATCGATCGGAGCCACGATCGTCATTCTATGGCTCGTTCTGTCTCGCATCCAAAAGGCCTTCAGGGACACCTCCTGGATACCTGCCGAGAGCATGGAAGTCCAACCTTGCAGCAAAACCAGGCTTCGGGGAGTCCTGCAAGTGTGTCTAGGGAGGTTCCGGCTGGGAACACTGGCCATAAGTGCCCGGAGGATGATTTTGCAGAGTTGACCCCCATGTGCAAAAATTGAACACTCCCTCATTGAGCAAAACCCTAGTTTCCAAGCTGGACGTACAAGATGGCACTGGGGCCACGGGATCGGAGGAGAGGGGCACCCTTGGCACCATCCCGGCATCCTAAATCCACTGGCCCGCACAACCATCCAACCATATCCAATGTTGATCCATCTGTATATCTCCTTCAACTGATCATAGAAAATTCGAAAACAATGTTGCACATAATGCAGATCATGGGTTCTATCATCACTTATGTAAAAGTTTGTCTCCTTCAGTATTATCCTCTTGTCATTGCTGCTCTCTGGTCCATGCCTATACATAATATGTACCATTATGCTGACTTGGTCTGAATGGTAGTATTGACTTTGGATTTCATTTTATGGCTGAAGGGGGTAATTTTCTGCAAAATCCACAATTGACACTATGGTTCCAACGGGAAATATGTCCCTGCATTTTCTGTATTGCTCATCTTGCCATCACACTACATGCACATGTTGAACATACTGCTCCATTTTCTTGTAGAATTTCGTTAAGAAGTCACATACCGATACTTGTTACCATGGAAACAAGGGAAATATTACAATGTGGCCTTTGGAAAAATGTATATGCCATAAATTGAACGTGTAATATGAAAAATATGCAATATTCATTTGTACCTGTGACTTTACCAATGCAATCTTTTTACTTTCTCTGACACTGTCTAATTTATAGGTTGCGTACTTGAAGCTCTGCATCTCCACACCCATCATGCCAAATTCTGTGTCCTTGCTTTCATGAATGCAACGGTTCAAAAGAGAAACCCCACTGCACATAGAACATGTCCCATATAGACAAGATTTTTCATAATACTTTTGTCCTTCGGGCCTTGGACACATGATGTTGTGGATAAAGTCTCTTGATGCATTCGGTGGTAGTATGGATTCATTGCAGCCCTGCACAATGTTAGTATGCAAATCACAAAATATATGTTTATATGTGTCATAATAATATTCATATTCTATGTAATATCTACAACAACAAGTGTTCTGATCAATGCATATACGAACGTACCATGGTTTTCATTTCTCAAAGGACCTTTGGCCCAGGTTCAATTGTGTGTGCTCGTTCCTGAATCTCTCATAGAGTTCAGTCTGTGTGGTGTCAAGGAAGTGTTTAACATGGGGCTCACATCCAGTAGAACCTTTTCTCAGTTTTAGCACGTCTCTTTGGTTTGATGAAGGTCTAGTATGATCATGCCAAAACTTTTGTACTAACTCCTTAACAGCATCAATTAGCTTCCTATCTGCATGAGGCAACCTACCAACAAAATCCCAACAATTTTTTCCACCAGGAGTGTCAAGATTTTCTCTTATAACAGAGTACTTTTTAATAGTTTTTCTATTTAATTTGAGTATGTGAGAAGTGTGTGATAGCAGGCGACGTTGCCTTGTGGACTTGCTTACAACTGATTCCGCTAAAACATGATGAGTCGCACAAAGATCTTTTGTACGAGACTTCTTCCCAATCGCATTAAATGCAGATTGGAGATTGCTAACAATATGACTGTTGGCCTCTAAACTTTTAACCATCTTTATGCCCAAAATTATCCTAACAACAGCTAAAGAACGTGACTTTAACAAACATAGCAATAATTGACATTTACCTGCATCACCTTTGGATTCAAAATATTCTTTGACAATTTTGTTGCATTGCCATTCGATAGTGCGTTTTGGCAACTTGCCTTCAAGCCCTGACATAGCACTCTCATCCACATGAATACGTCTAGGAGTTCTTCTTCTTGCACCGGTCAGTCGAGGTAGGGAGGTTGGGCATGATACATGAATACCCGAGCTTGTTTGTTGTGGTGCTTGGTTCATAGATTGGGCCATAATGGGAGTGTGGTCGACAGGGTTGTGGTATTCTTGGAGAGATTGCAAATTAAGCAAGGCTTGTATGTCCATCTCTACACATACAATATCTCCCAAAATTCTTGTGTCGCGAGGAACTTCAAAATGACTTGTTGATGGATTGTTGGTTGGAGATTGTGTTGATGTTGGAATTTGAGTTTGGTCCGTTGGACGCAACCACTTTACCCATGGTTCTGAACAAGAGGTTTCTGTGTCAACAACTGTGTTAGGATCAGTTGCATGATCAGGGGCAATAATAGGACCATGTCTCAATCTTTCCATTCCCAACCTGGCCTTTTCTCTTAAGGCATTGACCTTTTCAATGGGCAGATGCCTTCTATTTGTTTTTTTTGCGTTTCGTGGGTTTCCCATCTCCAAAAGTCTCTTTAACACAACTATCAGGCCTACCCCTGCAAAAGAAACAACAAATAAGATATTAGTGCCATTATGCAATGAACCTGACACATTCCAACATAGCTTACCACTTTACAAATTAACATATACAACTACAGACTATATTGGTTTATTTGTGTTCGAATAAACATCATTATCCCTTACAATTCCAATCAATATAGATGATGTTTGGTCAAGAGTAGAGAGGAGAAACTAGTGTCTTGCCTGGCCATGAATTGATAAAAATTATGGCAGTAACACCCTACAACAGAGATGGATAGAGATGCCTTGGGAATAGTTTGATAGTTTTTCTACATCAACTAAGGTAACCTTAATTAGTTGCATTTTTTGATTTCTCCCTTAATGTTATCAATTCTAAATTTTGCACCTAGTTTGATTGCTTTGTCTTCCTAGTGGAATGGTATATCCTTCCATTTGAGGCAATGTCCTTTACCATCGTAAATTACTAAGTTATATAACACATTAAGGAGTTGAAGAAACAACAACAAAATATTTCCTTAGATCTATAAACCTTGAGATGATAGAATGTGATTTTGAGTTTAAAATACCCATGGTTGAATTCAACAATGCATTACAATAGAATGAATGTATACCTTATTTTGTGCAAAACCTTAAGGAGGATGCAAAGGTTTCTAACAAGGATCATGGTCTTGGGAAGGGTTATTAGGGGGAATATTATTTGACCTTTCAATGTTCAATATCTAGGGTGGGGAGGTGTTGGAGAGTGGGGAACCAGGGACTATACCAACAATCATCATGTTGAATAGAGCATGGAGTGGGAAAGTCTTGGTTTTTGGAAAAAAAATCATTATTAAAGGTGAGGGGATATTGTAAGGATGGTAAATATGGATGAATATTATCATATTTGGATTCATAGAGAAAGGAAAGGTGCATATACTTAAAGATATCCTTATTCCATACAATGGTATTGAATAAGAGATGAGAGAGTTGAGGTTTTGTGGATGAGTTGAAGTGATATTTTTAGTTATGTTTAGTGAGTGTGTGGTTTTTTTTGCTAGCATAATATGAGGTGAAAAGAACAAAATTAACTTGGGAACTAATTACACAATGAGGAGGTTGCATACTTCATCTTGTCTAGTGTTCATATGAGTTTTTTTAGATGTGAACTTGGGAAATATTCTTGTCAAATTCATTGTTGTCTATGCATGGATATTGTTGTGGGCATATGATAAAAACAAAAAGGCATGGGCTCATCTCAAATCTTGTGAATGAAAAGACTCATTTACAAATCACCATACCTCTATAGAAATGATCTCCACTTGCAATGGAAACTGGTAGCTTGAATGAATCCACTAGATTCCAAGACCACTGAAGATGTTTGATAGATTCCAAGGGTGATTTTGTGTCCAATAGATCAAAGAGTGTCCAAAATATCAATGAGTGTGAGCCAATGAGCAACCTCTGAGAGCTTGAAACACGTGGAAGAAGTGAAACCCGTGTTTTTGGTAGAATTCCCGGGAAACAAAGAACTCTGTTTTTTTTAAACTAGTAACAGGGCAGTGCACGTGTGTTTTTCGTGCGTACACGTGAGGAGCGTGCACGCGCCCCTGTATAATGTTTAAACCATTATTCCCCAACGTTTACACCATTTAATTCCAAACCTTCCCCCACTTCGAAAATTTTTGTATAAATTGGACTCGGTGATGAAGTTTGAAGGGTGGGTCTTAATTTTTATTGGAAGGGCTTACTCTTTGACACATTTGATAATTTATGGTTGTCTATGTTCCTTGACCCAATTGACATTGTAAGGTGAGGATGTGCATGCATAATAATCCTTATTTATGACTATGCGATGAGGATTTAAATGGAAGAGGATGTAAATACGTGTTATTTTTATACGTATTTTTATGGCAAGTGTCGAAGAGAAACATGGTGATAAACCACAATCTTGAGCCAAAAATTGTTTTTTTAATTTTATTAATAAGCATTGTGGTACTTTGGTCCAAATGTTTTTTCTAACTCATTGTTTCTCCATATTGTGTGCCTACTGCCACCTCTCTATATCAATGCATAAAATCAACCTCTGCTTGGTTTGTGGTTATAGTTGCATGCCATTGAGTGTTGTTTAGAGTTTCCGTGAGTCTGTGACATTCATGCAATAAATGAAGTCTTGTAGAGGAGTATTCATCAAAGAGGCAATTTGAATTTCATTTTGACAAAACACATATTTTGTAAAGATCAAATGCCATGAATGCATCCTCAGCCTACCATGCAAGACCGTGGATATGTTGAAAAGCATTGAACATCATCGAAGAATTAAAACCAGTTCCTCGAGAACTTATTGAAGCATATTGAGCTCTATTGAATTCCACCTGGGCCTTAATTGAAAATTCTAGACCTCACATGTCATCAATAACACATAGAATCCATGACACTATCCCTCTACAAGGAGCCTCCTCCTCCTCCTCCTCCTCCTCCTCCTCCTCCTCCTCCTCATCATCATAATCATCTTCGTCATCATCAGCATCATCATCATCATCCTCATCATCGTCATCATCCTCGTCATCATCATCATCACCATCATCATCATCATCGTTATCACCCACTTCCTCATCATCCTCCTCCTCCTCCTCCTCCTCCTCCTCATCATCTTGGTCATCATCTTTGTTAGGACTCAGAAATGTCGTATTTTCATCCACCTTTCCCTTCACTATTCCTTACATTTCACCGCCCTATTAAACCTTCATCATATCATTTGCATAAATACATTTGGGTTTCACATTATTATTTTCCACTTTATTCATTTTAGTATTAAGAGTGAATTTATGATTAAATATTAGAAAATATACATGTTTTCATATATATCTCAATTATGTGTGAGCTTTGTAATGTGTAGGAATATGTGAATGATTAAATCAAAGAGACTCTCAAAAATCTCTTACACCATTCCAAAGGAGATAGTTATTCAAGCCTATTCTTAAAGGAGAAGATCATGGAAGATTTGGTTGGCATATCTTATCCAGGATTCATGAGAGATATGTGGAGGATTTGAAGGAACCATATCTTGTAATAATAGGAAAGTGGTTGAGAGTAGTTGAGAGAATAATGGATCTGTAATTAATGCATTCTTATCTTTTTCTTAAGGACTCTCATGTATAAAGAAGAGTGCTCCCTCTCCATTCCATTAAGTTGTAATTAAGTTAGATTAAGCTTGTAAGAGGGTTGTAATGAAGTTGGATTGGATTGGATTTTGTACTTGTTAGATTAGTCTTTGATTTGAGATTCTTAATTTGATTTAAGCTTTCATTGTTATGCTTCCATGTTTGTCATTTGATTATTGATTTATAGATGTGAGCTCACTTATGTAATTGTTGTTAACTCTTCACATGTTGTATTTCTCTTACGCAATTTCAATGCTTTTCCTAGTTAGTGTTTCAATGCTTTCCTAGATTAATTTGATTTCAGCAAATTAGATTAAGTTAAATTAGATCTACTTCAGCCCTGCACAAATAGTGCACGTGCTTCGTCAGTTCACGTACCCCGGGTTGACAAGTAAATAGTTGGGCAACCGTACTGCAACGTAATTATTACGACATATAACTCACCTAACATTTTGGCGCCGTTGCCGGGGAAGCACAAGGGATTGAGGTATTTTTTTTTTTTTTTTTCATGCAAGTGTGACTATTCATGCTCCTAACTCTGAGGTGACATATGGGTAAGGGCATGAAGGGTGTGTTTCAATTTCTGCAAATTAGCGTAAATTTCAATTTCTGCAAGCATGTTTTTGCAATTTCAATTTCTGCAACTGTGAAGAGGTTTTCATGTGTTTCAGCAAGAGTGTTTTGTTTTCAGCAAGAGTGATTTTCAGATTTTGATTTGGGTGCTGTAAGAATCCCTTTTACAATATGGTTTAACCATGAGTATCAACTTGGAACAACTCACTCAGATCCTTGCAAAAGTCGAGATCTCCTCCTCTCACGAGGAAGAGATCTTGACAGCGGCCGAGAGCTTAATTACTCCTCCACCAACGAATGAGAATTCTTATGCATCAGAACAGGAAATCGAGGAAGATAATGAGGAGCTACAACATGATCTGAGCGAGGCGAATTGCACTTATGAAAGTCTTATCGAACAATGGTTTCAAGCACGCACCAGGTTAGACGCATTTATTTTTTATTTTTTTTAATTTAGTGTTTCAGCAAATTTCGCATGTTTATACATATTTCCGATTATTATTATTTGCGAACTTGAAAGAGAACATATTGTTGTTGCTGTTACGTGAATGGTTACATTGGATATTTAACTACACGTAATTTTTTTTATTTTTATTTTTATTTTTTTTATTTTTTATTTTTTATTTTTTTCTGAATTTTAATTAGCATAGTGTAGGTAGGACATTATTTTCAAGTTTTTAGAATAAGTATGCTCTCCTCCGCGCTTCGTGCGATCTGAGGATCAGAAATAGGATGCCTATAACGATTTTCAGAAAGAATAATGATGCTCTAATTTTTTAGATCTCCATTTGCTAACAACAACAAAAATTGAATAAATGGCCTGCAAAAACTACATGCTGAAACTGTAAAAATCATGCTGTTACAGCTGTAGCTGAAACAACGCCCAAACAGTGTCATGTCTATAAGCTTCTCGTCGGTTGGATTCACAGCAATGCCATATTTTTGCTTTTGTTCTGTCAATGCCTGGAACTAAGCCTGCAACAAAACATGAAACATTAATTCTGCAACAAACAATTGAATAAAACTATGAGCGGAATAAAACAACAATTAAAACGCGTGAGAGAAAAGAATGTGACAGGAAACTATGAATGAGAGTATAAAGGGATAAGGGATCAATTTCTCTAATCATTAGGTTGTCCAAAATAAATCTCGAAATCGGTATGGATTTGTTTGGAACTAGATCTTCGATTATTTGTCTTCAACTGAATCTTGAATCTTGAAGCTACTATTTTCTGATCGTCAAAACTCTTAGTCCAGCGGGGATAGCCAACTGGAAATTATGGGCAAATCTAATCTAGCATAAATCTCTAAGACTTCAAATGCCATGCACTATCATCCAACGCGTCTTTGCAGTCGATTTAATTTGTCTATCGTTATCTTTTCACGGTAATCTGCTCCTGGGATATTTCCTTAGAAAATTTTAGTCAATTCGTCATAATATCAGAGCAATGAATGATGGACGTTGCCAAACCGAAACTCATCATTACAATCCTAAGAATCCTCCTTGTAGGCCACATCTGCTAAAAATAGTCGCTGATAGTCCACCAAAAATCGGACGGGATGGAAATCAATTGTTTAATACGCATTATCCTTTATTAATAAATAACCAAGATAGGCATGATCTGTGTGTCTAATTCCATCCATGATTCACCCTTTTCATGGCCGTTTCAACTGCCCACAATTCTTCACGTATCTGTTAAGTTGGGTTGGGGACTGTCCATCTCATTTGACCAAAAATTTTCGGGCTAAATCACAACCACTTTCCATTATAAGCTAGACGTGATTTTCTCTGGATATGTTTCTAAGTTTTATGGCTTCAAGCCACTAATTATCGCCCACACTCCACTATTTGCTGGCCATTGCATTTACAAGGATCCTTGTTGTTGAATTGTGATTATCCATATGGAACATATCCCTATCTGGTGGATGTGCTTGGATTGCATTACACTCACAGTCATTCACCCTTTCTGCTGAAAACCCTAATCAAGTGATGCGAAATTAACAAAAGTCGATCACAACCTAAAATCCATCGCCACCATTGTAGCCTAAACCATGACGACCAAAGCCTGAACAAAATGCAGACTATCATCAATGGCAAGGTGTTGATACGTGTATCTTTTGATCACCGCCTCTCAGCCGTATAAACGACCATATGTTCCACTTAGGTTTGAATAAAGTTTATTGTGGTTAAAACACGAATTCTGATGGCAGTTTTGGTATAACAATCTTGTGAATGAGAACATGAAGAGCTGGCAAAGTAAAGCGGTCCAATTAAAGACCTTTGGCATGTCGAGGTAGAAATATTACCCAGCTAGGAGGAATTTTCTTTGTTGGATGACCGCTTAATTTAGTTGATATGCACGCAATTGATCATGCTAGCCAAAATGCTGTGATTGGTGAGACTAGGGGCATCTGCCAAGGCTGGATCGCAGGGAAGGCGTCGTTTCTGTTAGTTGACATGTTTTGTTATTGTGCTATTGTTTGGTCTATAAAGAGCATTATGGTGGCCTGCTACATTTATTTTACACGTGTTATAGTTTATGCTCTGATCACCCTAATTGTTTACCAGTACCAAGGAGAAAATTGACAAAGCCATGGCATCTACACATAACACAACAGAAAAACGATAGCACACTAGAAGAAGGATCGAGTGAAGATAATGGTTAGTGAGGTAAATCACATTATCAATATGGAGCATTACTGCTTGAAGAAACCCCGAAGCTAATCTGCAGACTAGCCGAGACCAGGGAAGAATCATGCTATTCATGTTTTTACATTGGTTTTACATTGTTGATTTACCCATGACCTTTTCCATGAACAGATCGAGGAGCGTAATCTTTTGCTAGTGGTACATAGTGTCAAAGGCACTTTTATCAGTGTTGGTGAGGTCGAGGTGTTAGTGTCAAAATACAGTTTATTTTGATTTCCCCAAGGACATTTGGCTTCACATATATAGAAATATAATGGGCTCTTCCAAATCAGACGGTAGCCCAGCTGCTCCTGGAGCTCCTGACGGAACCAAAATAGACTGTGATCTCAGAAGCAGGTTAATGTACGCCTCAAGTGATTCTATTCGATGGAAATTTAGGGATGCATCTCTGGAGTTCAGAACTACAAAGATTACCAATCCAAACTCCAAGTCTATCAACTCATCTTCACAGAGCTTCAGGAAGCTAGGGTCCGCTCCAATGATTTCGATGCCCTCAACATATATTGTGAGAGACATCAGGGATCCCGAGCACCCTTACTCACTCGAACAGCTTAGCATTCTATCTGAGTAATCTGTTACAGTGGATGAAAAACTTGGGCGCATATTGATAACCTTCACACACACTATGCAGTATTGTAGTATGGCAGCAGTTATTGGTTTGTGTTTACGAGTTAAATTGATGCGAAATTTCCCTGCACATTACAAGGTTGACATCTACGTTGCTCCTAGTTTCCATGCCTTTGAGGCTGCTATCAACAAGCAATTGAATGAAAAAGAACGAGTTGCTGCAGCTTTGGAGAATCCCAATCTTTTGAAACTTTTTGATGAATGCCTCGCATCAAATGAGTTTAGAACGAAGCAAAATATTTACAGAAATCTAATGGGCTCTTCCAAATCCAGATGATGGTCCAGCTGCACCTAGAGCTTCTGATAGTACGCCTTTCAGGCTATCTTTTAATACTGAACATGCAAAGTGCCTTCTTGAATATTATATGACTGTTTTCTTTATAAAGTGTCATGTTTACACACTGAAGCTTGACGACGTACACTATGAACCTATTGTAGAGCAAGGGAAAAATCCTCCTTGAGTTATAATCATTTTTTTATGGCATGCACGGAGCACGCAGTGTTGACTAAGTTAATATAACTATGAATAAATATATCTCAATCTCGCGTTGGTCGTTGATTATATTCATAGAAATTTTTGTCTCATTTGTGATATGCTTCAATCAAGCTTTCAAGTGCCTTCTACTCAGTTACTCAGGGGGATAATACATGCTGATACACGTCGACCGATACACATGGAGAATTACACAATGTTTTTTGTCGCGACGATACAATCACATGATGAAATTTTCAAGGAAAGAGCTCCGAATACTCAACAGCCAAAGCAACGTCACGTTGATATATGAATCCATTAGGCTAAGAGGTGTACTCTTCCAAGTCTGCAGCAACACAAAACACCCATTGAATGAAGGAGACGAGTATTAATGAACCATTTTTATCATTCTGCATTTTGGTTTTGTGTGTTTTTTATGATCGGAAACAGTATTTCGTTTATCGTGTTGTTCTTACAATGGTATGTGGCCACAGGTTGAAAGAAGGAAGCACGCCTGATCTCAAAATATTTGTTGACTGATCCAATCTCCCACGATCTTGGCGATTACTCACATGCACAAAACTGACAGGCTTAAGGATGAGACAATTGCTAGGAGAATCAACAAACTGTTACTTATTCCCATGGGAAGATTTGATGAAGCTGAGACAAGCAATGGTTTTGGAAGCTTTAAGGATATGAGGGCATGCAGATCTGCAGATCAGTTCTTTGATTCTGAGTATTTTTGACATCTTGCATCATTTTTAAATTTCTTTTTGTGTGAAGAACAAAAACAATAAAAATCATAAAACTATCAAAGAGGAAAAGAAGAAGAAATGCACGGTTTGCTATGATTTTCATGATTTCGATAGTCATTTTTACTGCTTCACTTTGCATGGTGCAATTTGACAATAACGGCCTATCTTTTTCTGTAAAAAATGTTAAAAATTCCCAGTAAAGAAGTCTATCGATAAACACACACCTTTTTGCTTGTTTTTACATGTTTGAAAAATCTAAGATTTACTGCAATTTGGTAATTTTGAGTGTTTTTTTTAGAAGGAATTCAAAAACAACAAGGAATGCAAATTTGTCGATTTTGATTTTGAGTGCTTTATTTGCCATTCTTTTTCCTTTAATATCATTTTTTTTAAATTTCTTTATGCGTTTTCCTTTGATGTGTGAAAAATAAAAACAATAAAAATTATAAAAACCATGATCAGAAATATAAAAATAAGAAAATAATTAAAAAAAAAAAAAACATTGTAAAAATTAGAAATTGCAAATGGACATTCTATCATTCCTGAAAACAATACAAGTGCATGGATATTTACGCTTCACACTAATTTGTTTTTCTCAAGTCACTTCAAATAGGAATCAACGAAGAAACTAGATTCACCACGACCGCCAGCTAAAAATGCATTTCATTTTATTTGAATTTGATTTTATAAACACATATTTTTCCTGCAGTTTATATTTTTCGACGCTCTCACACAAAATTTGCAGCAGGATTAGTACTCACATTTTTCAGGTTTCGGAGACAATCACATTTCATGCCAAAATGATTTTCGAGAATCACAAAAAATTTCAAAGACACATGCTTTGATTGAACAGCTGCGCGTTGAATAGCTGCGCATTGAACAACCATTTGAGTACAGCTGCGCATTGAACAGCCATTTGAGTATAGCTGCGCATTGAACAGGCATTTGAGTGTAGCTGCGCGTTGAACAGCTACGCATTGAACAGCTGCGCGTTGAACATCCATTTGAGTATAGCTGCGCATTGAACAACCATTTGAGTGTAGCTGTGCGTCAAACAGCTGCGCATTGAACAGCTACGCATTGTATAGCTGCGCATTGAACAGTTGCACATTGAACAACCATTTGAGTATAGCTGCGCATTGAACAATTGCACATTGAACAACCATTTGAGTGTAGTTGTGCGTTGAACAGCTGCGCATTGAATAGCTGCGCATTGTATAACAGCGCATTGAACAGTTGCGCATTGAACAGCTACGCATTGAACAGCCATTTGAGGATAGCTGCGAATTGAACAGTTGCGCATTGAATAGCCATTTGAGTATAGCTGCGCATTGAACAGTTGCACATTGAACAGCCATTTGAGTATAGCTATGCATTGAACAGCCATTTGAGTATAGCTGCGCATTGAATAGCTGCACGTTGAATAGCCATTTGAGTGTAGCTACGCATTGAACAGCTGCGCAAGCGCAATGGCAACAGGTAACAATGTCTTTTATTTTTAATTTGCCCCATTAATACTTATTTCTGCATGTTATATTTTCGAAACTCTGACAGTTTTCATGCAGGATTGGTACTAAGTTTCTTTTCAGATTCACAGACGATCAATTTTAATGCTGCAGTGATTCTCAAAAATGAAAAAAAAGAAAAAAAAAAAAAGAAAAAAAATTAAAAATAAATAAAAAGAAAAATAAAAATAAAAGTAAAAATCAGAGAAAACATGATTTGTTGATAGCTTGAAGGAGCTGCTTCTCATTGCACATTTCATGACATTTGCAGTTACACAGAAACCAATTGCGTCATGATTTGTTTACCCACATTTCTCCTTCAAAGCACATTAGTCATCCATGCTGGAGTCCAATATTCCATTTCCTTATCTATCATGACTTCACACATGCCTATTTTTCTGAATTGCATATAGTTTACCCCATTTTTCAGTTCATCTTTTTCCTCGCAAATAAAACCATTCCGCTCCCTCTCCATAATTACATTCCCTTGCCATAAGCATTGTTGCTACTGAGATCTTTCCTGTAGTCCTACCAATTTTTTTTTTTTTTTTTTGTAAAAACTCGTGTTGACTGATGTGGGATTCCTTAAGGCCCACCTTTCAACAGTCTTGCCCCATCGACTTCAGCACCTTATATGGGAGATAGACTAGAGTCCATTTTGAGTACCTAGAGGCTTGCATGCCTTAATGGCAAGTTCTCTCGCTGACGATCATGGGAATACATCAATGTCCCTTGATCATCAGATCTTGCAAGTGGCTCGACCTCAGCACATCCATTCGCACTTCGCAAGATGTACTCGGGTACCTTGGCACTCATTGACATCAATGGTGAGTTGCCTCGCACTGGTTAACGGCATTCATCAATGGTCGATAATCCAGTGATTTCTCTTCATGCTCGACATCGACACATCCATTCGCATGATTAGAATTGTACCATCAGGTTTGTAGCGGATGAAGACTATACACTTTTTCCTGATTCCCTCAGCAGTTACAGCAGCTTGAATTTACCTATGAGAGTCTGACAGTTCCACAGCACTAGTTCAGATTCCTCCACTTCCCATTCTCTGATTCAGCAGTGATAGTCGTTGCAGTTCCCGCAGTTGTTGTTACAACCATCATTGTTATAGCAGTCACTGTTACGACAGTTACATCAGTTCCGACGGTTATTGTTTTAGCAGTTCTAGCGGTTTCGACAGTAGCTGTCACATTTCACATGGTCTTACGTTCGTGACATCTTCCATGTCCCAGCAGCAGCGATATTCACAGTTACATTTTCATGATCCTACACCAGTGACACCTTCCATCTTCCAACAGTCGCAGTCACATATTCTTTGTGCCCGCCGATACAGTAGTTGCAGCTACAGTACCAATCACGATTTCCTGATCCAGCAGCTGCAACAGCTACATTCCTATTACATAGTTCATCTATATTTTGGGTGAGTGAAGGTATGTTGTTTTCTAAGCTTTAATCATGTCATTCCTTATATGCTGAATTGAATATTTTGGAAAATTTCCTCACCATACCCCATTTCGTTTTCCCTTCCATGACCTACACTATGTTGCATGAGGGCATGCAACCGATTCAATTTGGGGGGGGGGAACTATCGTCATAATCACCACATTTTTCCATTATCATCATTCCATTTTCATCCCATTTACCATTCCCAAAAATTTCTTTTCCAACGATCCCCTGATGCACTTTACTTCATGCATTGATATACATTGGCATGATTCATACCAGATTGAGAAACAACTTTCTTATACTCAGTGATGCTCTCTTATGCACATTGATAGCTTATGATTTCCAGTGAAGTGTGTGGTTACAATTATTATCATAACAACAAGAAAAAAATAAATTAAAAAAATAAATAAAAAAAATTAAAAAAATAATATATATATATATATAAATAAAAATAAATAAATAAAATAAAAAAAATGAAATGAATGTTGTTAACACAAGAACCAACATTCGTATATTCATGGTTGTTACACAAGAACCAACCAAAGAAAAATGCCAGATGTTACTCATGTCTCCCACATATCTTGGAAACATTCATCATTAAAAATACATCATCAATCAAAGCCAAAATTTAGATGCCAAAGGTTCTTCAGAAGATCCATGCATGGTTGCATGAGGACATGCAACACCTTCAGTTGGGGAGGATGTTAGGACTCAGAAATGTCGTATTTTCATCCACCTTTCCCTTCACTATTCCTTACATTTCACTGCCCTATTAAACCTTCATCATATCATTTGCATAAATACATTTGGGTTTCACATTATTATTTTCCACTTTATTCATTTTAGTATTAAGAGTGAATTTATGATTAAATATTAGAAAATATACATGTTTTCATATATATCTCAATTATGTGTGAGCTTTGTAATGTGGAGGAATATGTGAATGATTAAATCAAAGAGACTTCTCAGAAATCTCTTACACCATTCCAAAGGAGATAGTTATTCAAGCCTATTCTTAAAGGAGAAGATCATGGAAGATTTGGTTGGCATATCTTATCTAGGATTCATGAGA